>JAYESD010000001.1:216668090-217380011 GCA_036927565.1 Tuctoria greenei | reverse complement strand
GGAAGACGGCGTAGCCAGAGGTGGAACGGCGGGTATCAGGGCACCCCGCCCAGTCAGCGTCGGTGTAGACCACCAACTCAAAAGGCGAGTCACGTCGAAGGAGAAGGCCGTAGTCGAGGGAGCCGCGCAGGTACCGAAGAATCCGCTTCATCGCCGTGAGGTGCGTCTCCCGCGGATCATGCATGTGGAGACACACCTGCTGAACCGCGTATGAGATATCCGGCCTGGTGAATGTGAGGTACTGCAGAGCACCTGCAAGACTCCTGTAAGAGGTGGGGTCAGCGACCGAGGCGCCGTCAGCCGAAGCCAGCTTCGCCTGAGTGTCCACGGGAGTGGAGCACGGCTTACAATCAGCCATGCCCACTCGCTCGAGGATATCCAGGCAGTACTGGCGCTGGTGGAGGAACAGAGCATCCGGACGGTGCTCGACCGCAACGCCCAGGAAGTGGTGGAGCTGGCCGAGGTCCTTCATCGTGAACTCGCGCTGCAGTGCGGAGATCGTGCGCTGAAGAAGAGCTGAGCTGGACGCCGTGAGGACAATATCGTCCACGTACAGGAGGAGGTAGACAGTGTCACCCTCATGCCTGTAAACGAAGAGCGAGGTGTCCGACTTGGCCTCGACGAAGCCAAGCGAGGCAAGGAAGGAGGCGAACCGGCTGTACCAAGCCCGAGGCGCCTGCTTCAGCCCGTTATAGAGACTTGTTCAGCCGGCAGACCAAGTCTGGACGGGCTGAATCAACGAACCCTGTCGGCTGACTGCAGTACACCGTCTCTTTCAGCGTCCCGTGAAGGAAGGCGTTCTTGACGTCCAGCTGGTGGACAGGCCAAGAACGCGAGAGAGCCAACGACAGAACAGTCCGTACTGTCGCTGGCTTAACCACCGGACTGAAGGTCTCCTCGTAGTCCACTCCAGGGCGCTGAGTGAAGCCCCGAAGTACCCAACGAGCCTTATATCTCTCCAGGGAGCCATCCGCCTTCCTCTTATGCGTGAAAACCCACTTGCCTGTGACAACGTTGCCACGGAAGGACGGGGAACCAGGTCCCATGTCTGGTTGGCAAGTAGGGCCGCATACTCCTCCTCCATAGCGCGGCGCCAGTGAGGGTCAGCGAGTGTGCTATGGACGGAGGTCGGTATAGGTGATACCAAAGAGGAAGTGGATGGTGTCGGTGTCGTCGAAGAGAGTACCACTCCGGAGACCTCTCAAGAGGCCGGAGAACCCCAGCGGCACGTCTAGTCACCATCGGGTGAACGTGTCCTGGGTCCCGGTGAAGCAACGGTGGGTGGTACACCGAGGGCTCCGGACGCGCAGGCGTAGAGGCACCAACCCGCTCTCGTCGCTGGTAGACAAGAGCAGGATCGGCGAACCGTGGAACAGGGGGCCGCGCGTGGCGTAACGGGGGACGCGGGAGCCGGAGTAGTCGTCGGGTCCCCGCACAACGCAGGAGTCGAGGCCGGAGACGCTGAGGTCGCGTGTGTGGCGCAGCTGTAGGGGTCGCCGGGGCCGCGCGTGGCGTGGGAGTCAAGGCCGGAGACGCTGGGGCCGCGCGTGGCGCAGCCGTAGGGGACGTAGGGACCTCGTGTGCCGCAGGAGTCGAGGTCGGAGACACCGTTGCCGCGCGTGGCGCAGCTGTAGAAGGCGCCGGGACCTCATGTGGTGCAGGAGACGAGGTCGGAGACGCCGGGGGCCGCGCATGGCGCAACAGGAGACGTCGGTGCCACACATGGTGCGACACTCGTCCCCAGGGTCGACGGAGCCTGGGCACCAACCCGCACTCGTCACTGGTAGACGAGAGCAGGGTCAGTGAACTGCCGAGTCGTGGCTGTAGGAGGCACAGCCGGAGTCACCACAGGTGTCGGTGCTGCATAAGGTGCAGCTGGCGACGTCGTGGGAGCCACCTGGGAACTGGTGGGTGATGTACCTGCAAAAAAAGGCCAAGGCAGCTGTGGTGGAGTAGCCTCGGTGTCAGTAGAAAAAAGCGAGTCCAGCTCTGCAGCTGAACCAGAGGTGGAGGAAGAAAAGGGGAAGGATGACTCGTCGAAGACGACGTGCCGAGAGATCAAAATGCGGTGGGTAGAGAGGTCGAGGCACCGGTATCCCTTATGCTCAAGGGAGTACCCAAGAAAGACACACCTAGTAGAGCGGGGCGCAAGCTTATGTGGAGCAGTGGCGGAAAGATTAGGGTAGCAGGCGCACCCGAAGACACGGAGGTGGTCGTAGAGAGGGGTAGTGCCATACAGGGCAAAGAAAGGAGTCGGTGCCCGAATCGCCTTGGTAGGAAGGCGATTAAGGAGGAAGGTGGCAGTGTGAAGTGCCTCTACCCAGTAGCGAGCGGGGATGGATGCCTGAAACATCAAGGAACGCATGACATCATTAGTGGTGCGAAGCATGCGCTCAGCCTTGCCATTCTGAGGAGATGTGTATGGGCAAGACATGCGTAGCTGTGTGCCATGTGTAAGGAGAAAGTCACGGAGTCGCGAGTTGTCAAACTCTCGTCCGTTGTCACACTGGAGAGCATGAACAATACGTCCAAACTGTGTGGAAACCCAAGTGAAGAAGTGAGAGAGAGTATCAAATGTCTCAGATTTCAGACGTAATGGAAAAGTCCAAGAGAAATGTGAGAAATCATCAAGTACCACCAAATAATATTTAAAACCCGAGACACTGATAACAGGAGATGTCCACAAATCGCAATGGATAAGATCAAAAATATGTTGCACATGAGACACAAAAGTGGTAAAGGGAAGCCTAACATGGCGACCAAGCTGACAAGCGTGACACAATGACTCATGTGTGCCCCTAGTACACGAGATAACTGAACTACTAGACAACTTCGACATAGCATCAGCGCCAGGGTGACCAAGCCGACGGTGCCAAGTAGCGGACGAAGCTGTCGTAGCCAGAGCAAAAGACGAAGACGCAGCGGAAGAAGGAAGTCGAAGAGTGTACAGGGGCCCCGGACTATCACATCGAAGAAGAAGACGCCAGGTGGAAAGATCCTTCACAGACAAACCAAAAGGATCAAACTCAACAGAAATATTATTATCAGTGGTGAAACGACGAATGTAAAGCAAATTTTGAATAATGTTTGGAGCAACAAGAACATTATTAAGATGTAATGAACCCGGAGAACTGAGTCACCTACTGAGGTGACTGGAAGAACGGATCCATTTCCAACAACGATCGATGAAGGAAACGACGGATGAGGTGTGTGGGTAGAGGAGAGAATACCAGCATCTGGAGTGGTGTGGTAGGAGGCGCCAGAATCAGCCACCCAATCAGTAGTCGGTGGTGTAAGGTGCATGGTGCTGAAGGAAGACGCCAAGTCCTGACGGTCCCACCACATGGGCGGCTCCTGGAGAGGTGCTGGTGGCTCCGAGTACCCAGCGGGGTAGGAAGCACCGCCGTAGGCTGGAGTGGGCGATCCAGCCACAGGGCGACCAGGTCCACCATAGCCCGGATGGGCTACGTACGCAGCCGGAGGACGTGGCTGGCGCGGAGTGGAGGAAGTCGGTGGCGCCCCAAGAAGACCCGGAGACGGTCCATGCCACATAGAGATCTGGCCAGTCCACGGGTTGTACGGTGTGGGCCAGGGCGCACCTCCCTGGCCAGTGCCACCAGTACTACCACCAGTAGGAGCAGTGGACGTAGGAGTGCCGCCAGCACCTCGTCCTGTGCGCCTTCCGCCGCGACGTCGACGAGCACCACCCCCAGAGCCAGCAGAGGCACCTGGGGCGGTAGGTGGAGTAGGTGGTCGCGGTAGTGGTCCCCCAGAAGACGGTGGGCGTGAGGGCTGCCCGGAGCCATAGAAGGCTGTGGCAGACCCAGAGGTAGCAGACCCATCTGCCGTGATCTCCTCAAGCTCAAGGTCAGACCAGACCTTCTCGAAGGTCGGTGGCGGCTCCATACGGAGAAGCCAGAAGCGAAGATGGCTGAAGCGCTCGTTCAGGCCCGTGAAGGACTCGAAGAACTAGAGTGCTGTCAGCGACCGGCTCGCCAAGGTCGCGCAGGGAGTCAGCCATGCCCTTCATCTCTCCACAGTAGGCCGAGATGGAGCGGTCACCCTGCACTGTAGTCTGGAACCGTGCGTTAATGTGAAGTGCCCGAGTCGCACGGTTCCCCCAAGAAGTGGTGCTCCTGTATCTGCCAAGCCTGGCGCGCGGTTCCCCCCACCGCGCTGTCCGACAAGCTTGTACAGATCATCGGCGAGAGTGCCAAGGATCCAGGCAAGGACCAGACTGTCCATGCTGATCCAAGAGTCATCCCACGGGGCGTCGTCCTGCTGGACGTGGTCCGCAAGCTGGTACCGCCGTAACGTGAGGAGGAACTCGTTACGCCAGCGGGCGTAGGTGGTAGAGGTACAACTCAGAACAGTCGGCACTAGTGTCCGAATGTTCTGAACTCCAGCCGCCTGGGCGTGTAGGGCGGCGGTGGGCGACGCCGAGTATGCGGAATGCACACCAGTGTCCAAGGTGGGCTCGTACGTCGCGCCCGGCGGTCAGTGAGCGCTCTACTGGATCTGGTGCGAGAGAGCAGCCGCCGAGGCGCGCTCCTGCTCTAAGGCAAGAGCGAGTGCCCGCTCGCGATTGCGAGAGGCAGCCAGAGCCACGAAGACACTGGAGGTGTCCGCGGCCGGAGCACTAGCAGTGCCAACAGCAGGTCCGGAGCCCGTCATGAAGGCGACGGCAGTGGGGCCGGCAAGTGGTCCACCGGCGGAGGGACCAGTCGCATCGCCGTACGCAGGCCGGGTCATGGCGATGAGGGGCGCGCCCGCTGCAGGACCGGTGGCAGGCGCACCGGCGCAGGAGAGGGAGCCGGCCAGGGAGGGGACGGCGCCGGCGAGGGGCGCGCCGGCCCAGGGAGGGGAGGCGGCCGGCAGCGGTAGGGTCAGGGCCGCGCCGGCGGCCAGGAGGGGGATGCCGGCGGCCAGGGGAGGTGCGGCCCCCGGCGGCGGCGTGGGGGGCGCCTGCGCCGGCAGCCAGGGGGAGGTGCGGCTGCGGCGGCGGCGGGCGGCGGGTGGGGGGGGGGGGGGGGCGCGGGCGCTGGCAGCCAGGAGAGGTGCGGCCAGGTGAGGCCCGGTGGCGGCGGCGGGCAGCGGCGTGGGGGGCGCCGGCCATGGGGAGAAGAGGGGCGGCCAGGGAGGGGGCCACCGGCGGCGGCGGCGTGGGGGGCGCCGGCTGTGTTGTGGAGGGGGCGGCCAGGAGGCGGCCGCCGGCGGCTGCGGCGGCGGGGGGGGACGCCGGCGCCGGCGGCCAGGGAGGGGGCGGCCCCGCCGGCGGCGGCGGCGGCGCAGGGGAGGGCGCCGACCATGGGGGAGGGGGGGGGGGGGGGGCGGCGGCGGTTAGGGTTAAGGTTAGGGTGGGGATTAGAGTTTGGCTAATGATACCATGATAGAATGAATTACTTGATTAATCATAGGGTCTAGGTACATATTTATAGATACATTAGATGGGCCGTACAGGCTAGGCCCAAACACAGTCCAACACTCAGATACATTGGAACCATTATTTTTATTGGGTACAGACAAAACATCTTTCTCAGCATCATTGCTGCCTTCATCGGTTTTGACATATGAAGGTTTAGTCTCTGAAACAGGGGCACTTATTGAACACTAGAATCACTGGGAGTAAACCTGATTGCAGCAACAGGATTAGAAGAACGAGCTGATGACTGCTGCTGGCGCCGAACCTTTACAATTCTCCGGATTGCCATCACTTCCTCATTAGTGTAATGACCGGTGCTGCACAGCTAAAGTGCTGGTGTTGGTGTGCGTGAGTGTGATAAACTGACTAGTGGGTCCGGGTGTTGGGTGGTCTGACCAGTGGGTCCAGGCAGCTGCCCTACGGGGATGTAATCGAACTCTCACGGAGACGGATGGCTATCGAATCAGAACAGACATTCGTCTCTCTCCACAGGCTCGTCCCCGCTACCTGCCGCGCCGGGTGCTCACCGGCGGCCTTGGGACGCGCTCACGCCCCGGCGACGGCACGCCGGCGGCCACGAATCGTCACAACTGGTATCAGAGCACGGTGGTCCTTGGCGGTCCTCGACGGTGACTGGTTCGGCTTCCTCGGCGAAGGCGGTGGTCTGCTGCTCCGCACAGCGATAGTTATTGTTCGACGGAGAAGTGGAGGGGCATTGATCTTCAGCGACCATCCAACGACGGGCTCAATCGAGGTGGGAGCTGGATTTTCCTCGAAGGTGACCCGCGCTGCTACCCCGACAGCTAGGGTTTGGCGTGGTTGGCGGTTCTGCTTCACTGGCGGCGGGAGTCAGAACCTACGGGACAAAGGTGAGCACTGAGTCTCCGTGGTGGCATTGGATTGCTCATGAGGCGGCGGTGGATTTGAGATTTTCTGGATGCTATTTGGGAGTCCGTGCTGGTGGTGGACTGTGACGTCGCGATGGTGGCAGAAATTTGTTCTGGTGGAGGCGTGATATTGGGATTTCGTTGGGGTGGTGGACTGGTCTCTCATTAGCAGGAGCAAGGGTGTTGTAGGTGCTGAAATCAGAGAAGTGTGCCAACAGTAGAGGGATTGCATTGGAAGCGTGGTGGTGAATTTTGGTGGGGATGGCAGTGAATCAGAACGAAGAAGAGCGGTGGGATCGATTGTTGATGGGCTGGACACACTCACACAAAGGTTCGATCGTTTCCAGGGAGCGCAGCTGCAACTACGATCAGCAGGTTTTGGCGACCATTGCTGCGGAACAAGCCTACATGGAAGAGAGTCTGCTTTCCAAGCAAGCGGCTGCAATCAATAGGGGGTTAGCGGCTCTGGCTGAGAAGAGCATGGCGGCGAAGTTGAACAGGCATTGTGTGGATCACCACTCACCAGTGGATAGAAGGATTCGAGTTAGTGCTAATCACAAGGGAAGAGGTGATCATACTGCTGTACAGGGAGGTGGTCATTCTAAAGCACAAGGGTCGTACAGGGAGTTTCAATATCAGGGGGTGATGGATGTGCATACATGGCAGAGCTGAAATGCGAGAGGTGGAGAGAATACGTTGGCCAACATATCATTTTCCAGATTCCAAGATTATGATGCATTGCAGTGTGCTACTACGAAGCGAAAATTAAGACTGGATGATGTTCAGGAGAGAGCTAGTCTTGAGCTTTTGAAGCAGTCAGGGTCTGGATGGTTAATGGGACAGCCCATGATTGAAGTAGCGACAAGAAACATACTGAAATCAGTGACAGCTGTTAATGAGATGCCCACAGGGAAGGAGGAGGGAGTCCCTGATAATGAGCTGAGGGTTCAGAATAATGGTCAACTTTTGGAGACTAAAAAGCTTGGCTGGATGCATTCTGAACCAGTGTATGATCAATATGTAGAAGATGACCAACATGTCACTAAGGTGCAGGAGAATTTGATTGGAGGTAACAACGATGATGAGACCAGTGAAGATCATGCAGGAGAGGGTAGTGAGGCAAGCAAAAACTTTTCAGCAGAGCAATGGGCCAGTGCAGAGAACTCAGCTGCAGAAAATGATTCAGATGAGACAGATATCTCGTATGCTGATCACAAGGGTTGTGGAGTGATGGTTAATCCTACAGTGAAGAACTGTGATAATTCTGAGAAGGAAAAAGCGTATAAATGATCAGCTGAAGCAGTTCAAGATTTGGAAGAAGAAAGAGGTTGTTGAGAAGCTGGAGAAGAACCATGCACCTGCTGGCATCGGTGGGAATGCATTCTGTAAGCTTGGTGCTGATGACTTGGAAGAAGATTGTTATCCAGAGGATTCTAACAAGACAATGCAGGAGATGTTTCTTGACACTTACGATGAGGTTGATGTTGTTGATGCTGAGTTTGGAAGTGATGAGGAGCATACTAAGGTCGTGAATATGGGATGACTCCGACAGTGAAGAAAATGTGTGTGATAATGATGAGAAGTGGCCATCACATGATGATGAGAAGGGTGATACTGATGGAGGGAGTGTGCAGAATTGTGACGGTTCTGAGGAGGAGGAAGATTTTGATCTGGAGGTTTATGACAAGGCAATGCATGACACTATGAGAGCCTTCTGGAAGAACCAAGGGTCCCCTATGTTGCTGGACTCAGGCAGATCTCCAATGTTTTTTATTAGTTCTGCAGTGGTGTATAAGCCAGAACTGAATGTGCAAGGGTGTGCTCCTGTCTCAGTTACAGTGGCAAATGCTGATTTGTTAGTCACTGATAAGAGAGTATCTGATATGGAATCCGGAAGCGCTGGGCACAAATCTGTCACTGATAGGAGAGTGTTGCAGTTATGTCCTTCTGAGGCAGTTTTGGGCTTTGCTGGGTTGAGGGAAAACAGTCCATTGGAACAGACATTTTCAGAACTGTCTGTTAGTGAATCCGTCACTGAATTGTTGGTGGAAAGTCAGATTGCCTTTGTTGATTCTAGGAACATATATTTTGAATGGAACAATGCTGCTAATTCAGTATTCCAGAAACGGAAACAGACCACTATATCTGTACCAGCGTCATCCAGGTTGGCTTGCGGGTTTCTTAATGCAGACTTGCCACAGGCAGCAGGGTCAAGGATGTGATAGAAAAGCTTCAGTCCTCCAAGTTCCCTATGTCTCTGATTGAGAAGAAACAAACAGGGTATATGATGATCAGTAAGACCAATGTAGCCGAGTTGCTGAGGGGGTATAATGGCTCTGATATTCCTACTGGGGTCCAAACTGATACTGAGCAGGTCACATTGGAGTTACCACTGTTTTTTTTTGAATCGGGTGGTTATCACCCACACCCACTAAAGCGGGCTTTCATGCAGCACCATGGCCTGTCATTGAAAACATTAAATGTTACCTATTAGTAAGTCATTTACGCTGAATTAATAAGGACTTTAATTTTCATTTCGTTACCTCCATTGCTTCCCGCATCTGCAACAACACTGCTGCTAGAGAAGAGATCGTGGCCTCCATCGCGATCATTTGGTGTTTCGCCTCCTCCTGTCGCCTGAGGTTCTCTTCTACAATTTGTCGGAGGGACTACATCTCAATGTCTCTCAGCGAGACGCAGCGACCTGACGTGCCCACCGTCGAAACCTACGTGGAGCTGCCTCTTGCAGGTCTCGCCGCCCTCGAGTCGACAACTCCGTCGAATATGGCAAGCCTATAAAACTTGGTGTTCCGGCATTTTGTACATGGGCACCACACCATATCTTCTGTTAACAACGAAAATGCTCGATCCAAAAATTTATCTAACTTGATGTACCACTCATTCGAGTGATCACCAGTTCCGCTCTTCCAGCCAGTATACATCCAACTGCGGTCTTCACCCATGTTTGGCTTTGTAGTTTAACGCGAAAGAAATTGTCGTTAATATATACAGGATAGGTCCTAAAATTTTGACAGCATGACGAGACGTGTCAGAGTATACCTTTAAAGCAGACAAATCATTATTAGTTTCATTCTTATGTTATGTCGCGGCCCTACAACCTAGGCAAATAGATTCTAAACCCACCCAAGAGTGACCGAGCGAAGCGTGCTCATGACGAGACGCATGATCCAGATTCGAACGAAATTTCGGCAGCATAACCCCGCTGTTCTCCACTGCACGTCCAAAAATGGTGCAGCAGAGAACAACATGGTTATGCCATCGAAATCTCGTCCAAATCCGGACCCGCGTCTCGTCACAAGCCACGCCCCCTCGGTCACTCCCAGGCTGTCCAGAAAGGGACAATTTCGAACCTGCATGTCTCACACGCCAATGGCATGTGAGACGTGCCAATCCGAAACGGGTAATACATTGCTATAGGTTACGTTGCTCATTTTAATTTCGAAGTCATTTAAGAGAGAGGAAAGAACTATAGAAAGAGTGAGAGGAAAGTTGGTCTTAGATGACAATTCCACATCCATTTCCACTGTCCATGCAATCGAGGATCATTGACGTCCTTACCAACCCGTTCGCTTCCGTGTCACCTTGACGCATATGGTACCACTACAATGGTCCACACGGTACGATCACACTTATTGCGTGTCGTGCCCTTCCGGGTTGGTCCGAGCCGGCCCAAGACCCCTTTATTTATATATATATTAAGTTATCACTCAAAAACATTAAATATGAATAAATAATAAGCACCAATAAAAAATAAATATCAAACAACAGACAATATATTATATGAGCACGTGCATGATCATTGGTAAGTTCACTGCATAACTAAACAAAGCTAGGCAATCTAAAGGTTATAGGATCTAAACATTCCTTAAGCACCAGCCCCCAACTGAATTTATAATCAAAACAAATAATTACAACACTATAAGTATAACGATTATAGATGACGGCGCACAATTAACAACATTGCATCATCTAAACGTAACTAGCAATGAAGTAGGAATGGAGAAGAAATTTACGTCCATCATGCATTCTCAACCAACATTACAACATTGCATCATCTAAACATTGCATCATTCAAACGTCCGTCATGCATTCCCAACCAAAAACTTGAAAATTTACAACATAACTACTATACCTAGTCGGGGGAGGCCGGTGGGGAGGCGTCTGAGGAGGCCGACAACGTTGGAGGAGGCCGACGGTGTTGTTCGGGGCGGCCGACGGTGTTGGAGGGATGACGGGGTCGTTGGAGGAGGCTGGCGGCGCTGTTCGGGGCGTCCGGCGGCATCGGAAGGACGGCGATGGTGGGGACACGACGGGGCCAGGGGCGGCGAGGGCGTGGCGAGAGCGAGGGCAGCGAGCCGGCGGCAGGGGCGAGACAGGGCGGTGTCAGGCGCGCGGGGGGGGGGGGGGGGGGGGGGGCGCAGCAGGGGGCGAGGGCGCGGCGGGAGCGAGGGCGGCGGGCCGGCGGCGGGGGCGCGGCAGGGCGGCGACAGGCGATGGGGGCGCGGCGGAGCCAGGGGCGGCGTGGGCGTGGCTTGAGCAAGGGCAGCGGGGGCGCGACAGGGCGGCGTTAGGCACGGGGGGCGCTGCAGGGCCGAGGTCGGCGGGGCTGCGGTGGGGCCTGGGGCGGTGGGGGCACGGTGGGCCGGCGGCAGGAGCGGGAGCGGTGGGCCGGCGGCGGGCGCGGCGGCAGGGGTGCAGAAGGGCGACGACAGGCGCGGTGGCTGCGGGCGTAGGTGGGCGGTTGAAGGGAATGAGGTATTGGGGTCCAATGCGCCCGATATTAGCCCTTATTTGCGATGACATTCTTAATTGCGATGGTCTTAACTTACGGCCGTTGCAATTAATATTATTTGCGACGATACTTTTTGCAGCCGTCGCAAATAAGGTTTTATTTGCGACGGCTACTTTATTTGCGATGGCCCTAGGGTTGGCTGTCGCAAATAAATACTTATTTGCGACGACTGTCGACGAAGCCATCGCAAATTATTGTTTATTTGCGACGGTCCGAGACAAGCCGTCGCAATTTAAGTTATTTGCGATGACAGGCCGTCGCAAATAAACCTAGCCGTCGCAAATGATCACATTTCCTATAGTGGGCGCAGTGCGGCGATCGCGCGCTGCTGCGGGAGGAGGCGCTGTGGGGCGGCCGCGCGCGCCGCCGTGGAAGGAGCCGCCGCGATGCATACGGAGAGGCTGGCAGCACTACTTGGGAGCAGAGGAAGGGGCACCGAAGGAAAAGGAGCCTCGCTTTCTGAAATCGCGAGCCCTGGGCCGTGTTACGGGGGCACGACGTTTCAGTTCTTTTCAGGTTTATCAGAGAATTCACTCAAAAATTAAGTCCGATTTAAGCAACTCGTTTGGGTGGGCTTTTCGCTTTTATTCATTGATAAGCTGCTTTTAAGCGGAAACAAACAGGGCCCGGGTGTGTTATGATTGTAACCAAAACCAATTTAAATTTGTGTTCCCTGATTATAAATAGATGTGGCTGGCTCCTTATGGAGTCAAGCACTTCCTCATATTTTCACATGGTAGCTCTAAACATCCGCGTATACAAGATCATGTCAACGAGTTCATCAGCGAATATGTTGATGATGCTGCCAGCTCTTGGACCACCGGTTTCATAGAAACTCATAAGAGACAATTTCTTATTATGGAAGACCCAATTCTTACCAGTTCTTAGGGGCGCACAACTGATGCGCTACCTAGATGCAGAGGTGAAACCACCTCCAGAGAAGATATCTATCATCGATTAAGACAAGAAGTCTGTGATGGTCTCAAATCCCGAGTACACACCATGGATTGCACAAAATCAACAAGTCTTGGCCTATCTTCTGAACTCTTTATCAAAAGAGGTGTTACCGCATGTCACATCAAAAGAGACGTCCGCAGATGCTTGGAAAACACTACAGGACTTGTTTGCATCTCAATCACGAGGCAAGGTAACGAATCTAAGGTTCACCTTGACAAACAAAGAAGGGAAACCTGTCGATGGCTCAGTACTTCACAAAGATGAAAAGACTTGCTGATGAGTTTGCCACAATGAGAAAAATATTGGACAATGAAGAGATCGTGTCATATATTTCAAACGGACTCGACTCGGAATATAATCCCTTGGTGTCCTCGGTTATGGGCAGGACAGAACAAATCTCGGTGGATGAATTGTATGCTCAAACACTAGGCTATGAACACTGTCAAAACATGTTACAAGGAGAAGATTAGTACATGCAATCTTCTGCAAACTCAGCCATGAGTTGGTCGAGGCAGAAACAATGGCAGAGGTGGAAGGAATAATAGTGGTCGTGGCCAAAATCGAGGAAGAGGAGGATATAATAGGTCGAGTCAACCAAATACGAGACATACTGCAAAAGTTTCTGTCAAATATGTGGAAAACCAAATCATCAAGCCTCTGAATGTTGGTGATGAGGACATCTCTCCTTTGCATACAATACAAGGACCGATCACTAGAGCACGTGCGCGACAATTGGATCTCCAGGTACGTTCTAACTTTGTTAATTATTTTTCAGAACTTACACTTGTTTCCATGCATGTTTTATTGATTAGGAACAATGGAGAGGACCAGCAAGGGCTTGGAGGAGTCCAAGGAGTCAAGGAGGAGGAGATAGGACGTCCACCCCAAGGAGGAGTCCAAGCCCAACTCGACTTCGACTCCACCTCGGGGTCTAGGAGATGCCTTCACCAAAATTGACGTCCCGGTCACATACAAAGTGAGATTTGGAAGTTCTATATATGGTTGGAACCGTGATTTCATAAAAATTCTAATGGAATTGGCCCCACCTCAAAATTCCTTCTGAGTTGACGGGAATTGGCAAAACAAGTGGGCGTCCAAAATCTGTCCGGTGCTGCGCCACCGTCCTTTGGGCTGCTGGCCCGTGTATCGTGTGGAAGCCCATTAGGGTTACATCCAGGGGTCTTGCACGTCACTAACTCCTATTTATACAGCAGCCATCACCACATTAGGGTTGGGTTTTGCTTAGATACAATCTATCATTTGATAGTGTCACCGTTCATCGGTTGTGAGACCCCACTTCGTGATCAATTCAGTTTTGATTGCAAGTTCTCTGTTCTTGCTTGTGTTCTTGATTGCGCTTGCAGGGATAAGCCTTCATGGCGAGATCATTCGTGTGACACGGGTGATAACCAACAGAGTAGTGGTGTAGTGATTGCGGGGTTTCGTTCGTTTGGAGCCTTGGATCATCAACGTCGAGATCTCCACTCAATCAAGTTTACCATACCTCTTGGAAGATTGAGACTCATCTTACTATCAATTGGTATAAGATTTCAAAGTTGACCGTGTGGTATACTTGTGTGCCCTTTATATTCATTTTGTTTCAGTCTATAGTCCACAAAAAGCCACAATTTTTTTTTATTCTCTGACCTACAATCCTCGCTCAGCCTTTTGCACAATTTAGTTTTGAAGTCCGTAGTTTTGAGTTCGTGTCCTAGGTTGAGTCTGGTTGCTGGTTTAGATTTGTTTTGGTTCAGTTTTGATTCTTCCATCCGCTGCCATCTACAAAAAAACCAATCTACAAAAAAAATTCCATCCACCGATTCGTTTCTGTTGCAGTTTCCACCACCACCAAAACCTAATTCGGGGTATCCCCCTTAAAACGGGCATAACTTTTCGCTCGGAACTCTAATTGAGGCACATTTTTTTTCCCGAAAAGGTCTCAGAAAAATCCACATATGGTACAACCGCTACGCCAGTCACGGCATTTAAAAAAAAATTAAGAAGGCCCTCGTTTCGGACTCTGAAGTTCCAACACCAGTTTTTCCAAATGCCCCTGAATTTGTACTGATCACATCTTTCATCGGTTTGAGCTAATACTTGGTGCTATTTCTATTATTGTGCCCCTGGTTGAGAAAAAAATATCAAAAAAATAAAGAGAAAAAAGATTTTAATTTCTACTAGTGCTAAAAGACAAAAACAGGAGGCTCAAGGGGTTTTCTACTTGTGCTGTTTTCTGTGTGAATGTTGGATACTTGCTTATATTGTCCTTGTTGTTTATCATCATTCATCCTTATTCCTTTCTTCTTGCCACAACTGTTCTAATACATTTTTAGGCCAACAACTAGGTGAAATTCTTTGGACACTTATTCAACATTGCTATCTGTTACTAACTTGTGTGCCACATACATATACTACATTTGAGCCTTCCCAAGCTAAATCTTCTCTTGAGAAGAACAAGTAACCTCTACAATCAGACCCACTCTCTGCTTGCTTTCACACCGGTCACCGTTGTCCACCTGCAGTGCTGGTAAGAAACTTGTAAGAGCGGGATAAGACACATCTTATTGATCGATATTCCGCTTCCACTTTAGAGAGCGTAGTAATAGGGTTCTTCACAATCTTTTTGTCTTCGTTTCTGTTTTGTACTAACAATGACACAAAAGAAGCCTATGGATAAGACCTCTGGTTCTACACCTCCAGATGATGATGAGTGCGTGTCCCATATGGAACTAAGAGACATGATGCGGGCGATGAACAAAGCTTTCAACAATTACCAGACCACTACAACATCCACCTTTCAGAGGCTCTATACAAGTGTTGTTGGTCTGACCACACGATTGGACGAGATGGAGACTCGTCTTCCCCAACAAGCTACACCCTCTATCATCCTTGATGCTGATGCACATGCTCACTACGACATAGAGGATGACTTCAATAACGATGAGGTTAATGCACAGTAGCGTCGTCGCCCTCGATGAAATCGTCAAGGTATGGGAGGTAGACCTCGTCCTCATGCTCCTGAACAATATAATGATCCTTACGCTAAGATTAAGTTTCTATTCCACCATTTTATGGATCTTATGAAGCTGAGAGTTACTTGGATTGGGAGATGACAGTAGAACAAAAATTTAGCTCTCATCTTGTTCCTGAGCGACATAGGGTTAGACAAGCCACTAGTGAATTTAAAGATTTTGCTATAATTTGGTGGAATGAACTTGTCAATACATATAATGTACAAACATGGGCTGCGTTAAAAGAAGAGATATGCACTTGGTTTGTTCCTTCTTCATATAGACGTGATCTTCTTATGAAATTGCAACGCTTTGATCAGGGTGACATGACTGTCCAAGAGTACTACCAAGAGCTGCAGAATGGTATGCTTCGTTGTGGTGTAGTTGAGGATCAGGAAGACCAAATTGTTAGGTTTTATGGGGGCTTGCGGCGTGAGATCCAGGACATAGTTGACTACAAGGAATATCATTCTATTTAACGTTTATTTCAACTTGCTATGTTAGTAGAAAAAGAAGTGCAGGGTCGCCAACAGCAGCAGCGGCAGAACAACACCTTCATGCCACGACAATTTACGGTGCCATCCAAAGCAGCGCCCTCCTCGAGCGTACGTGCTTCTACACCACCCTCCACCGATGTTGTATGCAACACCGCACCTTCTACATCACAAGGACTAGATAACAACAAGTCCAAGATGCCTCCAAGTGTTGCAGCAAAGGCAGCTGCACCCAACACTTCAACAAGTCGCACCTTCGATATCAAGTGCCATCGCTGCCAGAGACTTGGCCATATGCAACGAGATTGCCCTAACAAACAGGCGATCATTGCCACTGCTGATGGTGGGTATGTTAGTGCTTCTAATATTGAAGATGAAAACATTATTGCAACTAACATTTCAGGTTCTGATGATGGTGCTGAGGAGGTTCTTGGTACATCTGCGACTAACAACTATAAGACTTTGATTGTGCAGCGAGCTTTGAGTGCCACGGTTCGAGAGGACAACAACCACCAACGTCACAACCTTTTCAACATTTTTCTTGTCATCAAGGACTACCGTGTACATACCATCATTGATGGTGGTAGCTACAACAATTTGGTGAATGTTGAGGTGGTCAAGAAGCTTGGCTTGACCACACGGGAGCATCCCCACCATTATCACATTCAATGGTTTAAGAACAATGGTAAGGTAAAGGTAACACAAACAGCAAGGATACATTTTCCATTGGTTCTTATCATGATTGATTTCGATGTGGTACCTATGGATGCTTGCTCTCTTTTGTTGGGACGTCCTTGGGAGTTTGATACTGATGCTATTCACCATGGTTGATCTAATAAGTATACTCTTATGCATAAGGGCAAGAAAATTGTGTTGCTTCCTATGAGTCCCACTGAAATTGTGCAATTTGAGCATGAGAAAAAGAATAATGCTAAGCAAAAGGGTGTTTTCAATTCTGAAATTCAGCAACCTATTAAGTTGAAAAATCCTATTTTGCTTGCAACTAAATATGACCTTGATGATTTATATGCCTCTAATGGAACTTGCTATGCTTTAGTGTGCAAACATGCTTTATATTCCATTGAGGATACATCCATTGCTTTGTCACCTGCTGTTGCTAACCTTTTGCAGGAATATATAAATGTTTTCCATCAGAGATACCCCCTGGATTACCACCTGTGCGATGCATTGAGCACAAGATTGATTTGATTCCAGGGGCGAGCTTTCCAAACCGTGCCGCCTACAGGACCAACCCCGACGAGATAAGGAAAATTTAAAAGCCCAAACTTTTGGAAGCTTTTGTCTCCTATGTATGGCACATGAAATAATAGTTTAAGTGTGTACAATGAGAACCATGTTAAAATGAGAGCAAATAAAGTCATATAGATGTAAGTGTAAAGTTTTATTGGAAGCTCTAGTTTAAACCTATCATTATTTTTGGAACCAGCTAAGCCTAAATTCTAAACATTCTTGAATCATAAATTTAAGACACCTGAAATTATGTGCTTTGATCACAAGGGAAAAATCAAAAGAAATAAAACAAACATGTGTGAATAAAAGTATATATGGAAATGTACAAAATATTCAAATCAATGATCAAGGTACAAAAACATATTCTCCATTTGATCAAGTTAGGCAATTAAAAGCATAGGAAACTATATACATTAATATTGGGGGAAAGAATTAAATGACATGCATATAGATTATAAAAATTGAATTTGAATCTAATTCAAATTTGCAGGAAACCAAACAAGTTATATGTGGAATAGAGATATATTCAAATTAAGTGTTCAATTTCAAATCTACAGTGGACTAATTATTGAGTACATTATTGGAAACCCATGACCATTTAAAAAGGCAATAATTGAGAAGATTAAAATATAAGCATAAAAGTTATGGGTTCAAATTTGAATCTAATTCAAATTCTATGTGGCCAAACTTTTTATGCAAAGATGTGCAAACCGATTTTTTTTGTATCAGGGCTCATCCCATATGAACAAAGATCTTTGAAACCAGCTGTATTAAAGAAAAATGAAAGAATTAAGGGGATAAGAGCAGAGTGGGGCCCACCTGTAAGAGGAGCCCAAAGCCTGTTTGCTCTGTCTCACGAGCGCGCGCGCGCCAGCGCTGAGCAGCAGCGGCAAGCAGCTCTCCAGCGCGATCTCCAGCGCGATGGCTTGCCGCATGCATGCGCCCCACGGAGGGCCACGACGCCACCTGCTCCGCTCCGTCGGTCGGTGTATAAAAGGAACCGATCGCTCGACTCTCCTTCTTCCTTCCGCATCGCTCCACTCGGCCGCCCAAATCACAGCAGCCCCCGCTCAAGCAAAGCCCCAGTTTGGTGCGCGCTATACCCTCTTGACATCCCTGAACCGAGGCTGCCGCCGGACCTAGCATCCCTGAGGGAATCGCGGTTTCTTCTTCCGGCGCGCCGTTGACCCTCTTCGTCTACAACCTGAAGCCCTTCCTCCATGGTGAGTATCTTCACAATTCCAGCCGCCCCCAGCTTCTACACTTGCGTGCGCTCCTTCCTGAGGCGTTAGCTAGCCATATCCCCTCTCCGGCTAACCGGAATTTCAAATCTTGCTGCCGCTTAGAATCAGTTCCACGGTGCCCCCATACACCGACCAATTTTCAAGCGATTGGGATGTAGGCCGATGCTTAGGGCAGCACCACGAAGCTTCCAGAGCAAGAATCAGCTTCTCCCATGCCTTGTACACCGAGAATGCCGTCGCCGATCGTCGAGTTCCGCCGGTCGCCGGTGTAGGCAGTTTTCTGGGGCGTTTCAGTCCAAACCGAGGCCACCAGTGAGTTCCTGAGGGTCGAAAACCACCAGGTGGCAAGTCCCAGCCACGGGGAAGGTAGCTCGGCGTGCTCCGATGAGTCGCCGGCCGGCCTCCGGCCATGGCGCCGCCACGGGCCGTCGGGGAAGAAGAAGACCCCCGTGGGATTTTCTGTGGTGCAGGGATTCCATGTGGCAACACGGTTAAACTCTGTGGTCCCAGTGTGGCAACGGCTGGGTGGGAAGAATTTGACCAGTGGGGCCCACGTGTCAGTTGATTAAAGGGGTGTCCTTTTCCATTCAAAAAGAATTCCAGAAAAATGCCTAAACTTTGAAATGCTATAACTTTGGCTAGGTTGCTCCAAATTAGATAAAACAAATTTTGTAATTCTCCTTAGGATCTATACTTTCCAGTGGTACGTCCCAATCTTCATGAAAAGCCCTAGAGAATATTCTATAAATCAATTAGTATATTACATTGTGGAAAAATATAGAAAATAGGATTCTATTCAGATAATTCTGGAAATTTACCCAACCAATCATTTTGTTATGTAGAAGCTCCAGTAAAAGTTTCAAGCATAACAAATTTGTTTAAGGGGGTTTAATTCAAAGTCTTTGCCTAGGTTAATTATAATTCCAGAAAATAACAAATTAAATCCAGAAATTCATAAGGACTTGTAAATTCAATATCTTCCTGTAGGAAGCTTGAAAATTGTGAAACCAATTTTGGTAGCTTCCTTTTGATCAGTACTATCTAGCTGTGCCATTTATGGACATGATAACACCTCAGGTTTTATCTGCAAATTCCTAAATGATGAAAGCTTGACAGAATTTTGTAGATCATTTTCTCCCATCAAATTCTCTGAAATTTTTATGATAATTTCTTTATCACATATGTATACCAGAGATAAATTATAAGAGCCAAAAGAACTCATCTGCATAAGAATTTATTCTGTATAGTTTCCTTATATCCATGACTATATAGAAATTTCTTATGTACATTCTTATAATATGAAGTAATATCAAATTAACCTACCCAAATACAATCTAATACCCAACAGTACACCTTATTCATTCTTGATTTACAAACCTACTTCCTTTATGAGTATGACATTGCATAATGTGTGCATATTCAAGTTATTAAAGTATATTGTGTGTTATATGCATATTCATTGCGATAGACGCCGTGACAGAAAGGAGTCGAAGAGGACCTGTTCGTGAAGCATCAAACCACTGACCATTGACATTTAATCAAATCGCAAACTAAGGCAAGCCACGGTTTGCATTTAAAAGCTTTACAGTTTTGCAGTATTTCTCACATTACGTCTTAAGTTTCATATGTGCATTACGTATATGGTGATTGATACTCCACTTGCATGACCAAAAATTCCAGGGGTTGGTTGGAACGTGTTACAGTTTGACCTGTAGTAACTGCTTTGCTAATGTATAGGAAATTCGGTAGAAGTCGGGTAGCTGGAATCTACTCGCGAGAGGGTCACATTTTATTTACCACAAGTCAAGTAGTTTATTCTACTTACGAGAGGAGTCGAGTAGGGGAATCTACTCGCGAGATGTTACCAAAAATGTTCACTCTTAATAATTGGATATGATGACGGGGATGTTCCTGTAGGACAGGACACGCATGGTTGTCTGATCCCGGATGAGGGGGACAATGCTTGCGACCACATTTGGGCCTGGGCCGGTAATGGTAAGGCAAATGTGGAGGTTGGTTGTAGCCCCGTCTGTGTCGGTTAAGGACCGTCTGGTGTGCGGCCCTGTTGAGCAAGTTTGAACAGTACCGATTACATAATGGATTAATGGAGTCCATTAAACTGGTGTAGCCCAGGCACCCTCGTGTCGAAACTTATACCACCGTCCTTCGGGGGAAGATGATCGTAAGGTGGGAACCTCTAAGGAGCAACTTCGACGTGCTCGGTTAGGGACCTTACTTTTGGGACGGTAGAACTGGTTCGACATCGGGATGACGGGTGAAAGGTGGCCACATACGACGTGGGAGAGGAGTACAGTGAAAGGTACTTCCGAGCGGGCGTATGTGTCGTGTATTCCGGGTGTGTCCTGATTGCAATCACCGTCCCTCGCTGTAATAGAGTACCACTTGTTCACTGAGTTGTGACGTAGTAAATACTAAAGAAGTCAGACGAATAAGATATATTGGTTTACAAATTGCTTGAACAACCTTGTTTGGCTTAGAGATAGTACAATTAAAAGTTTACAATTTTCCCCATACTTTAGCTGTAATAGCATTATGTTCTTTGGGCATGTCATATCATTGGCAAAGCGTTTCTTGTTTGATTGTGGAGTCTATGATGTGCCGTGCCTGAAGAATGTCATTTGCTACTTAAAATATGAATATAAGGATCCACTTTTAGGCGAGTCCTTTATGCTATTACTTACCTATGCATAGTACTTACCCCTGCATATGTCTAGTGAGACGGATTAGTCTTGCTGAGCCTTATGCTCACGTTTGCGCTTTAATGATTTTTGCAGGTATTAGTTTTATTTCTGCTGTTCAGGTTGTACATGGGACTCGAGGTGTCGAGATAAATCTCATGTGAACCACGCCGCTACTGAATGATCGTCATGTTGCTAGTGAGAAGCGTCCTAGGGCATGGACGTCTTCTCTTATGCTTAGACAGGTGAGAATATGAGTATGTAGTTCCGCTGCGTGTGTACTTCTGATGTACACTATTTTGTAAATTCTGAATATATTTATGAAATGAAAACTTTGTATATTTTGGTATTCTTTTTGTGTGTGCTGTTAGGTGCCGCATCGCACGGCACCACCCAATGAGATCCTCGGATGTGTGGACTCCGGTCCCCACAGACATGGTATCAGAGCTTCATTGGGAATAGCACGCTCGAAAAGAGCCTATTTTCGAAAACTACGAAGTAGTCGAGTGAGGATTAGTTATATGCCCACATAAGGTCTATTATAGTATTAGTTACTTAAGGTGGCAAAGCTAACATATGTGTTATTATATTCTGTAATGACGCTCCGACATCAGGTAAGAGGTAAGGTACGCCACCACAAGCGGATCAATTGCGGTAAGCTCACCATGCGAGATGTAGTATGTGATCATTTCCGTGGCTTGGCATGGAAATGTCAATATGAGTCTCTGAAACTTTTCCATGTTTCTGAGAACATATGACACGCGGTACCCCAGCGTGACACAAAATTAGTGGGAGCCCCCGTCGGGTGGGACATAACCCGATGCGCCTTCTACTGGTGCAGCATTATGCAAAGACGTGGGACCCCGTCGAGTGGTAGAAAACCCGGTCATGTACCTCGAGACGTGGCTTAACTCGAGGCGGCCCGTATGGAATGATACGGGATGAATGTTTTTACTTTCATATATGTTTTTGTGAACTGATCGCCCGTGCGGGCTAGACTGTACCGTGCGGTACCATATGATTGATCAGTAGTTTGAGTGTAGTGACAGGTACACTAACCACGTTGAACGTATTGCAAGTAGAATACATATGCGAGTGATCGTTTTAGTGCCACCTATAGCACGTTATGCCGGCTAAGAATCCGGTAAAGATTTTCAGTTTGTGAGGTAACGTAGTACCGACATAATTGTTGTGATGCATTCACACCTTACTTCACCCCAAAAATCTTTTCTGTTGAAGACAAGTAAAACCTTGAATTGAGAACCAAAAGAAAGTTTTGGAATCTAATATTAACTACAGAACTCTGATGTTGAACTAAGATTCAATTGGAGTTTAGTGATTTTCAAAAAGATTCAAAAGCAGAGTTCCCTGTTTTTCTGGCAGCATTTTTTGCTGGATTTGTACAGGACATAAATCTTGATAGATTTAACCAATGTGGATGTGTAATACAGTTCTGGAAAGGTCTTGAAGTGATCTACAACTTGTATTTAGACTGACAGAACTGAATCAATCTTCAAATTTGTGAAAATTCCAGATTGGTAGAAACAGTTGCTGGAAACAGAACTGTTAAAAACCTCTCTGGAATGTTTCGGTTTTTCAGCCATACCTTCCTGTAGAAAAATTTCTATAGATCCTAGGTTACACCGTTGGAAAGTCTATGATATGTGTTACAACTTTGTAATTCAAAGTTTTTCCAAATTTGGGACATAACTGTATGGAAATTGATGTTCAAATCAGCCACTTCCGAAGGAGGTGCTGTTGAAAATTTTCCAGAATTCTGTCAACTTTGAAATATCATAACTTTTGATCCAGAGCTGATCAGGAAGCAAAGTAAGATTTCTTCAAAAGCTAAAGAAGTTGGCTGTAACTTTGGTATTCAAGTCAGTATTGATTCTACTCTTTACTGTAGTAGAATCTGAGTTCTTTGCAAACTGGTCAATTTTGGACAGCAGATTGGCCAATGCAATTGAAATGGAAACTTGTTTATGGATAGGCATGTTTCAAACTTGCCAAAGTTGTGCAACATGTCAAGATGTATGTGTGTTCAGTTTATGAAACTTGAGCATTGGAAAAAGCTCGTTAAGAGGTCTAGAAGAAGTTTAGAATCAGAGTGTCGTTTGAACGTGTATGAATATGCTGCAAAATTTTATGATTCATATACGGTTAATGTTTTTCAAGCATCGACTGTCATTCAATCTTGGAAAGTAACCATAATTGGTCATTCTTGCAGTATGGTTCACACTCGTTCCGGCGCTGAAACGGGAGAGTCTAGTCACGGCGGAAATGACTCGACTCGACCGCAAGAACCGCCATCGACCCGATTGACGGAGGTTATGGCACAAATGGTTGAGTCTCATCATGAGAACAACCAGCTGCTTCAGACATTGGTGCAACAAGGCTTTATTCAAGCATCACGACAACGGGATCTGAATGAAAGTTCTTATTTGAATTTTCTGGCAACTCAACCGCCTGTCTTCACGGAAGCAACAGATCCGTTGGAGGCACATCATTGGATCTGGGTTATTGAAGCTAAACTCGGTTTGATCCAGTGTGACGAGTATCAGAAGGTGGACTTTGCAGTTCAACAGCTTCATGGATCTGCTGGAGTTTGGTGGGTAGAGTACCTCGCCATGACCATTGAGGGACATCACGTAAATTGGAATGAATTCAGTGATGCGTTCTGTACTCGGTATATTCCGAGGGGGATTATCAAGTCGAAGCTTGAAGAGTTTGTAGAATTGACCCAAGGGGGGAGGAGTGCTCTTGAGTACTCCAGAGAATTCAACCGGTTGGCACAATATGCACCAGACTATGTGAGCACAGAAGCTTCGAGGTGTGACCGATTTCTCCGAGGCTTGAATGCCAAACTTCATGAAAGATTGGTCCTATTCAACGAAGGAGACTATAACGAATTGGTCAGTAACGCTATATATCAGGAAGATGCTTCTCTTCGTTGTCAGGCGGAGATGAGGAAGAGCATCACATCAACGAATGATATTAGTGGTACTCCTAGGAAATATTGACTGGTATATCATTTACTAGCCGAACTGGAAGTTCGGGTAGTTGCAAGACAGCCACCGATGCAGAGTTGGTCACCACCATTGCAGTGGATTGAAGCACCTGAGATGCAGCAACAAGTGAGTTCTTGTGCACCACCTCCACGAGCGGCACGGAAAGTTACTCCACTGCAGGCAATGCAAAGGACAGTACATAGTGGTGGTGATAAAGAGTAGTTAGTTCTAGAAGGTCCTGCAGCTAAACAAGACATCAGTCTAGAAGTTGCTCCTCCGAGAAATATTCAATCTCATAGGCAACAGAAGAAGATGAAAGCCGGCAGCCTCAACTTTATAGCTGTCGTGGATATTCCAGTAGGAGAACCCGTGTTAGCGGGTATGTTCAGCTTAAATGCTCAACCGACATTTGTGTTGTTTGATTCTAGAGCAACACATGATTTCATTAGCAAGGAGTTCGTGTTGAAGCGTCAATTATCATCAACAACGCTATCAACACCATATACAATAAAATCACCTGGAGGAAAAATGTCAGCCAACCAGATTATTGCCCGAGCACCTCTATGTTTGGATGGTAGGATTTACCCTACCACCTTCATTATATTGGACGGGCAGAAGATTGATATTATCTTGGGAATGTCCTGGTTGACACATCATGAAGCAATCTTCATTATCAGTGCTCGTACCGTGCAACTGAATTCTAAAAGGAACGAGCAACATACTTTGGTTCTGAAGAATGTGACACCACAACCTCTAGTGGTGTATAACACGGAAGCCACAAAGCTAGAGGACATTCCAGTCGTTCGGCATTACCCGGATGTGTTTTCTGTTGATCTGCCAGGCATGCCACCTGAGCGAGATGTGGAATTCAAGATTGAGTTAATACCAGGAACCACACCCATATCTCGAAGACCTTACAAGATGGCACCCAAGGAATTGGCGGAGCTAAAAGAACAGTTGAATGAGTTACTTGAGAAGGGATTCATACGCCCCAGCTCATCACCTTGGGGATGCCCATCGATATTCATGAAGAAGAAGGACGAGACACTAAGGTTATGTGTCGATTATCGTCCGCTGAATGCTGTGACTATAAAGAACAAGTATCCACTACCACGGATTGATATTCTATTCGATCAGTTAGTGGGTGCTAAGGTATTTTCGAAGATGGATCTTCAGTCCGGTTATCATCAGATCAAGATACGAGCTGAAGATATACCTAAGACTGCATTCTCGACAAGATACATGCTATATGAGTATCTTGTCATGTCTTTTGGTCTCACCAACGCACTGGCTCACTTCATGTATCTAATGAATTCAGTATTCATGCCGGAGTGGGACAAGTTCGTGTGGTCTTCATAGATGACATCATGGTTTATTCCAAATCAGAGGAAGAACACGCCTAACATCTGAATATCGTGCTTCAACGAATGAGAGACCATAAGCTATATGCCAAATTTAGCAAATGTGAATTTTGGATTAACAAGGTACCATTTCTGGGTCATGTTATCTCAGCAGACGGTATTGCTGTGGATCCAAGCAAAGTGGTACAGGTACTTAAATGGGAATCTCCGACCTCCGTCCATGAGGTCAGAAGTTTCTTAGGTTTAGCTGGCTACTACCGGAGATTTGTTCCAAGTTTCTCCAAAGTGGCTAAGCCTATGAATGAATTGCTGAAGAAAGGAAACAAGTATGTCTGGAGTGAAGCCTGTGAAGAGGCATTCCAGATATTGAAGAAACATCTCACAACGGCACTAGTTCTAGCTTAACCAGACACGACAAAGCTGTTTGATATTTATTGCGATGCATCAGGCACTAGTCTGGGATGCGTCTTGATGGAAGAAGGACGTGTAATCACATATGGATCAAGACAACTCCGGATTCATGAGTAGCATTATCCGACTCATGACTTGGAGTTGGCTGCCGTGGTAATGGCATTGAAAATGTGGAGACACTACATAATGGCAAATCTAGTGCATCTCTACACAGACCACAAGAGCCTCAAGTACATATTCACTCAAAAGGATTTGAATATGAGGCAAAGAAGATGGTTAGAGCTTATAAAGGACTATGAACTTGAGATCCATTACCATCCGGGCAAAGCAAACGTAGTTCCCGATGTTTTGAGTCGAAAATCTCATGTTCACAACATAACCATCATTCTAGATGAAGAGTAAGAATCAAGTCTACGGTTCGTTCCCTACAGAGCTCTATATAATCTTGCTCTCATACCTACAATCCGAGAGGAGATTGTTGTAGCTCAGAAGAAAGACAAGGCTATGTCTCACATTCGAAAGAGAATGAGAGACGAAGAGGTGAAATGTTTCCGGGAAGATGAACAAGGAACTCTATGGTTCAATGATCGTATAGTAGTACCCCGGAACATGAAGCTCAGGAAAAAGATCTTGGATGAAGCTCATCTGTCAAAGTATTCAATCCATCAAGTAAGTAATAAGATGTATCAAGATCTTAGAACTAAATTCTGGTGGACACGAATGAAGAGAGAGATTGCAAAGTACGTGTCCGAGTGTGATACATGCTGAAGAGTGAAGGTTGACTATATGACAAAAGCGGGACCACTACAAGCTTTAAGTGTCCCTGCATGGAAATGGGAGGATCTCAATATGGACTTCATTGTTGGATTGCCTCTCACGTTCCACAAGCACAATTCTATTTGGGTAATCGTAGACCGATTAACCAAGTCAGCACACTTTATTCTAGTGAACATGGCGTACAATGTAAATAAGTATGACGAGCTATATATGTCATGAATCATGTTCTTACACGGAGTTCCCCGCACCATCGTCTCTGACAGAGGATCGTTGTTTGTTGCTCATTTCTTGGAGCAACTACACACAACAATGGGAACTAAGTTAATCCGAAGCTCGGCATACCACCCTCAAACTGATGGACAAACTGAAAGGGTGAACCAAATCCTAGAAGATATGCTGAGGGCATGTGCCATAGATCACAGAAAGAACTGGGATGATCACTTACCGTTGGCAGAGTTCTCATATAAAAATGGTTATCAGTCCAGTATCAAAATGGCACCTTTTGAAGCTCTCTACGGTCAGAAGTGCTGCACACCATTCAATTGGTGTCAGTCTGGAGAGAGGGTACTCTTCAGAGTGGATCTCACTAATGAAGCTGAATAACGAGTTAAGCTAATTCAGGCAAACCTCATAGTAGCTCAGTCTCGGCAGAGGAGTTATGCTGACAAGCGACGTCGTCCCTTGAGCTTTAACGTCGGAGACCACGTGTATCTTCGTGTCTCTCCGATGAAAAGAATTCATCGCTTTGGAGTACAGGGAAAGTTAGCTCCAAGATTTATCGGGCCATTCCCCATCACGAAAAGATGTGGACCCGTAGCCTATCGGCTGGAGCTACCCGCGTCATTGGCCGGAGTGCACAATGTATTCCACGTGTCTCAGTTAAGAAAGTGCCTCAAAACTCCAACAGAAGTCATATATGAGGACATGGAAGAACTAAAGCCGGATCTGACCTATGTTGAACAACCGATCCGGATTATTGATGAGAAGACGAGAGAGACAAGAAACCGAACGTTGTGGTTCTATAAAGTGTTATGGAATAACCACACCGTTGAAGAAGCTACATGGGAGAGTGAGGACTATCTTCGCGCCAACTATCCGGAGTTGCTATCGCCGTATCAACGCTGATACACTCTGACATTTCTTTTTCTTTTGTAATCTCGGGACGAGATTCTTTTAAGGGGGGAGGAATGTAAAAGCCCAAACTTTTAGAAGCTTTTGTCTCCTATGTATGGCACATGAAATAATAGTTTAAGTGTGTACAATGAGAACCATGTTAAAATGAGAGCAAATAAAGTCATATAGATGTAAGTGTAAAGTTTTATTGGAAGCTCTAGTTTAAACCTATCATTATTTTTGGAACTAGCTAAGCCAAAATTCTAAACATTCTTGAATCATAAATTTAAGACACCTGAAATTATGTGCTTTGATCACAAGGGAAAAATCAAAAAAAATAAAACAAACATGTGTGAATAAAAGTATATATGGAAATGTACAAAATATTCAAATCAATGATCAAGGTACAAAAACATAATCTCCATTTGATCAAGGTACAAAAACATATTCTCCATTTGATCAGGTTAGGCAATTAAAAGCATAGGACATTATATACATTAATATTGGGGGAAAGAATTAAATGACATGCATATAGATTATAAAAATTGAATTTGAATCTAATTCAAATTTGCAGGAAACCAAACAAGTTATATGTGGAATAGAGATATATTCAAATTAAGTGTTCAATTTCAAATCTGCAGTGGACTAATTATTGAGCACATTATTGGAAACCCATGGCCATTTAAAAAGGCAATAATTGAGAAGATTAAAATATATGCATAAAAGTTATGGGTTCAAATTTGAATCTAATTCAAATTCTAAGTGGCCAAACTTTTTATGCAAAGATGTGCAAACCATTTTTTTTGTATCAGGGCTCATCCCATCTGGACAAAGATCTTTGAAACCAGCTGTATTAAAGAAAAATGAAAGAATTAGGGGATAAGAGCAGAGTGGGGCCCACCTGTAAGAGGAGCCCAAAGCCTGTTTGCTCTGTCTCACGAGCGCGCGCACACCAGCGCTGAGCAGCAGCGGCAAGCAGCTCTCCAGCGCGATCTCCAGCGCGATGGCTTGCCGCTTGCATGCGCGCCACGGAGGGCCACGACGCCACATGCTCCGCTCCGTCGGTCGGCATATAAAAGGAACCGAGTGCTCGGCTCTCCTTCTTCCTTCCACATCACTCCACTCGGCAGCCCAAATCACAGCAGCCCCCGCTCAAGCAAAGCCCAGGTTTGGTGCGTGCTCATACCCTCTCGACATCCCTGAACCGAGGCTGCCGCCGGACCTAGCATCCCAGAGGGAATTGCGGTTTCTTCTTCCGGCGCGCCGTCGACCCTCTTCGTCTACAACCCGAAGCCCTTCCTCCATGGTGAGTATCTTCACAATTCCAGCCGCCCCCAGCTTCTACACTTGCCTGCGCTTCTTCCTGAGGCGTTAGCTATCCATATCCCCACTCCGGCTAACCGGAATTTCAAATCTCGCCGCCACTTAGAATCAGTTTCACGGTGCCCCCATACTCCGACCAATTTTCGAGCCATTGGGATGTAGGCCGATGCTCAGGGCAGCACCACGAAGCTTCCAGAGCAAGCATCAGCTTCTCCCATGCCTTGTACACCGAGAACACCGTCGCCGATCATTGAGTTCCGCCGGTCGCCGGTGTAGGCAGTTTTTTGGGGCGTTTCAGTCCAAACCGAGGCGACCAGTGAGTTCCTGAGGGTCGAAAACCACCAGGTGGCAAGTCCCAGCCACGGGGAAGGTAGCTCGGCGTGCTCCGACGAGTCGCCGGCCGGCCTCCGGCCATGGCGCCGCCACGGGCCGTCGGGGAAGAAGAAGATCCCCGTGGGATTTTCTGTGGCGCAGGGATTCCATGTGGCAATGCGGTTAAAATCTGTGGTCCCGGAGTGACATGGGCTGGGTGGGAAGAATTTAACCAGTGGAGGCCACGTGTCAGTTGATTAAAGGGGTGTCCTTTTCCATTCAAAAAGAACTCCAAAAAAATGCCTAAACTTTGAAATGCTATAACTTTGGCTAGGTTGCTCCAAATTAGATAAAACAAATTTTGTAGTTCTCCTTAGGATCTGTACTTTCCAATGGTCCATCCCAATCTTCATGAAAAGCCCTAGAGAATATTCTATAAATCAATTAGTATATTACATTGTGGAAAAATATGGAAAATAGGATTCTATTCAGATAATTCTGGAAATTTATCCAACCAATCATTTTGTTATGTAGAAGCTCCAGTAAAAGTTTCAAGCATAACAAAGTTGTTTAAGGGGGTTTAATTCAAAGTCTTTGCCTAGGTTAATTATAATTCCAGAAAATAACAAATTAAATCCAGAAATTCATAAGGACTTGTAAATTCAATATCTTCCTGTAGGAAGCTTGGAAAATTGTGAAACCAATTTTGGTAGCTTACTTTTGATCAGTACTATCTAGCTGTGCCATTTATGGACATGATAACACCTCAGGTTTTATCTGCAAATTCCTAAATGATGAAATCTTGATAGAATTTTGTAGATCATTTTCTCCCATCAAATTCTCTGAAATTTTTATGAGAATTTCTTCATCACATCTGAATACCAGATATAAATTATCAGAGCCAAAAGAACTCATCTGCATAAGAATTTATTCTGTATAGTTTCCTTATATCCATGACTATATAGAAATTTCTTATGTACATTCTTATAATATGAAGTAATATCAAATTAACCTACCCAAATCCAATCTAATACCCAACAGTACACCTTATTCATTCTTGATTTACAAACCTACTTCCTTTATGAGTATGACATTGCATAATGTGTGAATATTCATTAGTTAAGTAATTAAATTATATTGTGTGTTATATGCATATTCATTGCGATAGACGCCGTGACAGAAAGGAGTCGAAGAGGACCTGTTCGTGAAGCATCAAACCACTGACCCTTGACATTTAATCAAATCGCAAACTAAGGCAAGCCCCGGTTTGCATTTAAAAGCTTTATAGAGTTTTGCAGTATTTCTCACATTACATCTTAAGTTTCATATGTGCATTACGTATAGGGTGATTGATAATCCACTTGCATGACCACAAATTCCAGGGGTTGGTTGGAACGTGTTACAGTTTGACCTGTAGTAGGTGCTTTGCTAATGTATAGGAAATTCGGTAGAAGTCGAGTAGTTGGAATCTACTCTTGAGAGGGTCACATTTTATTGACCACAAGTCAAGTAGTTTATTCTACTTGCGAGAGGAATCGAGTAGGGGAATCTACTCACGAGATGTTACCAAAAATGTTTACTCTTAATAACTGGATATGATGACGGGGATGTTCCTGTAGGACGGGATGCACAAGGTTGTCTGATCCCGGATGAGGGGGACAATGCTTGCGACCACATTTGGGCCTGGGCCGGTAAGGGTAAGGCAAATGTGGAGGTTGGTTGTAGCCCCGTCTGTGTCAGTTAAGGACTGTCTCGTGTGCAGCCCTGTTGAGCAAGTTTGAACAGTACCGGTTACATAATGGATTAATGGGGTCCATTAAACTGATGTAGCCCGGGCACCCTCGTGTCGAAACTTATACCGCCGTCCTTCGGGGGAAGATGATTGTAAGGTGGGAACCTCTAAGGAGCAACTTCGACGTGCTCGGTTAGGGACCTTACTTCTGGGACGGTAGAACTGGTTCAACATCGGGATGACGGGTGAAAGGTGGCCACATACGACGTGGGAGAGGAGTACAGTGAAAGGTACTTCCGATCGGGCGTACATGTTTTGTATTCCGGGTGTGTCCTGATTGCAATCACCGTCCCTCGCTGTAATAGAGTACCACTTGTTCACTGAGTTGTGACGTAGTAAATACTAAAGAAGTTAGACGAATAAGATATATTGGTTTACAAATTGCTTGAACAACCTTGTTTGTCTTAGAGATAGTACAATTAAAATTTTACAATTTTCCCCATACTTTAGCTGTAATAGCATTATGTGCTTTGGGCATGTCATATCATCAGCAAAGTGTTTCTTGTTTGATTGTGGAGTCTATGATGTGCCGTGCCTGAAGAATATCATTTGCTACTTAAAATATGAATATAAGGATCCACTTTTAGGCGAGTCCTTTATGCTATTCCTTACCTATGCATAGTACTTACCCCTGCATATGTCTAGTGAGACGGGTTAGTCTTGCTGAACCTTATGCTCACGTTTGCGCTTTAACGATTTTTGTAGGTATTAGTTTTATTTCAGCTGTTCAGGTTGTACATGAGACTCGAGGTGTCGAGATAAATCTCATTTGAACCACGCCGCTGCTGAATGATCGTCATGTTGCTAGTGAGAAGCGTCCTAGGGCATGGACGTCTTCTCTTATGCTTAGATAGGTGAGAATATGAGTATGTTGTTCCGCTGCGTGTGTACTTCTGATGTACACTGTTTTGTAAATTTTGAATATATTTATGAAATGAAAACTTTGTATATTTTGGTATTCTTTTCATGTGTGCTGTTAGGTGCCGCATCACACGGCACCACCCAATGAGATCCTCAGATGTGTGGACTCCGGTCCCCACAATTCAGCAATAAGTCCAAGATATTCTGGACCGCGGGTACATTCGTGAGAGCCTTAGTCTTGTTATGTTCCTGTTCTTTTGGTTCCTAAGAAAGATGGCACTTGGCGCATGTGTGTTGATTGTAGAGCCATCAATAACATTACCATTCGTTATCGCTATCCTATTCCTAGATTGGATGACATGCTTGATGAGTTGAGTGGTTTTGTTATTTTAACCAAGATTGGTTTGCGTAGTGGGTACCATTAGGTTCATATGTCTTAGGTGATGAATGGAAACTGCCTTTAAAACTAAATTTAGACTTTAGGAATGGTTAGTCATGCCATTTGGTTTAACCAATGCACCCAACACATTCATGAGGTTGATGATGAGGTTTTACGTGCTTTCATTGGTAAATTTATGGTGGTTTACTTTGATGATATCCTTATTTACAGCAGGTGATATGATGAGCATCTTGAACATTTGCGTGCTGTTTTTTATGTCTTGCGCGATGCACATTTATTTGGTAACCTTGATAAGTGCACCTTTTGCACCGGTCGTGTGTCTTTTCTTGGTTATGTTGTTACTTCGCAGGGCATTGAGGTGGATGAGGCAAAGATTGTTGCCATCACGAGCTGGCCACTTCCGACTAGAAATTTTTAGCTCTCGCGCGCTCTCTTGACCTAGAAACCGCAGCTCCTGAGCATGCCGCCGCCGTCCCATCGTCGTCAACACCGCACTGCCGCCGTCGAACCCGACCCCTCCGTTGACCCCGACCTTGGCATTATCAGAGAGTTGAGCACGTTGGAGCCGCCGCCTTGACCCTTTCCTCAGAGCGTGCATTCCAGTGATTTTATTGAATTTGAGGATGTACAATGAAGGCTCATCATTAATGAAGTCATTGATTCAAAAGGAGAATTTTCATTACGGTATATATTCATCTTCCTTGTTTATGTCCAATGCAGAAGTAATGTATTTGTTTTTGGACTATCAGTATATATAATGAATATTCGCAAACCCTTGAAATTGTAGGAACTGTGGTTGACACTAGCATTTGCCATCCCAGTGAGTTTGATTTCTACCTCTGCAGCCATGCTGGAATCAAGGTACCTATGCGATAATTGGTGTTTGTCTAACGAGTTTTTAATATCAAGCTATAAATGCAACAGTGGAATATAAATTGTTTGTTTTTTTAGGTACCAGCCCACTACCATGTCCTTTACCATGAGAACAATTTCTCTGTTGATGCTTTGTAGATGCTTACAACTAAGCTCGGTTCTCCAATAGGATTAGATGATGACAGTTATGATGTCTTTAATTAGTTACATTGTAATCAGGATAAACAGTCTTTGTTGTATAATTAGTATACTTGATAACCACGATTGACACTTTGTTAATATTTGATTGGTCAATATAATTTAACGTGTGATCTTTCTGGCTATACATATGTTCATGAACAGTATCAACAGTATGCTAATATATGAACAATATGTTGCTGACACTGGTAATACGGCTATCAAATCCTGGCTAGCTCCAAGATGCAGCCGGCAATCAGGATAATCAGGGGTGGGAGCACCTAATAGGATACCCTGCCTATAAACAATCCGAGACGTGCTGTAGTAGAGACCGTCTCGGGTTACCTACATAAAGGATACAAGCTTCCATAAAGCCCGTCTCAGATTAGTACATAAATCTGTGACGTGCTACAATATAGAACGTCTTGGGTTAGTCATTATATCTGCGACGCGCTTTGTTAGGGCTTGTCACACATGTACTCTCATGGGTGATGCGCGCCACCCGTGTCTTTAGTGACACCGTAAAGAACTTCTATTATGACACAAAGAAAGGAGACGATCTTCTTTTAAGCATGTCTCACACTTAGGATGAACGGCGACGCGCCATAAGCATGTCTCTGATGACAACATAATGCGAGGCGCGATGACGGAGACACAAAGTTTGTTCGTCTCCCTTCTTCGTTAGGTAACATCTCGGATGAGCCTTTTTTACATAGTGTGTCCGGTGCTGCGCCATCGTCCTTTCGACTGCTGGCCCGTGTATCATGTGGAAGCCCATTAGGGTTGCATCCAGGGGTATTACACACCCCTAACTCCTATTTATACAACATCTGTCACCACATTAGGGTTGGGTTTTGCTTAGATACAATCTGTCATTGAACAGTGTCACCGTTCATCGGTTGTGAGACCCCACTTCGTGATCAATTCAATTTTTATTGCAAATTCTCTGTTCTTGCTTGTGTTCTTGATTGCGCTTGCAGGGATAAGCCTTCGTGGCGACGTCATTCGTGTGACACAGGTGATTACCAACGAAGCAATGGTGTAGTGATTGCGGGGTTTCATTCGTTCAGAGCCTTGGATCATCAACATCGAGATCTCCACCCAATCAAGTTTAGCATACCTCTCGGAAGATCGGGACTCATCTTCCTATCATATGGTACTGGTATGATGAAGATTTTAAGAAGGAAGAGAAATTTGTAGGAGCTGCAGTACCCTGATATGCGATTGACTCAAACAGGTATACAGGCGCAGGAGCCACTAACCACATCACTGGAGAATTATAGAAACTCACAACATGTAAAAAGTATCAAGGCCAAGAGCAAGTTCATGCAGCTAATGGAAATGTATGTATATTAGTATCATTGGCAAAACATCGATATATTCCCCTAAGAAATCACTATACCTTGACAATGTTCTTCATGTTCCTAATTCCAAAATAAATCTCTGTTCTATTCACAAACTTGCAAAGGACAATAATGTGTTTTTTGAATATCATCCTTGGCATTTTTGTATTAAGGTTTGAGCTACAAATAACACAATCCTTGAAGGCAAGTGTGAAGGAGGATTGTACCCCATAAAGTCGACTACCAAGCCAACCAGCAAGCATTGTCTAGCATCCATAGAACCCTCTGCAGATTCGTGGCATAGCCATTTAGGTCATCCATCATTTTCTATTTTGAGAATGTTCTAAAAAATAGTAGGCTTCCTTTTTTTTTTCAGAAAAAATAGTACGTCGCCTCGTCCCCTGTCCCCGGAACACGCCGCTGCCTCGACCCCGACCTCAGTAATCGGTATGAGCAAGCCACCGCCTTCACATAAATGGAATGGTCTCCCTGTCCCCGGAGCACGCCGGGTTGCTGTCATCTGAGAGTTGAGGAACCGCCGCTCCAGCGCCTCCGCCAGCTCATCCCAGAGCACGCCGCCGCCTCGTCCCCTGTCCCCGGAGCACGCCGTCACCTTGAACCTGCCTTCAGAGTGTGCATTTCAGTGATTTTATTGAATTTGAGGATGTCCAATAAAGCTAATCATTAATGAAGTCATTGATCCAAAGGGAGAATTTTCATTACGATATACATCCATCTTTCTTGTTTATGTCCAATGCAGAAGTAATGTTGTATATAATGAATTCTGATTTGCGAACACTTGAAACTGCAGGAACTGTGGTTGACACTAGCATTTGCCATCTTAGTGAGTTTGATTTCTACCTCTGTAGCCATGCTAGAATCATGGTACTATGCGATAATTAGTGTTTATCTTATGAGTTTTTGATACCAAGCTATTAATGCACCAGTGGGATGTAATTTTTTTTTCAGGGGACAAGCACACCAGCTCACTACCATGTCCTTTATGATGAAAACAATTTCTCTGCTGATGCTTTGCAGATGCTCACCAACTGCATGTGGTACAAGTAAGATCGGTTCTCCATTCACTAACAATTCCTGTGTTTATTACAATTGTATACCAATTTGTTCGTAAGCTTTTAGGCATTTGCTCCCTTATGTGACTTTTTATGCGAATGTGACTACAAATTGATAATGTTTTATATAATTTCAATTATTTTATTAAATTTTAGGATGCCTCAGTCGGAGCATTAGAGGCTATGAAGGCTCATCGTTAATGAAGTCATTGATCGGGAGAATTTTTATTACAGTATACAGGATTAGATGATGATAGTTATAATGTGTGTAATTACTTTTTGTAATTAGGATGAATAGGGCCATTCTTTGTTGTGTAATTAGTATACTTGATAACTACGATTGACACGTTGTTAATATTTGATTGGTCAATATAATTTAAATTGTGATATTTTTGGATATACATATGTTCATATATGTGTATGTTGCTGATACTGGCAATGCGGCTGCCAAATCCTGGCTAACTCCAGAATGCAACCGACAACCAGGATAATCAGGGGTGAGGGACACCTAATAGTAGACCTTGTATGTAAACAATCCGCGACGAGCTGTAACAGAGACCGTCTCAGATTACCTAAATAAAGGAGACAAACTTCCTTAAAGCCCGTCTCAGATCAGTAAACAAATCTGCGACGTGCTGCAATAAAGCACATCTCGGGTCAGTCAATAAATATGCGATGCGCTATGTTAGTGCTTGTCTCACATGTATGCTGATGGGCGAGGCACACAAACCACATCTCCAATGACACCGTAAAGATCTTCTGCTATAAATCAAAGAAAGGAGACGTGATACCTTTGAGCATGTCTCGCACTTCGGCTGATCGACGACACGCTTGCCGCCCGTCTCTGATGACATCCTAATGTGAGACGCAACGACAGAGACACAAAGTTTGTTGGTCTCCCTTCTTCGTTCGGGCACGTGAGCCTTTCTTACGTAGTGGATGCGGCTGGCTTCTTATGGAGTCAATCACTTCCTCATATTTCCACAATGCAAAGAAGTAAGGGGGAACCCTAGTAGACTGGAAATGAAAGAAGGGAATGCAGTGGCCAGAAGATATAATCTTGTGGGTAAGAACAGCTAATGAAAAATATTCAGCAAGATCAGCATACTAACTTCAGTTTTAGGAGAGTGCAGGTGGAGTAAGACCACTCCATGGTACTTTTTTTATAAGAAGAAGTTCAATCTTATCCGTGATCAAGAAAACCTCCGAACTTCTACCCCACTCTTATACAGCGACATTGTAGCCCGTGAAGAATGACCAATGACTTAAGCCGGTCCTTAGACATGTACTTTGATTGTAATATAGATGAAAAGATTTTTTTAACATCATTCTAAATTTTGTTCCATCAGGAATTACACTCAGGATTTGAAGTTTAAGGGGAGTCTAATATCCTGCTTCCGAAAACCATATGGAAACTGCGAGCACCGAACAAATGCAAGACCTTTGACTGGTTGCTAGTACAGGATTGATTAGGTTATCTCAAACAATAAGAGCCAAAACCGAAGATCCATTTGAGTATTTGAGGTTTCTTATTTGTGAAAATTGTACCTTCTTTTTCATACATCTTCAACTTAGGATCCAGTAAAGTGAACGAGCAACGGTTCGAGCTTATTACCGGGACGAGGAGGAAGATCCAACATAGATGGGCAGCCTAAAGCAGCTGCAGCAAGGGGCGGAGGCCCGACGCGATTGACCCGGAGGAGGACCATTGCAGGGTGGAGAGAAGTCACAGTGCGGGCAGCGGAGGTCTGGGCATCTAGCATGACCAGCGTGGAGGAAGCTTGGGCAGGTCATCGACGAGCAGAGATCAAGCAGGAGCAGATGCGGCGAGAGGGTGTTGTGGGGGCGGAGGGAGCGAGGGATGCGATGATGAATGTAGGCCTAGAGGGGGGGGGGGGTGAATAGGCCTTCTTGAATTTTCTCGGTTCCTGTAGCACTTCAAAAACAAGGTCAAAACCAAATATATCGGACTAGTCCGGTAAAGTGCGGACTAGTCTGGATTTCACGGACTAGGTTGATCAAGTTAGGTCAATTTGATTGTTTCGTTGACGTTTGCAGTGGAAATATAAACTTCAATAACAGTTCAATGGTTGTATGTCAAGTTCTATTGCAAGTATGATTCTTGTTCAACTATTTAACTTGAATTCAACAAAATGAATCAAACCCTAGATAATGTTGATCAACTAGAATGATGAACACAAACAAACAAGACACAAGATTTATCCCGTGGTTCGGTTACCACGAAGGCAACCTACGTCCACGTTGAGGAGCCCACAAAAGGACCGGGTCTTCACCAACCCTTCCCTCGTCGGATCGCCACGAAGGCCAATCCTCTTCCACTAATCACACAGGGGTAAATCACCAAGTTGAAGGGGCGATTTCACAAGTTGAGAGCTCCCTTGATTACAAGTTTCAAGACCACCAATAACACACTTCGAAATATACAAATTGAGATACAAGAGTGTGTTAGAGATTCAAACCAAGAGCTCAATCGTGTGCCAAGTGCCTCTCCAATGATCTAGAAGTGATCTTCAATGGATTGATTGATCTTGCACTTAATGTTGTGGAGAGAGATGGTTTTTGAGTCTCTTGGGGGGTGTGACGGTGCTAGGGTTCGAGAGATATTGAAAGTGGGCCGTGCACCTCTATTTATATGGGGTTTCTAGAAGTTACCGTTAGGGTTCAGAAAGATCGGACTAGTCCGTGGTGGTCACCGGACTAGTCCGGTGTGCTGTGCGAAGCAAACCCTAAGTGTCCAGGAATATCGGACTAGTCCGGTTGAAAACGGACTTGTCTGATTTAGTTACTGGAAAGCTTCGGACTAGTCCGATTGCCATCGGACTTGTCCGGACATATGAAACCCTAAGTGTTTAGGATGACAAGTCCGCACTTGGAGGACTTGTCCGATTTAGATCAGTGTGTATATCGGACTAGTCCGTGTAGACACCGGACTTGTCCGAAGTTGATCAGAACGAATATCGGACTAGTCCGGGTCACAACGGACTTGTCCGATTTTGTGTGACTTGTGCATTGTGTTAAGGACTAGTCCGCACTGGGGAGGACTAGTCCGAAGTGGAACAGAAAGATATCGGACTAGTCCGGCTGATATCGGACTAGTCCGGTCCTGTATAGCTTTGTGCATTGTGTGTGTGTGATTAACTGAGATTGAGCTCTTGGGTGTGTTTCCTTAACACACTCCATACATACTAAACTACTAATTTCTTCTCCTTGAGCTCAAATTCATTTTCTTTCTCAATTTCCCTCTTTTTGGCACTTTGCTCATTTTTCATCATTTTCCTGCATTCATCTCAACAAAAGGATTAGGATCCCAATTGCTTGTCATAAATCATCCAAAACCCACAAGGGAGTGCTAGATGCACTTTCAGATGAACAGATGTGGGGTGGGACGGCAGCCATGACCTCCATCTCAATACCGTGGATGAAGCAGGCAGGCCTGAGCACGTCATCGAGCTTAGCAACGACGACGTGGCCCATGCACATGGCGCTTCAGACGCCTTCCCCAACCTCCGCGGCGTGGAGCTTGACCGCCTCGCTGGAGAGCATGGGGTGGGAGGCGGCGAGCAAGGACATGGGGGATGAAGCGCTTGAACTCTGGCTCGAGGATGAAGTGCTTGAACTCCGGGTTGAGGTCCAGCTCCAGCACCTCGTTCCATGACTTGAATATGGTGACGATGTGCTTGCCAGATGTCCTCGAGCGTCTACAGCAGGAGTGCCTTGTCCACCAGCTCCACCAGCTCCACCAGCTCCGTGTAGTGCGAGTCTAGTAGCGCCATGAGCATCGATTTGGAGTTAATTCTACTCTCCCCGCCATGATGTGGATGCCTTCATGCACCGCCAATATGGCCGACATAAGATCCAGGGCATCCATAGTCCAGCCGCACCACTTCTGCCTAAAGAGTTTTCTTGAAGATTGATTAAGATATAATTAATTTATTAGAGATAGAATTAGAGGATCCAATCTGTTATACATGGAAATACAATGCTACAATAAGCCTCATCTCAGGTGGCTCCAAACGCATTATCACACGCGGTTTCTAGAACCGCCTGAAACGAAGAGCCTGTGATAATATGCAATTTTACAGGCGAATAAGTGAAACCGCCTATGATAATGGTATTATCACATGCGGTTCTTTACTTACGACTAGCTGCCTATGAAGACACATTATCACAGGCGGGTCGTGCAGTATATATAACTGCTTGTGATAATGGTGTTATCACAGGAGGATCTTTACCTATGACAAGCCGCCTGTGGAGACAATTTATCGGAACCGGTTTGTACCATAACAATAACCGCTTGTGATAATGAGGTTATCACAGATGGTTCTTTACCTATATCTAGCCGCCTATGATAATGATATTTCACAGGCAGGTCTAGCCGTAGGTAAATAACCGCCTGTGATAAGGTATACCCTATGCAGTACCGCCTGCTGTTATTTCTAATTTCTAGGTCAATTCAATATAATCACAAAAGTCAACAATATAATCACAGAAGTAAACAATATAATCACAGAAGTTATCTCACAAAAGCCAATTTCACTGAAACAATATACATATGTACAATTTATGCATACAAGTCATCTCATAGTTTACAAGTTTCACTAAAAATTGTTTCTATTCTCATAGTTGCAAAGTTCAGTCACATCAGCTATTAGACCATCATCATCAAAGAACACCCCTCTTTTGTGCAAAATTTCGCAACGCACGAATTGACACATTTCACCGGCAATGTTGTTGGCTCCTCCACCAGACATACTTCTACAAACCGGTCATTCTGTTCACATTCTTCGTGTACTGCAATGAAACACATAACAAGGTTTAGAATGTGTTGGTTTGAACAATCTCAAAGTACAAATCAAAGTGAGAGTATACAAGAATTTATTTGGTATTTTTGGAGCAGTTGTACTATGAGCAATTGAATTTTGAAGTTGGAATCAAAATTTGAAAAGAATGTTTATGGTAATATTGAATAGTAGAGATTATGAGTATTAAAATACGCTAGTTACAATGAAAATGAAACTCAAAAGTAAGAAAAGATGTCGACATTAAGGAAAACATACATCCTCACGATTCACTCTATATTCGCTGACGGTCCGAAGATGCTCGCATACATAATACCCGCATAAGACGCTCCCAGCAGACTGCTTGGGACAAGGATAATATGTTTTAATGTCCAATGCATTCGTATTAGGAGGTCTCTGACTGCCAAGGTTTTTGACGTAAAACCGCCAAACGCTGTAATACAAGAAATGTCATGTAAAACTTGTCAACACATTCTAAATGTGTGTAAATTAAATGTATTGAATAAATACAGTTTCAAAATAGAAAGGAAATTTTTGTAACGATCTGGTGGGTAATCGGCTGAGTCCAAGACTGTTGCCAAACCCTGCGTTTTCTTGATGAAGATCATTATGTAGGTTTATTGCACATGTACAAACACACGTGTTAAGTTAACAATTAGCAATAATTGCTATTTTAATGTCATGTGTCGAACTTACTCGAAGTGGTATGGAGCCTTTACGAGGTCCTTGCCATCTCTGACAAAGTTAAACATGGCATGTCCTATGTAAGCTGCAACTTCTGTCCTTCTATCCTTCTTTTGTTTTGCGATTGATTTTTCAAAATTTTTTTCATGTGTTTGTACTGTACCAAGTCTTGATCCGCCTTAACATCGAATAGCATCTTTGCAATCCCTGTAGGGTCAAGGATACCTGTCTTGCATTTCATCTTTTCATTATCCATGTATTGCATCCTATTGAAGAATTCCAGATGGTATAAATTATTTTGGTATTTACCAAAACATTACAATGTTAGCTATACAAATTTTAAAATATTTGGTCCAGATGGTAGATATTAATTTTTGGAAAATATAGAAGAAAGAATCATCGAATTTGGACTCAATTTGCAGAATCTATACATGTTTGAGTATTTATATTGGAATCTAAATAAAAAAGAAGCAAGGGAAAAGGAAACTGAAGATCAGGCTCGGGCCATTATCTCAGGCGGTTGGTAAGTAATACCTGCCTGAGATAATCATCTTTTAAGGCAGTAATTCAGTACCAACCACCTGAAAAGATCTTTATATAGGCTTAATTAATATTCTTGATTAAATGTGGGGCCTTTTAAGAGCCCAAATTCCACTTTCTTGTAATATGCTTGAGTATTAAAAGTTAACATTAAATTTAACTTGAGAAAACCATTGAAATTTGGTCAGAACTTAAAAAACAAGTAACACCGGTTATTTGTCATTTTTCTATCTTGATGAATATAATGATTTTTTCATTTAGTTTTTAAATGGAACTTTTTAGTCATCATACCAAACTCTATGATTTTTTTCATATTTTTTTTTGAATCAATGTGTGTTCAAAATTTGATGAATGCCTCATATGTATATGAGCATTTGATTAGAATGATGGATAATTTGAATTTTGACATGTTGGAATGCTTTAAAAAATAAACAAAATTCATACATGTATAAATAAGACAAATATGTTCATACAAACCAATTTCAGTGAAGGATCCTTTTTTTTAGGAGATACTGAAATGTGAATAATATGTGAGTATAAATTAATTTGATATTTACCAAAACATTACAATGTTAGCTATACAAGTTTTAAAATATTTAGTCCAGATGGTAGATATTAATTTTTGAAAAATATAGAAGAAATAATCATCAAATTTGGACTCAATTTGCAGAATCTATACATGTTTGAGTATTGATATTAGAATCTAAATAAAAATGAAGCAAGGAAAAAGAAAACTGAAGAATTGGCTCGGGCCGTTATCTCATGCAGTTGGTAAATAATACTCGCCTGAGATAATCATCTTCTCAGGCGGTTATTCAGTACCAACCGCCTGAAAAGATCTTTATGTAGGATTAATTAATATTCTTGATGAAATGTGGGGCCTTTTAAAAGCCGAAATTCCACTTTCTTGTAATATGCTTGAGTATTAAAGGTTAACATTAAATTTAACTTGGGAAAACCTTTGAAATTTGGTCAGAACTTAAAAAACAAGTAACACTGGTTATTTGTCATTTTTCTATATTGATGAATATGATGATTTTTTATTTAGTTTTTCAATAGAACTTTTTAGTCATCATACCAACCTCCATGAATTTATTTAGTTTTTTTTTTTAAATTTTTTTGAATCAATGTGTGTTCAAAATTTGATGAATGCCTCATATGTATATGAAAATTTGATTAACATGATGAATAATTTGAATTTTGACATGTTGGAATGTTTTAAAAAAATTAACAAAATTCATACATGTATAAATAAGATAAATATGTTCACACGAACCAATTTCAGTGAAGGATCGTTTTTTAGGAGATACAGTGTGAATAATGTGTGAGTATAAATTATTTGATATTTACCAAAACATCACGATGTTAGCTATGCAAGTTTTAAAATATTTGGTCCAGATGGTAGATATTAATTTTTGAAAAATATAGAAGAAAGAATCATCGAATTTACATTCAATTTGCAAAATATATAAATGTTTGAGTATTTATGTTGGAATCTAAATAAAAAAGAAGCAAGGGAAAAGAAAACTGAAGAACAGGCTCAGGCCATTATCACAGGCAGTTGTTTAGGAACAACCGCCTGTACAGCTGGTAAAAACCGTCTGAACTTAATTAATTTTTATCATAGACGGTTTTTTCGTTAAAATCTGCCTGTGAAAACCGACGCCTATATAAAGGGCCCCTTGGGTACCAAAAAAACCTAACCTGAGAGATTTTCCATCGACGCCACAAGGCTACCAAAATTTTCCACCGTGTGCGGGCCAGTCCAATATTCATCAGTTGATCAAGTTTCAAACAGAGAAACGGTTAGTAGAAGAGACTTCTTCTTCACTGTCATATTTTCAATTTGTTGTCCTGTTTTCAGTTTTCTTTTGTTGAGTTTGCATGCCTCCACCCCCCTCCACTTGAGATTTGTACTAGATTTGAAGGATTAAAGGTTGAAAGATGTAGTTGAGTATCCCCATGAGATCACTCATGAATTTTGTAGAAAAAGAAGTTGATTTTAAGGATTAAAGGTTGAAGATTAATACACGCACAGCACATGTTCGATGAAATGTTTCAATGAATAAGCCTAAATTCAAAAATTTATTATGGCATGTAGGAAGCTGAGAAAATTATGAAACAATTTTTTGGAACCCTTATAAACAGTCCTACATGATACCAGCATTCACTCATATGACACATGCTGGTTATGTCTCTGTAAATTCATTTTAAAGAAGACCTTTTGGGAATATTTGTGGCCAATTTTGTAAATCTTACAAAAATTCTGTTATTGAAGCATGGACCGTCAAGCGTGGATGTATAACATGCCAAGACCCGATCCTATATACATACATAACGTTGCAAATTTTATTGAAGCATCCAAGAGACATGCGAAGTTGCAAAAGATAGATAATATATTATGTCCATGTATCGACTGCGAAAATAAGATTTCTTGGATAGATATTATAGTAATCCAATCTTATTTGGTGAAAAGAGGTTTCAAAAAAAAACTACACAATATGGACAGAGCATGGTGAGTTAGATACACATGAAGTGGATAAAGATGATGAGAAAGGTTCAAATGATGATAATGTTCATATCGATGATGGTAGTGACAATCAAGATGGTGATGATGATGATGATGGTGAGTTCGATTGTGAGCAGATGTTGCGTCACATTGAACCATATGTATTGACTTCTATGGGAGCAAGTAAAGGTTTAAGTAAAATGGAGACATTGCAGAATACGGTGACGGAGCTTTTATATGATGAATCAAACGGTTGTGATAAAGAGTTTACTACATTGCGTGCAGTCCTAGAACTACTAAAGTTGAAAGCCACACACGGATGGTCTGATTGTAGTTTCTCTAATCTTTTGAATCTTTTGGCATAAATTCTTCAAAATCCAAATAAACTGCCCAGAAGCACTTATAAAGCAAAGAAACTTCTTTGCCCGATGGCACTAGGTGTGACAGAAATACGCGCTTGTGTGAACCATTGTATTCTGTATCGTAAAGAGCATGAGCTTGCAACTAGATGCCCTATCCGTGGTGTCAGTAGATACAAGAAGGACTACAATCACCAGTATGTTACCTATATGAAAAGTCTCAAAAGAATAAGAAGTTTATTATTGGCCCTGAAGGTGATGATGACAATACTTCTAATGATGCAGACGAAAATCATAAGAGAAAATTTTCTGCCTTGGTGATGTGGTACCCTCTAGTAATTGATCATTTGAAGCGTTTGTTCTCAAACCCTTAGGAGGCTGAACTTTTGCGTTGGAATTCCGAGCAGCACAAAAAGAATGAAAAACATATTCGACACCCTGGTGATGCAACACAGTGGAAATTTTTTGATATTCAACATCCATAATTTGTAAAGGAAATAAAAAATGTAAGGTTTGCCTTGGGTACAGAGGGAATGAATCCGTTTGGTGAAAAAAAGGAGCATACACAGCACATGACCTATGGTCTTAACGATGTACAACCTACAGACGTGGTTGTGTCACAAAACGAAATATATCTTGTTATCTGTTCTTATCCAAGGTCCGAAATAACCCGACATCGAAATTGATGTGTTCTTGGACCCTTTAATGGAAGATATGGCGAAATTGTGGAATCAAGGGGTACGTACATGGGATGAGTAGAATCGGGATTATTTCACACTAAGAGCAATGATATTCGTTACCGTGCATGATTATCCCAGACTGTTTACATTATCGAGACAAATGAAAGGGAAGAAAGGTTGTGTAAGGTGCATGGATAGAACTGGATTTCTATACCTTACTTCATCCAGAAAGATTGTGTACATGAGACACCGGTGGTTCTTGACAGATACACACAAATATAGGAAGATGAAAGAACAATTAAATAACAAAATCAAAAAATATACTGCACCAAAACCTTACAGTGGAAAACTCGTGTTCGAAATTGTCAAGAACATTCATATTGCTTTCGGTAAGGGCAACAATGGTAAAGGAACAAAGAGAAACAAAAGTACATCTTCGGGTGATACAACTGACATGGCTTTCAAGAAACAATCAATTTTTTCAAGTATCTTCCATATTGGAAGAATCTGGAATTTTGCCATAGTATTGTTTTGATGCACGTTACAAAGAATGTATTTGACAGCATCATTGGGACCTTGCTGGACATGCTGAGGAAAACAAAGGATGGATTAAATTCACGTATGGACCTAGTAAATCTTGATATGAGACCAGAACTTCACCCAGTAGAAAAGGCGAACAGAAAGCATTACCTTCCGCCAGCCAGCTACAATGTGACACTACAAGAGAAAAAGGAAATTTGCGAATGCTTGCGTGGGATCAAAGTGCCCACGAGTTTCTCATCCAATATCCAAAAACTAGTCTCGATGAAACACTTGTATTTATTCGGCTATATTCTCACGACTGTCACATGATGATGACAGTGTTCCTTGCCATGCAATAAGAGTCATCAAACGTAAGCATATAAAAGTTGTCATCACATGTTTGTGTTACTTCTTTAATGCAGTATCACAAAAGGTGATATCACGTGAAGATTTAGAGTATTTGAAAACGTACATCGTCGAGACTATGTGGAAGCTTGAGATGTGTTTTCCACCATCCTTTTTTGATATGCAAGTACACCTAATCATACATCTTGTTGATCACATAAAAGCATTGGGGCCACTATATTTACATCATATGCTTCCGTTGGAGAGATATTTAGGAGTATTAAAAGGTTATGTGTGGAACTATACTCACCCAGAGGGTTCAATTATGGAAGGATACACCACTGAAGAAGTGATTGAGGGTTGCGCTGATTACATCAAAGATTGAAAACCGATAGGTGTACCTATACAAGTACATGAGGGTAGACTACGTGGGAGAGGCAAAGTGGGTAAGAAAACTTTTATCGTTCAAGATTACAATAATGTACATCGTGCACATTTTGGTGTACTACAAAAGCTCGCAATAGCTGAGTCATACATCGAGGAACACCAAATTGAGCTTCGCGAAAAAAAACAAGACCACACAAAGGACTGGATCATGAAAGATCACAGAAGATGTTTCACTGAATGGTTAATGGACAAAAATATACCATACGGAAACTCTATAGAAGTGGCAACAATAAAGAAGTTTGCGTTTGGCCCATCTGCTTTGGTGACATCATGACAAGCATATGACATTAATGGTTACACATTTTACACTAAGGAAAAAGATGGTAAGAGTGCTGCAGAAAATACTGGTGTTCGTATAGAGGCTTATGATTCACAAGGGCAGAAGGCCACATACTTCAGGTTCATAGAGGAAATATGGGAACTCGATTATGGAGAAAGAATGGTAATGCCCGTATTTAAGTGCCAATGGGTCAAACATCGTGATGGTGTGAAAGTGGACAACTACGGGCTGACACTGGTAGACTTGAATAAAGTGGGTTATAAAGATGACCCGTGGGTTCTCGCCGATCGTCTTGCACAAGTTTTTTATGTACAAGATCTAGAAACTGAGAAAATGCAGTAGTTGTTTCTGGAAAGCAAAATATTGTTGGGTTTGAGAGTGTGGGAGATAATGAAGAGGAATATAATCAGTATGAAGAGATGTACCTTTCCATCGAACCAAAAAACATCAAGCGCGTAGAGAGAAAACATCAAGTGCATAGAGGGAAAACATCAAGCGCGTAGGATTTGAAACCCTATATGTGAGAAGATGTCAATGCTGGAAAGATGTATGATATATATTGTATATATTTGTATCCTATGAAATCAACTTAGAACAATGCTCCATTTCAGCTTTAGATAGCATGTTTCGAACATTATTAAATTCATCTTCTGTAGAGAAGACTAATTTGGACAAGTGATCCTTTTCGGCTTGTTGACTATCATATTTATCACCTTCACCCGTTCCATAAGTTATCAAATTGTATGTGTATATAAATTTCTTCTGACCTATGATGATCAGGCTTGCCTTCCAACATCTTGGTTCCAAACAACATCTAGAAGCACAACTCTTGAAGCTCCTGTTAAGCTAATCGCTTCACGGCAAGCTCTTGTAGATGCAAGTAACACTCGGGACTCATCATTTGGATTGTTAAAAGCTTCAATTGAAGTCTGACGATACTTCCCATCCATTCGAGGGCTTGTTTGGATAGGAGTGGATCCACTTAAATATAAGCGGATTGAGGTGGATTGAGGAGAAAATAAGTTCATTTTTCACTCCAATCCACTTCAATCCAATTAGATTGAGTACACCAAAACAAGCCCTGAAGGATTTATTTCTCTTCTCTCCATTTTAAAAACTTACAAAGATGCTACTTTATTAGTTCTAATGGCTGAATATATTGACTAAAAATCAATACCATCTCTCTTAGTGCTTCACACAAGCGACGAAGCGAACAACTTCAATCACAAATCTTGTTTTTACCTTTTTTCATAGGAATTTGACCATGATCTTTCAATCATAGATTTATCAATAAGTGAAGCTTCCTCATCAGACAGGTTAATGGCAGTTACAAGTGAAGGGTGTGTCGAAGCTAACAAAATCTCAATGGCAATGAAGACAAAGAGATGATGCATATGAGTGGCAATGTCCAGATTAGACAACATGAAGCTATGATGGCAACCTTCAACAACAGGAAAAGTGATGCCAAGGTTATGCTTGCATCAACCAAGACATGTTGTGAGGGCATAACACTTGTTGGGCATCACGGTTATGCTTGCCCCAACAAGTGTTATGCCCTCACAACATGCCTTGGTTGATACAAGCATAACTTTAACATCACTTTTCATGTTGTTGAAGGTTGCCATCATAGCTTCACGCCGTCAAACTTGGACATTGTCACTCATATGCAGGATCTCTTTATCTTCAGTCCAATTCAGATTTCGTTAGCTTCGACACATCCTTCGCTTATAACTTCCATTAACATGTGTGATAAGAAAGCTTCACTTATTGATAAATTTATGCTTAAAAGATTAAGGTCAAATCCCTATGAAAAGGTAAAAACAAGATTTGTGATTGAAGTTGTTCGCTTCCTCGCTTGTGTGAAGCACTAAGAGACAAAGTACTGATTTTTAGTCAATATATTCAAGCATTAACACTGATAAAGGAGCATCTTCCTAGGTTTTCAAATGGACAGGTGGGAGAGAAATCTTTCAAATGGATGGGAAAATCCTTCCAAGGGATCGTAAGACTTCAATAGAGGCTTTCAACAATCCAAATGATGAGTCACGGGTGTTACTTGCATCTACAAGAGCTTGCTGTGCAGGGATTAGCTTGACAGGAGCTTATCAGCATCACAAGCAGTTCTTAATTAACAAGCAACCTGTGAAAAAATGACTTTGTCCAGGCGGTTCTTCAATAAAAACCGCTTGTGATGTTTGAACCAGTACATACAGTTATTAAACAATGACCGCCCGTGAAAATAATGTATTTACCCAGGTGGTGATTAATTAAAAACTGTCTGTGAAGTTTTTTACATTGCAGGCGGTTATTAATTAATAGCCGTCTGATAAAATCATGTATTTACCCAGGCGGTTGTTAGTTAAAATCCATCTGTGATGTTCTTTCATCACAGGCAGTTATTGTATCATTTGTCATCACAATCACATTTTTTGAGGACCACCTGTGTTTGAAAAATTGAGGCGCCTGTGAAAATGCTTTTTGTAGTAGAGGTAGATAAATAAGAGATTGCGTAGGTTGGGGTGTCCCAATCGACCCTGGGCACGCAGCAGCCCCTAGGCATGCGACATAGGTGTCCCTGACCCCTATATAAACAGGCCCCTCCCACATGTAATTATCCATCAAGGAATATAAGAAATTACCCTATTGGGTTGGTTTCTCCCATGGTCACCATGGCTATGAATCCTAACCCTAGCAGCCGTCGTGACTCCTCTTCTCCCCCGCAGTATCCCCTGCGCAGCCACCCTCACGCCTCCTCCCTGCTGTTCCCTCCCCTGTGTAGCCCTAGGCGTAACAGGAGGCCTCCTTACCACCATGTTCCTCAGCAATTGGTATCCAGAGACAGCAGGACAACAACCATGTCTAGTCCGAGTAGCCATCCTGGACAGGACATCAAAGCCCTGTTGGAGACCACGAACTCCAACCTCACGGCCTCCATTGATCGACTTTCGATACATATGGAGTCCTGAACAACCAACTTAATTGTTTTGACCTGCGTCTCTCCTACTTAGAGAAGCAGCCCGAAACGGAGTTCTCCTTGTAGCAGGAATCGCTCCTGCAAAAAGACTTCGCTGGTAGCAATGGCTTTGTCAGCAGTGATGTAGGTGGCAGTGTGGTCATGGCGGCGGTGGTGGCTGCGATGGCAGAAGCTTCGGTGGTCGTGGAGGCGGCAGCGGTGGAGACGACGATGGTGGTGGTGGTGGTGGGTACAACCCCCACACTAGGTGCCCGCCCCACACTTGGCGCGCCACATTCGACGATGGCAGATTGCGCCGTCACAAGATCTGTTTTCCCAAATTTGAGGGGGAAATGATCCACTACCGTGGCTAACCAAGTACGAGACATACTTCTGCAGGACACGCATGGTACCCGAAGAGATGGTTGGATTTGGCTGGCGTCTCTCTACCTGGAGGGCATCGTAGTTGAGTGGTACACTGCGATTGAACGCGACTGCGACATCACATCCTGGGAGCAGTTCGCGAAATTCGTCAACATGCGCTTTGGGCCTCCACTCCACTCCAATGACCTGACTCAGATTAAAGATCTTCTTCGCACCGGTACGATGGAGAAGTACCAAAGTTAGTTCTTGGTACTCCTCTGCCATTGCAAGGATCTCAGTCATCGCCAACAAATCATTCTCTTCACAGCTGGCCTCAGAGAGACTCTCCATACTAATTTTGAGTTGTAGTTCTCCACAAACCTGCAAACTGCCATGAGCCTGCCCAGAGCTTTCAAACGACGGTTAGTAGCAATGGTGGACCATAGTGCGTCGAATAGCACCACCACTCAATGCTCTATGTGTCCTTCACCAGCTTCGTGCACACCCACTTCGACCCCTAGTGGTGATACTACCACCCCTGCCCCAACACCATCCTCACCCTCTCGTCTGTGTCTCAGACGCCTCACGACCAATGAGAGTGCAGCCAAGCGAACGAGCAGCGAGTGCTAACACTGTTCGAAGAGGCAGACGTTGGACCAAAAGTGCACCAACAAGGGGATCTTCCTCTTGGAGCTTGACGACAATGTTGATGTGGCTGTAGCTGACTCTGACATGGGCATCTCGCTCCAGGCTCTAACCACATCGACCTTGTCAACACCATGAAGCTCCAAGTCCACGTCTGCGGCAAGCTGTTGATCGCCTTGGTCCACATCGGCTCCACCCACACCTTCATCAAGGAGCCCCTCATCTAGGAGCTCAGCCTCATGATGTTGCTATGACCTTGCATCGGTGTTCGAGTTGCAAACAATGTCTCCATCTCCTGTAGGGGAATCTGCCCATGTGTACCTTTGTCGATTGCAGGCGACCATTTTGACATCACCTGCTACACGCTACCTCTCGACGGCTTTTCCTTAGTCTTGGGGATTCAGTGGTTGCGGTCTTTGAGACCTATACTCTTGAACCTCGAAGACCTCACCATGGAGCTACGGCGTGACGATCGAAAGGTTGTTTGGACAAGCTGTGCAGCCACCCCCTGTGTGCATCCCCTGGCAGCACCAAGCAACATGATGGGTGCCCTCCTAGATGGCTTCCAGGACCTCTTCGACGAGCCACACGGTCTTCCTCATCCACGGTGCCACGACCACCGCATCAGGCTCCTACAGGGCACAACTCTATTGTCCGATCGTAATGCTACGTCCCAGCTTCTCAAGGAGAGATTGGGAAGCTGTGCACCGAGATTCTTTTATAGAAAATCATTCGAGAGTGCATCTCTGCATTCTCCTGTCCTGTACTATTGGTCCTCAAGGCTGATGGTAAATGGCGCTTCTACATCGACTACAACAAGCTCAACTATAAGACTTTAAAAGATAACTTTCCCATCCTGTTGGTCGATGAGCTCCTCGACGAGCTCCACGGCGTGAGGTTCTTTACCAATCACAAACTCTACGGTGAGTACTTCCATGTTCGCATGCACCGCGACGGCATCGAAAAGATGGCATTCTGGACTCATTTGAGCCACTATGAGTTCTTTGTGATGCCATTCGACATCACCAATGCGTCGTCGACATTCCAATCATCGATGAGTCATGTGATTGACCCATACATCAGGAAATTCGTATTTGTGTTCTTTGATGATACTGTTGACGACTGTTATATACTAATTTCACTGGTCAATATAACTCAATTATGTGAAGGAAATATCATTTCTTGAACACATCACATTTCTATTTAACCTATTTCCACCTGTCCTTGGAGAAAGTAGTGCATGCAGACATTTTATGCAGAATTGAAGTGAAACAAGGGGATGGATCCTATAAAAATCATTCCAGCCGATCAAGCGACAACATGTGGCACCACATAGATCAAATGGCCCACAAACAGAAGTATCCAAGGCCATCCAATGGTGTAGCACCCATATCAGTCAAAGGGACCCACCTGGAAGTCACCCCGAGGAAGAACACATGAAATGGTCCAACTTTCTGTTCAGCCGACTAGGGGGTTCGACCGAACTCTTCCTGGCGCCAAACTCGGTCAGCTTCCACGTGTCGACTCCCTGTGGTGCCCTGGTCACGATGAAGACTGATTCGCACGCTTTTGGTGGCGGGAACTGACCCTTCTTCAAGCTATAAATAGGACCCCTCATGTCAACACACACCACTTGAGTATTCATCCATTGTATCCACTACTCTCCATAGGTTTAGAGGAGTATAGGATGTTGTCAAAGTGTATCAACGACACTTCCCCCGGTACTACTAAATGTAGTCCGTAGATGTTCTTGTATTAGTTTGGGTGCGCAGAGATCAAGAACAAGATGATGACGCAGGAGATTTACGTGGTTCGGGCCGCCTGAGCGTAATATCCTACTCCACGGGGTGTGTGAGTGTGTTGTATTCAAAGTTTCAACGGTGTTGGCGAGTGTATCAGCCTGTGTGTCATAAGCCGTGCGACCAATCCTTTTATAGTCTAAGGACTGGCCGTTACAACATTTGCATGGCCCAACATGTGGCCCTAGCATATTTAATAACCTAATACATAGTCTATGAGTATTAAGTATGATTAATAGTGTGATAACATCTTAATGGCTACGTTACCCCTATTAACAGTACACTGATCGTGTGTCCTTAATATAGCATTAATGATACGTAATCAGGTCTTGTAACTGCCACTTTAACTGTCCCTTGAATGTCCGTGCTGTTGGAGATCCGCCACTGTACCTGTTGGTGGTGTAGGTCCGGAGGTTCCACACGCGGCAGCTCTGGAGCTTTCCTTTGTAGGGAGATAGGTCCGGAGCTGTAATACACATGGCGGAACCGGAGCTCTTCTCTGTTGGGGGTTAGGTCCGAGGTCATTATCCACGTGTCAATCTTGGAGCTTTCCAATATTGGGAGATTAGCTCCAGTTTTATACTACACGTGTTAGTCCCGGGGCAGTTCCAGTACCGTGTGACATGTGGGGCTTGAGGAAACCTTCAACTCTAACAGGTGGAACTCTCTTTCACTTCTTGCAGTGTCATGGGGTACCCGGTATGCAGGGTACCGACAGTTGCCCCCAGACCCACCTCTGGGAGAAACCCTTTGGGTTAATTTATTCTACCGGAGGTGGGGCCATCCTCGATTCTCATGTCATGACTTCAAAGGTCTTCTGATATGCCATTGTGGTGATGGTTCAGGGTTAAACCACCGCCGCGTGGCTTGGTTTGTATGTGGCAGGTGAGATCTTTGAGTGCGGATCTCACGCAATTGAAGGTCGCCGGTTCCCAATACGAAACCGTATCTGCTCCGAGCGCCTTGTCAGGCTGTCGCCTTTGGGTTTCCCGCCGTCCATCATGACAACGGTTCACCTGGGGTAATAACCTCGATCTCTTCGTGGGGGTGGCACCGAGCCCACTTGTCACCGATGGGGTAGATTTTTTAAAAGTGACCCTGCTCTCGTTGCGGTTTCCATCCAAGCATTGCTGAGGCTTACTTAAGAAGGAAAGTATGCTTAGTTTGAGGACTCTTTACGCTTTGAATCAAACTCGCGCTCAGAGCCTCCCAAACTCCGCATAGCTTTCCCTTCCTTTTGTCCACTCTGCCGCGATGGAGTTAGGTCTTCCCAAGAGCCACCTCAAGAGCAAGGACGATCTGATGGAGGTTCAGACCTATATGGGGTGGTCTAGCGACTCCTTCAACCACTTGATCCGCGTTGGCAAGCTCCCATTCAAGAAGGAGCACAATGGCGACATGGTGTACTTCTCAGCGTACGCCATGGTGGGATTGATCCCACTTTTTTCAAGCTTCCTCTTAATGCTGCTGGACTTCTACAGCCTCCAACTGTATCATCTCGGCCCCCATTCCATTCTGCTGGTGGCAACCTTAGTCCACTTCTGCGAGATGTGGGTGGGTGTTCCCCCCTGCATCGAGTTGTTCCGAACCTTCTTCACAGTCCATACCACCGACTGAGCTTCTTGGCTTCTACTATTTCATGAAGCGCAAGAACTACCCCTTCAAGTACATGAAGACATTCCCCTCCGGTAAATGGGATGACTGGAAGAAGGATTGGGTCATCATTGCAGTGGAGGAGCACGACAGGTTGGTGCTGCCCCAAGGACTCCCCAACATTGACACTGACGCCTGGAGTATAGTTCCGAAGCTGTCGAATGCATTTAACCCTGTCCTGAGCAAGATTCGAGAATGCGTGGAGGGTGGAGTGACCCCCTAGATGGTCTTCGGAAATTTCTTGGTGAACAGATGGGCCCCACTGAGGAAGTGGGAGAAGCTCGCCTGGGCTTTCAACATCGTGATGGATGATGACCGGATTGAGACAAGTTTGAAATCCAACTTGGATGACGAAGCTTTGAAGCTCCATCTCAAGAAATTTCAGCATGGGCCTGTCGACGACGACTCTTTAGCTCCACCGACTGCTTTCCTTCCCTTAAACATGATTCCAGAGATTATCAGGGAGCTTCAGAGGAAGATGCCAGCACTAGATGACCTTGGCGAGGTAGAAAAACGCTGAACCTCCAGGGTTGTAATCCCCGGAGCTTCCAAGGAGATGGCCGCCCCTGCTCTGAGCCAGAGGGTTGAAGACATTGGCAAGGGCAAGGGCAAGGAGCCGGCTGAGTCTTCCAGCCGGAAGAGGAAGCTGAAGCATGCTGATGGGACGTTTGTCAGGCCTGCTCCATCCACAACAACCCCTTCTCATCGCGAGGGAGATCTTCTGCGGCTACACCTCCTCCGGTGCAAGAGTCCTCGAGAGGCGCCAGTTCTGGATAGTCGACTCTGGCTCCGGTGCTAGTGAGGGGCTCTCGGTCTGGTGGTTCTTCTCAGCCGAAGGAGACCTCGGCCGAGGCAACACGAATGACATCGACAGGTTCTGGGCAACATTCCGGAGCTCCCCCCGCGCCAACCACGACAAGCTCCGGCTCAGAGCCTCCGGTGAAGAGGTTCCACACAGATTGGATCGGTAGCTATCCAAGGTAAGCTTTGCTTTTTTCACCTTGATTTGCCACTCTTGTTTTTATCATGTTTTAAATCTTCGGATTTTTTGACTACAGAGCATCAAACTCGGGGTTTAAAGGTACGGCCTCCGTTGCACTAACCGAAATAGTGCAGACAGAAACTCTAGCTTCCACCCTCGTGTCTCCTCCAGTGGTGGCTGAGGTCACGACAGCTCCGGTGCCAGCTGTCGTGGATCTGGATTCAGAGTCATCGCCAGAGGCTCCCGTGGTAGCACTAGAACACGGTGGAGAAGTTGAAGTTGAACCGCCAGCAACAATGTTGGAGGCTGAGGCTCCAGTGCGGGAGGTGGAAATGTCGGAAGCTTCGATGTCTGTGCCAGAGGTTATCGTGGCTCCGGTTCCTGCACCAGAAGTTGTAGCGGGGCCGGTGGTGCCAAAACACCGGTGCTTGAATCGGAAGTCGTTGAAGCCCTGGCCATTGAGCCGGAGATGATCGAAGCTCTGGTCGCTAAGCCGGAGGTAGTTGAAGCTCCGACCCTCAGACGAGGTTGTTGAAGCTCCGGCAGTTGAGCCGGAAGTAACTAATGTACTGGCACCTGAGCTAGTCATGGGAATGGCTTCGGGTGAAACCCCAACGACCACCCCGAAAGTATTTGCTACGGAAGTGTCCACGCCCGAGGCAGAGCACCATGAAGAGGTGGAGGCAAGCTCTCCAGCCACGGAGCTAGCGATTGAAGTTCTCGCAGCAGGACCTTCGGCGTCGGCCCCGGAGGAAGGAGTCCCCCCAACAGGTTCTTTCTCTGCTGCAGCCAAAGAACTTTCAGAGTGTGGCCCCAGTGCCGCAGGAGCTGAGGGTACCTCACTTGTAGAGTGGGACCCTATTTTCGTTATGGAGAATCCCCTGGAACAGGCGGAGATGACACCAGCAGGTCCAGAGCGTATCCCCTTGGCGTTGTCTATAGACAATACATGCTCAAGCCTCCGACAAGTTCAGCTCGCCTTCGATCATGAGAGCAAGTTCCTTGAAGAGGAGCGCCACACCTTGAGGCAGTAGAGCAACAGGCTCCATTTTGAGACCAGGCTTGCTCAGACGAAGCTTGCTGATCAGATAGAATGGGTCAAGAGGGAAACGGCCCGAATGGAATACTGGGGCAAGCTGCTGGAAGAGAAGGAAGCCGCAATCAGGGCGCTCAATGTCAACTCTCGGGAGGTCCTCGAGCAAGCTAAGGAAAGGCGTGATGCTGCTGATGAGTGTCACAAAAGCCTCAATGAATTAAATGAGGTCCTCCTGATGCGTCGAGTGGACCTTGATGCGAGAGAAGATAAGCTCCTGGAACAGCAGGAGGATGTTTTGAAGAGAGAGGAGGAGCTTACCTAGAAATTGACTCTGGCTGAGCAAAATTTGGCAGAGCACACTTAGAAGTTGGATCTGTGGAGTGCGGAAGAAAAGGAGAAGTACTGGAAGCTGGGGTAGAAGCTCTCGAAAAGAGAGACTGATATTGCCGCTAGAGAAAAGAAAGTGAGGGGCAGGGAAAAGGACCTAGCCAAACGGCGGAACCGTATACACCTCAGGGAGATGGAGCTAACCAACCACGAAAAGCAAGTTGCTGAGAATATGCAGCAACACGCCAAAGCAGTTGAGCGCCTCGATCGGGAGAGTTTGGAACTAGTGGCCGCCCGGAGGTCACTAGAGGAACTACGGATCTCAAGGGTGACTGTATCCTTGATGCCGTGGGATTTCCTGGGACGTGCGGACAGGGCCCTTGTGCCTCTTGGCTTCAGTCTAGAGCGCCTGGAGGACCCAACACATGAGCTGGACCAAACGCTGGTGGCACTTGGCTCTGCCGGCAGTAAACTTGACACAATGGGTAATGTCGTCACTGATCAGCTAGAGACAGAGGGGAAGTCTCTAGCTAAAAACGTCGACGAGTATATCTTGGCGTGTTATAGAAGCCGAGACCCCCAATTCTCTCTTGATCCATTCTTTGAAGGACTCATTGCCGAAGAGGAGGATGTCGCCAAAGCTAGTGTCCAAGAGGCTGCTGAGAAGATTGCTTCGTTTTTCCACAGGACTTAGGTCCTCCCATAGCTAGGTATTTTCCTTTTGCCTTTTGCTGTAATCCTAATTTTGTAATCCAGAACTTTGAATTAATGAAATCCACTCTTTTTGCCATGAATTTCACTTTGTCTTCAATATACTGTACTATGTCTTGTTGGCCCCCTGGTATATGTGCATAATTCGAGTGTGTACATGTACCAAAATGATTTGACAGTATGTTGATGACTTGAATGCTTCAAACTTGTAGATTTAAGGTACGAAGTCTTTATATCCCTTTGTCGCGTCGACGTCTGGCCCCCTGGGGTTGTCGGAGCTTGATAGCTCTGACGGCACCCACCATCAACATATAACACATCGACGGTGGTCCCACTGGGAATTTTTGGTAGCGCCCAATGTCAATGCACAAATCGTCAATGGCAGGCCCCCTTGGAGGATGTCAGAGCTTAGTAGCTCCGACATCATCCACCATCACTATGATTTTCTATTTTTCGTGCACATTAAAGACAAGAAAAAAAGTAAAATTTGTCCTCTTATCTATAAATCGTTTGTGACTTATCATTCTTATTTGAGCTTTAGATCCGAAGAAACTCGATATGATAACAAGCATATTGATGTAATCTTTCTAGATCCGTATGCTTTTTTAGTACTCAACCTACTGAGGCCTGCCGGAGTGTAGGTAGAGTGGCGTACTTAGGGTGCAGGACCAAGCTAAGTCGATAGCACACTCTGGGCCTATGTTGGCTTGGCATTCAGGCAAGTAGACTATACATCATATTAAGATCCAAGGAGATCAACAATATAACTTGTAACACATATAAATAACTTGGGCAAAAACTGAAAAGAATTGCACAACTTCATTATAGACAAGAAGGATAAAAATAATAATTTGATATACCGAGCCTTGTAACAAATAAATGCACGTGGAGTCTGTTTTCACACAACAATGTCTTTCATTATAGGTCCATATTACAGGGAGACAAGGACACACTTAGGATGCAAGACCAAGCTAAGTGTGCTATACATCTTGTACTAGCCCTGGGCAGGTAGTTACACTCTTAGTACTGTGACTGTATCAAGTGTTACTTGAACTTCCCAGACCTTCCCGGAGGGGTCCGGATGTTCTCTCGGAGGACCTACCCGTCTCTGTGTATTGACTCTATAACATACATTGTGTGTAATTATAGACTCACCTCCATGATTCTAAGTATACAACTTATGGAGGTGCTCGATGTTCCAAGGATTGGGAAGCGGAGTCCCATCCTCAGTTGCCAAGCGAACACATCCAGGCCGGGATACTTTGATCACTTGGAATGGACATTCCCAGCTGGGGGAAAGTTTATTCATGCCTTCGCGAGTTAATATTTTTTGTAGCACTAGATCGCCTTCTTCAAGCTGTCGATTGCGCACATGTCCTTGATGATAGCACCGGGGCGCTTGGCGGTAGCGAGCATTCCAAACAGCTGCTTGGCACCTTCCCTCGTCGATGAGGTCAAGGTCTTCACGCAGGAGCTGGTCGTGCGTGGCTTTGTCGAAGGTCCGGACCCGAAGGGACCCCATGGTGATCTCTGGAGGGAGGACTCGTTCAGCTCCGTACACCAGGAAGAAGGGTGTCTCCCCGGTAGATCGGTTAGGTGTTGTCCTGTTTGCCCACAATGTGGACAGAAGCTCTTCAATCCAGTTGGTTCCATGCTTTTTTAGGCGCTCATATGTGCGCGTCCTGCATCCTTTTAGGATTTCTGCATTTGCTCTCTTGGCTTGGCCATTACTTGCTGGGTGTGCTACTGAGGCGTAGCTAAATTGAATGCCGAGGTCTTTGCAATATTCTTGGAATGCAGCACTTGTAAATTGAGTTCCGTTGTCAGTTTTGACTTTGTTTGGAACTCCAAATCTGCAAATTATGGACTTCAAGAACTTGATTGCTAATTGCTTGTTAATTGTCACAACTGGAGTTGCTTCCGACCACTTGGTGAACTTGTCGATGGCGACATATAAGAACGTGTAACCTCCGACGGCTTTTGGGAATGGTCCCAAGATGTCCATGCCCCACACAGCGAATGGCCATGTAGGAGGCATCTTTTGTAATGATTGAGCCAATGTGCGAATCTGTTTTGCATGGAACTGGCACGCTTCACATTTTTTTCACTAGCTCACTACATCCTGGAGTGCTGTAGGCCAGTAAAAGCCATGCCGGAAGGCTTTACCAACCAACGTACGGGAAGATGCGTGGTTCCCATACTCGCCTCCATGGATTTTTGCGAGAACCTCACAACCTTCTACCCTTGTAATTCATCGCATTAGTACGCCATTGGCACCACGCCGATAGAGATCCCCTTCTACCAGTGTGTATCTTTTAGCCAACCAGAAGATCTGATCAGCGGATACATCATCTTTAGGAAGGATGTTTTCTTTCAAGTAGCTCCGGATCTCCGAGATCCAAGCATCGGAGCTAACTTGAGCTTCTGAGTCTTGCGTGCTAGGTTGCTTGGAGCTTCCAACAGCACCTACGACCCTAGGTGGGCGCCATGGTAACAGGGCCATCAGGACTACCAGCTTCGAGGTGCTGGACTCGCCCCCTTCGCTTAGTCCGACATACTGAGTTGTTGGTCTTGATAACCTCTGGATGAAGATTCCGTTAGGATCTGGAGCTCCGGTTGAAGCCTTCGTCGAGAGTTCGTCAGCTTCAACATTGTGAAGACGCTGAACATGGTGGAGATCCAATACTTTGAAGTCCTTCTGGAGCCTCTAGACTTCAAGGAGATAAGCAGCTAGTTGGAGATTGTTACAGGAGCATTCACCTTTGACTTGTTTGATAATGAGCTGTGAATCACACTTCACAAACAGATGTTTGACACCATAGGATAGTGCCACCTTGATTCCGTAGATGAGAGCTTCATACTCCGCCATGTTGTTGGTTGCCTTGAAGTCAAGGTAAACCATGTATTTGACCTTCTCTCGGGTCGGAGCGAGAAGAAGGATTCCAGCTCTGGCCCCCTGCTTCTGTACGGAGCCGTCAAAGTAGAGAGTCCAAGGAGGCTCAGTGAATACCGGAACCTTGGGTTCCGGTTTCTGCTCACTAGGGCCCCCAGGACTTGATGGAGAGGGAGTCCACTCCGCCACAAAGTCAGGCAAAGCCTAACTCTTGATTGCTTGTCATGGCACGAATTCGGGATCAAACTCAACCAGCTCTGCTGCCCATTTTGCAATGTTCCCAATAGAGTTAGGGTTATGCAAAATAGCGCGTAGTGGATAAGAAGTTAACACTGATATTTTGTGGGGTTGGAAGTAGTGATGAAGCTTCCTGGAGGCAATAAGAACTGCACAAAGCAGCTTATGCACCTCAATGTATCTGGTATTGGCATCGTGGAGTACTTCGCTGATGAAGTACACCGGGCGCTGGATGGTCCGGACCCTCTCGGAGGGGCCCGAAGCTTCCTCTCCATCGACCCGGACCCTCCCAGAGGGGTCTGAGCCTTCTTGTTGAACTTCCGGGACCCTCACAGAGGGGTACGGATCTTCTTCCTGTCCAAATCGGACCTTCTCTGATGGGACCAGAGCTTCTTGAATAGCCATTAAAACTCCCTCAAATGAGAGAGGTTGATCTTCTACCACTCTATCTTGAAGATCCGTGTTTGGGGGATGGGACCCAGACTCACGTTCAGGTAGCTCTGGACCCTCCTGGAGGGGTCTAGGCTCCTGAATTGGATGTGGCTCCGATCTTTCCGCTACCAAGACTGTTGGTACCCTGCGTACCGGATACCCCTTGGGATTGCAAAGATCATAAGGAAACTCCATCTACCAGATTTGAAGACCTTCGAAGGCCCCAGATGTCAGCTGTAACCGGACCTGCTTCCCCGACATGGTTAGTCCGAGGGCCGCCACGTGTATCATAAGACCGGAGCTATCGCCCACACATGGGAAAGCCCCAGACTAGATAGCGATATGGCACCCCCGAACCTAACCCCAGGCAGAGGCAAGCTCCGGTACCTACACGTGTCCAACAGCACCGGACCTACCCGTCCACGACGGTAAGCTCCAAAGCTGCCACATGTACAAACCGCCGGACCTTCAACCTCAACAATCAGGCTGGTGGACCCCCAACGGCACGGACCTTCAAGGGGCAATCAAAGACTTCAAGACCCGATTAAGTGTCATCAATACCTTATTAATGACACACAATCAGAAGGCCCTTAATACCAGTAACAGCACTGTTAAGGCCCGTTACAATGCTATTAAGGGTAATTAACCTCATTTATTGTGTATTAAACGTTAGTAACTGCCAGGGCCACATGTCAGGCCAGGCTAACGGTGTAACGACTAGTCCATGTACTATAAAAGGACTGGTCGATGATACACAGGGGACATAGGCGAGACACGCTCTCGGACACACTCAGACACTCTTAGACGCTCAATACAATAGCAACACACCCCGTGGAGTAGGGTATTACGCTCAGGCGGCCCGAACCACGTAAACCTCTGTGTCAATTTTCCACCATCTCTTGAGTCTCTGCGCGCCCATTACCGAACTACAAACTCCACGGACTACTAACAGTAGTGTCGGGAGATCTGCTGGATTCACCCACCGACAAAGACCATGCTAACAACTTCTATAGTTGCAGATATATAAAGCAGTAAAGGCTCACCAGGATTTGGAGCTACCAAGATCGGTAAGGTGGTGAGGAGCTGCTTCAGCTCTTGAAATGCCTTTTCTGCTTCTTCATACCAATGGAACGGTCCAGACATCCTCAAGAGTTTGAAGAAAGGTAGCGCCCGCTCTGCCAGTCTTGAGATGAACCGGCTGAGCACAGCTAGGCATCCAGTTAACTTCTGGACATCCTTAATGCGCGCTAGGGGCCACATATCTTCTATGGCCTTGATCTTCGCCGGATTTGCCTCAATGCCTCGGTGAGTCACCAAGAAACATAGAAGTTTCCCGGAGCTAACCCCAAAGACATAGTTGTCCGGGTTCAGCTTAGTGCGCGTGTTGCGCAACTTGTCAAAGATGGCTTGCAAGTTATCAAGGAGTGTCTTCTTGTTCTTGATCTTCACGACGATGTCATCGACATACACCTCCACCAAGTTTCTGATTAGCTTTCCAAATGTTTTGTACATAGCTTGCACAAAGGTTGAAGCAACATTTTTGAGACTAAAGGGCATGGCAGTATAACAATATAATCCATCTACTGTTATGAAAGCAGTATGCTCTTCATCTTCCTTAGACATTTGGATATGATGGTATCTAGAATATGCATCTAAGAAAGACAATTGCTCGCACCCGGAGGTGGAGTCCACTATCTGGTCTATCCTTGGTAGTGGAAATGGATCTTTTGGACATGCCTTATTTAAGGTGGTGTAGTCGATACACATCCAAAGCTTCCCGCCAGCCTTGGGCACCACGACTAGGTTTGCCTGCAATTTTGGATGAAACACCTCCCGAATGAAACCATTTTCAAGCAACTTCTTGATCTCCTGTCAGATGAAGTTTTGCCGATCGATTAATTGCTTCTGGGGCTTTTGGTGTACAGGCCATGCGTCGGGATAGATCTTCAGGTTGTGCTCAATCTCCTCCCTGGGGATCCTAGGCATTTGTCACGATTGCCAATCAAACATGTCAACCTTCGCCCGGAGGAAAGTGATGAGCGCTAGTTGCGTTGGAGGATCCTGTGGCGGAGTTCACCAACTTGCGATCTTGGGAGCCCCCTACATGCCGCGCAAAATTTCAAAGTGTATCAACGACACTTCCCCCGGTACTACTAAATGTAGTCCACGGAGGTTCTTGTATTGGTTTGGGCATGCACAGATCAGGAACAAGATGATGACGCAGGAGATTTACGTGGTTCGGGTCGCCTGAGTGTAATACCCTACTCCACGGGGTGTGTGAGTGTGTTGTTTTCAAAGTTTCAACGGTGTTAGCGAGTGTATGAGCCTGTGTTTCATAAGCCGTGCAACCAGTCCTTTTATAGTCTAAGGACTTGGTGTTACAACATTTGCCTGGCCCGACATGTGGCCCTAGCGTATTTAATAACCTAATACACAGTCTATGAGCATTAAGTATGATTAATAGTGTGATAACATGCCTTAATGTCTGCATTACCCCTATTAATAGTACATTGATCATGTGTCCTTAATATAGTATTAATAATACATAATCAGGTCTTGTAACTACCGCTTTAACTGTCCCTTGAATGTCCGTGCTGTTGCAGATCCGCCAGTGTACCCGTTTGTGGTGTAGGTCCAAAGGTTCCACACGCGGTAGCTCCGGAGCTTCCCTTTGTAGGGAGATAGGTCTGGAGCCATTATACACATGGCGGCACCAGAGCTCTTCTCTGCTGGGGGTTAGGTCCGAGGTCATTATCCACGTGTCAATCCTGAAGCTTTCCAATATTGGGAGATTAACTCCGGTCTTATACTACACGTGTCAGTCCCGGAGCTACCCATATGAGAAGGGCAGTTCCAGTGACGTGTGACATGTGGGGCTTGAGGAAACCTTCGACTCTGACAAGTGGAACTCTCTTGCACTTCTTGCGGCGTCGTGGGGTACCCGGTACGCAGGGTACCGACAATTGTAGGGAGGAGAGTCTCTAGCCCATAGTCCAAGTAGGGAAGGAGTAGAGGTGTCTCTTCCCAATTCCTAATTGGGAATGGTATGACTCTTATATTCCTATTTGTATTTGTGACTTTGCTCTTAATAAAGATGATATCTTTAGTCTTCTATTGTTCGTATACTTGGATGAAGCATTTTTTGTTTGATTGTGGATTCCATGTATGTGGTAGAAGTAGTATTTATAATTATGCTATACCGTTCTAATTATATCATCATAAACACTATAAACCTCCACTATAGTCTAATTAGCTATGACATGATTATGTTAACATGAATTACTTATGCTATGAATTAACATTGGTTCAATGATGATTTAGTTCATTGCCTTAGGATGGCTTGTGCCTAGGATCTTAGGTAATTACTTAATATGCTAGCATGGCGGTAGGATAGAAAGTAGCGTTTAATGTCTTGTAGACCGACGGATTGAAGAGGTAGGCAGTAGGTGGTGACAACCCTATATTTCCTTTGTAATCCTCCACGTTTGTCTATGCCACAGGCTCTTGGCGGGAGTCATCCTAGTATTGGTAGGGGTAAACCCGTGCCGGATGTGTTAATCCACCTAGCATGAGAATTCATAATTGATATGATCATTAGTAACTAATTTAGGCTATGTATATGTACGTTAGAAGCATAGTAGGAGTCTCTACCTAACCCTTAGCCTATTCCCTCTTTACCTCATTTATTCCCTTAGGATAGAATGCTCTTGTGTGTGTCACACTACTCCAATTATTATTTATCCATCCTTGCTAGAACCCTACCTAGGTCAACCTAGCCTCTCCACTTGATGATTGCTTTGCCTCCATCTAGCCTTCCTTTGGGAGAATATAAATGACACCCTTTGGGAATACTCTTAGAGGGGAAATTCTACATCAATAGTTTCCGTGCGCTTGCAGTTTTACATGAATAATCTTAAACCTATTAACAAGCATTTATGGCACTACCACTAGGGATGAATTGTTAGTAGTGCATAGGAACCGTCAACAAGCATTTCTGGCACTGTTGCCGGGCAAGGCGGCTGAAGCATTGCATGATTGAGTGAATAGGATAAGACCCTGGTAGGTTTTATTAGGATAACCCTTCTTTGTTTTCGCGTTCTATGTGAAAATAGGGTAGTATATGCCTGGTTTCCGCTTGTTGAAAAACTTTGCTGAAGATCCCAAATCTCTTCTATGAGATCGACCTCGTGTTGTTACTCCTCAGAAGATTTGAGCAAAAAAGCAAGCCAGCGTAAATGCACCAACAACTGGAACGCCAAGGGCCCAGAAGACACTTCGTGAGTTTTCGGCTCCCTCTGCTAACAATGTGCCTGTTGGACCCACTGTTGACACAGGAGACGTGAAAATTGAAATCAAGACTAGCCTTATCACTATGGTGCAAGCCAACCCATTTTGTGGGAAGGCTAACGAGGATACAAGTGCTCACCTGCAACAGTTCCTTGAGATCTGCAATACTTTTAAGATCAAGGATGTATCTCCTATCGTTCGTCTTAGGTTGTTTCCATTCTCTCTTCTTGGGAGAGCTAAATAGTGGTTCTACACGAACCAAAGTGTTGTAGACAGTTGGGAGAAGTGTTCTATGGCAATCCTCGCCAAGTTTTTCCCGTTGAGCAAGACCAATGCCCTATGTGGAAGAATTTCAAGCTTTTAGCAAGATGCTAAGGAATCTATTCCCGAGGCTTGGAAAAGGCTTTAGGAGTACATCCTAGCCTGTCCCCACCATGGGATTGATGATTGGTTCATTATCCAAAACTTCTATAACAGGCTGATCCCTTCTGCCCGTGACCATGTTGATGCTGCTGCTGGAGGTGCCTTCTTCTCATTGACGGTGCCCAAAGCCAAAGATTTGATTGAGAAGATGGTATCAAACATGAGTTGGAGCAATGAGCGTCTCCATACCCGCCAGTGAGGCATGCACACCTTGAAGGAGGTGGACATGATCACTGCAAAATTGGACCACCTTATGTAGAAAATTGATGGACAAAGCAATGCTGAGGTATGTGTCAATGCCTATGCCTTAGACTCTCACATCACTTGTAAAGTCTGTGGCAACACGGGCCATTTGGGCAATGACTACCCAGAAACCCGTGAGGATGCCTTATACGTAGCCAACAATGTAAACAACAATGGCTATCATTCAGGAGGTCAAGGGTGGGGCCAACCACGCCCATTATTTAAAGGAGGGTACAACAACAACGACAATGATGGAAATAAATTCAACTTGACAGAACTTGCCATTGACCAGCCGAAGATCAATGAGGCTATATCCAAGAAGCTGTCAGCCAATGACAAGAGCCTAGAGAGCATTAGTGCCAATATTGAAGGACTATCCTCAGCCTTCAAGAATCAATTGAGTTTCAGCAAGATGTTGGAAACTCAGTTGGCTCAACTGGCAGTTATTGTTCCTCCAGTTGAGAATGACTTGATGCCAGGACAGCTCGAACCTCCTGTGGAAAGTTCCAAATGATTTCTCTACAAGGAGGCAACTGGCTGAAGGACCCTGGATGTCCTACAATATCATGCTCAATTGGGGCTCACCACTTTGACAAGGCCCTTTGTGACCTTGGAGCAAGTGTGAGTGTGATGCCCAAGGTGGTTTTTGACCAACTAAACTTCACGAAACTTACTCCAACTCCAATTGGTTTTTTCTTTAGTCCGTTATCCAGCGAGTATCGCTGAAGATGTACCGGTGAAAATCCAGAATTGCTTCATACCCATGGATTTTGTGGTGCTAGACATGGATGTCGAGAATGATACACTACTCATTCTTGGGCGACCATTCCTTAGCACCACGAAGGCTTGCATAGATGTGGGAGCTGGAGAAATCCACTTCCATATCAATGGCAAGGAGGAGAAGTTTAACTTTCGTCCAAAGTTGGAGCAATGCTCTATGATCCATATCAAGTATGGGCCGAATGTTAAGCACATTCAAGAGGTCGAGATCACACCTCCAAAGGTGGACCTGCTCATTGCATTCACGAGGAATTTGATCTATGTGGAAAACTTGACTTATCGTCCACGCTGACACCCCAAGAAGACTGAGAAGTTCGGGCCTCTCCAAAGGCCCAGGTCCACCAAGCCGCCAAAGAAGGTATGGCAGAAGAAGTAAGACAAGCCATCTGAGCCCATCCGTCTAGGCCCGGATGTCAAGAAATGTAGAAGAAGGAATGTCCATCTCATGGGACGGTGGTGAGACCTAGCCAATAGGTTAAATTGGTTGTTATCCTTTTCTTTTTTTCTCTTCTTTTCTCTTTATTTGGTTTTGCCCATTTAGTTAAATTTTCCCCACTGCATATTTGGTTTTTCTTATCACGTTGAGAATCTTCTATTCTCAACTATCATTTTTATTTCTTTATTTTTCACAAAAAGAAAATTGTTGGGTTTTGAAAAAGGAGTTTTTATTTGGAAAATAATTTTTCTATGTTGCAAAAGTGGTAAATCACCAACGTTCTAACTCCATAGCCGTTGGGGAGCCACCTACCAAAAGGGAGAACAGGGGGGCCCACTTGTCAGTGCGGCCGACCCCCCTGTGCGGCCGACTAGGGGAAAGAGCCATTTTGGCTCTCTCTCCTTCAACGGTTACATTTGATTCCTAGTGAAAGGTTGGGAGTGTACACTATAAATGGTGGCCATGAGGAGCACTTCTCCTCACACTTCACCTCATTTCATACCTCCCCAAAGTCACTCTTGCTCACATTGTTTTCTTGCTCTTCATTGAAGTACTCTTGATCAATTCCCAACTCAAAAAGATATTTTTTTGTTAGCATTTTCAATTTGCTCTCAAGTTCTTGAAGGGAAAATTCGTCGGAGGTTTTTGCTTTTGCTAACATCACCTCTTTTGAGCTTTTGCCTTGTTGTGTTCTTGTTTGTTGTGGCATGAAAGTGATGAAGAGGTTCTTTGGAAAGAGGAAGGAGGCTGCAAGCTCAAGACATAGTGGAGACTCAAGTGCACACCCCTCTTCTGTTGCTACACCAAGTTCACAGAGGAGAAGTGTAGGTGAAGACACTCCCATGGGTGAGATAAGCAACCCTCACCAACTTGTTCACAATGATGACCTCGACTTACAAACTGATGTTGAAGATCAAGAACGCAAGCTCCTCCAAGATCGTGAGTTTTCTCATACGAAAGCTTATGATCCAAATTTGATCTCCAAAATAGGTATGGATTTTGAATTCTTTTCCATTTGGCGTGCACTAGGATGGGAAAACTTTGCTCACATAGAGGAGAGAGGTTCATGCCTTCTCTCCATACAATTCCTTTGCACACTCAAAACAGGATTTGATGGTATTACTTTTAGATTATTTCAAAAAATAATACAACATCATATGGAAAGAATTAAGTGAAATCCTAGGGTTCCATGGGCGATGTTTGCTAGATTTAGACGCTTTGCCTAAGTTTAACAAACATAGTTTTTGGCAAGATTTAACTAGTGAGGTCAGATGTAGTGCACCTAGGAATAGCCACTTACACAACCTACTTTACGCTTCATGCATAGATGGGTGGCTATGACTATGTTCCCTAGAGGAGACGTAAGGGTAGTGCATGATGATGAGCTGAAAATTTTATTTGCCATGATTAAAAAGATAAAAGTTGCTCCAGTTATTGTCATGATGACACAATGGTTAGACTACATTCCAAGAACAGGGCCAATTGAATGCACTTTGATTACTCGTATTGTTACCAGGGTACGAGCACTAGAATATTTGTTTGAGTATATTGAAAATGAAAGAGAACTAATTGATGAATATTATTTAGTGCAAGGACATACCCTTAAGCATGATCAAGATGGCTCTTTGTTATTTTATTATCCCAGCTTTGTCAATGAAATTCGGTTACCTAACCCGAATTATCATTTGTACAAATGCCGGAGGCTAACCACTAACCTTCTTTCCATCGAGGAAGCACGAAGACGTAATGTCTCTGGCAAGGTAACTAGAAGCCGTACAAGGAGAGCAGCCATGCCTCCGACAACCTCCACGGTCCATGAGTACGAAAAGGAAGAGAACCCAATGGGTGATGCACCCGGATGGACTCAACCTCCATCGTATGAGACCGAAGGTCTGTCTTGGCATGGATGGACAAGTGCCACATAGGAGCCACCCCTATCCGCTTCAAGCTCTAGCAGCTTGCCTCCAATGCCCATGAGAAGATGTCATTCCTCTTCGGCTAGAAGTCATCGCAACTATAACCAATGAATGACGGATCTCACTAGACGTATGGAAGAGCTTGAAGTGAGAACGGGTGACATCTACAACACTCTCGAAGGGCATTTCAAAGGTACCCAAGATTGGCAACAACACATGGACGCTCAATTCACCAACTTCAACTTCATGCTACAACAACAACAAGCCAATCTCGCGTCATACTTCGACATCAAGGGTTCAACCCTCATCACAGGGGGAGTGAAGAACAAGCTTGGGGGAGGACCCCCACTTGAGGTAAATTGTATCAACCCCCTTGCATATTTATTTTCCATTCAACCATCATTCACCTTGCATATAAAAAAACAATAAGTAGGATAGATTTGTTTTCAAATAAAATAAATGATGTGTGGTAAGAATGACTTGGAATTCACATAGATGAAATGATGAATAGTTGCTCTGTTTTAATTTTCTGAAGTCCCTAGTTTACAACTTACTACTCTCCAACATATTGCTCTCATTGGCTAAAATTGCTTTTGCCTTGATTTGGAAATTGTGGGTAGCAAAAGCTTAATCCATTCTAAGTTGTTGTGAGATATGATATAGTGATAGGGATGCTATTCCTAGTTTGAAAGTGAAACTTAATTTCTGAAGAAATTCTAAAAAGATTTAAGTTACTCTCATTTGATTGAAAATACCTACCAAAGTCATATGATATATCACACTGATAGACCTTCTGCATATGCTATTTGCCTTCACATTGAGCATTGTCAAACTAGTATAGACCTATGTGAGATATCATTCATTACTTTTTGAATTCAAGACTTCACTTGCATATGCTATACTTCTACATTAGAAGTAAGTGAAATTCAACCATACCATCATTCCACAATAAAAAAGAGAAACTCCATATAATTCATGCTTAGTACTCTCTACAAAATTTATTGCATAAAAAGGGAGTAGAAGACATGGCTACAAGAAGAAGAAAAAGAAAAAGCATGCTAATATCATAAGCATGAGAGAAAAAAAACAATGAAAGAAAAGTAGCCATGTTTCATCCCGGCAAAACAAGAGAGTCCACTCAAAAAGGAGTCATCTCAAATATCCACATTCACTTCATTCCATCACACATGCACAAGTCTTGAATCAAATTGTTTTGAATTGATTTCTCCTAAAGCTTGCTCTTTTGACTTAGCAATATTATATGTTGCAAATATGCGTACTATATTCCCTACCAAGCTCCACATGCAATCCTTATGTACAGGTAGGATGAATTTAGGCAAAATGCCTTTGTGAGGAAATATTTCCACTACACATAAAGGAAAGACCGAGAGAATCAAATTGAGATATTTAAAATCTAAATTGAACTCTCTGGAATTTGAGTGGAACTTGATTCCTAGGGTATGTGTGCTCCATTTGCTGTTCTATCTTTCAACCACCCATGAATAGGAGAAGGCATAAGCCCCATAATGACTTGAGATGGGTGATGTACCATGCCAATTTTTGCAATACTAGGTAGATTATTTTGTTGTGCACATGGTACTTTTTAAAAATAGAACATAGAAGCAAATCCTGATGATCAACCTAAAGTTTTGACTTTGCTCGGGATGAGTAAAGGATAAGCTTGGGGGAGTTTGTTGACGGCTGTTATATACCAATTTCACCCGTCAATATAGCTCAGTTATGTGAAGGAAATATCATTTCTTACACACATCACCTTTCTACTTAACCTATTTCCACTTGTTGTTGGAGAAAGTAGTGCGTGCAGGCATTTTATGCAGAATTGAAGTAAAACAAGGGGATGGATCCTATAAAAAATCATTCCATCCAATCAAGCGACGACATGTGGCACCACATGGATCAAATGTCCCACAAACAGAAGTATCTGAGGCCATCCAATGGTGTAGCTCCCATATTAGTCAAAGTGACCCACCTAGAAGCCACCCTGAGGAAGCACACATGAAATGGTCCAACTTTCTGTTTGGCCGACTAGGGGGTTCGGCCGAACTCTTCTTGGCTCCAAACTTGGTCACCTTCCACGTGTCGACTCCCTATCGTGCCCTGGTCACGATGAAGACTGATTCACAAACTTTTGGTGGCAGGAACCGACCGTTCTCCAAGCTATAAATAGTACCCCTCACTTCAACACACTGTGGGGACGAGATCCACACATTCCAGGAATCGCAGAGGGTGGTGCCGTGCGATGCGACACTCAACAGCACACACGAAAAGAATACGACAAAATACAAAGTTTTATTTATATAAACAGCTGAATTCTTTTACAATACTTAATACACAACGGAAGATAATATTCATAGCTAAACTCTTAGTCTAGATATGCAAAAGTACAGCCGTCCAGCCCGCGGGCACTGCACACTAGCCACACACAATTTACTGCAGCATGCAGGGCTCCCATTTGGCGGTATACCCCGACGGGGGTATCGCCTCATCCTCGGGCCCTTCCTCATATGTATCACCTGCAAAAAAACTTAATATAGCAACCGTGAGCACGAAGGCTCAGCAAAACTTAACCGTCTCACCTAAACATTGAACTCTATATGCCGGGATACTTAACATAGGAATGGATATAGCAGTAAGTGACTCACCTATAAATTGATCATCATGTTACAAGTTCATAGTAGCAGCTTAAATGTTCAATAATAGTAACTTTAATGAGCCTAATCTATAGCAAACATAGTGGCAAAACAATTATATTTCAATACATCGTATTCTCCTGACTTCTTCAGTATTTACTACGTCACAGCACAGTGAACAAGCGGTACTCAAATAACTACGAGGGACGGTGATTTCAATCAGGACACACCCGAATAACACGTCATGTACCCCCGTGCCTAAGGAGCGTGCCGTGCTCCTCACCACGTCATACGCAGCCACCTTTCACAGGAGAACTCAAATGCCGAACCGGTCCCACCATCACGGGCATAAGGTTCCCTCATGGAGCGTGTCTGTGCCCGCCGGTGAATTTACACCATACTACCCTCAGCCCACCCCTATCAACAATGGGCTATGCCTCGACATCCAAATTATCAAGTTACATCGGTTTCTTGGGTTACATATGCCCAATATGCATCCGGTACTGTTCAAACTTGTCCAGCAGGGCCGCACACGGATCGGTCCTCAATCAACACAAGCAGGGCTATGCACGTGAGACCAATTCTTGCTGCATCCTACCCGCTGCTCGGTCTCAGTTTCACATTCCTAAACTATTCTTTGATTCAATTCATCCCGGGTGTTAAAATCCTATCTTGCGAGTAGATTCGAACTACTCGACTTCTACCGGACTCCTATAAACATTAGCATGGTATTGGCTACTCATCAAGCTCTAGACCTACCCAATACTCTATGGTATTTGTGGGTCATGCAAGTGGAGTAACAAGCACCTTAGCCCTAATGCATAAAATTCATCCTAGACATAAGTGATACAAATAGAAAATTTGAAATAGCACTTAAATGCAAACCGGGGCTTGCCATGCTGCGAGTCAGAGGGGAAGTTAGCTTCAGGAAGTAGAGTCTCCAAGGGCTCCGGGTCCTCCTCGATCTCGGTCACATATGATATGCAATATATAAAGTACATGCGTGATATAGAAACTATAGAGAAGATTTATAAATTCTCATCAGGTATGTAAATGATTTTAATTGGCTTTGGTATTTTTATAGTGGACACTAGGTTCTATAAGGAAGATCTGGACCAAAAATTGGAGATGTTCAAGGAAGTTTGCTGTCTCTAAAATTCCAACAATTAAAATTATTCTCTGAATTTTGGGACTGAATCTGTAGCTTTGTCATGGCCACCAGTAGGTTATTATGGTAGACGGGGTTTCACTGGTTCTGGGAAAATTTGTTTCACATTTTTTTGAGCTTCCTACAGGGAGAAACTTATTGTACAAGGTTGGGGAAAAAGCTGAAAATGGTTCTGTACTTTTTCCAATTTTCAACTACATAAAGATTTGGAACACTGATCATCCCATCAAATAAAATCTAACGAACTTGAAATATTTATTGGAGATCAAGTGTATTTTTATGAGTGTTCTGACCAAAATTGGTAATTTTCCTATTAACAGAACATGAGTAATTAATTTACCAAGCAATTTGTTCAAAGGAATTAATTATGAAAATTCTCGGAGTTTCATGTCCAACAAATTACACCACTTCAAAGTTGGGATCAAGAGGAGTATACCAGAATTTATTTGGAAATTTTTGAGCAAATATGCTAGAAGTAATGGATTTTAGAAGTTTGATTGAATTCTGGAATTATTTTCCAATTGGAAAGACTAAATAAAGAGTCCGGCCCCCACTTATTTGAATTGGGCCAATCAGTGCTGGGCCACACCAAGGGCCACAGATTTAACCGTGCAGCCGCAGTCAATCCGGTGCCACAGCCGATCCGCGTAGTCGAACGCGTCGCTGACATGCGGGGCCCGTGAGGCTTCTTCATTCTCGCGACGCGCCGCTCGGCCGCGGCGGCGCCGCGCCGGTGAGTTCGCCGGTTTGGATTTCCCGGCCTTCTATCCCCTTACCACTCGCCGCCTAACCGTTTTCCAGGGTGCTGAGCACGATGGAGGGGTCGCCGAACGCAGGCGATAGCCGTAATACAGTGCGCGATGGCGGCAGCGAAGCTAGGGTTTCGTCGATGGCCGAAATTGCTCGAGAATGGCGCAAGAAGCTCGGGGAAAGGCTGGGAACATTCCTGGAAGCATGAGGAAGATGACTAGGGTGAGAAAAAAGGGATGAAATCGCCGGTAGAGTTGACTTTGATGGTGGACCGACGGGATTCTTCGTGGCGATGGGGAAAACTTGAATAGATCGGTCTTTACTCAATGGTTTCCACTGATTCTTGATAGAGAAGTGCGTTAGAAGATAGTGAGCATACTACCTCACTGGATTAAGGTCTGGTTGTACCTAGAAACCGAATCGAAGTGGAGACCTAGTTTCAAGGTTATGAACATGTTGTCGGGGAAACTGGAAGTATGAACTCGATAAAGGACAAAACAACGCACGGTCCTCATCGTAGTCTAACATGGGTGCAGGCGCACCTTTTTGTAGTTGATGGTGAAGCACGAAACAGCCTATTGAATAAAATTCGTAGTTTGAAGGAACTTTTGTGCCTTATTCATCCGACTTGTTCCAGACAAGTTTTACTTGTCGAGAATCTGGACAGCACTACCTCTCGTCGGTGGTTTTATCACAACTCGAGTTTTACAGATCCAATTGACGCGATTATTTTTGGGTTGTCTTCAAAACTTGATTATCTATCATCTGTTAAAATTTCACGGTCATTAGATTTGTTGTTTATGATCTACACGAGTTTGTTTGCAGCGTTCCAGAACTGTTTTTCTTGGGTAGGACAGATTGACCTTTGTTCGATCTTTCGATCACAACTTGAGTTTCTCTCGACAGATTTGAGTGACTCTTCTCTTGTTTTCTTCGTGACTTGATTCTCTCTGATATATATCATTTTTGACACGGGGAAACATGTTTAGATTAGTCTCACACACGATTTCTTTAACATATCATTTTTCTGCTGAAGGGGTTGGGATTTAATTGTTCCCGCTGCGTAAGATTTTTTTAAATCTAACACTCACCCCCCTCTGGTAGATTTTCACGTGCTCTTCGATCCTACAGTCATTCGTGTGACACGGTTGATAACCAACGGAGCAGTGATGTAGTGATTGTGGGGTTTCGTTCGTTAAGAGCCCTGGATCATCAACGTCGAGATCTCCACCCAATCAAGTTTACCATACCTCTCGGAAGATCAGGACTCATCCTCCTATCAATTGGTATCTGATTTCCAGGTTCACCGTGAGGTATACTTGTGTGCCCTTTAGATTTAGTTTGTTTCAGTCCTATCGTCCACAAAAAGCCAAGAAAAAATCTTTACTTTCCCTGACCTACAACCCCCGCTCAGCCTTTTGCACAATTTAGTTTTGGAGTCCGTAGTTCTGAGTTCGTGTCCTAGGTTTAGTCTGGTTGCTGGTTTAGATTTGTTTTGGTTCAGTTTTGTATCTCCCATCTGCTAACATCTACAAAAAATCAATCTACAAAAAAAATTCCATCCACCGATTCGTTTCTGTTGCAGTTTCCACTAGCACCAAAACCTGATTCGGGGTATCCTCCTTAAAACGGGCATAACTTTTCGCTCGGAATCCGATTGAGGCGCATTTTGTTCCCGGAAAGGTCTCGAAAAAATACACATACGATACACCGGCTACGCAGGTCACGGCGTTTTCAAAAAAATTAAAAAAATTAAGAAGGCCCTCATTTTGAACTCCGAAGTTTCAACACCAGTTTTTCCAATCGCTCCTGAATTTGTACCGATCACATCTTTCATCGGTTTGAGCTAATACTTGGTGCTGTTTCTATTGTTGTGCCCCTGGTTGAGAAAAATATCAAAAAACAAAGAGAGAAAAAATATATTTTGATTTCTACTAGTGCTTAACAAAAACAGGAGGCTAAGGGGTTTTCTAGTTGTCCTGTTTCTGTGTGAGTGCTGGATACTTGCTGATATTGTCCTTGTTGTTCATTATCATTCATCATTCTCCTTGCTTGTTACCACTACTGTTCTAATACATTCTTAGACCAGCAACTAGGTGAAATTCTTTGGCCACTTATTCAGCATTGCTATCTGTTACTAACTTGTGTGCCACATACATATACTGCATTTGAGCCTCCCAAGCTCCACCTTCTCTTGAGCAGAAAAAGTAACCTCTGCAATCACACCCACTCTCTGCTTACTTTCACACCGATCACACTCTCTGCTTACTTTCACACCGATCACCGTTGGAGACCTGCAGTGCTGGTAAGAAACTTGTAAGAGCGCGGTAAGACAAATCTTACTAACCGAATTTCCACTTCCACTTCAGAGAGCGTAGTAATAGGGTTCTTCACAATCTTGTTGTCCTCGTTTTTGTTTTGTACTAACAATGACAGAAAAGAAGCCTATGGATAAGACCTCTGGTTCTACACCTCCGGATGATGATGAGTGCGTGTCCCATATGGAACTAAGGGACATGATGCGGGCGATGACCGAAGCTTTCAACAATTACCAAACCACTACAACAGCCACCTTTTAGAGGCTCCATACAAGTGTTGCTAGTCTGACCACACGGTTGGACAAGATGGAGACTCGTCTTCCCCAACAAGCTACACCCTCTATCATCCTTGATGCTGATGCACATGCTCACTACGACACAGAGTATGACTTCAATAACGATGAGGTTGATGCACAGCAGCACCGTCGCCCTCGACGAAATCGTCAAGGTATGGGAGGTAGACCTCGTCCTCATGCTCCTGAACAAGATAATGATCCTTACGCTAAGATTAAGTTTTCTATTCCACCATTTTATAGATCTTATGATGATGAGACTTACTTGGATTGGGAGATGACGGTGGAACAAAAATTTAGCTCCCATCTTGTTCTTGAGCGACATAGAGTTAGACAAGCCACTAGTGAGTTTAAAGATTTTGCTAAAATTTTGTGGAACGAACTTGTCAATACACGTAATGCACCACAGACATGGGCTGCGAAGAAGAGATGCGCGCTAGGTTTGTTCCTCCTTCATATAGACATGATCTTCTTAAGAAATTGCAATGCTTTGATCAGGGTGACGTGACTGTCCAAGAGTACTACCAAGAGTTGCAGAAAGGTATGCTTCGTTGTGCAGTAGTTGCGGATCAGGAAGACCAAATTGTTAGGTTTTATGGGGGTTTGCAGCGTGAGATCCAGGACATAGTTGACTACAAGGAATATCATTCTATTCAACGTTTATCTCAACTTGCTATGTTAGCAGAAAAAGAAGTGGAGGGTCGCCAACAGCAACGGTGGAACAACACCTTCATGCCACGACGACTTCCGGTGCCATCCAAAGCAGCGCCCTCCTCGAGCGTACGTGCTTCTACACCACCCTCCACCGGTGTTGTACGCAGCAGCACCACACCTTCTACATCATTGGGACAAGATAATAGCAAGTCGCAGATGCCTCCAGGCATTGCAGCAAAGGCGGCTGCACCTAACGCTTCGACAAGTCACACCTCTGACATCAAGTGCCACCGCTGCCAGGGACTTGGCCATATACAACAAGATTGCCCCAGCAAACGGGCGATCATTGCCACTGCTGATGGTGGGTATGTTAGTGCTTCTGATATTGAAGATGAAAATATTATTGCAACTAACATTTCATGTTCGGATGATGATGCCGAGGAGGTCTTGGTACATCTGCGACCAACAACTATAGGACTTTGACTGTGCAGCGAGCTTTGAGTGCCACGGTTCGAGAGGACGGCAACCGCCAATGTCACAACTTTTTTAACATGTTTCTTGTCGTCAAGGACTGTTGTGCACATACCATCATTGATGGTGGTAGCTGCAACAATTTGGTGAATGTTGAGGTGGTCAAGAAGGTTGGCTTCACAACACGGGAGCGTCCCCACCCTTATCACATTCAATGGTTTAACAAAAATGGTAAGATAAATATAACACAAACAACAAGGATACATTTTTCCATTGGTTCTTATCATGATTTTGCTGATTTTAATGTGGTACCTATGGGTGCTTGCTCTCTTTTGTTGGGACGTCCTTGGGAGTTTGATACTGATGCTATTCACCATTGTCGATCTAATAAGTATACTCTCATGCATAAGGGCAAGCAAATTGTGTTGCTTCCTATGAGTCCCACTGAAATTGTGCAATTTGAGCAGGAGAAAAAGAATAATGCTAAGCAAAAGGGTGTTTTCAATTCTGAAATTCAGCAACCTATTAAGTTGAAAAATCCTATTTTGCTTGCAACTAAATCTGATCTTGATGATTTATATGCCTCTAATGGAACTTGCTATGCTTTAGTGTGCAAACATGCTTTATATTCCATTGAGGATACAACCATTGTCTTGCCACCTGCTGTTGCTAACCTTTTGCAGGAATATATGGATGTTTTTCCATCAGAGATACCCCGGGGATTACCACCTGTGCGAGGCATTGAGCACAAGATTGATTTGATTCCAGGGGCGAGCTTGCCAAACCGTGCCGCCTACAGGACCAACCGTGACGAGACTAAGGAAATTCAGCGACAAGTCTAAGATCTTCTGGACCGCAGGTACATTCGTAAGAGCCTTAGTCCTTGTTCTGTTCCCGTTCTTTTGGTTCCGAAAAAAGATGGCACTTGGCGCATGTGTGTTGATTGTAGAGCCATCAATAACATTACCATTCGTTATCGCTATCCTATTCCTAGAATTGATGACATGCTTGATGTGTTGAGTGGTTCTGTTATTTTCACCAAGATTGATTTGCGTAGTGGGTATCATCAGATTTGTATGGCTTTAGGTGATGAATGGAAAACTGCTTTTAAAACTAAATTCAGACTTTATGAATGGTTAATCATGTCGTTTGGTTTAACTAATGCGCCCAACACTTTCATGAGGTTGCTGAATGAGGTTTTACGTACTTTCATTGGTAAATTGGTGGTGGTTTACTTTGATGATATCCTTATTTACAGCAAGTCATATGATGAGCATCTTGAACATTTGCGTGCTGTTTCTAATGTCTTGCGCGATGCATGTTTATTTGGTAACCTTGAGAAGTGCACCTTTCGCACTGATCGTGTGTCTTTTCTTGGTTATGTTGTTACTTCGAAGGGCATTGAGGTGGAATAGGCAAAGATTGTTGCCATCACGAGCTGGCCACTTCCGACTACGGTCACACAGGTTCGGAGTTTTCTTGGTCTCACAGGTTTCTACCGGCGTTTCGTGCGGGATTTCAGCACCATTGCGGCACTTCTCCACGAGTTGACAAAGCATGGAGTGCCGTTTCGACGGGGACCAGCACAACAACAAGCTTTTGATGTTCTCAAGTTGAAGCTCACACAAGAACCATTGCAGCAACTTCCTGATTTTGAGAAGACCTTCAAGCTTGAATGTGACGCGAGCGGCATTGGCATTGGAGGAGTGCTAATTCAAGGAGGTAAACCTGTTGCCTTCTTCAGTGAAAAATTGCATGGGCCTTCGCTGAATTATTCTACATATGACAAAGAACTTTATGCTTTAGTGCGTGTCTTGCAAACTTGGCAACATTACCTATGGTCTAAAGAATTTGTCATACATTCAGATCATGAGTCTTTGAAGTATCTTAAAGGACAATCTAATCTGAAAAAAAGCGTCATGCTAAATGGATTGAGTTCATAGAATCATTTCCTTACATAATTAAACATAAGAAAGGGATAGACAATGTGATTGCCGATGCTTTATCTAGACGTTATACCATGCTGTCTCAACTTTCTCATAAAATCTTTGGTTTGGAAACCATAAAGAGGTTATATGCTACTGATTTGGACTTCAAAGATGCCTTTGAAAATTGTACAAAGGAAAGAACGTGGCAAAAATTCATATTGCGTGTAGGCCTTCTCTACCGAGCTAACAAGCTGTGTGTTCTAGCTAGCTCCGTTCGTCTTTTATTGCTGCAGGAAGTGCATGGAGGTGGTTTGATGGGACATTTTGGTGTTAAAAAGACAGAGGATGTGCTGGCCGCTCACTTTTTTTGGCCACGAATGAGACGTGATGTGGAGCGCTACGTTTCACATTCACGATATGCGACAAAGCTAAGTCTCGACTTAACCCACATGGTCTTTATATGCCTCTTCGTGTTCCTAGTGCACCTTGGGAGGATATTTCTATGGACTTTGTTTTAGGATTGCCTAGAACAAAGAGGGGGAGGGATAGTGTCTTTGTGGTTGTTGATCGTTTCTCTAAAATGGCTCATTTTATACCCTGCCACAAGACCGATAATGTTTCACATGTTGCTGATTTGTTCTTTAATGAGGTTGTGCGTTTGCATGGTGTTCCTAATACTATTGTTTCTAATAGGGATGCTAAGTTGTTGAGTCACTTTTGGAGAACTTTATGGTATAAATTGGGAACAAAGTTGTTGTTTTCTACTACTTATCATCCACAAACTGATGGGCAAACAGAGATAGTTAATCGTACCTTAGCTACTATGCTGCGGGCTGTTTTGAAAGACAATTTGAGGTTGTGAGAGGAGTGTTTGCCACATATTGAGTTTTCTTATAACAGGTCTATTCACTCCACAACCAAGTTAAGTCCGTTTATGGTAGTTTATGGTTTCAATCCTCGTGCTCCAATTGATTTGCTACCTTTACCACATACTGAAATTGTGAACTAAGATGCTGCACAACGTTCTGAACTTATTCTTAAGTTGCATGAAATTACTAAGTTACAAATTGAAAAAATGAATGAAAAGTATTGCATTGCTGCTAGTAAAGGTAGGAAGGAGGTAAAATTGGAACCCGGTGATTTGGTGTGGGTTCATTTGAGAAAAGATAGGTTCTCGGATTTGAGGAAGTCCAAACTCATGCCACGTGCTGCTGGACCTTTTAAAGTTCTTGAGAAGATAAATGACAATGCATATAAACTTGAGTTGCCTCCCGAGTTTGGAGTTAGTTCCACATTTAACATTTCAGATTTGAAACCGTACTTGCGTGAGGAAGATGAGCTTGAGTCGAGGATGGCTCCAATTCAAGAGGGGGAGGATGATGAGGACATCTCTCCTTTGCATACAATTCAAGGACCGATCACTAGAGCACGTGTGCGACAATTGGATCTCCAGGTACGTTCTAACCTTGTCAATTGTTTTTCGGAACTTACGCTTGTTTCCATGCATGTTTTATTGATTAGGAACAATGGAGAGGACCAGAAAGGGTTTGGAGGAGTCCAACGAGTCAAGGAGGAGATAGGACGTGCACACCAAGGAGGAGCCCAAGTCCAACTCGACTTCGACTCCACCTCGGGTTACAGGAGCTGCCTTCACGAAAATTGACGCCCCGGACACATATGGAGTTAGAATTGGACGTTCTATATATGGTTGGAACCATGATTTCATAAATATTCCAATGGAACCAGCCCGAACTCAAAATTCCTTCTAACTTGACGGGAATCATCGAAACAAGTGGGCGTCTAGAATCTGTCTGGTGTTGCGCCACCGTCTTTTGGGCTGCTGGCCCGTGTATCGTGTGGAAGCCCATTAAGGTTGCGTCCAGGGGTCTTGCACGCCCCTAAACTCCTATTTATACAGCAGCCGTCACCACATTAGGGTTGGGCTTTTGCTTAGATACAATCTGTCATTGAACAGTGTCGCCGATCATCGGTTGTGAGACCCCAATTTCGTGATCAATTCAGTTTTGATTGCAACTTCTCTGTTCTTCCTTGTGTTCTTGATTGCGCTTGCAGGGATAAGCCTTCGTGGCAAGGTCATTCGTGTGACACGGGTGATAACCAACGAAGCAGTGGTGTAGTGATTGCGGGATTTCGTTCATTCGGAGCCTTGGATCATCAACGTCGAGATCTCCACCCAATCAAGTTTACCATACCTCTCAGAAGATCGGGACTCATCCTCCTATCAATCGACATATACTCGGCACACAAAGAGATCATCATCAAAGTTCTTGATGAAAAGAGTGTAATCCGTTTTTCCTATCCTAAACAATTTTTAATAAGAAAGTCTCTAAGGCAGTCATATCATGTTCTAGGAGCTTGTTTGAGACCATAGAGACTTTATGCAATTTATAAATATGGTTAGGATATTCCTGCCTCCGGGGTGGTTGCACCACGTACACTTCCTCCTTGATTCGACCATTGAGTAGGGATGAAATCTATATGATATTTTTCCGGATAATCGGATGCTATTTTCGAAATTAACTTATCCGATTACCATTTTCTTCGGAATTATTCGGAAATGAGCTGGAAATTGGAAATTTTATTTCAGAAATCTGAATGAAAACGATTAGAGTCGATTTCCGATCGAATAATCAGAATACCAGATTTATTAAAAAATTGTCCGAGAAAATTCTGAAACTTTTTCGAATCCAAATAACAAGCCCAGCCACCCAGCGATCATTCCCCGTTGGCCCATTCTCGCCCAGCCCATCTAAGGCGAACCGAGTGGTCCGACGGCTGACTAAGTCAAAGCCCCGCGCGGCCGTGCCCGGTTCCCTGATGTTGCCAAACCCTAATCGCCAATTGACCGTTCGCCCATGCCGCCCACCCCCTCGAACTGGTGAAGCCCCGATCAATCCCGGATCGCCCTCGCCGGCCGCCCCCTCACACAGTCAAAGTCGAGGGTGAGGAGGGCGGGCCCGATATCGACGCCGTCGAGGACTCAGAGTGCCCAAGCACGAGATGCCGCTGCCTGTCGAGAGCTACAAGAAGGTGAGTGAACGAGGCCTCCCAGCTTTCAGTACCTTCCCTACCTTTACTTCCTTTGTGGATGGGTGAACTTTTGATGCTTTCTGGTGATCCTGGATTCACTATCACAAGAATTTCTAGGCACGATCGGACCTTTTTGGCAGTTGATAGCTTAGATTCGTGCTTTACCTTTTCGCGCACTTACACATCAGGGAAGCTGCGCAGGTAAAGCTTGTGCCATTCTCACAGCTGATGAATAGATTTCCATCTACTGCTGTTGAGAATTCAGTTTCTTGTTCCACAACGTACCTACAGGTATTTTATAACCAGTCAGTTTTCAATGTGATATATGAATATCTCTAGTTATATTTTAATCTGAGAACTCAGTGTAGATGGAGTTCTCACAGAGTATGGGGAGGCAAGCCTGTACCAGATCCAAGAAGTCATTAGCAAAGGAAGTTATGGAGTAGTCGCTGCAGCAGTAGATACCCGCACTGGTGAGTGGGTTGCAGATACCCGCACTGGTGAGTGGGTTGCTATAAAAAAGATCAATGATGTATTCGAGCATGTCTTCCATCTGTCAAGCTCATATAATAGGTTTATTTACCAAGTTTTCCTGACATTTCTTGCTTATTTTTATGAAAAGAAGGGGCGCCATTCTGGATATGTTTTATTGTTGTAGAGTTTGATCATGTTTGATACATGAGTCTTGATGTTTACCTTTCTGTGTGGAAATTGTCATATGAGTGCATGATCATGCTCTCTGTTTCATGCAGGGTTATAAAAGGCGCTAGGCGGGCGGTGACCTACCACTGAGAGCCTAGGCGCGCCTAAGCGTTTCTAGGCATTGCCTAGGCGTTTTTACTATTTTTAATATATATATATATATATATATATGCAGTTATGTACAGAACAATAAAAAAGTATGTGTACAATACATAAATGTTGCAAGAAATGTACCTTAGTTCTTCATGTGACCATCCTCTACAATAATGTGATGAGCTATCTCCATCCCAGCCCCTACAATTACCATAATTATCTTGTTAGAACAACTCATAACATTACAGAAAGTGCAAATCAATAAAAATGAACATAATTAATACTCATCTTAGTGGTGGTTCTCCATAGCTTGTACTGACAGTAGGCTTCACAAACATGAAGAGGTATGACTTTATGAGTATGGCAGATCCCAAAGTGCATGAAAACTCATAAATAAAGTTCTTGCTTAGTTCAGATTTCAGAACTAAAAATACATGAGAGTTGCACACTTGCACTGAGTTTATTACACACTTAAAAAAGACAAAATAACACATGGCAATTCATTGCAGAATTGTCGAGCCCATTCAATCCTCATCCATGTCTCCCTCTTGTGACTCATAGTCCTCTTGCTCAGAATCAAATTCCTCTTCTTCATAAAGCTCTCTCATTCTTGCACTTCGACGCACCTCAAGTTGTTCATCTGCTCTCATTCCTTCTCCAACAATGGACCAAGGAATATCTGTGACAGGTATTTGATCATCCTCATCCCTATAAACAACTAATGCACAATCATCACCACCCTCAAATAAAAATCCTTGAGCTTCAGTTGTTTCCCTAGATAGGAGGACATCATTAATCTTCTTAGCCTTGATATTTGCTCTCTTGCTCATCAACTTGGAATTAAATTGGATGAAGACTAGAGCATTGAGGCGTTCAGTAGTTAGCCTATTCCTTCTCTTTGAGTGTATCTACATGTAACAAACAAAATCAAGCAGTTGCAGATTACAACTACATTTATAAAACAATGTAGATTGCAGATTACAGTTGCAGCTGAAAACAAATGTTATAACAGAACAACACCAAAATTTTGAACAGATTACATCATTACAAGTTGCAGAACAGAACATAACTGAAATTTATAGCATAATAGAAGTATAGAACAGAATTAGAATTTACAGTTGCAGACCAGAGTTGTAGATGAAAACAGGAGTGAATTTATAACAGTACAAAAGCAAAATTAGACCAAAACAGAACTGAATTTAGAACTGAACCATATCGAAGATACTCCAATTTCTTTCACATCCCGAAGAGCTCGAAGTTAAAGAAAGGATTCACACTGCCATCTTTTGTAAATTAGGTGTCGCAGCTCCATATAGCCTCCACCATGAAGCTAAAAATGGTAAAAAAGTAATAATTAGTTTAAAATCTGCAATCCATAACAAACTAATATTACACCAAGCATTGCAAATATACCTCCGTTGTAATCAAAGTTTTGATAAGTCGTAGCAAGCTTCTTTGCAAACAAACCTTCTTTGTTTTGAAATAACTTCAATTCGACATTCACAACTTGATCTTGTTTGTCCTCATCATCATAATAGTAGGTCTCAACACAAGTAACAAACCCTTCTAGTATAGTATTCTCCTCAAACATTGAAATATCATTGTAACTGTAGTGTGGATTCATCAAATATGCAGCCAAATGTAAGGGAGAGTCAAGTCGCCCCTTCATCTTTTTGTCAACAATAGCCATAACATCTCTATAGCGACCTTCCATATTACCATAGCATTGTTTTATCTCTCTCTTTGCCTTAATTAGTTCTCCATATAGAAACCCCATAGATGGCTTCACATCCCCATCAACCAAACGAAGGACCTTTACAAGAGGCTCAAAAATACTCAAACACATCTTGACATCATTCCAAAAGGTTGGACTCATCATTGCTGCGGTTGCATCCTTTCCTTTCTTTGACTTCACATCCCTCAATTTATCCCACTTGCTATCAACTACCATCTTTCTTAGCTCATCTTTCTTTTCCAAAATGCTACTCAAAGTAAGAAAAGCTGAAGAAAATCTAGTCACTTTCGGCCTTATGATCTATCTCCCCTCGGTAAAGTGCCTCATGCACTCCAAGGTTCTTGTATGACCATATACAAAGATGGTGAATGCCTTTGCTTGATCAAGCACTTTCTTGAACTTCGGTAGGTTGCCAATCCCTTGAAGCATCAAGTTGATAGTGTGTGTAGCACAAGAAGTCCAAAATATTTTTGGCCTTTTAGTTAACATTAGCTTCTTAGCACCCATGTTGTTAGAAGCATTGTCCGTCACAACTTGAACCACTTCATCTTCACCAACTTCTTCAATTACTTTGTCCACTAGCTCAAATATGAGTTCACTTGTGTGTGACACATGTGACACATCCTTTGAACTCATGAATCTTGTTCCTTTAGCGCAATTTGTTACCAAATTCATTATGCTTCTCCTCTTCCTATCCGACCAAGCATCTGTCATGATGGAACACCCATTCTTCATCTTTTCAACATCACGTTCTTTTATCAAACTTTTGGTTCTTTCAAACTCTTTGGTCAATAGAACTCCTCTTAGATGGTCTTGAGAATGTAGCTCAAAACCAACACCAAATTGACCAATTGCTTCACACATTTGCAAAAACTCATCATTATCAATGGCATTAAATGGTACAGCTGTCATAAAAACATAGGACTACTTGTTAGGCAAGAAACAACAATTAAAGAATTATAAGCATTAAACAACAGCTAGCAGGATATACATTATAACAGTAACAACAATGTTAAATTGGTAAGTACCATGTGTGTACATCCATCTTGCTACATATTCCTGCACATCTTGTGTTCTTTTCTTCCAAAGCTCCTTGTTAAGCTTTTGCTGTTTTAAAGCTTCAGGCTTAGTTGCAGTAGGATCAATTGTCCTTGTCCACTTATCAATAGGTCCTAGCTTTTGAGGTTCTGAGCTACCAACACAAGTAACTTCTTCCTCATCTCCTCCAACTCGAGACACGTTCACTTCTTCTCTATGGTTCAGCTCCCTTACAGTCTTGTCCCTCCTCTTCTTTGTTGCATTCTCAAGTGATTTGAGGCACTTATCTTTTGCCTCTGCTGTGCTCTTTGGGCACTTACTAACAGCACTCCCAAAATGTGCTATATATTGCTTGAAACGGTTAACCCCTCCCGAGCTTACATGATTACAAAATAAACACCTAACATTGTCCTTGTTCTTAGGATCCGCTAGGACCCCATACTCCCATCCTATGTCATCCGACTTTCTCTTCAGTGGGATTACATTTTCGGTTTGTGCTGCTTCTGCTGTCACTATAATCTCCCCAGTTGACATCCTACAAAAATACAACATGTGAAAAAACAGAACAGCTAACAGTCTATCATACAATTCTATACAGTTTACAAATGATAGTTCTGCAGATTTACAATGCATCTTTGGACACAACAGTTTATATACTTCATAATTCTGGATTGACTTATCAATCAGATTCTCATGTCTAGCTCCAATCAGGTTCATGTCTCCAGCTGTTTACAATCAGAATTCAGACATATGCACTGATAAATTATAAATAGAACATTGTCTGATAGATTAACAATGCATTGATAAACATTGTTCCACATAATCATGTCTAGCTGTTTACAAACTATACATTGCCCACCAAATTTATCAAATCACAGAACATCAGTACAGTTTACAGATACGAACCTGACACCATAGAACTTATCATTCGCACCAGATGCATAATACAGAGGAAAGGACTAGAAGCCTAGAACAGAGGAGGGCGAGCAAAGCCTGCAGCACTTTGGCAAGAACAGACAAGCTCTCTCATGACTCATGGCAAGAACAGGGGGAGCGGACTCTGAGCTCACCTTGGTGGCAAAGGCAGGCGCCAGCAGTGCTGAATCAGCAGTTCTGGAGCTGAATCGGCGGCCAGCGGCGGGGAATTGGCGGCCGGCGGCGCTGCAAGTTGGAAGCGTGTGTGGGAGAGCGCGGCCGGCGGCATGGGCGAGCGCGACTGGCTGCGTGGGAGAGGCGGGGGAGACGACAGCGCAGAGAGAGAAGGCACGGGAGTACGGGAAAGAAGCCAGGGGATTACGGGCGTACCCTAAACAGACTCGCGCCAACTATAGTCACGTACGTGGGCGCGCGGTTCCTTCTCCCGCCAAAACAATTCGGTGACCTGCGCCTCTGACCCGCCTTATTTTCGGTCCGCCTCCGCGCACGTAGCACTAGTCCCGTGCCGCTTCCGCGCACCTGGGCGTGCTCCCGCGCCGCCTAATCGTTTCGCTCGCCTTTCGGCCGCCTCACCCCCAAGGCGCAGCGGTCAGGCCTCGTACAGCGCGGATGCGCGAGTACTCCAACGCCTTACGCGACCTTTTGGAACGCTGGTTTCATGATACTTATTTTGTTATGGATGGAGACTTATTTAGTTATGGATGGAGATTTATTTGTTTATGGATGGACACGAAATTACAATCACATTTCTATCATATTTTATACTTAAGTTGTTTGTTGATACTATGGATGAACAATATTTTGGATCGTTGTTTTCGAAAAAAATTTGGAACTGTTTTGATATTGACATATTCCCGTTCCGATAATATCCGTTCTGATATTTCTGAAATTTCCGATACCGTAGCCATTTTCTGATGATTCTGTTTTCAACCTCATTTCTAAAATTTTTATATGAAAATGATTTAATCCCTTTTTCGTCCATTCCCGACAGTTTTCATCCCTACCTTTAAGGAAGACGCTTTTCACATCCATTTGATAAAGCTTGAAATCATGGTGAGTAGCATAGGCAAAAAATATACGAATTGACTTAAAGCTAGTTACAAGAGCAAAAGTTTTATCGAAATTCAAACATTCGATATGTGCTTATCCTTTAGCTACAAGTCGTGCTTTATTCCTTGTCACGACACCGTGTTCATCTTGTTTGTTGTGGAACACCCACGTGGTGCCTATCATGTTGACACTTTATCTCTTCACTAGTTTTCACACTTGATTCCTCTTGAAGTTGTTCAACTCTTCTTGCATGGCCATCACCCAGGATCTCATAGTGCTTCTTTCACCCTAAAAGTTTACAAAGAAGACATAAAAAAGTAATGTGCACAAAAAATTATCATACGAGATCGAGTCTCTAAGGATGTTGTCAACGGGGTGATCCTGTTGGACACTTTGATGAACTCTTGGGTGTGGCACTTGAGGTCTTGAATCAATTTCCTCTTCATACTCATCTCCTCTTGACCATTGCCACCATTTTAATCTTCATCATCTTGATATTGTTGAGGTTGATCTTGAGAGTTTTGAGCTTGATCTTGTGTAGGAGTGGCCGATTGTGATGGGGATGGATCACTTGATCATTGATCTTGTTCTTGAGGAAGAATGTCTCCATGTGCCATTCTCCTTAGCGCTAAGCATGATGTCTCTTATTCATCTAGCATACATTGATCAACTTTCCCACTTGGGAGCCATTAGTCTCATCAAATATTACGTCACGTGGAATTTAAACATGATCGGGTGTTTGGTTGAAGACACGATAGGCATAAGTGTATGAATCATAACCAAGTAAGAAACCTTCATCAAATTTTGAAGCAAACTTCAAAGTCATAGGCTTTTGTTAAGAATGTAACATTTTCTACTAAAGACTCTAAAGTATGAGATACTGTGTTTTTACCGGTGAGAAGCTCATATGGAGTTTTCTACAAAATTCAATGGAGGTAGAGGTGAGGATGTGGCACGCGGTGTTGACCGCCTTTGCCCAAAAACCGGTCCAAAGTCTTGTACTCATCAAGCATAGTTCTTACCATCTCAATGAGTGTACGGTTCTTCCTTTCGATCATACCCTTTTGTTCGGAAGAGTAGGGGGTTGATAACTCATGCTTGATGCCCTCCTCGTCCAAGTATTCTACAACTTGGGATTTCTTGAACTCGGTACCGTTATCACTCCCTATCTTCTTGATTCTTAAGGAGAACTCATTTTGAGCTCTTTGCATGAATCTCTTGTGAACACCTTGAGCTTCACCCTTATCATGCAAGAAAAACACCCAAGTGAAGTAGGAAAGATCATCGACAATGACTAGACCATATTTGTCATTACCAATGCTTATATAAGAACTTGAACTGAAGAGCTCCATGTTGAGAATTTTTAGGGGTCTTGTTGTTGTCATCACATTCTTGGCAGGATGAGATGCTCCAATTTGCTTCCTGATGGAGTTCGGATACCTGAGTGTTCGAAGCCCATGTTTGGTCTGATTGGTCCCAGATTGACTAGGGTCGAGCGAGTTAGAGCCTCATCGATGGAGCCGCACCTCCCCCTCCGGTTTGAGCGGTTTGGAGAGTGATATTCCCGACTCTACCTGGCAAGAGCTTGAGCCCGCCCGACCGAGCCCTGACCACTAGTGCCTGGACTGTGCCCATCGGGTCTCCACATAGGAGACCGCGCCTATGCTGTTGCCAACCACTTGCACGCCCTATCCCGTCTCGCCGTGTACAGCACGCCAGCTTGGGTACTAATTCACTAACAAGGCACTTGAGGTGACGGAATGAGGCAGGCGTGGCGCTTGCAGGCGCCACAGTTCGACCCCAACCCGAGGAGCAAAGTGGATACGAACGGATAATGTAAAACCTGCTTCCCACATGAGGAAAGCAGAGAGTAGCCAGGTACTAGAAGGTCCGCTCCCGCCTATAAAAGGGGGCCAAAGCCATCCGACAAAGATGGGACTCTGGACAGAGGAGTAAAATAATGAATAAGACAACCGAAAAGAGGGATTTCACCCCTTCGCTAGAGCACTAGAACCTCTCCTCATAGATGTACTCCCCTGCCATTTATTATGAGTAGAAGAGATGTCCGAACTTGACGTAGGGCACCTTGCCCAAACCACTATACATCATTTGTCCTAGTTGTTAGGCCGCCTCGAGGCAGAACGCGCAGTACATATTGTACTTCCCAGCAACCAGTACACCAACAGATGGCACGCCAGATAGGGGGACTGCCACGCGTTCCCGTTCATCCTTGCCTCGACCCACCAAGCGCCCATGAGTCAAATCTCGACAGAGGCATGCTAGCCTATGTTCCCTTCCCGAAGCTCTATGCCAATCGCAGACGTGACAGATGCCGGCATAGTCTTCCCAGCTCGACTATGCCGCCATGCCCAACCTCCGTCCCCGTCAAGAAGCTCCACTCCAAGACTGGACGGGTCGGGCGCCAACATCAACATTCCAACACCACTCCGCATGCAGCAAACAACTGCTCATGCAATTTTCTAGATGAAGCTCAAAGCGCCAAGCAGCAGCAGACCGTCAATCCCTCTCTTCTAGGCCCAAATGCACCAACCCTTGGTGCGTTTTGGAAGATGAGGCACTGGTTTCCGAAGTAGAGATGAAGTCGACCGACCGCCCTCCATCTCTAGATCTGAGCGGATCCACCGCTCATGCGATTTGGTAGACGAGGCACCAGCCTACGTCCAACAACCGCAAGACGGTCCATTGTGCCTCCCCCAGCCAGGGGCCGGCAGATGAAGGACAGGCGCCCCGGTGGCAGTCGCGCGAGTTGCGTCGCCAACGACCACTGTGCGAAAGACAGCCGCTCGCTTCAAGTTCGGTGGGCCTGTCATAGCAGCTGCAAGCCCGACGTTTCGGGGGCTGCCAAGGACTATGCTGGTGTCGAGAAGCTCATCTCCATGTACGTGCAACCAACTATAGAGCTCGGTGCCAAGACACAGAGGACCATGGTCGAACGGTCGGCCCCGAGCCACAACGTGGCAAGCTAGTCGAACCGCTTGCCTCATGGCACTCAGGGGCTACGGTCTAGCTAGGAAGCCTGGCATGAAGGATAGATAAACTGACGCCAAGCAACCAATAACCACCTCTCGAAGTGTGATGCTAGGTGTGGACTGAGCCACCCATGCCACATCACTCGAGGGTCACCGGCCAATGAAAAGGCTCGTTGCGCAGAGAGTGGGAACTCGGAGAAACAAAGCCTACATGACTAGGCAGCCCCGCAGTGGTGCTTCGTGACAAATGGGTTGAACCACTCGTCCCATGTCATGGGGGCTTTGAGCCGAGGACGTCTATATACATACTTGTAAACCTAAAGAAATCGTCTCAAAACGTCATTCATTAGATTTCAATGTGTAATGACACGTTTAACTATATGCGAAATGTCATCCACTCTCCCGACCACCTGTTCCGTCACATACTCCATAAAAATCTGCACCCTTCACATCGGCACCCTCGACATATCATCTTTACCAAGTCATACCGAGCCCTCATCAACCCATGTGCGAGCAATTTTGCACGACCTTGGCCAGGAATACAAAGGGGCAGTAGGCACGAGGACTAGCAATGGGGCCCTCTGCCATGTGCTGTCACCACAACGAGGGTTGGCGACTACTGAGGCCAACAAGGGCCACAAATGACCACAGCTGAACTAACGCTCGAAACCAAGGTATGCTAGCTGACAGTCTCATTTGTTCGCAGGACTCGACCATGACTCGGGCCCTACATACCGAGGGAGCACCTCCTCAAACCCTGCAACCCTGAGCCATGAACTGAGGTAACGCAGGTAAGAACCCGACATGATGTTAGGTACATGCGAGTCCCAAGTTTGAAGGTCGACCTTTCGGGGTATTGAGACCACCTGGGACAAACTGGAGCGAGGGATGGATAACAGCAGGACGACCTCTCATAGGAGCTCTACATTGGGTAGACGATACCCTCAATGTCCCCGACATTCCATATTGGGGTCCAGCTCAGCTGTCCCATGGTAGCCCCCCAAGGGTCCGCATCAAGCGACTTGGGCCCCCGAAAAGGCTCGAGATCCGTGCATACGGCTTAAGCAGGGTCTAACAAAACACGGTCATCATACCCAATCATACGGTCCATCGAAATTGGATGCATACTTTCGTTCCCCCTATGATCTGGGGGGGGGGGGTCGATTTCACACGGATCCACCCAGTAGGTAGCTCAACGAGCTCGGGAGTTTGGCCGTCGAGGTAAATTCTCGGGTTCGACCCATTGATGCCATCGCCAGCTCGTGCACAGAGCTGGAATACTCACTACCAAGAAAGGCAAACTATTCGTAGGGCGGTGGTGACCTCCGCTGAGGCCCCCAGCAGAGGCAACGACAAACGCGTGAAGCTCTTTGACCTCTGAGCTCTTGAGCTCCGACACAGACGTTCGAGGAATGCACAAGTCCCGACCTCTCCATCCTCAGCTTGGGAGGATGGATGCACCAGGCCCTTGATGTGCCTGAAAGACCGAAGCAGGATTCCACTGCGATGCAACACTTTTTCTTCCATGAATGAGCTAAGTATCCTTCATCCATCCATCAAAAGAGAAAAGAAACTCCAATTTCCATCGAGGGCGAGGACTCAGGTCCCGGGCGCGAAAGGCAACCTCGATCCCGGCCTCGAAAGTTGGTCTGGGGGCTACCGACCAATCAGGCCCGAACTAAACCCCGAGATCCTTTGGTCTAAAGATGCTTTTCCCTGTTCTAAGTAGTTCAAGTCCTACAACCTATGGTCCGCGAGCAACGAAAACTCAAAGGCTACGGTTCAGATAGGATCGAATTGGATGAAGAATGGATAAAGGGAAACATTTTTTCATTAAAAGGCTTCCGTATTACACAACGAATTAGATCTTTACATGATGGGATACGCTTTACATTCCTAATAGAGGTGTCCCAGGTGATACCCTCTGAGGTCGGCGACTCCCACACCTCTGGACCCTGTCGGACCTATAGGTCACCAGTTCTGGTGGCTTCGCGTCATACCCCGACCTCTTCGTCAGTGACCATGCCCAGCCTCCTGGCTGTCATTTCTTCCAAATCAAAGGAATGTAGGAAATCGTACGTCTGATGTAGCCTTCTCTGTTAGGGGTGCGATTCCCATGATAAACAAAGGTCACTGATATCCCAAAGAAAAATCGTGGCCCCTTCACCGTCGCCTTTCGAAGAGAGTCGGGCGGCAGGAGCCCGTCGAGGTGGTTCAGCACGTAATGGTGACCAACTTATTTCCCGATCCCCTCCATGCCGTGAGGGAAAGATTGGTACAGGCTTGATGGCGCCCTGCATCCAGATCGAGCCGGCCCTCTTTGTGAGTCTCCAACCGGTCCTCCCATAGTGAAGCCACCAAAAAGGCTATGACATGTTTCGAACTTCCAGATAACTCCTCCCCTCTCTCCACAGCACAACTGGGACCTCCCCGACCGAGCTAATGGTCTTTGACGGGCGGGTACAAATTCCCGGCCGCCACACTCTCATCGTTGGCGAGGTTGCTCGGCTGCAAAGGGGGAGGATGGAATAAAGGGGGCGGGGAGTTCCTTTGCTGTTGGCAGAGGAGAAACGTGGGAGTAGTGAAGAAAAGAAGCCTCCGACGGGGTCTATTTATAGTCCCACTGAGGGAGCCAGAGGGACAGCAACGGTGATGAAGGCACACTAAAGCGCCTCGTAACTGATGCCACTAATGAAGGATCAAGGCGACCGAGGATTTGTTCCGCACGCTGTTCCACCTCCTCAAAGGCCGCGCCACAATGAAGGCCAGCAAAGATCGCAAACGCCCGTGACCTGCTATGCCTCCTCAATCCTTGAAGCTCACGCCCGCCTAGAGGGACGTGTCACCCCCGATAGGTGGCGCCATTGATTAATGGCCAGAGGCGAGCCACTTTGTAAAAAACCTAATTTCCATAATGCAAACTTTAGTTAGGACTAAAAATTTTGAATGATAAAAAGAAATAAAAAAGGAAATTAGAAAAACAATTTAATTCAAACTCCAAAAGAGGGAATTCAAAAAAATAAACTTGGCTACTGTTCAAATGAAGTTAACATGAAGATTTTAGTTGACCATTGGATTCCAAATATTTCAAATAGCCTCCCTGCAAACTTTTATAATTTTTGAAGCATGTTTGCTATTTAATTCAATAGCTACTTTGAATTCATCTCAAATTCAAATTCAAATTTGAATTCAAATGAAACTTTGTCAAATCAACAATCTGAATTCAGAATCAGATTATCCATAATTAATTAATCCTTCCCAAAAATATGTAGCAAATTTTGGACAAAATTAGGTGGTAGAAGTGAATGAGCAAGGATGATGATGAGGGAGAGAAGTGGGACCCACCTGTCATTGGAAGAGTGCTATGTTGTTTCTTCCCAGGGTGACACCACACCGCATGCATTTGGCCATCAAGGTGATTGCTTCCCTGCTTGCCTCCAGCTACATCCAGCACACCCAAAACACTCCTTATCCCCCTCCACGCCCCTGAGTCGACCACTTCTTCATCTGTGAAGTTCCAGCGCCATTTTTACTCTCCACCCGAAATCTTCTCTATCCAGCCGAATTACAGCCAATGTACTCGGGTGTGATCATTTTTCTTCATCTCTACTTCCTTACCAATGTCTTGCGCACCTGTATCATCAATCCCTCGTGCAGTTTGAGCCTCCCCAACGGTGGACAAGGCGATTTGTCGGCCGCCTTGCTCTGTTTTTCCCTGCCGCTCCTCTGTTCACCGTCGACCTGGCGCTACACGCTGTTTTTCATCCCCGACCTTGAAGAAAAATGGTGCGCTATAGTACCTAGAATCTGCTCGTAAAGTTTCAGCCCTTGCCATCCCTCCTAGATCGAGTATTAGTGATTTTCCCGATGAGCTTCGTCTATGAACTGAGTAGGTCTCGGTCCATATTTGTTTTCTATGTTTGATTATCTCTCATGGCTGTGATATTTTATGTTCCTCATGTTCCCACGCACCTATCGAAGAAAAAGCGAAGAGATTCATCGAGTAGATACTTGGGAAATCAAGATTTCCTAGCCGCCGGCCGGAAAACACGACCTCACCGTGGCATGCATATTTTCCCAACCTTTTCATCGTTTTGGACTACCCTATCAACATCCTTAGGTCTCTAGCAACATTTTGGAGTTTACCCCGACCAAAATAAGGCACCATAGGGCCCGACCGACATGACCAGAACCCTAGCTTTGTCCACAGCCGTCGCACCGCTATCTCCAACTGCCAATCGCCATCAGGAACCTTACCGTCGTGCTCTCCATCGGATTTTAGATGGGGACGGTGAGTTGGGAGGGCCGGCATGCCCTGGAACAGCCGCCGGTGAGTGGCCCCCGTCGGCCACCGCGAGTGCCGCTCCTCAGCGCCGTGGGCGCGAGGTTGAAGAAGACCCCGTGGGGCCCGACCGTCAGCCTAATGAGCGCGCGCCCCAGATCTGCTGTGGCTCAGTGATCGGGTGTGGCTACAATCCTGAACCGTGTGGCCCTGTGTGGCTTGAATGCCACTGGTCTATTTTAAACCCGTGGGGCCCACTGTTTAATTCAAACTTTTATGTCTAGATTTAATTCCGAATTTTGCTCCAACTTTGAAAATCCATATCTTCTAGAATACTTGTCCCAAAATTCACAAATAAATTTTATTGGAACCAGGATGATCTGTACTGTCAAGTGGTGCACTTCGATCTGTATGAAAATCCATAAATTATTCTCAATAATTCCATGAAACAAAATTCTATTGGAAGTAATTACTGGTGCTCCATACATTCAAAAATTCTCAAATTTTTCTAAATCTACCTTTGAGTTCTAGTAAAATTTTCAGGTTCATTTGAATAGGCAATGGTGTTTCCAATCTCTATGTACCTAAAAATTCCAAAATGTCCAGAAACATTTTAGCAAATTGTCCAAACTTCTAAATTCAATATCTCACAGTAGAATGGTTATATAATTGTGAAACCAATTTTGTTGAGTCACTTTTGACCTCCTCTAAACAGAACACCAACTTTTGGCCATGTTAAAATCCCAGGTTGCCCATGAAAATTCTGGGAATGGTTTATATACATTGAATTTTATACAAAAGAGACTTCCATGAACTTAGCCCAATTTTTGCCAGCACCTCACCCATAGTACCTAGTGTCCTATGTGAAATTTCCAGAAACAGTGACCATCATTTTATGTACCTAACTGTGTTTCTATTCAGTTATGTAATAATACTAATATTGATTCACTTGCATTATTCTTTGCATATCGAATAGTTGCCGAGCACGAGGAGACCCCGGAGCCATTGAAAGTCATCAACCGAGAGACTATCTTTAACCCCGTCTCACAGCCAGGCAAGCCCTGGTTTGCATTTAACATCGTTTTAAACTTTGATTTGTATCACACTATATGGGTTAGCATGTATGTGCATTAAGTCTAAGTTTTCTTGGAGTTTTTCACATGGATGACAAGAGAACCCATGAGATAAGGGTAGTTGGTTAAGTCCTCAATATGTCCATGCTATGCTTAATGTTATAGTTGCTTCGGTAGAAGTCGAGTAGTAGGAATCTACTCGTGAGTTCAGGAATAGGGTTCACACAGGATTGGTCGAGTGAGAGGTTCACCATTTGCTTAAATATGAGACCGGGCATGGAGTAGGAGCAACAGGACATAGGGGCTTGTGAGCTGTTGCTGTGCCTGTGTCGGTCAAGGACCGATCTGTGTGCTGCCCTATTGAGCAAGTTTGAATGTACCGAAGGCATACTAGATATATGGAACCTAGTAAACCGATGTAACTTGTCCACCTTAGCGTCGAGGCATACCCCACCGCCTTATAGGTGCGGGTTGAGAGCAGCAAGGTGTAAACCTACTAGCGGGTATGACGTACTCCATGTGGGGGCCTCCTGCTCGTAGCGGTGGGACCGGTTCAGCGTGTAGGTAGCGGGTGAAAGGTTGCCGCATACAACATCAGTGGAATGTGCCTTCACAACTCCGAGTGTGGGTTTATGTGTAATGCTATTCAGGTATCCCTGTAGGTGTATATCGATTCGATTCACCGTCCCTCGCACTTATTGAGTACCGCTTGTTCACTCAGTCGTGACATAGTTAATTATTTGGAGCTGAATATTATTGAATCATGCTTTATGGAATAATTATGTATTGATACTTGTATGTTTAGATCAGGTGCTCACCAAATTTTAGATTCATGAAGCCTTAATTTGCTGCTAAAAGCTGAAAGTAAGGACTAACATTTAGGCGAGTCTTTTTATTGCAAACTGCTGTCCTATCTTACGTATATCCTACATATAGAGTTCCATGCTTAGTGGAGACGGTTAAGTCTTGCTGAGCCTTCGTTCTCACGGTTGCTATTTTAAGTTTTTGCTGCAGGTGATGTTCTTTTTGGTGAAGGGTTCGCCGGTGAGGCGTTGCCCTCGTTGGGGTACACGACCGAGTGGGAACCCTGCACTACGCCGTGATGTGTTTTGTGTGTTGCTAGTGTGATTCCGTTCTAGGGCTGAACGTAATGACTTTTGCATAGCTTAGACTTGAGTGTCGAGAGCTATGAACTTATCTTCCGCTGTAGTGTATTTAAATGTATATTATTTGTAAAAGGCAAAGCTTGTATAATACTATGTTGTTTTATGTAATATGATGTACCTTTTTTCTGTGTGTTGTTGGGTGTCGCATCGCACGGCACCACCCAATTGTGATTCCTGGAATGTCGGGATTTCGGTACCCACACACTTCGACCCCGCAGCCTCAATCTGCCTATCAGAACAAGAAGACGGGGACCCCGAGCCAAGCTTGGGGTCTGACTAAGTCTCGGGTTCGAAGTTCGGCCAACCTAGGTTCAAGACCGCTCGGAATGAACAAGAGAAGGGGACAGATGACTGAGAGACAGTGTCATAAAGGTCATTTTTGGAGGTAGTGGTTACCTTAGACGTCTCCAATATGCCGTGTCTGAGTCCCAGCTCGACGATTCAACGGTAACCCCCCGAAGGGTCGGCTCTGAGCTGCTTGGACCCCCAAAAGGCACATGATCCACGTGAATGTACTGAGCGAGATTTCATGTAACGTGAGCACCGAGCCCAGACCTCAATTACCCGTCGAAATCGGGTATTGGGTTCCGATCACATGAAGATCACATGATTGGGTTTCACTCGGATTTCACTCGACGGAAAGCTCACATGAGCTCGAGAGCCTAACCATCGAGGTCAAATTATTGGGTCCTTCCCCTCTGAGCCAATTACAGCTCATCAAGGGGACATGGCTTGGTTCTTCCACCCGAGATGTCATACTTAGTGGGCCATGAACAACCCGTAGACAAAATGCGATGCAACAAAGACATCACCCACAACGCTCTAGCCATGGGCGGCCGGCGGACGGGACATGATTATCCATCGTGGTGCCCAACCCCTTTGAGCCACAGTATGCTCATGGAAGGGGCGAGACACGACCTGACCATAGTCCATGGTGCCCGTCCCTGCAGAGCTGTTAATGGATCGTGAATGAGGTGTGACACGATCTTACCCCTGTTAATGATGTCAACCCCCTCCAAATCAGGAATTGCTCACGAACAAGAAACAATGTAGTGTCGCTGCCGAACGCGGCAATATTCCATCAAGCAAAGGAAAATTGCCGAGTCATGTCTTGCGCGCGACTCGAGTGAGCTCTGGGATCGAAGGTTGCCCTCCCCTGACTTTAGTGAGCTTTGAGTTCAAAGGTCACCCTCCCCCCCCCCCCCCCCCCCCCCCCCAGGGATTTGGGACCGCCCAGAGTGAACTAGATCAACGGGGCGGACGACCGCGAGGTGGCTCCACACAGGACATTTCTGGAGGTAGCAGATACCTCCGGCGCCTCCATCGCTCCGTATCCAAATCCTAGATCAACAGTTCAGGGGTGACCCCGTGGAGTGTCAGCCTCGTGCCTCTTGAACCCATGGAAGGTTTGAGATCCGCCTGAATGTGCCGAACAGGATCCTATGAAACGTGGGCATTGAGCCTGACCTCAATCGCCCGTCGATACTGAGTGTTCGATTCTGTTTGCCCTCACAGTTGAGGGCGATTGGGTTTCACTCAGGTTCTCCCAAAAGATAGGTCAAGAGGGCTCGAGAGTTTGGCCACTAAGGCAAGCTTCTCGCGCCTTCCCGTCGCCTCTAGTAGAGCTCCCCCAACACGAAGTGCTCACTTAACGCTCACAATCACGAGATTGGTTTGCATTAGCCCCTGACCGAGCAAGCCGCTTGGCCAAAGACTCTCCAGATAACCGGGTGTTCGAAGCCTACATTTGGTTTGATTGGTCCCAAATTGACAAATGTCGAGCGATTTAGGGCCTCATCGATGGAGCCGCACCACCTTCTCTGGTACGAGAAGCTTGGAGAGCGAGCTTCCCGACTCTGCCTAGTGAGGGTTGTGAGACCTATATGCTGAATACATTGGAAAATATGTTAGAAGTGAGTGTTTTAATGCAAAGTTTTGATGTTACCGGAGAAAATCACTTTGGATTGTCTGAACTTTTGCTGCACGTGAGCAACACGTGTTCTTCATTTTGCACCGTCTAAAATTTTCCTTTTATGCATAGCTGCTGTTTAGGACTGTCCGAACTTTCTACGTGCTGAAATATTTGTACGGCTGTTATGCTTTTTGCAATGTTTCAAACTTGCTTTACACTCATGGGAAAGTTTGCTTAGTACTTTTGGACTATTTTTTGATGCTTTTTGGCTTATCATGGTGGATTATATTTTGCTATGTTTGCAACATGCTTATGTGAGATGCTCACATAAGGTGTTGTGGTTATCAGACTAATGTGAGTCAAGTCGAGAACTTGTTCTCGGAAGAATTGGTTGTTTATTCATGTGCCGGTGTTGCTTGAGGTCAAGACATGACTGGTGACGGGATCCATTGAACTAGTCTTAGGGAGAAGATGAGGTTCAACAACCAAGTTTGGGAGGAATTGTGGTTGAGTTGTTCGGGAGGTCACGCAACATGTTTGGGTCAAGAACAATGCATATGAAGGTATCGTGGACGTTGTTGGAAAGTTTTTGCATGTGTTCAAGGGGGCATGGAAGTGGCAACATTGTTCCAAGGTGTGGATAAGATATATGGATGTAAAGATATGCCTGAAAAGGTCCAACCGGAAGGATTACGCCTCAGGCTGCGGCTCAGATGGTTATGATTTGAATATGGAAAGTTTCGAGTTTGTTTTGGTTTGATTTCATGTTGAGTATAATGTTGAGTTATTTTAGGAATTTTTGGTATGGTCCTAAGGTGTTTGGAAGTCTTAAGGTTGCTTCTATCTGCGTATGGAAGAGTCTTGAGCAGTTATGGAATGTTTCAGTTGAAACTGAGTAGGAATAGAAGTCCTAGTTAGGATTGGGTTGGCCTAAGGGCTGGTTATATAAGCAAGGGAGGCCAGAACTCATAGTGCACGACTTTGGGGCTATTCCTCTGTTGTTTTGATCAAGAAAATTCGTAGTTTAGAGGAGTTTTTGTGCCTTATTCAACCAACTTGTTTTTATCAAGTCTTTCTCGTCGAGGTTCTTCGCTGCCTGACCTTTCTTCATTGTTTTGATCGTAACTTAAGTTTTACAGAACCAATTGACATGATTATTGTTGTGTTGTCTTCACAACTCAATACTCTATCATCTGTAAAAATTTCACGGTCAATGGTTTTTTTGGAGTTACACGAATTTCTTTGCAGCATAGCAGATCTGCTTGCTCTCTGTTAGAACAGATTGACCTTTACTTAGAGTTTTGTTCATAACTTGAGTTTTACTTGACGTTTTCTCGTGATCCTTGTTGTCGTGTATTCGTGACTTGATTCTCTATGACCTACACTGATTTTTCACATTTTGAACATGTTGGAAACACTCGCACACATGGTTTTTCTATCATATTGATTTTCTGCCGAGAGGTTTTTGTTGCTTCCGCTGAAAAGTTTTAATCTACCATTCACGCCCCAATGGTAGATTTTCACGTGCTATTCCATCTTAAAATTGGTATCAGAGCCACGATGCTCTAATCTTTGTGATTTGCACATGTTTTGAATAACCATCATGGAGAAATACTCCGCGAAACCTTGTGTGTTCAATGGCATTGATTTTCAGGTTTGCATGGCTCACATGGAAGCTCACATACAGGCGCAAGGCTTCACCATATGGGAAAAAGTCTTCAAGCACTTCATCATGACATCAAACGATTAAATTACGGCTGCGAACATGAGAGACATCGATAATAATAACAAGGCGTGGAACTTGATTATACAAGGATTGACTCAAAGTGACTTCGATCGTGCTGCCCACCTTCGATCTGCATTCGACGTATGGAAAGCGCTATGCGACTATCATGAAGGATCCAACACAATCAAGGAGGTACATCAGGACATGTTCAAAAAGGAGTACATGCGTTTTGAGATGCAACATGGTGAGTCGATCGATGATATTTTTGCTCGCTTTAATAAAATCCTCAGCAACTTGCATAATATCGATGTTAATTTTTTAGATGCTGAAAATGCTAGGCAATTATGAAGTGCATTAGACATGTCAATTTGGGAGATGAAAGTTACATCTATTCGTGAATCCACCGTGATGAGTACACTTATATTATATTTGTTATATTCCAAGTTGAAACTCATGAACTTGACATTATATCATGAAAAAATCCCAACAAGTCTCTTGCTTTGTTTTACAATGTGACATGCCTAGTTCTAGTCAATCTTCATCAATTGGTACACTTGCTTTGCTGTCCTCTCTAACTCTTGAACAGATTGAAGAATTTCCAGAGGGAGGAGCTAGCACTTCTCTCTATTCGATTCTCAAAAGCATTACAAAATGTGAGAACTAGAAGAAGAGGAAGTGGCGGTTCTCAACGATGCTTCGAATGTGGTAAGATAGGACATTTCGAACAGATTGCCCTAACCTTTCAGGTCCTAATACCCAGGATGAAAAGCAAAATAAATTCAAGTCCTTCTCTGCCAACAACAACAACAAGAAGAAGATACTTACAAAGTGCCAATTGGTGGACCATATCCTCTTCTCTCTACTAGACAACAACTTGAGGGATGTGGACTCTATAAGTGATGAGGATGAAGACAATTTGGCAACCATGTGTCTCATGGCGGGCAACTCAAGATCAAGTACGGAGGAAGTTGTATTCAACAACAACAATGAGAAGGTATGTCCCTCTTATCAAGAAATGTGTGATATTTCTCGTGCCACTATTGTAATTAAGAAAAAGGACAACACGTAGGGATAATGCTGTTAAAATTGAATTACTAGAATCTGAAATTAATTGATTAAAATCTTTGATTCCTAGTGATGATTCTTGCTCCTCATGCGAATTAGTATATGAACAACTGTCCTCATTAGAAGTGCACATACCTCCACACTTGATAAACTTGAAGTTGAAATTGAAAAGAATAGAAAGCTTGCTGCACCTAATGATAAAAACATGAAAGATGCTAGTTGTTCTACAATTGACTTGCATTGTTCTAGCTATGATGATCTTAATAAAAAACTACATGATGCTAGAGATGATATTTTTGCTTTAAACAATTCTTTACGTGTTCATGAAGTAAAATGTTGTTCTAATTGCAAATGAAAAGAAAAACTTCATGTGAGAAATGTCTAGACTTGTCCAGGAAACTTGATAACATGCATAGGACACGAGAGATTTTGTAGTGGGAATAAAAATCTAAACTTGTTGTTGAATTCATCTAAATTTTGCAATGATAAAACTGGTTTAGTTTATGATTCTCATGCTAATGCTAAAGCACATCCACAAAAAATTGTTAAGTCACTAAAAAGTGATTTGATTCAAACAGCCCCTAAGCAAAAATATGTAATTTTTAGCTCTGCAGGAATGTTGTATCATTCGGTTGCTAATACACATGTTGCTTGCTCATCTAGACATGAACATAAGTTTAAATTTCATTCTACCTACTGTGGTAGAGATGGTCATGTCATAGATTTTTGTTATATACTATCTAAACAAGAGAAGAAGCAAAGAATGCCAGCTAGATCATGTAACGACCAAGAAAAATCTATTACACGTGCTGAAATGAATGTGAGACACTTGCAACCTGCTGTGATGAGTCAAAAACATAAAAATATGGTTCCCAAACCTACTGGTTTTCATGCTACACATAACACACCTCGTAGGTCAGTAGTTGGGCACAAGGATTCTCAAAATTTGACTCATAAATCGGCTGTACTATCTCAACTTTCGCGTGTTATTCCTGTGGGATGTCGTGTGACTCAGTACTGGATTCCTAAATTCCTCTTGACTATCCCCAGTATTGGGTCATCAACGTATTGTGCTGCTTTGTGGGTTACACGCTTGAAGAAGCAGAACTTTTGGCTCGTGGATTCAGGTTGCTCACGCCACATGACCGGTAACAAAGAATGGTTCTCCTCCCTCTCTTTTGTGTCACGTGTAGAGAATATTACTTTTGTCGATAATTCAACTTCTATAATTGCTAAGGGTTCAGTTATATTAAAACTACACTTTGAAAGATGTGGAACTTGTTAAAAATTTGAAATACAACTTGCTTACTTATTCACAATTGCTAGATGAAAATCATGAAATTATTTTCATTAAAAATTGCTGCAAGGTTGTAGATTCTAATGGTGAGCTATGTTTAACATGTCTCGGTTTGGATGAGTTTTCAAAGCTGATTTTGATATGTCATCCTCTAAGCATAGGTGTATAGTTGCTAATAATTCAAAAGACTTATATTTTTGGCATCATAGACTTGTTCACGTAGGTTTTGATCATCTCACACGTGTTAGTCCTCTTGATCTCATACATGGGTTGTCTAAGCTTAAAGGGGACAAAGAAATTGTTTGCTCTTCTTGTAGACATGATAAAATAGTTGTAGGTTCACATGCTCCACTCACAATGATCATGACAATAGCACCAACACAACTTTTACACCTTGACACTTTAGTTCCATCTGTTCAATCTTTTGGAGGTAAGTGGTATGTGCTTGTAATTGTTGATGACTATTCGAGATACTCTTGGGTTTACTTTATAGCATCTAAGAATGAAACTTTTAGTCAATTTAGAAGTTTAGTTCTTATACTTTCACTTTACCACCCAAGATCTTTAAAAGCAATCAGAAGTTATAATGGGACTGAATTTAAAAACCAATCATTTGATCACTTTTGTGCTGAAAATGGAATAGATTTCACCATATGTACCTCAAAAAAATGGTGTTATAGAGAGAAAGAACAGAACTATAGTTGAGATGGATAGGACTATGCTTGATGAATATAAAACTCCTAGGAAATTTTGGGATGATACAATTGCAACTGCTTGTTATGTCTCAAGTCGAGTTTTCTTGCGTGCTGAGCTAGGAAAAAGCCCATATGAGTTGCGGTTTGAACATAAGCCTACTATCACACACTTTAGGGTCTTTGGTTGCAAATTCTTTGTTAAGAAACATAGTAATCTTGATAAATTTTAACCTAGATCTGTTGATGACATGTTTCTTGGTTATCCATCTCATACTAAAAGACACCATGTGCTTTTACTTGACACTAACAAAATTGTGGAGACTTGTGAGGTTTCTTTTGATGAAACTAGTCCAGATACTAGCTCTAATATTGCAAGTCAAGATGCATATCCGCAGGGGGGAAGTATTTTGTTGAAGATGAGGAAGAAGTGGTTCTACTGCTTGAAAATTCAGCAGCTAATGACATTGTTCACTCTCCTGATTTTGATTCACAACTAGGACGGACGACCACCATTGCTGGTCCAGATCATGCTCAAGTCACAAGCTCATCAATTTGTGATGAAAATTAAGAAGAAAAAGCTTGTGAAGTGTCTACTCCCTCCGAATCCTCAAAAGTCATCCTCCACAACTAATTATTGGAAGCTTGCACAAACGAGTCACACGGTCCAGGATTTTTAATCCAAACTCTCATGCTCATTCTGCTTTTGTTGCTTTTTGAACCCAAAGATATATCATGCGCACTCAATAATGAATCTTGGATTATCTCCATGCAAGAAGAGTTAGAAAAATTTAAAAGAAATAATGTTTGGAAAGTTGTACCTCCATCTCATGATCACACATTAATTGGAACTAAATGGGTGTTTAAAAATAAACAAAGTGAGGATGGGGTCGTGGTTACAAATAAGGCTAGATTGGTTGCTCAAGGTTTCACACAAGTAGAAGGTCTACATTTTGATAAAACATTTGCTCTTGTTGCTAGATTAGAAGCCATAAGAATTTTATTAGCTTTTGCTGCATCTAAAGGTGTCAAGTTATATCAAATGGATGTGTAAAGTCCCGCAACCACCCGGTTTTGAAAATCTAGATTTTCAAAATCCCGTTTTCAAATTTTCCAAAGCTTTGTATGATCTTAAACAGGTACCTAAAGTATTGTATGATAGGTTAAAAATATTTTTACTTGAAAAAGAGTTCACCATGGGCAAGTAGATCAAACTCTTTTTGTGCTTCAGCATGACAATGACTCATTATTCATTCAAGTGTATGTGGATGATACTATCTTTGGTTGTGCTTCTCATGATCTTGTGTCCAAGTTTTCAGCTATGATGAGTTCGAAATTTGAGATGAGTATGATGAGAGAACTCATGTACTTTTTGGGGCTGCAAATAAAGCGAATTAAGGAGGGAATCTTTGTGCATAATATGAAGTACACGAAAGATCTCCTTAGGCGTTTCAACATGGAAAAGAGCAATCTGCTTCGAACACCAATGGGAACAATAGCAACACTTGAACTGATGAAGAGGGTGAACCCGTTGATCAAAAAGAATATCGAAGCATGATCGGATCACTTTTGTACCTCACGATATCAAGAATGGACATACGATTCATCCTATGTTTTTGTGCAAGATTTCAATCTTCCCCACACACTTCACATCGTCAAGGTGAAAACGATTCTCAGGTATTTACATGGAACTCAAGAATTGGCATTTTTCTTTGGTCTTCCTCAACCGTTACTTTGAAAGCTTTTTCCGATGCTGGTTTCGGGGGTTGTAGGATTGATAGGAAAAGTACTTCGGGTGCTTGTCATTTTCTTGGTAATTCACTTATTGCTTGGTCCTCTAAAAAAAATTCAACTGCACAACCCACAGCCGAATCTGAATATGTAGCTGCTGCTAGCACTTGCTCACAAATTTTAGAGATAGTTCAAACACTTAAGGACTATGGGGTTGGTTTAGATAGTGTTCCACTGTTTTCTGACAACAGTAGTGTCATTTGCATTGCTAAAAACCCCGTGCAACATTCTAGAACAAAGCATATTGATATTAGGTATTACTTTATCTATGATAATGTCGAAAAAGGAAACATTGTGCTTCACCATGTAGACACCGAACAACAATTGGCTGACATTTTTACAAAACCTTTGTATTTCACTCGTTTTTCATTCATTCGTAGTGAAATAGGGGTTATGCATCCTCATGGCTTAAATTGAGGGGAAGTTTTGCACCTTGGGAAGTCTATGTGTGAATCTAAAATTAAAAAATAATATGAGCATAATTGTGTCATGGATATATGACTTTGTGATTCCTTTTTACGTGCTGAAAGTTCTTACTACATTACTCGTATTATACATTGTGTAGTTTTTACCATGACTAGTAATTTGAAGAATTACTTACATAAATCTGGTCATGATTGAACATTCTTGCTATTTTGAACTTGCTGCATGCTCACAAGTACTTTTGATCATGATAAATTAATCAATCAATAGCCCACATGTTGAGCTTTTATGATCAAATGAATATCTGAATAGACCAAGAGAATATACATGCATCACACTTCTTTTGAGATTGCTTATAATTGCACCTTGATATGAACTTGGAAGGAGTTGTCTATGAATAAAACCATGTCCTTAAGCTTCTGCTTGTCAAATGACATAGGCTTGGCTTGGTTGGTTAGAATAAGGTGGATGTTGTGTATAATCTCTTGCAAATGTCATATGATCAAAATTTGTGCTTTAAATAATAATGAAAAATAAAAAAATGCAGCAACTTGTGTCATGCTTTCAGGTTTTCAAAATAGTTAAGTTTGTGAGATCATGACTTGCTTAAATTGAAAAATTACACTTAATCCCTAGCATGGCTTACACTACTTTATGTATCTCATTGATGTGATAGTGTAAGTTACTTGATAGTATGACTTGAATGAGCTTTGTGTTATATGTATATATCATATTATGCTCATAAAACAATTAAAATTTCTTTTTTGAACCTTGCTGAATACATTGTCAAATGGGGAGAAATTATTCACACATTGCGCATTCACAAGTGTTTTGATTTACACGTTCTTCTCATGGGAAGTGTACATCCATAGGGGTAGAAATTTTTTTTATCAAAACTTTTCATGAAACATGAATTAGCCAATGTTCGGTTTCGTAGTGGTGTTGCTAATGCATTCATCAAGGGGAAGATTGTGAGACCTATGTGTTGAATACATTGACAAATATGTTAGAAGTGAATGTTTTAATGCAAAGTTTTGAACATACCTGAGAAACTCACTTTGGTTTGCTTGAACATTTGCTGCACGTTAGCAGCACGTGTTTTGCATTTTGCATGATCCGAACTTTCCTTTTATGCATAGCTACTATTTAGGATTGTCCAAGCATTCTACGTGCTGAAATATTCGTACAGCTGTTATGCTTTTTGCAATGTTTCAAACTTGCTTTACACTTATGAGAATGTTTGCTTAGTACTTTTGGACTAAATTTTTGATGCATTTTGGCTTATTATGGTGGATTATATTTTCCTATGTTTGCAACATGCTTATGTGAGGTGCTCACATAAGGTGTTGTGGTTATCAGAGTAATGTGAGTCAAATTGAGGACTTGTGCTCGGAAGAATTGGTTGTTTATCCATGTGCAGGTGTTGCTTGAGGTCCAAACATGGCTGCTGACAAGATTCATTGAACTAGTCTTAGGGAGAAGATGAGGTTCAACAACACAGTTCGGGAGGAATTGTGGTTTATTTGATCGGGAGGTCACGCGACATGTTTGGGTCAAGAACAATGCATATGAAGGTATTGTGGACGTTGTTGGAAAGTGTTTGCACGTATGCAAGGGGTGCATGTACGTGAAACATTGTTCCAAGGCATGCCAAAGAGATATAGACGTAAAGATATGGCTGGAAAGGTCCAACCGGCTAGATTATGCCTCAAGCTACGGCTGAGGTGGTTATGGTTCAAATATGGAAAGTTTCGAGTTTTTTTGGTTAGATTTCTTGGTAGCACGAAGTTGAGTTGCTTAGGAATGTTTGGGGCGTTCCTAAGGTATTTGGAAGTCTTAAGATTGCTTCTATCTACGTATGAAAGAGTCTTGAGCAGTTATGGAATGTTTCGGTCAAAACTGAGTAGTAGGAGTCTAAGTTAGGATTGGGTTGGCCTAAGGGTTGGTTATATAAGCAATGGAGGCGAAAGCTCGTGGTGCACGACTTTAGAGCTGTTCCTCTTGATCAAGAAAATTTGTAGTTTAAAGGAGATTTTGTGTCTTGTTCACCCGACTAGTTTTCATGAAGTCTTTCTCATCGAGTCTCTGCGCTGCCCGACCTTTCTTCATTGTTTTGGTCGTAACTCTAGTTTTACAGATCCAATTAACGTGATTCTTTTTGTGTTGTCTTCAAAACTCAATGTCTATAATATGTAAAAATTTCATGGAAATTGAATTTTGGTTTTGGAGTTACACAAATTTCTTTACAACATAGTAGATCTGTTTGCTCTCTGTTAGAACAGATTTACCTTTACTCAGAGTTTTGTTCATAACTTGAGTTTTACTCGATGTTTTCTCGTGAACCTTGCTGTCGTGTCTTTATGACTTAATTCTCTATGATGTACACTGATTTTTCACATTTTGAACACATTGGAAACACTCGCACACATGTTTTCTCTATCAGATTTATTTTCTGCCGAGGGGTTTTAGTTGCTTCCACTAAAAAAGTTTTAATCTACCACTCACACACCCCTCTAGTAGCTTTTCACATGCGCTTCGATCCTACAGGGGCTAGAGCCAGTCAAGCAGAGCACTGGCCACTGGGGTCGAGACTATGCCCATTGGGTCTCTGCATGGGAGAATGCGCCTATGGTGCTACCAACCCCCTATACGCCCTGTGTTGCCTCGTCGCGAATAGCATGCTAGCTTGGGTACTGACGCGCTAACAAGGGACTTGTGGTGACAGAACAAGAAAGGCACGACACCTGCAGACACCGCAGTTCAACCCCGCCACGATGAGCAAAGTGGATTGGGATGAATAATGTAAATTCCACTTCCCACATGAGAAAAGCGAGGAGTAGCCAGGCAGTAGAAGGTCTGCTCCCGCCTATAAAAGGGGGTCAAAGCCATCCGACGAAGAGGAGACCCAGGACAGAGGAGGAAAGAAATGAAGAAGACAACCAAAAAGAGGGATTTCGCTCCTCTGCTAGAGCACTAGAACCTCTCCTAATACATGTACTCCTCTGCCATTGATAATGAGTAGAATAGATCTCCGAACTGGATGTAGGGCAACTTGCCCGAACCAGTATACATCCTTTGTCCTAGTTGCAAGGCCACCTTGAGGTAGAACGCGCAGCATATATAGTACTCATCGACAATCGATAAGCTGACACTTTTTGGCTTGACATGCACTACAAGGCCTATCTTTCTCAAACAAAACATTCTTTAGACAAGAGATGTGATCCCCTTTATAAGTTTTTGTAAGTTTCTCATACCAACATGGGCTAGCCTTCTATGACATAACTACCCCATGTTGGTCTTTGCCATCAAGCATGTATCGAATTGGACTTTATTCATGGTGAAGACCTCAAGATAAAGCTTTCCCTTCAATACACCCCTGAAGATAATTAAGTTATCACTTCTTATAAAGATGATCACACCCTCGATAGTGAATAAACAATTATAACCCTTCTCACGTAACTGCAATATGGACAAGAGGTTATAATTAAGTGAATCGATATGCAAAAACATGAGAAAGTGAGTGTTTAGATGATATTAAAATATTACCTATAACTAGCATCTTCTCTTGACTATTGCTGCCCAAGTAGATGCCTTCACTTGTATCATTGTTTTCTTCAGACTCAACGAACATCTTCCTCTCTCCGGTCATGTGGTTGGTGCACCCGCTATCTAGTACCCATTTTGATCCACTATAGGAGTAGAAACAAAACAAGTTTAGACTTTTGTTTTAGGTACCCAAACTCAGTTGGGTCCTTTGAGGTTAGTCACAATACATTTTAGCACCCACGCACATGTTTTTGGGTAATTGTGGAGTGGCCCAATATATTTAGCATAAACACAGCCAAACTTGTTTCTCAATAACACATATGAAGCATCGAAGTCATGAAACATAGTTGAATGAGCAATTTTTGTATGTTCAAGAGTTGTAGTTGCACGATTATGATTCTCAACTTGATATGAGCCCTATTTGACAAATGCAAGACACTTCTTGTTATTCTTGAGGAGTCTAGCATTTTGCCTTCCTCCTCTAGAATAGCCAAGATCATCTTTGGCTAATGGAGACCTTGTGATCAGATATGCACTACGTGCATATTATATCTTCTCCTTATCAAATATTTCACTTTTGTGCGAGTGTTTGCTTTGTGCCAACTTGAGTTAATTTTTCAAGTTAAATGTAAGGTTAGCACATTTGCTAGTTTTAGCGGCGGATTTCACATTTGAAGAGGGTGAACCTTTTGAGGAAGAGAAGGCACTTGATTTGAGAGTGTCAAATTGCACTTCAAGATTCTTATGAGTTTTTATCAAACTCATAAATTCATTTTGAAGAGCAACATTCAAACTCTTGAGACTTGTGCAAGTATCCTTACTTAAGGCAAGTTCAACCTCAACTGCTTTACTCTTCTCTCTCTTTCTCAAGTTCAAGGAGCTTCTGAACCTCAGACTTTCTTTCCTTCTCAAGGATAAGAAATTATTTTATCCGCTGAGAAGCTCTTCCTTTTCAAATATTTCATCCGACAGTTTCTTCATTTTAGCAAAAGCACTTTTTTAAGCCCTTAAGTATGAATTCATTTTCACTACTACTATCAAATTCATCATCATCGTTGGAATTCAAATTGGAGAGAGTTTAGATTTGACATTGCATTTTCCCTACTTAGCCACGAGGCATGTGTGGCTTGAGCTCTTCCAATCACCCTTGTTTGGCAAGAGTGATTTTTTCATTGTAAGCTTCATGATGGTGACAGTTGTCACTTCTTCATCTTCAGAGGAAGCCTCTTCATTGGAGTCCCACTCCTTGCCGATGTGAGCTTGTCCCGTCCTCCTCCTCCTCATTCCTTGTCTTGTGGACAAATGACAATGAAGTGCCTGTAATCACCATAGTTGTAGCAAGCTATCTTGGTTCTTGACTTGCTCTTATCTTTGCTCTTGCTCTCATATTAGTTGTTGTCTCTTCTTCTTCTCGTCATCCTCTTAAATCTTTTGATGAAGAATGTCATCTTCTCATCATCCATGTCCGTTCTTTCGTCATCGCTTTCATTATCTTCACTTGTAACTTGCACTTATTTGCATTTGGACATGGATGAAGATTTGAGAGCAATGTCCCTCTTCTTGGGTGAAGTGACCTTTGTAGGATCCTTCACATGTTTTTTCTTTCTCTATCACCTCATGGTTGATGATCTTCCCTAGCACTTCATTAGGAGTCATCTTGTGCAGGTTGGGGCTTTCCCAAATCAAAATGCATAGGGTCACATTGCGAGGCATGAACGCTCTTATCAACTTCTTCACCACCTCATGGTCGGTTCAATTCTTGCTTCTGTAGGATCGATTGTAGGATCGAAGAGCACGTGAAAAGCTACCTGAGGGGGGGTGAATGGTAGATTTAAAACTTTTTCAGCGGAAGCAACAAAAACCCCTAGGTAGAAAATCAATCTGTTAAGAAATGGTGTGTGCAGCTAATCTAAACGTTATTAATCATGAAAAAACCAGTATAGATTGTGGATAATCAAGTCACGAAGTCATGACAACAAGAATCATGAAAAACCATCAAGAAAGGCTCAAGTTACGATCAAAAGATTGAACAAAGGTCAATCTGTTCTACCCGAGAAAAAACAGATCTGCAACACTGCAATGAAACTAGTGTAGATCCAAAACCACAAATCCAATGACCACGGAATTTTCACAGATCATAGATAATCAAGTTGTGAATACAACCAAAAAATAATCATGTCAATTGGATCTGTAAAACTAAAGTTATGATAAAACAACACAAGAAATGTAGTGCTGTGCAGAAACTCGACGAGAAAAACTTGTCTGAAACAAGTCGGACGAACAAGGCACAAAAGTTCCTTTAAACTACGAATTTTATTGATCGAACCACAAGAGGAACAGCTCCAAAGTCTTGCACCACGAGCTCTGGCCTACCTTTCTTATATAACCAGCCCGTAGGCTAACCCAATCCTAACTAGGACTCAAATCCTACTCAGATTCAACCGAAACTTTCTATAACTGCTCAAGACTCTTCCATACGTAGATAAAAGCAACCTTAAGACTTCCAAATACCTTAGAAACGTATCCCACATCCTAAAACAACTCAACTTCTTGCTCACCACGAAATCCTAACATAACCAACTCAAATATTTCTATATTTGAGTCAAACCCGACTCAGTCGCATCCTGAGTCTATAACCTAGTCGGTTGGACCTTTTCGATCAATTATTTATGTCTACATTTCTTCATCACGCCTTGGAACGATGTAGCCACATATATGCACTCCTTGCACATGTGTAAACATCTTCCAACGACATCCACGATACCTTCATATGCATTGTTCTTGATTCAAACATGTTACACAACCTCCCGATCAACTCAACCACAATTCCTCCTAAACTTGTTTGTTGAACCTCATCTTCTTCTTAAGAATAGTTCAATGGATCCCGTCACCAGCCATGTCTTGAACTCAAGAAACACTTGCACATGAATAAACAACCAATACTTCTGAGCAAAAGTCCTTGACTTCACTCTCGTTAGTTTCGAAACCACAACACTTTACATTAGCACCTCACATAAGCATGTTGCAAACCATAGCAAAAAAGATATCAACCATAACCACTAAAATACACCAAAAACTTAGTAAAAGAATATTAAGCATACTTTCCATAGATGTAAAGCAAGTTAGAAACATTGCAAGGTAAAAGCAGAACCATTGCAGGCTAGCACCAAACCTTGCCAAAGCTAACCGGACCTAGAAACGAAGCTTACCAAAGCTAGGAAGACATAGCGTAGGACTTAGCAAAAACATGTCGGACCTAGCCATAGCAAGTCGGACCTAGACAAAACATGTTGGACCTAGACAAAGTAAGTAGGATCTAGCCAAAACAAGTTGTACCTTACGTCGGACCTTGACAGAGCTACCCAAAACAAGTCGGACTTTACGTCGAACCTTGACGGAGCTACCCAAAACAAGTCGAACCTATCGTCGGACTTTGCAGGAGCTCGGACCTTGATGAGACGGGTGTTTTGGCAAAATAAAAAACTTTTATCGTCATAGCCAATGTACTCAGCACACATAGGTCTCACGATCTCCCCCTTCATGAATGCATTGGCAACACCACTTAAAATCCGAACATTGGCTTATGAAATGTTTTGAAAACAATCAAATGAGAAAGAAAGAAATTTCAAAACAAATATTTCTCCCCCTATACATATTTCTCCCCCTTTGTAAAAAAGAAATAAAATGAGAAGAAAAACAAAAATCCTCCCCCTGAGAAGAATCGTGCCAAAACACTTGTGACTGTGTGCAATGTGTGATCAATTTCTCCCCCTTTGACAATGTATTCATCAAAGTTCAAAAGAGAAATTTCAATTGTTATGAGCATATTGTAACATATACATATAAAACAAAGCTCATCCAAGTCATACTATCAAGTAACTTACACTATCACATCAATGAAATACATAATGTAGTGTAAGCCATGCTAGAGATCAAATGTAATTTTCAATTTAAGCAAGTCATGATCTCACAAACTTAACTACTTCAAAACACGAAAGCATGACACTTGTTGCTATGATTTTTTTTAAGCACAAATTTTGATTATATGACATTTGCAAGAGATTATATGCCGCATCTGCCTTATTCTAACCAACCAAGCCAAGCCTATGTCATTTGACAATCAGAAGCTTAAGGACATGGTTTTAGACATACACAACTTCTTCCAAGTTCATATCTAAGTGCAATGATAAGCCATCTGAAAAGAAGAAGTGCTATGCATGCATATTCTCTTGAGCTTTTCTCATTTTTATTTGATCATAAAAGCTCAACATGTGGATAGATGATTGATCAATTTTTAATTATTAAAAGCACTTGTGAGCATGCAACAAGTTCAAAACAGCAAGAAAGTTCGATCATGATCAGATTTAGTGTAAGTATATATTCCAATTACGAGTCATGGCAAAAACTACAAAATGTATAACATGAGTAATGTAGTAAGAATTTTCAGCATGAATAGCAATCTCAAAGTCATATATGTGTGAAATATTATGCTCATATTATTTTAAATTTGGATTAACACATATACTTACCAAGTTTCAAAACTCCCCGTCAATTAAAGCCATGAGGATGCATAACCCCTATTTCACTACGAATGAAAAAAAACGAGTGAAATCCAGATGTTTTGTAAAAATGTCAGCCAATTGTTGTTCGGTATCTACATGGTGAAGCAAAATGTTTCCTTTTTCAACATTATCACGGAGAAAGTGATACCTAATGTCAATGTGCTTTGTTCTAGAACGTTGCACAGGGTTTTTTAGCAATGCAAATGGCACTAGTGTTATCACAAAATAGTGGAACACTATATAAATCAACCTCATAGTCCTTAAGTGTTTGAACAATCCATAAAATTTGTGAGCACGCGCTAGCAACGGCTACATATTTAGATTCGGCTGTGGATTTTGCAACTGAATTTTGTTTTCTAGAGGACCAAGCAACAAGAGAATTACCAAGAATGTGACAAGCACCCGAAGTACTTTTCCTATCAATCCTACAACCCCCAAAATCAGCATCCGAAAAGGCTTTCAAAGTAATGATTGAGGAAGAAGGAAGAAAAATGCCAAATTCTTGAGTTCCATGTAAGTACCGGAGAATTCTTTTAACGGCTTGGCGATGTGAAGTACGTGGGGAAGCTTGAAATCGTGCACAAAGGCATACGCTTACTTGTATGTCCGGTCTTGATGTCGTGAGGTAGAAAAGTGATCCAATCATGCTTCTATATTCTTTTTGATCGACAGGTTCACCATCTTCATCAAGTTCAAGTGTCGTTGCTGTACCCATTGGTGTCCGAAGAGGCTTGCTTTTGTCCATGTTGAAGCGCTTAAGAAGGTCTCTTGTATACTTCATTTGATGCACAAAAGTACCCTCCTTAGTTTGCTTGATTTGTAGCCATTTGATGCTTAAGAAAAGAAATTTTAACATCCATTTGACATAACTTGAAACTTTTAGATGCAGCAAAAGCTAAACAAAAATCTTATGGCTTCTAATCTAGCAACAGGAGCAAAAGTTTCATCAAAATCTAGACCTTCAACTTGTGTGAAACCTTAAGCAACCAACCTAGCCTTATTCCTCACCACAACCCCATCCTCACTTTGTTTATTTTTAAACACCCATTTAGTTCCAATTGAAGTGTGACGTTGAGGTAGAGGTACAAGTTTCCAAACATTATTTCTTTCAAAATTTTATAACTCTTCTTGCATGGCCATAATCCAAGATTCAATAGTGAGTGCGTGTGATATATCTTTGGGTTCAAAAGAAGCAACAAAAGATAATGAGAATGAGAGTTTGGATTGCAAAACCTGGACCGTATGACTCGTTCGTGCAAGATTCCAATAATTTGTTGTGGAGGATGGCTTTTGAGAACCCCCCCCCCCCCCCCCCGGGGGGGGGGGGGGGAAGTGGACACTTCACAAGCTTCTTCTTCTTCATGTTCATCACAAATCGATGAACTTGTGAGTTTAGGACGATCTGGACAAGCAATGGTGGTCGTCGGTGTTGGTTGTGAATCAAAATCAGGAGCTGGAACAATGTCATTAGCTGCTGAATTTTTGAGCAGCAGCACCACTTCTTCCTCATCTTCAACGAACATACGCCCCCTGGGCTAGCTTCATCAAAAGACACCTCACAAGTCTCAACAATTTTGGTAGTGTCAAGTAAAAGCACACGGTAGCCTCTAGTATGAGATGGATAACTAAGAAACATGCCATCAACAGATCTAGCTTTAAATTTATCAAGATTACCATGTTTCGTAACAAAGCATTTGCATCCAAAGACCCTAAAGTGTGTGACACTAGGCCTATGTCCAAACCAAAGCTCATATGGTGTTTTTCCTAGCCTAGCACGCAAGAAAACACGATTTGCATAACAAGCGGTTGCAATTGCGCCTGCCCAAAACTTTATAGGAGTTTGATATTCATCAATCATAGTCCTAGCCATCTCAACTAAGGTCCTATTCTTTCTCTCTACAACACCATTTTGTTGAGGTACATATGGTGAAGAAAATTGTTGATCTATTCCTTTTTCAGCACAAAAATGCGCAAAGGATTGATTTTGAAATTCAATTCCATCATCACTTCTAATTTCTCTTAAAGATCATGGGTGATCAATTGGTAATCTAATAAATAAAGTTCTAAAGTAACTAAAAGATTCATTCTTAGATGCCATATAATAAACCCAAGAGTATATAGAATAGTAATCAACAATCACAACAACATACCATTTGCCTCTAAAGGATTGAACACGTGAAGGTCCTACGGTGTCAAGATGCAAAAGTTGATCCGGTTCAGTTGTCATGGTCGTTGTGAGAGGAGCATGTGAAACTGCAACCATCTTAGCATGTCCACAAGAAGAGCACACAATTTCTTTGTCCCTTTTAAGCTTAGGCAGCCCACGTATGCGATCAAGACCAATTACATGCGTGAGATGATCAAAGCCTACGTGACCAAGTCTACAATGCCAAAAATGTAAGTCTTTTGAATCGTTAGCAACTAGACACCAATGCTTAGAAGAAGGCATATCAAAATCAGCTTTAAAAACTCTTCCAAACCGAGACATGTTAAAAATAAGCTCACTATTTAAACCTACAACTTTGCAGCAATTTTTAATGAAAATAATTTTCAGATTTTCATCCAGCAATTGTAAAATAGAAAGCAAGTTGTTTTTAAATTTTTTGTCAAGTGCTACATCCTTCAAAGTGTAGTGATCATTTACTCTAACTGAACCCTTAGCAATTATTATAGTTGAAGAATTATCAGCAAAAGTAACATTCTCTACACGTGAGAAAAAAGAGAGGGAGGAGAACCATTCTTTGTTACTGGTCATGTGGCGTGAGCAACCTGAATCCACAATCCAAATGTTCTCCTTCCTCAAGCATGTAACCTACATAGAAGCACAATACGTCGATGACTCAATATTAGGGTTAGTCAAAAGGCATTTAGTAATCCAGTACTGAGTCACACGATGTCCAGTTGGAATAACACACGAAAGTTGAGATAAAATGCAGGTTTACGAGCCAAAGCTTAAGAATTTTTGTACGCAACTACTGACCCACGAGGTGTTACATGTGTTGCACGAAAAACAGTAGGTTTGGGAGCAAACTTTGCACGTTTTCGACTCATTACAGCAGATTGCATGTTCCTATCATTTTGTTTAGCGTGTGCAGCAAATTTTGCATGAAAGTTATGAGATCTAGCAATCATTTTTCCTTTTTTTGTTGTTTAGCTAGTCTATAACAAAAATCTATGACATGACCATCTCTACCACAATAGGTACAATGAAATTTAACTTTGTGTTCATGTCTAGATGAGCAAGCAACATTTTTATTTGAAACCGAATGAGACAACACTACTGCAGATTTAAAAACCACTTCTTTTTGTTTAGAAACTGTTTGAATCAAACCACTTCCTAATGACTTTACAATTTTAGGTGGATGTGCCTTAGCATGAGCATATGTGTGCCTAGGACGTTGATCACACATACACGAGTGCATCACAAAAGATATTCAGAAAATTACCACAACACCAATTAATTAAAAGTTACTTGATTACAATATTCAAATAATCCTCAAATTACAACTCTAATGATAATTATTAATAAATCTGAAACTAATGCAGTGGAAATAATCTAAACTGAGCAAACTAAGTAGTGTGGTAGCGCGGCTCCAAGCAACACCACTGGCTAGTCGACGGCAGCTCACGGCCTAGTACTCCGCATTATCCTCAGGATACTCCTGAACATCACCTGAAACTGTTGGTGGGGGAATTGCAAGAGTGAGCACATGTCGTACTCAGCGAGTGTGGAAAATAATGACATGTAGCTTAAACAAGGAATTGACAATAACTATGGCTATTTGCTGAAAAGTACATTTAAAACATATGAAAAACATCCTACAATGTTTATGTGAAATAATCCCATCATATCCCAAATAAACATAATATTTCATATTCATCATTCATTGCATCAAAGTATGTTGTCAAGTATAGTTTGCCCATATCTCATATGAAGTATACATTGTTGTTTAAATCTCCTAGAGGAGAGATGTGGACGAATATTGTATGTGCAAAAGTAAGCCTTAGAATAAGGGGGGGGGGGGGTAGACTTTTTCGCCAACTTTATTGTTTTGATTCGCAAGGACTGGACATAATACTTGGAATCGACATGGTTAATGCTGATAGTAAGGATGTGTATATGGATGGATAATGAATGATGAATATGAAATATTATATTTATTTGGGATATGATGAGATTATTTCACATAGACATTGTAGGATGCTTTTTATATGTTTTAAATGTACTTTTCAGCAAATGGCCATTGTTATTGTCTATTCCTTATTTCAAGCTACATGTCATTATTTCCTACACTTGTTGTGTACGTCATGTGCTCACCCTTGCAATTTCCCCACCAACAGTTTCAGGTGATGTTCGGGAGTATCCTGAGGATAATGCGAAGTACTAGGCTGTGAGCTCCCGTCGACTTGCCTGTGATGTTGCTTGGAGCATTTTGTAACACCCCAACCACTACAGGCCTGGCGATCATTACTCAGTCGTTACTCCTGGCAGCTCTATAGGGCCACAAACTAGCCCCATAAACCAACACTAGTCTTTTCTGCATATTTTGTCCTCACTCGTGCGCACCCGGGAAGACTTCCGGTCGGTCACCCATCCATAAACTGCTCCGGACCAAGCACGCTTGACCTCGAAATTCTTTGCAGGTGGGCTTCCGAAAAAAAGGTATACCTTGATGATATGAGTTATCCTATCAATCCTATTAAGCCTTAAGCTAGGATGTCACAATCCACCCCCCTTAGAAGACCGACGTCCTCGTTGGTCAACTCCCAAGCCAGGAACATCCCCTCTTGGCCACGTCCATACATTCAGTACTGGCATACATACCATACTGTGTCCCTCCTAGAGGACCCACACATCATGCGCATGTATCCACGTTGCTGATTTGTACGCACCCGTGAAACCACGAGGGTTGGCTCTGATACCATTTTTAACACCCGATTTCGAAAATGAACCAAGTGAGACGCATATGTGTGCCCAGGACGTTGATCACACATACACGAGTGCATCACAAATGATATACAGAAAATTACCACAACACTGATTAATTAAAAGTTACTTTTATTACAATATTCAAATAATCCTCAAATTACAACTCTAATGATCAGAAACTAATGCAGCGGAAATAATCTAAACTGAGCAAAGTAAGCAGATAGGGGAGAGCGGCTCCAAGCAATACCACAGGCAAGTCGATGATAGCTCATAGCCTAGTACTCCACATTATTTTCATGATACTCCCGAACATCACCTGAAACTGTTGCTGGGAGAATTGCAAGGGTGTGCACATGTTGTACTCAACAAGTGTGGGAAATAATGACATGTAGCCTAAACAGGGAATTGACAATAACAATGGCTATTTTCTGAAAAGTACATTTAAAACTTATGAAAAGAATCCTACAATGTCTATTTGAAATAATCCCATCATTCATTATACATCCATATACCACATCCTTACCATCATCATTAACCATGTCCATTTATCACCATCTGATCCATAATCATAACCAAAACCAAACCATAACCCAACCATCCCAAATACCAGTTCCAATCTAATCATGGAAGTTGTCCAGGTGCTCTTAACCAGGAGCACGTCTATCATGATAGTTTTTGACACTCTGTACAAGTTGTACTGCTTTACCCACAAGTTTGTGATTTCGTCACCCGTCGGCGACTAAAGAAACCTCCCTTAATGCAATTACACTTCCTTAGGTGTGTACCAAGAGATCACAAAATAGCCTTTACAAAGGGATTACCAGAATATTCAGACACACTGAGTTTTCACTGGTGGTGATGCCTCCAACTGAGCATCCAACCAAGGGCCTCCTCTTGTGCCGTTCGGATCCCAGGGCAGTCCTGCCACAATTGCAAACCCAACTGACTCCCATTCCCGCTCCCCCAAATGATCTGAACAATGCTGGCTATGCACCTAATTAATTGGCTAAGTCGCACCCATACTTGGCCTTGTGGTGGCACTGTTGTCCTGACTTATTCTCGCATGAACCGGTCCTTAGATCCAAGGCAAGCAAACCACCATATCATCCAACCCAATCAACAAACCATGCTTGCTTAGATCTTCCAAGTCCCATATTACCAATTAATCATGTTCATCAATTCATATCATCCATAAATTCATTAATTCATAGTTAAGCCATTTGGTTGTTTTCCCATCCCAGATAATTAGAGTGAAGCAAAAAGGTAGAAATACCCTTCCCGACTCTGTACAATGTATTCCAAGCGACAAGGATGGTTAAAAAATCTAGTATACACCTATTTTGGTTTCCCTTCAATTTGACACAAGCATGCAATTTTGTAAACAAAACATTTGAAAACAGGATAAAAATGATCAAGGGAACTTGCCTTGCTCTTGCGACTGATTAGGATCAAAAGCTTCGAAGTTTTGGTGCTGGAGGTCCTTGACAGCACCCTCTAGAGCAACACCTTCTATTCCGTGCAATAAACATACAAAACAAGCATTACAATCAATAAATGCTCATATATTACTCAATATGTCATGACATGCATGATTAATGCAATTATGAGGTGAAACTTGTTAATGAGTTGCTATTAATGTTTACTAACTAGTTATAATGGTTTTTAACAAATTTGAACAGGTTTTGAGTTGATTTTAGTGAAATTGGATTCAATTCAGCAACTTAAGATTCAGGTGGCCAGTCAAGTCCGTACTGGGGACCGAACTAGTACGCCCTAGACCAGAAAGTCGACTGGACTAGTCCGCACTGGAATCGGACAAGTCTGTTCGGCTAGGTTTTTGGCCGATTTCCAATTAGAGTATAGTTTGAGTTGAATTTTGGGACCAATTTGTGACACCAGGTTCTGAAAAGCTGGCTTGGGTATATCCGACGATCTAATCTTCATTTTGAAATAGCCTGACCTCAAGTTGATCTTGGAGAAAACACATGCACCCTTCATTTGATCAAACAAATCCTCTATACGGGGCAATGAATACTTGTTCTTGATTGTCACCTCATTGAGAGCTCGTTTGTCCACACACATCCTTTGGGATCCATCCTTCTTATCCATGAATAGCACTGGCGCTCCCCAAGGCGAAGAGCTTGGGCGAATGAAACCCTTTTCTACATGCTCTTGAATTTGCTTCTTGAGCTTCGCTAACTCCATAGGAGGCATCCTATATGGCCTCTTAGCTATAGGTGCAGTTCCAGGTATTAATTCAATAATGAACTCAGTGTCACAGTCAGGTGGCATACCTCGCAACTCATCCGGAAACACATCCAAAAATCCGCACACCACTGGGATCTCCTCTATTGCTGCATTGTCCATTTGATTTAGCTCCACTTGCTTTGGTGTGTGTTGAAATGATTCAAATTCCATGCTGACTATTTCCTCATTTGTCAACTTCATGATCTTTGTGGCACATTGAATTATCCCATTATGCTTAACCAGTCCATTCCAAGTATTATGTCCAGTCCTTGCGAATCCAAAATAATAAGGTTGGCGAAGAAGTCTACCCCCCTTATTCTAAGTCTTACTTTTGGACATACTATATTCGTCCTCATCTCTCCTCCAGGAGATTTAACCAACAAGGTATACTTCATATGAGATATGGGAAAACTATACTTGACAACATACTTTGATGCAATGAATGAATGCAATGCTCCAGAATCAAATAACATAGTCGCCGGGTTGGAGTTTACGAGAAACATACCAATCACCACGCCATCTGCTTTTGGGCCTCTTCCGTAGAGACATGGTCCACCTTGCCACGAACAAAATTCTGCGGTCCGGCGTTGCCTGGTGGCGCTCCTCCAATTGGTCTTGGGTTCTGTCTTGGAGCATTGTTTCATTGACCAAGGCGTGACTTAGGACATTGATATGCAAAGTGTCCCACCTCACCACAAGTATAGCAGGACCTTGCTGCACTAGAATTATTTGGGCGAGCTAAGTTTTGAGAATTAGCAGGAAAGTTGGCACGAGGCGCAAGACGCATTGGAGGGCGAGGTGCTTGCATAGCGAGGCGTTGCTGCATGGGCTGAGCTGGGCGCGCTGGAATAGCAACGCGATATCACTACAAGGATTCCGCCCTGTTTCAATGATTGTACTGCAAGGTCTTTCACCACGATTTACTAGTTCATGGCATTAGGATCTATCGCCACGGAACACAATCATTGCATTAGTATCTGTTGCCACGATTCACTAGTTCTTGGCATTAGGGTCTATCGTCACGGAACAAAATCGTTTCATTAGGATCTGTTGCCACGATTCACTAGTTCGTGGCATTAGGATCTACCGCCATGGCACACAATCATTGCATTAGGATTTGTTGGCATGATCCACTAGCTCATGGCATTAGTATCTATCGCCATGGAACACAATCATTACATTGGAATTTGTTGCTATGATTCACCAATTTGTGGCGTTAGGATCTATCGCCACAAAACACAGTTGTTGCATTAGGATCTGTTGCCACGATTCACGAGTTCTTCGCGTTAGGATCTATCGACATGGAACACAATCATTGTGTTAGGATCTGTTGCCATGATTCACCAGTTCATAGCATTAGGATCTATCGCCACATAACACAATCGTGCATTAGGATCTGTTGCCACGATTCACTAGTTCGTGGCATTAGGATCTATCTCCGCAGAACATAATCATTGCATTAAGATTTGTTGCCATGATTCACTAGTACGTGGTGTTAGGATCTATCACCATGAAACACAATTGTTGCATTCGGAACTTTTGCCATGATTCACCAGTTCGTGGCGTTAGGATCTATCGCCACGAAACACAATCGTTGCACTAGAAACTTTTGCCATGATTCACCAAATCGTGACGTTAGGATCTATTGCCACGGAACACAATGCTTGCATTAGGATATGTTGCCATGATTTACTAGTTCGTGGAGTTAGGATCTATCGCCACGTAACAAAATTGTTGCATTAGGATTTGTTGCCACAATTTTTGTGGCGTTAGGATCTATTGCCACAGAACACAATCATTGCATTAGGATCTGTTGCCACGATTCACTAGTTCGTGGTGTTAGGATCTATCGCCACGAAACACAATCGTTGCATTAGGAACTCTTGCCCCTGTTCATGGCGTTAGGATCTATCGCCACAAAACACAATCGTTGCATTAGGAATTTTCGCCACAATTCACCAGTTCGTGGCGTTAGGATCTATCGCCATGGAACAAAATCGTTGCGTTAGGATCTGTTGTCACGATTGTACTAGTCCGTGGCGTTAGGATCTATCGCCACGGAACACAATTGTTACATTAGGATCTATTGCCTCGATTCACCAGTTTGTGGCGATAGGATCTATCGCCACGAAACACAGTCATTGCATTAGGATATGTTGCCATGATTTACCCGTTCGTGGCATTAAGAGATATCACCACGGAACACAATCAATGTGTTAGGATCTATTGCAACGATTCACCAGTTTGTGGCGTTAGGATCTATCGCCACGGAACACAATCCTTGCATTAGGATTTGTTGCCATGATTCACTAGTTCGTGGCATTAGGATCTATCGCCGTGGAACAAAATCGTTGTTGTCAAAGTGTATGATCGACACTTTACTTGGTACTACTTAGATTGTAGCCCGCGGAGATTCTTGATTGGTTTGGGCGCGTGAGATTTAGACAAGACAGTGACATGAGGGATTTACGTGGTTCGGGCCGCCGGAGCGTAACACCCTACTCCACGAGTTGTGTGTTGTATGTAAGAAAAATGTGTCAATGTGTTGTGTGTGTATCAGCTTGTTCACCCTCTGTATCTTGCGGCGCGACCCTTCTATAGTCTATGGACTAGCCGTTACAACACTTGCCTTGCCCGACATGTGGACCTGGAGTGATTAACAGCCTAATACACGATCTACAGGTATTAAGCATAATTAAAAGTAATAACACACCTTAATGACGGTGTTACCCTATTAATAGTTCACTGATCGTGTGTCATAGCATTAATGACACACAATCAAGTCTTGTAACTATCGCTTTAAATGTCCCTTGAGGGTCCGAGTCGTTGGAGATCTCTCTGTCTTTCATTGAAGTCCTAGCACCGGAGGTTCGACACGTGGTAGCTCTGGAGCTCAAGGTGGTTGGGAGGCAGGTCCGGAGCCACTATACACGTGGTAGCACCGGAGCTTCCTTCTACTAGGGGTTAGGTCCGAGGTCACTGGACACGTGGCAAGACCGGAGCTTCCCTATGACGTGTGTTAGGTCTGGCCTTGTGATACACGTCTCATTGTCGGAGCTACCCAAACAAGGGAGGCGGGTCCAGTATTGTGTAACACGTGTGGCCTTTAGAGGTCTTTAGATTTAATGGGGGGGAACTCCTTAGCTTTTCTTGCGGTATCATGGGGTACCCGGTATGCAGGGTACCGACAGTGGCCCCTGGCCTACCTCCGGGAGAAACCCTTTAGGTTAATTTATTCTACCGGAGGTGGGGCCATCTTCGATTCCCGCGCAGCGGCTTTAAAGGTCTTTTGATGTGCCATTGGGGCGATTCTTCATGGTTAAACCATCGCCACGTGGCTTCTTCTGAATGTGGCAGGTGAGATCTTTGCGTGTGGATCTCACACAATTGAAGGTCGCCGGTTCCCAATGCAAAAACCGTATCGGTTCCTCGCCCCTTGTCAGGTCGCTGCCCTCAGGCTTCCAACCTCCCATCATGACAAAGGTTCACCTGGGGCAATAGCTTCGGCTTTTCCGCCAAAGTGGAGCCAGGCCCATTCATCATTGGCAAGGTAGATTTTTTAGAGCGTAACCTCGGTCCCGTTGTGGTTTCCATCCAACGTTGTGGAGGCTTACTTAAGAAGGAAATCCCACAAAGTTTGAGGACTCTTCATGCTTTCAATTGAATTCGCGCTTAGAGACTCCCAACCCCCGCATAGCCTTCCAACTTTTGCTCCACTTTGCCCCGATGGAGTTGGGCCTTCCCTGCAACAAGGTCAAGACCAACGAGAAGATGGCGAGTGTCCGGACCTACATGGCTTGGTCCAGCGACTCCTGCAACAAAGATGTCCGCTTCGGCAAGCTCCCCTTCAAGAAGGAGCGCACCGGATATATGGTGTACTTCTCGTCGTACGCCATGGTGAGTCTGATCCCACCTTTCTCAAGCTTCCTCTTGATGTTGCTGGATTTCTACGGCCTCCAGCTTTATCATATCAGCCCCACTCCCTCTTGCTAGTGGTGACTTTTGTCCACTTCTGCGATATGTGGGTGGGTGTGCCTCCCTGCATCGAGCTGTTCTAGACCTTCTTTATAGTCCACACCACCGGCAAGGGGACAGATCTCATCGGCTTCTACTATTTAGTGAAGCAAAAGAATTGTTCCTTCAAGTACATGAAGACCTTCCCCTCTGGCAAGTGGGATGATTGGAAGAAGTATTAGGTGATCATCACTGTGGAGGAGCATGAGAAGCTGGAGTTGCCCAAGGGCCTTTCCAATGTCGAAACTGACGCCTAGAACATGGTTCCAGAGCTGTCGAATGCATATAAGCCCATCCTAGAAAGGATCCAAGAATGCATAGAGGGAGGAGTAACCCCCTAAATGGTCTTCGGTAATTTCTTGATGAACAGGTGGGCCTTCTAAAGACTAGGGAACATCCCGCATGGGCGTTCAATAGTGAGATGGATCATGACTGAATTAAAGTCGGTTTGAACACCAACATGGACGATGAAGCATTGAAGATCCATCTCAAACAATTGGAAAATGGGGGTATCTCCCACGATGCCCTGACTCCACCGGCTGCCTTCCTTCCTCTAAACATGGTTCTGGAGGTGAGCAGGGAGATTCGGAGGAGAATACCAGCATTGGATGACTTGGGCATGGTTGAGAGGCGCACTATCTCCGGGATTACGATCCCCAGAGCTTCTGAGAGGGTGATTACCCCTGCCGCGAGCCTGAAAGGGGATGATGTCGGCAAGGGCAAAGGTAAAGGCAAGGAGCAAGTCGAATCCTCTAGCCAGAAGAGAAAGTTGAGGCATGCTAACAGAAGCCACTTCAGCTCAGCTCTAAATACAACTGCTCCTTCTCCCCAACGAGGTAGATATTCGATGGCCATGCCTACTATGGTGCAAGCATCCTCAAGGGGAACAAGCTCTGGCAGGTCAACTCTGGCTTCAGTGCTAGTTGTGGGCTTCGGGTCCGGATGTCCTTTCCAGTTGAGGGAGGTCCCAACTTAGTCGACGCCGAAGAAAGCGACAAGTTCTAGGGAGCAATTCGAAGCTCTGGCCATGCCGACTGCAGTGGGCTCTAGCTCTGATCGCCCAATGAAGAAGTTCTGCGCCATTTGAAGCGATAACCTTCCAAGTTAGACATTGCGTCCTTACCTTGAGTTGCTATTTTTATTTTTCATCATGTATTGAATCTTTCGATTCATTGTTTGCAGAGCACCAAGAAAGAGCTCGGAAGCTCCAACACTCACCGCAGCAACTGAGGCTGTGCATGCGGAGGTTCGAGCACTGACCCTTACGCCTCCCCAAATGGTGGTTGAAGTCACGACAATCGGGCGCTAGCTGTCGTGAATCTGGACCCCGAAGAGACACCAGAAGCTCCCGTGGTAGCACCGGACCACGAGGAAGACATTTGTGAAGATGCGGCAGCAATGGTAGTGCCAGTGGCTGAAGCTCCGGCGCAAGACATGGAGATGGCGAAAGCTCCGGCAGTTGATCCAGAGGCAACCAAAGCTCCAACTCTTGTGCCGGAAGTTGTTGAAGAGCCGACAATCGAGCCAGAGGTGCCTGCAGTTCCAGCCTTTGTGTCGGAGAGAGTTGAGGCTCCCCCCTCCATGCCGGAGTTGGTTGATGTACTGGCGCCTGAGCCGGGGGTGATGGGGGCTCGAGATGAAACTCCAGCATCCACCCTAGAGGTGATAGCTCCGGAGGCGCCCATGTCCGAGCTAGAGCACACTGAGGAGTCTATGGCATGCCCTCCACCCCCAATCCAATGGTCATAATTCGTGTGGGGGAGCCTTCATCATCAAATCCAGAAGTTGAAGTGCCTCCGGCGGGGCCTTCCTCAACGAGGGTGGAGGATGAGGTACCTCCTGAAGGCGGCCCTAGTGCCGCAGGACCACAAAGGATCACGCTTGTGGCGTAGGACCCAATTTTTGTTCTTGAAGACCCCTGGATCCAGCGGAGATGACCTCGATAGGTCCGAAGCCTATTCCCTTGGTGTTGTCTATTTATAATGCCTACTAAAGCCTCTGAGAGGTCAAACTCGCCCTCGACCACGACAGCAAGGTCCTCAAAGAAGAACGCCACACCTTGAGGCGTTGGCGCAATAGGCTCCACTTTGAGACCAAGCTTGCACAGACGAGGCATGCTAATAAGAAGGAGTGGGTCGAGAAGAAGAAGGCCCGGATGGAATATTTGGGCAAGTTGCTGGAGGAAAAGGAGGCCTCCATCAGGGCCCTTGACACTAATTCTCGTGAGATTCTAGAGTAGGCCAAGAAAAGCAATGATGCTGCTGATGAACGTCATGACAGTCTCAATACATTAAACGAGATTCTCCTGAAGTGCCGAGCGGATCTCGATGCATGGGAAGAGAAACTCCTAGAATAGCAGAGGGATATTTTGAAAAGAGAGGAGGAGCTCGCCCAGAAGCTGACTTTGGGAGAGCAAAATTTGGCTGACTGCAAAAAAAGCTTGATTTGTGGTGCAAGGAAGAGGAAGAGAAGTACTAGAAACTGTGGTAGGAGCTCTCAAAAAGAGAAGCTGATGCTGCCACCAGAGAAGGGAAAGTAAGAGGCAGGGAGAAGGACCTGGTCGAACGGCAGAACCGCATCCACCTCCGGGAGAAGGAGCTAGCCGTCCGCAAAAAGCAAATAGTTGAGAGTATGTACACTGCAAGGATTCCGGTTTATCACAACGAAAAAATTCGTCGCAATAGGTCGCTGTTGCAACAAAAAAGAGTGTGGAAATAGTTTTTACGAATCGTCATAATAATTCTCACGGCGATAGGTTATTTGTGATGCCTTGGCATCCGTGATGAATAGTATGGTGTTGCAACGATTTTACATTGGTGGCAAATAGGACGCTATTGCAACGGTTTCATGTATTGCGACGATTTAACGTATCGCAACGAATTGTACGGTATTGCAACAGGTTCACGATCGTGGCAAATAGTTTAGTATTGGAATGATTTCATATTCGTGACAAATAGTATGTTGTTACAACGATTTAGCATATTGTGATGATTTAACGTATTGCAACAAACAACATGGTATTGCAATGATTTCACATTTGTGGTAATTGTATGTGGTTGCAACGATTTCACAGGCGTGGCAATAGTATGGTATTGTAACGATTTTACATTCGTGGCAAATAGTATGTTATTGCAACGGTTTAGCGTATTCCGATGATTTAACGTATTGCAACGAATAGCATTGTATTGCAACGATTTCGCAGGCGTGGCAATAGTACGGTATTGTAACGATTTCACATTTATGGCAAATAGTATGTTATTGCAACGGTTTGTGATGATTTAATGTATTGCAACAAATAGCATTGTATTGCAACGATTTCGCGTTCGTGGTAATAGTACGTGATTGCAATGATTTTCACATTCGTGGCAAATACTACAATATTGCAATGATTTTCACAGCCGTGGCAAATAGTAACATATTGCAACGATTTCACATCTGTGGCAAATAGTATGATACTGCGATGGTTTAACGTCCGTGGCAAATAGTAGGTTAGTGCAACGAGTCAACAAACATGGCAAATAGTACCATATTGCAACGATTTCAGATCCATGGGAATTAGTCTAGTACTGCAACGATTTCGTATCCATGGCGAATAGTTGGGTATTGCAATGAGTCCACAAACATGGCGAATGGTACCGTATTGCAACGGTTTCAGATCCGTTGGAACTAGTATGGTACCGCAACGATTTTGCATCCGTGGCGAATAGTTTGGTATTGCAACGATTTCTTATCTGTGGTAATAGTGTTTTAATGCAACGTTTTTTGAGTCATTGCCAAATGTTTATACTACAATGTTTCGTCATTCTATTGCCATGTTTTATCATCCGTATTGGCAATAGCTTCCTATTGCAAAAATTTATCATTCGTGAAAAAAATTGTAATGCCACGATTTATAATTAGCGGCAGTAGAACCCGAACACCAGGTTTGAAAATTAGTGGCAACAGAATCACGAGTTTAACAATAAACATCCATCAATTTTACAACATGCATAACAACACTCAAGGATTACTTAAGCGATGTGTTTGCATGCTAAGAGTTTTCCTAAGCTTACCGGGACTAATTGTTGGAGCAGGTGGCTTTTGGCGGTTCCTTATTTGTTGGACCTTCTGTGGAGTGGTTGCCATCATCATTTTGTGCATTTCAGCCAATGAGGCGCGCATGTACTGCATTTCCATAGCTGTTTGTTCACGATCAGCTGCTATCTGACCTTGTAAGTCTGGACTTCTACGATTAGCTCTTCATTCTTCTGGTTTATGCAGTCCATCTGGGTGTTTAAGCTATCATTTCTTCCTTCCAAGTCCTACACTATTTCATTGAGGCCTGCATTTCTAAATTCTAAGTTTCGAACTTGGTCGTTGAGGTGTTCAGACATCTGGATACACATACGTTCACGTTCAGGACCAGTTGGGTTAGCCATATAACCACGCCCCCGAACCTGTGATCCTGCACAACCGGTTGAGGATCTATAACAACACTGGAAGATGTAGTTTCTTTCCTCATATGGAATTGGGCCTCCCTGCTTAGCTTCCATGTCGTCCACTTGGATACGTGCCTGGATCTATATACGAAAAGAAAAGTCACAGGTAATTTGCAAATATTTATTTAATTGGGGATTGTTTGAAGTGTTACTCACATGTACAGCTTCTGCCAGCTTGTTTGTCCAGTTACCGTTCAACAAATGGCTTGCCTCCCATAGTTGTATGTCATCGGGTTCTTCTCTGGTCTCTGGGTCTCGCTACATAAAATACAAGTAAACTTCAACATGTCGGTATACATATTGTTTGCAACGCAAAGTAAAAGCGTGATTTATTTTTCATACCTTCTCCTAACCTAGTTGGGCATAGGATTTGGAGCCAAGCAAGTGACGCGCCTATTGTCTTCTTTGATTTTGAGAATTGATCCTGCTTATTGACTGCAATAATTTTAAAAATGAAATCAACGAATTAAAGTAAATGAAATATTTTTTAAATGATGCGAAGCTATTAAAAAGTTAGCTGACCTTGAATCGCTCAGACCCAAAATATTCTATTAGGTGCAACCACTCGGGCGTTGTTATGTCAGCAGGCAGGTTTCGTATACGTTCTTCATCGGTAGAATAACTCTTATAGGTGGCATGCAAAGTCGAGCGCCACCCCTTGTAGCGCTCACCAGCAATTTTCAAAATTTTTCTTGCGCTCCCCGGTGTGTCCTCCATGTCCCAGGAATCCTGTACATTGTATAACAAGTTGCTGTAAACGTACAGGATGGAGATTGCAAGAAAAAAATACTTGTGTGGGGGTGTGACAACACTAACCAGAATGTCTCGTACTATATCTGTCTTGTTACTATGGACAACCTCTGCCCACTTCGTTGTACCGGTGAGGGATGCATGTCTTTTTGCAAACGTAACCACATCATCGACAAAGTGCCGCTGATTAATACCAACCACATCACCCAACCTAGCAGATAACTGAATTGGTAGCTTCACATGCTGCGTTCTACTAACTTGGGATGCATAGCGTATTCTAGCAACCTTAAGTCCTTTAGCCACACTTCTTCCTAGCTTCCTTCCTTTTGTTACATTGATTCAAATGGTAAATGATTAAAGCAAATTACCACCTGAACAAGTTTAGTATCATGTACAAATAGTGTGAAAAGAAGAAAAGTCTGATGTTCATACCATCTTCAGGACGAGTGCGGCAAATACGAGCGTGGGAGGACCGCGTCATGCCAGCACCATTTTATTCTGTAGTACTCCCTCCTGGTTTATATTAATTGTCACCCACAAATGAATTAAAAATGAACTACTACAGTAGTTAGGACTGTCCAAACGTCACCTATTTTGATGGGGGGGGGCGTTACATTATTGACTTCTTTGTTGCTGTTCATACCGTAAAATGAGCCATCAGGTACACATGTCAGTGGCGGTACGCACTCGTAGTACTGCAGAGGATTTTCAGTCCATGAGCAAAGCAGTCAAGACTGTGAGGGGGCATGCAACTGGCAACTCTAGACTAGATAGAGATAGGGTTCGCCGGTTCGGTCTGACTGACATCAGCCGGAGCGCGTCTTGAAGAGAATTATTAGTTGCAGGGCAAGTAATGAATGCCAGCGATAGCAGTTGGCGAATGCAAGACAGATAAAGCAGGCAGCTTGCGGGATTGAAATTCTCCATAGTACTGCACCTGCATTAGCTGCCACTGACATGTGGGCCTATGAGACATCGGGTCTACTTGTCAGTGGTGGCTACTACAGGTGCAGTACTGCATAGTGCCAGCTTGCGACACTCAACAAAGAGAGGGTTCGGTCTCGCCGAAACTCTCGAGGAGGATTGGTGGCAGGGCGAGTAATGGCCAGGGATTTGCGGGCGACGGGATAATCATGGCACGCGAAGGATGGGACGTGGCGATGAGCGAGGGAGACGTGTCGGGGAGGACACTGAAGTGACTAGCAGCAGGGCGTGGGCGTGGGCGCCGGTGCCGGCCGGAGTGGCCGATGGCGAGAGAGCACAACGTGGAGGCATAAAAAAATCACACCAACACACAGGCTGATGAACTGTTAACTATAAAGACTAAGTACTACCAAGAAAGTAGAATCGCAAGGCATGCTAAAACAATTAGTAGAGCCTAGGAAAGAATGCAAATGACCATGATACACCCATCATCAAATATCTAAAGGACAGAACGTAGTCTCTCAAAATGCTCCAAATTCAATGACCAAGGAGTGGAGTAAAAAACTAACACGCTCTGCCAAAACAAATGGCACAGTAGAGAGGCAGGTAGTAATGTGATGTGATATGGGTAGTTGTAATCTACTACTGAGGATAGAGTTGGAGTGGGACATTTTTTAAGCACCAAAAGTAAAATTACGCTGGGGCGGAAGGAGTATTTCTTGTTTGTATATCTATACCTACTGTTGGTTCATGCATCGTAGTAGTACCAGGGAGTGAAGAACCTTGGGGTTCCTGAACATAATGTGCTGCAATATTCTTTGCGTACCATGCAAATGATTTAATGTTGTCTAAATTTGTTTAATTGTGATAGTAAACACATTTATAGTTATACCAGGTGCTTGTTGGCCACCATGAATGCTTGTAGACGACATCACAGTTTGATGTCTTGTTCCTAATGTAAAGAGCATTGTAAGTAGTCATTCCAAATAACAGTGATGATGTCAGATTAATGACTGACGCAGATTTTGGATCGGACGGTGTGCTTTCTATAAACTGCAGTGTTTGTTACTAACAGAGGAATTAGAAAAGAAAGAATAGAAAAAAACGTACGATCCGAGAAAGCCACAAGAAAGAAAAAAGTGAAAACCATGGGAACTAAAAATCTTAGGAATACAAATTTGTAAAACAGGAATGAGAGTACAACATATGGAGTGGTTGATCAGATAACCCGTGCGTCATTTACTTCTAAATCCAGAAATTACATACTAGTACCTTTGCTTTTTAGTATTTGTCGTTCCCGGCCAGGAATTGAACTAGAAATACATTACCGTAAAAGCAACATTTATTTAGGGATAGATGTAGTGTATGTATATATATATATATATATATATATATATATATATATATATATATATATATATATATATATATATATATACATACATACATAACTAAATTCGTGAAACAGAAGACCACATTTCTTCTTTGTTAATTTATTTAATCTTCGTATATCAGGATGGATCGTGTATAACTTAACTAGGCCAAAACTGCATGGATCGTGTAGTACCAAGCCAATATAGCTCTATAAAAAGACGGCATGGATGTGTAGTTTACCTAGCACAAAACTGGAGTCCGGGATGCGATGTCGCAAGGAGGTGTCGGCGACGAAGAGGTTCGGTAGAGCCCATCAAACTTGGTCGCCCGGCGTTGTACCCAGGAGTCAACACCACCAAGAGCTTTGATGTGTCACTGTGAGATCCATGGGAGAAAAATTGTAAAAACCGTGGGAAATGAAAACATGGGAATTTCTTAGGAATATAAGTATGGAACACAGGATAGAGAGACAACACATTTTGGGGTACTGCGAGATCACCGGAAGGGCGGGGCAGCGGTGTGTCGGGAACGGAGGTCAGTGTTTCCATTTATACCATCGTGGCTGAAATAGGGTTACAATAATAGGCGGGACTGAAATTGGAGGCGCAGATAGTGAAAATTGAATTGTCAAAATCTCAAACGTGGTGCGCCAAGTAGAACAAAAAAATTTCGCGGGAGTGGAGAATTTGACGCAAGCCGTGCCCCTGTGCACGCATCCAATCGTGATTAATTACATCTCATGTCGCGTCGATTCCTGCACATGGCTGGTGCATGTAGCTAGAGGGGTAGAATTCATCTTAGGACAACTTGCTCGCTTCTTAATTCATCTTTGTTGCCATGCATGGAGATCAAAATCTAAATGCAGTCATCTGCTAGCTAGTGGGACATTCCAAAAAAATACGAAAAAAATATGAATCGCCAAATGTATACGTATGTGCTAATGCAAACGATATGCAAATACAACCAAGTGCACGAAACGATGGTACACAATTAGCATTTTGTAACATTAATCACAATGAAACGATAACATGTAGTATATACTACTACATACTAAAAATACATTTTCCCAAGCGCCGACTACAAATGAAAAAATTGAGTGAAAGAACACAAAAGAGGAGAAACGCAGCCTCAACCACGATCTCAATGGAGTTTCAACCAAGAGTCGTTGATTGTCGCAACACAACGAATTCTTGGCTAGACATTGAACAACAGTTATCTCGCCCCTTTTTCAGAAAGGAGATGTTTTTTTATATTGCATAGGATGCATTGTTCATGAACAGAAAAGACATTTATCATTAAAATAGAAACAACACATATTACAAACAGGAACTACGAAAGCACATAGAAGACAAGAAAAAGAAAAACTACAAATACTACTCTACTCGGAGTCGGAAGAGATCTCCTCTACCTCCGCCTCTGCCGATGCTGCCCGTCGCCTCCTCCGCTGCTGCCGCCGCCGCCTCCTCCATTGCCGCCGCTGTTGCCACCTCCTCCGACAATTTAGTCCGATACATCCCGCGCCAATATGTCGAGCTTTTTTGCTCGCTCGGCGGTGGCGGAAAGGTCTCAGTGGCCTCCTTCAGGCGCCGATCGAGTTCATCGAAGCCGTGTTCGACAAGGCGGACAGTCTCTTAAACCCAAACGGGATGAGGAGGTGCGGGCGCCGCGAGCGGAGAAGGGGACGGAGGAGGTGCGGGCGCCGCCTCCAGTTCCATCGGCATTGGCTGCGACAGAAACGGAGAAGAAGGAGGTTCAGAGGACGTCGACGGCATGGAGTGCTTCGGTGCGGGGCTACGCATTTGTTCCGCGACGGAGTTGCGGAGAAAGAGCGAGAGGTGGTCGGCGATGGTGCGACGCTGAAGAAAGAGAAGTTTGGAGGCTACGATCGATGGAGATGGAGTGGTGCGGCAGAGACGCAAGAGGACGGGTGTGCCTTTATAGCGGGTCCTCGTCCCGTGTGAGTAGAGATGATCGGACGCTTTGAAAACTGCACTGTCGAATTATTCCAAACCGCAGTTGGCTTCCATCTCCGCTTCATAAGCAGTTTTTTAATTTGACATGCAAAGGGTCCAGGGTATGCAGTGGCCCACCTGGCATACTTTGTAGGTCTGTCCAGCGGTGTTTCAATTTTTTAGTTCTAGTTTTTAATTTTGACACGCAAAGGGCCCACCGGCCCAAGGTATATGCAATGTTCCAATTTTTTTTCAGTTTGTCACGCAAAATACCTCGATCATGTTTCATGACGTTACGTGTTTTCTCTTATTTTTTGAAAGATCATCATATATATATATATATATATATATATATATATATATATATATATATATATATATATAGTTGAAAGATCGTCAGAAAACAGAAGAAAAAAGTACAAGACGATGAACACACCACACATTCATGCATTCATTAACACAAACACACACACACACACACACACACACACACACACACACACACACAGATATATATATATATATATATATATATTTATATATATCACAAACCCTCGTTCATGTTTTCTGTTTGACATGCAAAAGACCTCGATCATGCATGTTTGGTGACGTTAGGTGTTTTCTAATTTTGTTGAAAGATCGTCATATTTGGGACTCGTTGATCATGTTTGGGGTGTAGCAAGCATCCATGGACAAGTAACATATGCACTTGAAAACCTCGCGACGATCATGTTTGATGACAATATTATTACGTGTTTTCTCTGTTTTTTGTTGAAACATCATCATATATAGTTTGAGGCTCGTTGATCATGTTTGGGGCATGACAACTAACATGTTATATATATATATATATATATATATATATATATATATATATATATATATATATATATATATATATATATATAGTTTGTCTTGTTGATCCTATGTTGGGGTGTAGGGCAGCATGCATGGACACCTATAACATGCATGTGAGAGAGACGTCGATGATCATATGTACTCCTCCCGTCTCCATGAACTTGTCGCTTTGTTGTAGTTCATTTTTTAACTACAAAAGCCGCATCAGAAGAGCTTGTTTATTGGCTCATGGACAAGGAACATTATTTGTACCTAGTAAAAAAAGTATAAGTTGGTCGGCGTTGCCGTTCGTACGCGAATGATGCGGCCAGGTAGTTGCTCATGCAGGTGTATGGTAATTACGTGAGTGTTTAATCGGGTCATGTGGTTAGTCCACGATGCACCCTAAATCCAATGTTGAGGCTGTGTATTTGTCATTTGTGCGTACACTCTAGTGACATGTGACAAAGTGCTCAGTCATCAATTGCGTTTGGTTTGACGTCAAAGTTCAATTGGAGATAGATCATCCATTTCTCTATGTCTTCGATCATCGAAATTAACGTTTGGTTGGATGGACTGGATGATCCAATTTTTTCGTGGTAGGTTGGATGAAACTTGATTGGATTATTGAATCATCATAGTTGATAATTTCATAGTATTGTTCGTGCGCATGATGATGGATCGTGCACGCCGAGCGCTGATGTATTCAGATCGCTAAGCAAAGTTCGGACGTGGAGTTCGTGTGTGCCCATGCACCCTGCAAGATTCGGTGCACTCACGTACGTGGCAATCATCAGGGCAGGGTGGTACAGTCGCGGGAACCGTGCAGTGCGCCCTTGGCTGTAAGATTTGGAGCGTGAACGTACGTGGCAACCATCTGGGCAGGGTCGCACAGAGACGGGTGTGCGGAAGGGCCGCAGAGAATTCAATTTTGGTGTTTGGAAACACGGTATTTTTGGAGTTTTAGACCATCCGCAGCGGTTTCCTCTAAAACTTACTCTATATCAATCTATACTTCAAGTATATTCTCTATACTTCCAGAATTTCACTCTGGACACTAACTCTATACTTCCAGTAATCTACTCTATATTTCCAGTCTAGTAAGCTTTACAGTGAGCCACTGCGGATGGTCTTAGAGCAATTAGCATTACCGTGGTATTTGAGATTACTATGGTATTTTTTACAGAATGATGTTTGTCAACCAAACAGTCCTATGTATTGCAAAATCGTGGTATTACAAAACTGTGTTATTGAAATACGTACTTTGGTTTTGCCATGTCATTTTAAAAACTGTGGTTTCCAAAACTTTAGTATTGAAAAATTGTGCTCCCAAACACAGCCTAAAGCTTTACCGTGAACCACTGTGGATGGTCTTAAAGGCAGGTCCGGCTCTGGGCCTAGGCGGGCGGAAATAAATTTTCTGCGGCCCTGCCGCACAACATCGCCTGTCGCATCTCCGGCTCCGCCGTCGGCCCACCCTCGACTCGAGAACGGATCGAGGGGAAGGCTCATCGCCCATAGCGGCCGTGTAGCTTCCGTCCCCTCGATCTGTTGGCGATGAGCCTTCTCCTCATCCGTTCTCGAGTTCACGGCGGCCACGACACTGCTTCGACCCCGCTTCTGGTCTGACGACGCTGATGATCCGCAACATACTTTTAAATCTGCGCGTTGGTATTCTCCCCCTCATATTTGTTGATGCGTTAATACCTGATGTTTTACATCGTTTTCCACAGGAGGCAAAAAGTAATGAACATCATTGATCAGCACTGCGCTGAGGAGAATGCAAAAATTGCAGTGGGCTGTGTCAAGTCGGTTTTACGATTTTATTCACGTTCCATTTGACTTCAAGTACCACACCTGTGCTTTGAAATATATGATTATACTAATCAAGCTCCGGTCTTTTATTGATTGATACTTAACCTCATTTGTTGCATTTGCCAAGGTCCGAGGCCAACAAGGGCTACTGCTTTGTCAATGTCACATCGCCAGATGCGGCGTTCCGGCTGTGGACGAAGCACCTGCATGGCTTCCGTTGGAGGGTGAACGACTCGCAGAAGATGTGCGAGGTCGACTACGCCAACATTCAGGTACGTCGCCGTCCTCTGCCACCGTTTTCCATTGCACCGTCGCTGCATGGTGTTCACCTGCTGCTGCTCGTCATCCTTTTCGCAGGGTCAAGATGCGTTGGTGGCCCATTTCTCCAAGTCATGCTTCAACTGCGAAACCGAGGAGTTCCTGCCAGTGTGGTTCAGCTCGCCGTGGAAGGTGAACGACTTGCGGAAGATGTGCGAGGTCGACTACGGCAACATCTAGGTACTTCACTGTCCGCTGCCACCATTTTCCATTGCGCTGCCGCTGCAACGTGTTCACCTGCCGCTGCTCGTCATCCTTTCATAGGGTCGGGATGCATTGATGGATGTGGCCACATGGTTTCTCTTGTAGGTGTATGGTAATTACGTGAGTGTTTGGTCGGGTCATGTGGTTAGTCCACGATGCACCCTAAAACCGGTGTTGAGGCCGTGTATTTGTCATTTGTGCGTACACTCTAGTGACATGTGACAAAGTGCTCAGTCATCAATTGCATTTGGTTTGACGTCGAAGTTCAATTGGAGATAGATCATCCATTTCTTTATGTCTTGGATCTTCCAAATTAACGTTTGGTTGGATGGACTGGACGATCGAATTTTTTGTTGGTAGGTTGGATGAAACTTGATTGGATTATTGAATCATCAAAGTTGATAATTTCATAATATTATTCGTGCGCATGATGATGGATCGTGCACGCCAAGCACCGAGTTATTCGGATCGCTGAGCAAAGTTCGGACGTGGAGTTCGTGTGCCCGTGCGCGCTGCAAGATTCAGTGCGCTCGCATATGTGGCAATCATCAGGGCAGGGTGGTACAGTCGTCGTAACTGTGCAGTGCGCCCTTGGCTGTAAGATTTGGAGCGTGAACGTACGTGGCAACCATCTGGGCAGGGTCGCACAGAGACGGCTGTGTGCAGAAGGGCCACAGAGAATTCGATTTTGGTGTTTGGGAACACGGTATTATCGGAGTTTTAGAGCAATTAGCAATATGGTGGTATTTGAGATTACTATGGTATTTCTTACAGAATGGTGTTTGTCAACCAAACAGTCCTATGTATTGCAAAATCGTGGTATTACAAAATTGTGTTACTGAAATACGTACTTTGGTATTGCCATGTCATTTTAAAGACTCTGGTTTCCAAAACTTTAGTACTGAAAAACTGTGCTCCCAAACATAGCCTAAAGCTTTACCGCGAACCACTGCGGATGGTCTTAAAGGCAGGCCTAGCTCTGGGCCTAGGCAGGCGGAAATAAATTTTCTGCGTCCCTACCACACAACGTCGCGCGTGCGCCCCCGCGCCGCATGCCGTCCGATGGAAATCCCTCTGAGATCCTTCGCTTCGCGCTCGGTTTGTTGTCTGGACACCAAAGGATGGAAATCCTGCATGTCCCGTTCCCACGATTATGAGATTTTGATCGGACGGCGTGCGAGGCAGGGGCGCACGCGCGATGCTGTGCGGCAGGGTCGCAGAAAATTTGTGGGCTACTGCCTAGGGCCAGGCCGGTGGGTGGGGGTGGTCACGTCCTACTAATGTTAGTTCAATGCTTTGTCCAAAACGTCAAATAAAAGAATAAGGAGGGAGTATTTATTAGATACAGTATAATATTACTAATGTGTTAATTTTCCATATGCGACGTTTTTTTGATAAAAGGAGGAGTTTTTCGTTAGTGCATGTACTGGAGTAGGACACATTATTCATGAACATTAAATAAAAGACATTTTTCATTAACATAAAAACAACACATATATTACAAACATGAGAAAAAACACTTAGAAAACAAAAGAAAAAACTACTACTCATCCTACTCTACTCGGAGGAGGACTTGTCCACCTCCGCCGCTGCCTCCGCCGGCGTCGCCTCCGCCTCTGCATCCGCCGCCTCCGCCTCCGCCGCAACCGCCGGCGGAGCATCCTCCAACACCAGATCGAACTTCTTCCGGTTGACGGCCTCCACGAGTTGCTTGCGAAACCCATCCCCGGCCTCCTCACCGATCGTCTCGTAGAGGCAGTCGAGACGAGCGGCAACAAAGCCTAACCCGAAGATGTAGTAGCCGACGGAGTCCATGCTGGCGTGGTGGGGAAGGACACCAAGTCCCAGTTGGCAATAGGAGTGAGATGTATTGTGAAATATATCCTACGCCATTTTGTCGAGCGCTTTTTCTTGCACATCAGCGGCGAACAGGCTGTCGGTGACCTCCTTAAGCTTGCCGTCGAGTTTGTCGATGCTTTCTTCCCTGAGGCGGATAGTCTCATCATAGTCGGACGGAAGAGGTTCGGGCGCCGCGGGCAGAGACGGGAGTGGAGGAGGTGCGGGCGCCGCCTCCAGTTCCACCGGCCTTGGCGATGACAGAAACGGGGAAGGAGGTTCGGAGGACGTCGATGACCTGGAGCGCTTCGGTGCGGGGCTACCCATTTGTGCGGCGACGGACGTGCGAACAAAGAGAGAGAGGTGGTTGACGGTGGTGTGGCAAAGAAGCAAGAGGAGAAGTTTGGAGGCTAAATCGATCGAGAGGTGCGGCGGAGAAGAAGAGGAAGGTGTGCCTTTATAGCGGGTCGTCGTCTAAGCGCGTGAGTGGAGATGATCCGACGCTTCAAAAATTGTGCTTTTGAATCGTCGGTCAGAGTTACTCCAAACAGCGGTTCGCCTCCTCTCGGTTGTCGCAAGTGTTTTCACAAGTGTGTTCATTTGTTCCTAAAATCAGAGCACGTAGCGGCTAGCGCCTACGCCTATTGTTTCTTCAAAAGACGAGTACAACGATACATAATGGCAACATGTGATCGATTAATTTGATGAACCATGTACGTACGTAGTGAGAGCTGTGTGCTTATTAGACGATGGTAGTCCACATTCTATCCTCGTACCGTCGAGGGAACATCCTTGTGTCAAATTTGGTATCTCTATTGATGACAGGATAATATTCTTCATTAGTGTGATAGTTAAACGGCCATATGCTGTAGGTTGAGAGCATACACACATGCATGGTAGAGAATATGATAAATATAGAAATATATATACATGGTAGTAAATATTATTCTATTCTTGGAATACATGTTTGGGACGTAGCATATGTACGTCTAACATACATGTGAAAGACCTCGATCATGTTTGCTGACGTTACGTGTTCTCTTTTTTATTGAGAGATCATCATGTTTCAGGCTCGTTGATCATGTTTGGGGCGTAGCATGCATGGACAACTAACATGCATGTGAAATACCGCGATGCATGTGAAATAACATGCATGTTTTTAAAAGCAAGATATAGTGTTTCCTCAAGAAAAAATAATTATGAGAGATTGGGCACACAAGCACAAAAGCTAGAAATTGAGCAATGCACCTACGAATTCCATATGCTGGGATGATCGACGGCAGCCAATCTGCAAACTCGGTGGTAAGATCAGTAGTCACCGGAGAGCAGCTTGCGGCCGACCTGGAAGGAGACGAAGGCGTCGATGCACGCATAGCTGATCTGCTCACCGGAGAGATTGTACGTGTCCCAGTTGCTCGTCCTCACCCCGTAAGGCTTCTCCATGTCGGCGCCCATCACGGCGCTCGCGATGTCCTTCAGCCCCGCGCGGTGGAGGCTCGGGCGATCCATCTCCTCTGTCGCAAGCTCGGCCAGGTCCACCGTTTTGGCCACCTTCAGCTGCCAGTCCTTCCAAAGTCTGTTGGTGTCACCCTCCACTCCGACGCCGATGATGCTGTAGTCAGAATCGCTGAGGAAATCTTCTAGCTCGTCGGGGAAGTAGTCAACGTGGATGACCTGGAAGATGAGGCAGCAGCGGCCGATGTAGAGCTGTAGAACAGCGACGGGGTTCTGGTCGGCGGAGTAGCTGGGGCACCACTCGACGTCGAGCCCAACGACGAGCTTGTGAAGGCACCAACGGTGGACGGAGAGGACCTCGTCGAGCTAGTCCTCCACGGCCTTGCCGGAGGACGTCACAGTGGTGGTGATCACGTCTTCCTCGAATGTCATGTTGTATACCTGAGTCCCTGCCATTGGGTCTCTCTCCTTGTCGTTCCTACGGTTACCGTCTATGGCGGCGCGGCGCAACTCTCTGTCCTGTGCAAAACCTTCGTCTACACCTTTAGTTTGGATTTTAATTGGAAACGGGTCTGGATATATAACTGATGCAGTTACTATATGAGCGGAGGAGTTTCAAAATTTGATGGGCCAGAGCCCGGAGTAAAGAGAGTAATGAAGATTTTGAATCTTATATACTTTTTCGAATTTTTAATTCTTATCGTTATGACCACAAGTTGCATGGTCTCAACCTAACACCACGTACAACAACAATAGCATTTCTCAGGAGTCCACGCACTAGATATGCCGGGTGGGCCACGGGATACCCTGGGTCCAGTCACCAGAGAGTAGCTAATGTGAATACATGTTGGAGAGATCAGCGGAATTGGGAAGTTGCCAATGAAGATGGATGTCAGCAGTGTCACGGTTCTTGTATCAAAACGTGCGCCATCCTTTTTCTTATTCTCGTTTTTCTTATAAGTTTGTATTATATTCCACCAATCTTCTAAGAGCATCTCCAACCCGTTTGCTATTTTTTGTTTGCTATTCTTTCAAATAGCAAATATGCTATCCACACTTAGCATCTCATTCTATGAACATCTCCAACCCGTTTGCTATATGATGTGCTATATTAAAAAAATTTTGTAAGACCTATGTGTGTTGAATACATTGGCTTTTAGTGAATACACTTGGCTTTGATGATAAAAGTTTTTAATATCACCAAAACACTTTTTTATCAAGGTCCGACTCTAGCTCCGAGCTATAGCAAGGTCCGACCATAGGTCTGACTTGTTTTTGGTAGCTCCGGCTACGTTAGATGTTAGGTCCGACTTCTTGGTAAGGTCCGACTAGCTTTGGTTAGCTCCGGTGAGCTTTGTCTTTGATAGCTCCGGCATGACTTTGTTAGATCCAGCATGTCTTTGATAGCTCCGGCATGTCTTTGATAGCTCCGGCATATATTTGATAGCTCCGGCATGCTTTTGCTAAGCTCCGACGTACTTTGCCTAGCTCTGGTTTTGGGTTGACTAGTTTTGACTAGTTTTGGTTAAGCTCCGGTGCTAGTATCTACTAGTTTTGGTAAGCTCCGGCAGGTGCTTCATTGTACTAGTTTTGGTAAGCTTCGGGTCAAGCTCCGGCTTGCTGTGGGACGGTCCGGAACTTGACCGCAATACTTCTACTTTTCATTTGCAAAGTTTTGAACTTGCTTAATATTCTTGGAAAGATTGCCTAGTATTCATTTGCTAAGTTTTTGGTGTGTTTTGGTTGATATGGATGATTTCGTTTTGATATGCTTTGCAACATCCTTATGTGAGGTGCTCACGTAAGGTGTTGTGTTCGGAACTAACTTGAGTCAAGTCGAGGACTTGGGCTTGTATGTATTGGTTGTTTATTCATGTGCAGGTGTTGCTTGAGTTAAAGACATGGCTGGTGACGGGATCCATTGGACTAGTCTCAGGGAGGAGATGAGGTTCCAACAACCAAATTCAGGAGGAATTGTGGTTGAGCTGATCAGGAGGTTGTGCAGCATGATTGAATCAAGAACAATGCATATCAAGGTATCGTGGACGTCATTGGAAGATGTTTGCACATGTGCAAGGAGTGCATGGACATGGCTACATGGTTTCGGGACGTGATGAAGAGATGTGGACGTAAAGAATTGGTCGGAAAGGTCCAACCGACTAGGTTATGGACTCAGGCTGCGGCTGAGTCAAGTTTGACTCAAATATGGAAAGATTTGAGTTTATTATGATAGGATTTCGTGTGGGTAACGAATTTGAGTTGTTTAGGAATGTGGGATACGTTTCTAAGGTGTTTGGAAGTCTTAAGATTGCTCCTATCTGCGTATAGAAGAATCTTGAGCAGTTATGGAAAGTTACGATTCATGATCTGAGTATGATTGGAGTCCTAGTTGATATTAGGTTGGCCAAAGGGCTGGTTATATAAGCAAGGGAGCCCAGAGCTCGTGGTGCACGACTTTGGGGCTGTTCCTCTTGTGTTCTATTGAATAAAATTTGTAGTTCAAAGGAACTTTTGTGCCTTGTTCGTCCGACTTGTTCCAGACAAGTTTTACTCGTCGAGTTTCTGGACAGCACTACCTTTCGTCGGTGGTTTTATCATAACTCGAGTTTTACAGATCCAATTGACGTGATTCTTTTTGAGTTGTTTTCACAACTTGATTGTCTATTATATGTCAAAATGTCACGGTCATTGGATTTGTGGTTTCTGATCTACACGAGTTTCTTTGCAGCATTCTAGAACTGTTTTTTCTTGGGTAGGACAGATTGACCATTGTTTGATCATTCGATCATAACTTGAGTTTTTCTCGACGGATTTGAGTGATTCTTTTTGTGTTGTCTTTGTGACTTGATTATCTCTGATATCTATCACTTTTGTCACAGTGAAACACGTTTAGATTAGTCTCACCCATGATTTCTTTAACAGATCGTTTTTCTGCCGAAAGGGTTTGGGGTTTAATTGTTTCCGCTGCGTAAGATTTTTAAATCTACCATTCACCCCCTCTGGTAGCTTTTAACGTGCTCTTCGATCCTACAATTTCATATTTTATTAATATGTAATAATTATTTTAAAATTCAAATAATATTGTTGCAACGGCTATATTGTGACGTTTGTATTTCCAACGGCTATTTTTCAATGGTTATATTTCTAACGACTATTTTTCAACGGTTGTATTTCCAAACGACAATAATGTAGCAGAAATTGGGGATAGCAAACCAGATAGCATTTGCTACTAGTAGCGCACCAAGAGCTCCATATAGCAAATGGCTAAAAGTACCAATCCTAATAGCAAACCGGTTGGAGATGATTTTTGCTCTAAATTTGCTAAATAATAGGATATCACAACATATAGGTAATGGCTAGAAGAGCATCTCCAACCCATTAGCTATATGATGTGCTATCCTATTATTTAGCAAATCTAGAGCAAAAAACATCTCCAACCGGTTTGCTATTAGGATTGCTACTTTTAGCCATTTGCTATATGGAGCTCTCGGTGTGCTACTAGTAGCAAATGCTATCCGGTTTGCTATTCTCGATTTCCGGTACATTATCGTCATTCTATTGCAAAATAGTTGTTTAAAATTAGCCATTGCAAATACATCCGTTGAAAAATAGTTGTTAGAAAGATAACCATTGAAAAATAGCCATTATAAATACAACCGTTACAATATAGCCATTGCAACAATGTTATTTGAATTTTAAAATAATTATTATATACTAATAAAATACGAAAAAAAATTAATATAGCACATCATATAGCAAACGGGTTGGAGATGCTCATGGAATGATATGCTAAATGTGGATAGCATATTTGTCATTTGAAAGAATAGCAAACCAAAAATAACAAATGGGTTGGAGATGCTCTAACCCTCCTTTATTTGAAGTTGTACGGTTGGATCAGGATACATGGCCGGCGTACACTTTACGACACACTAGTGGAAGTAAAACACCCGATACACTTTATGACACACTTGTGAAAGTTAAAATACACGATACATTTTATTATTATGGAAGTCTATAACTAAGACTCAATCCAAATCGGGCAAAAATTTTGATGACCCTGACTTCTAGTTTGTTTTTGCAAGCCATCTGGAATCAAGTCTTTTTTTGTCTTCACCCTTTTGCAATGACGCCCACGAGCATCTAATCTAGTCTAGAGTTGATAAGTACTCCAGAAATTGTTGTTGCATTTTTTGTGATTTACTACATGCTTTGCTGTTTGATTGCTCATTATGTTGGATCTGTGTTGGGTTTGAACAAAGATGGGCTTCTCCCTGCTGGTCCTGTCAGATAAACTAGTAGGTGATAGTCACTTTCTGGATCTGCAGCTCAGTAGAGTTGGAAGTGGAAATATATTCCATTCTAAAAGATAAAAGAGATAAATAGTCCACTAGTTTATCGTTAGAACAACAACATTAGAACTATTTTTGCACACCAATGAACAGAAATATAAAGTTCATTACCTTAAGACGATACATTACAAACAGGAAAAAAGAAAAACACAAACTACAAAAAAGAAAAGATAAAAAACACAACTAAGAACAAGAAAAAAACTACTTCACCACCTCGCTCCACCTACTTCTCCTTCTCCTCCTCCTCCTTGGGCTCCTGGCTGGGCGGGGGCGCCTCTCGCGGTGGAGACGGGAAGCCCAGTTTCCTGGAAACCACCGTCACCAGGTTGTCGCGGCTGGCAACGCTGAGCTCGTCCGCCAGCGTCTCCCAAAGGACGTCAAGGCGACCGGCCAAGTGCGTCATGCTGAAGACATAGTGGCTCGTGGTCCCCATGGCAGCATACTTTGGAAGGGGACCAAGCCTATGGCGATGCATGGAGCGTGATGTATTGTCAAATACATCACGCACCATCTTCCGGAGAGCCAACTCCATGTCTGGCGGGGAGTCCGGTCGGGGACGCTTCCCCTTGGCGTCCTTCGGCGGGCTTGGCGGCGGCGTTTCCTTGTCAGCCATGGTGTTCTTGGCACTATTTTGGGAAGAGAGGAAAAGTGGCTGTGCAGAGAAGACGATGGCATGCCCGGGTGATCTTATAGCGTAGACGAAATCCCCTGCAGTAACTGCACTGCGGTTACTGCAACTGAGTGGTGGGGCCTCTGCAGTACTACAGGTGCAGTAGAGGTGGCTGACATGTGGGTCCCACACCATGTGGGGCCCTCATGTCAGCCATGTTCACCTGCAGTACTGCAGGGGATTTGAACCCGCCTGGCTGTTCGACTCTCGATGCGCGTAGTAGTGGTGATGGGACGCGGAGCTGTTCCAATTGAATTCAAAGATGCGCATGCGCTGCGCGCGTTTAAGGCGCCTTGGTGACTGGCACGCACGTAAGCTCGGTGCGCCCAGTCACATCAGCCGCCTGTACAAATGGCTACGGCTTGAACGAAGGACCAAACCTTATGCGCCAAACAACAATGTATAATACTTCCTCCACCCCAACTCAACTCTATTTCTGTTTTGGTCGAACTAATTACCTTGACCAATGATTTATATAGAATTTATTAACTTCAATATCACTCTTCGGGTAGCAAATATAAATAACTGAAAAATAAATGTCAGGTTCGGGTACCACTCTCGGGTAACTGAAATAACCGAATAGTCAGTCCATCAAATAATAAGTTAAATTATTCGTGCTAAACTATGAACAATTCAAATTTAGACATTTTATTTTCAAGTTGTGATGTGTGAAGTTGTTGTATTTAAACGTTTATTTTTTATTTTTCATTTGTCAATTTATAATAAATGACCTCATGGGATTAATTTATCAATCATATTAAATTTGTGCAAACATGACATGGATATATTGTATAATTCGGATATATGCGGTAGGACCGAAGACCAAACCGGAATTTTGGTACCCAAAATGTTCGGGTACTTAATATTATTACAACAATTCGCGTAGTGATTTCAAGAAACCAAATTTTGAAAAAGACCGAAATACCCGAACCAAAATATCAGGTAGACCGAATGCACACCCCTTAATGTAAATCCATCCGAAATAATTAGCTAGTTTGAGGATGAATGAAGTTGAGCTTGCGAGCTTGATGAGCACCGTCATTGTTTTGAGCCAGGATCATTCTGCCCTAGGGATGAAAATGGCACGGTAAATTCCTGAACCGTCCGACGCTGTTTTCGTCCCTTGGAATAGAGGATTTTTAAAGGAAACTTCAAATGAATTAATTCCTACATTGTGCTTATGTCATAGGTGTTTGGAACACAGGAATCATATTTCGTTTCCTGTAGAAAGACTTCCTTTCCTATGCAAAATGGAGGAATCAAATAATCCAATCCAAGTTCTTTGTGGTCTGCTGGTTGGCTATGGAGGGAATATATAGGGTGCTAAAAGTCAAATTAACTAACCTAATGATTTGCATGGAATAATTATTTCTTTTTTTGAAACAAGGGAATAATTATTTCTGAGCTACTACAATACAATAGATGTTTTGATGTTAGAAATATAGGAATGAAGTTTTTTTTATGAAGCAAACTGGTAGTTCATTTTGGCAACAATTTATGACTTGATTTATGTATTACAAATAGTGATAGTTAAGATTCTAAAGAATTTTGTTTATAGTTGCTCACTTTCTTTGTTCTTGCATTTTGTCTATTCCTATGTTATTTTCCAATTCCTGTGATTTGGATTCCTAGTTCCAAACGGGGCCGTAGTAAGTATCGCTTTGTTATTTTTTTTGAACTACAAAGCGACAAGTATTTAGAGACGGAGGGAGTAATAAGCTCAATTCTTTAATTTTTTTATTTAGACACCAATTTGAATAAGGAGTTGTCAAAGGTAATAAGCTCAATTCCGATCGTTTTCATCCCTATTCTGCCCCAAGTCATCTCGGGCAGCAGGCGGAGGACCTTGCTGATCAGGATAAGGACCAGGCAAGAAATCATTGGTCAAAGGTAAGTTTTACTAAAGCTAAAAATAGAGTTGAGTTGGGGCGGAGGGAGAAGTACTTTTTACAGACCGCTTTGCAGGCCCCGCTGCGGGCGATCTCCTGCCTGCTGACAACTCCAGTGGCTAAAGTAGCGTACAGTTGCACTTTAGAAGCCTTAACCCCAGTTTCGCAAGTAGCATTCCAAACGGTGTCGGGATCGCGCCGTGGGCAGGCGCGTGGCGCTAGAGCGGGTGAGCATCTGGAAGTACAACCAGAGCTACGACTGCCTCATGGAGCGCCTGACAATCGTCAGCAACCCTCATGCGTGCTACATCACCAGGTTTGAACTCCTCTTCCTACACGGTCGCGCGCAGCCGGGCACCCAGTTCCTTGCCTGGGCGGCTGCAAACAGCCACATAGTGGCAGCCTACGTCCTCGCCATGCTCCGCTACGACGTCGACCGCGGGGCTCGCGATGCCTTCGAGTATATCTGGCAGGTCGAAGGTGAGGCCCACGTCGGGTACAACGCGGCCGGGTCTGTCGCCATGAAGTGGACCAACAAGGAGTGCTGCCGGTGTCGGCGTGAATCCATGAATAGTATCGATGGTGTCGCCTGGAGGTTCCTGGGCAGGCCTCGTCCAGAAGCGCCGCCAGTGGCGGTGCCCAACATTGATGATGACCCCTGGGGCTGCTCAATAGGGGGGAACAAGGGAACTGCCCGCTGCGGCAGGCCTACGTGGGAGAAGTGGACAGTCTTCTGTACAGAGAACTGTAGAATTAAACACGAGCATCACCTGTTCTGCCATCTGGCGTTGTACTATATGGGTTATATTCCCTCCATTCCCATTTGGATGCACCGCTAGTTCTCCCAACGCCAATTAAAAGAGAACAAAGGGAGTATGTAAAATAGACTTGTACTAGTATATGTGTTTCCCCTATGCCCGCTCGTCTCTGCTGAATGTTGCACTTGTTGTGTTTCCCCTATGCGCACTCGTCTTATGTTTAGCCCCGTTTGCATCAAAGGAAACTCACGAGACAGTTTAAAGAAATGGATTCTTCTGGAAATGAATACATTCAATCATACAGTAGTTTGTAATGAAGGAAAGGCAACGACTGCTATGCAATCCAGGCTCCTGTGCAAGCGTGCAATCCGCGAATCTCAGTCGTGTGATGGACATCCAAGGGTGTCGTACTTTTGCACATAGATCCCTCCACCTGCTTGCGCACTTTTTACACATTTATATGTAAAAGGTGCAGCCACCCTTGAATGTCCATCAAAAGGCTAAGATTCGCAGATTGCATGCTTACACAGAAGTCCAGATTTCACAGCAGTCGGTGCCCGAAGGAAATCAGTGTTCCCTTCTCTCTGTTCATTGTCTCCACTTTTCATTCCAGTCGTCGCTAATCGACAGAACTAGCTGTTACATAATCCCAAATAAACATAAAATAAACTAATCGGGACATCTAGTCCGCATCACTTCCCTTGAAGCAGTGGTAATAACTTCTGGCCGCGTATAGGAGTAGTGGTAATGATTACACCGCGTATACGGGCATAGGGCCAGTGGTACGTTGGAGTTATACCTATCTTTTTCTAACATTTTTCTCGTCCTTTATTTTCTCTCTGTTCATTGTCTCATCTTTTCTTTCCAGTCGTTGCTACCTGTTAGTACTGTATACTACTTTACAGACCGCTTTGCAGGCCCCACTGCGGACGATCTCCTGACACCTCCAGCAGCTAAAGTATCGTACAGGCCACTTTAGAGGCCATCGGCGGTGTGAACGGTCATTCATTAGTAGATAATACAGATAGAATACATAGTTTACTAAATAGCAGATAGAAAATAAAATAACAGATGGAACAGCCGAACAACATTGAGTTTGTTATCATAAAACATTACTCCCTCCTTCCTATATTACTTGTCGTTAGAACAAGTTTTTTTAGCTCATATTTGAACTAGAGAACTTGTCCTAATTATTAACGACAAGTAATATGGGAAGGAGGAAGTACAAAACATGAAACACAACATCACGAAACAAGAAAAAAATAAAACATCACAAAAACAAGAAGAGAAAAACATCATGACTGGATTAATCCGTGTCAAAAGATTTCCTGTTTTAAAGTTGAGTTCAACTAGAATGTAATCAGATGTTTGGTGCAATCGTGCAATCAACCATCTTCAACCCTTGGATCGATCTACATTACGGTCGTTGAATCTTTTTATTCAACCCCCTCCACCAGGTGGAGGGGTGGTGGTGGTGGCGGAAGGGGTTAAATGAAAAAATATAATAACCGTAAGATGTAGATCCAACGGATGAAAATCTTTGATTACACGATTGCACCAAAACTTTAATTCCATGTAGGGCTGTCAATGAGTCAAACTTGAGCGAGTTTGTTTCTATCATATATAAAAATTGTGTCCCATAGAACATTTTTAATAGAATTATATAGTTTAGTTAATCATACGTACATATCACAGATGACAACAACAAATGAGCTTACTCGAACTTTTTGAGCTTCAGCTCATCAAGCTAGCAATACTCAACTTCATCCTCAAACTTTCAATCAAAACTAAGTTTGGTCCTTGAACTTTCAAACGGGTCAATTATTTAGTCTATCAACTTCAAAAGACCGTTTCGCTATCATCCTTAGTCTGGGTTGGACATCCACATTGGCATGCCAAATAAGCTATTATGCCATGTACATCATCTACCCCGGCCACCTCACTAAGAAAAATATAATAATTTTTTATCATCTTAAAAAATAACTAGCTAATTAATTGGGGTGTATTTACGTTGTTGCATGGGATATACATATTTCTCCTCCATTTTTTTTTTGCAAAAACATCAAGTTATATATCCTATGTCATATTACATATGTAAAAGTATTGTACAATATAAAACTTTTAATCCTAGGGAAGATCAAACAGAGCAAAAACAGAGAGGAAGAGCAAACTTTTAAGCCTAGGGAATAAAATATAAAACGAAACTACGCAACTGGCCGGGTACACGTACAGTCCGGGCCGGTGTTGCGGTGCACCTACCTTAACCCCCGTCGTGCGTCCCCGGTGGTTGTTGGGAAGACCCTTGCAGGCAGACCAGGATCGCCTGACATAGTGAATTTTACTGCATCCTATTTTCAGGAGTCTTTTTAAATATGGTATTTTCTCATTATTATTGCGGTCGATCTATACGACACTTCATGCTCTAGGCAAAAAAGAAAAAAGATTGTACTTCATGCTGATGCAAACAAGAGGCAATTAAAATAAAAACTCTTGAGTTCTTGTCAAGTTTACAAAATGAAAGCATCGCAACCCTCCCTAATGTCCTTGATAGTTAAAGTTTTTTTAATCCTGTTAATTAGTTATAGAAGTTTGTTTTATTTAGATGTTTGAAGTATGCATCATTATATGCATGTAAATTATTTCTCATGTTGAAGCAAGCAGACAAGAGTTTAAGAAACGATTTGAATGGACCCCTTAGTTGGATAGCTGGGAAGTACAACTGTCGGATAAAAAAAAGGTGGATGCAGCCTTTACTGCACGCATGCAGCAAAATGTCGCTACGTCATGTGATCCTGGTCCAGGAAGGTATGCTTCGATTCCTGTCCTCCAACTCCATCTAGGCTTCCGATGACGCAGGCGGTTCACCACCAGACTGTAGAAAGGATAAGCACGCACACATGTAACAGCCATTGTTGACTGTGTTGGTCTAACGTCATTGCTTGACTACGTAGGCCTACGTTTAGTCATTAACACTAGATTTTGAATCTGTGTAGTGCGAAAGGGTTTTGCTTTGGTTTCACACTACACTAGCTAGCCTATATAAAGTGTATTTGTGTTCCCTGATGAATACACAACAAACATTCTCCATACAGAATGAAACTTGCATGCCGCTTTCTTCTGCCGGAGGTTCAAAGGAAACTACACGGCTGGCCGGGTACACGTACGGTACGGGTGTGCCGGTGTACCTTAACCCCCCCGTACGTCGTGCGTCCCCGGTGGTTGTTGGGAAGAGCCTTACAGGTATGCTCTGATTCCAGACCTCTTACTCCATCTAGGTTTCTGATGACGCACACGGTTCACCACCAGGCAAACCAAAAAAGGTTGAGCAGCATGCAAGTTTTTTGATAAAAAACTGACTATGGCCCGCTGACTACAGCCTGCTGACACATCCATCTCTAGTTTTTTGATGACACTCTCGCTGACGTGTCATCATATTATTTGTTGTGAAGGTATGGTAGTTAAACTAAGCATTAATAAAGGGACCAATAACATTTTGACACATCAGCAGGATGACGCATGGGAGGACAGAACGGGAGGGACACGGCTTGCAGCCAGTTTGGCATCAAGAAATTTGCATGCCGCTCTCATCACCGAGGCTTTGCTGGTTTGTCTGGTGGTGAACCGCATGCGTCATTGGAAACCTAGATGTGGTTAGAGGACAGGAATCAGAACATACCTGCAGGGGTCTTCCAACCACCACCGGGGACACACGACGGGGGTTAAGGTACACACCAGCACACCTGGACCGTACATAATGTGCAAGTGAAGATGAACGGCATTCCGGCAGTGGAAGCACCTGCATGGCTTTCGTTGGAAGGTGACCGACTCGCCGAAGATGTGCGAGGTCGACTACGCCAACATTATTTGTTGTGAAGGTATGGTAGTTAAACTAAGCATTAATAAAGGTACCAATAACATTTTGACACATCATCGGGATGATGCATGGGAGGACAGAACGGGAGGGACACGGCTTGTGTACTCCCATTCAGTGCTTCAATGCATGCTCCTACTTAAGTGTCATGATTTTATTGGCCCTTTCATTTACCTAACATAATGTTTGATTTAACTTCAACCAATTAGATGATGACACATAAGCGGGAGTACGCATGGAAGCACAAACGGGAGCACCGAAGTTGCATCCAAACGGGAGGACACGGCTTGTATACTCCCATTCAGTGCTTCCATGCGTGCTTCTACTTAAGTGTCATGATTTTATTAGCCCTTTCATTTACCTAACATAATGCCTGATTTAACTTCAACCAATTAGATGATGACACATAAGCAAGAGTACGCATGGAAGCACAAACGGGAGCACCGAAGTTGCATCCCACACCGGCACACCCGGACTGTACATATGTGCCGGTGAAGACGGAACTCAACAATCTCACGGTTTTGGATAGAAAAGAGGAAGATGAAAAAGGATGGCGCGCATTTCGATCTATGAACTGCGAGACTGCTAACTTCCATTTTAATGAGCCAGTTCCCGATTTCACTGAGCCATTGTTGTTGTAACCTTGTGGTGTTTGGTTGAGACAATGCAACCTTGTGGTCATAACGATAAGAATTAAAAAGTGGAGTATATCAGATTCAAAAATCTTCATTACGCCACGTCGTATGATGGCCGGACACTCTCCAATCCACTTAGATTGAAGTGGAACCACTCCTACCCAAACGAGGAAAAAAAATTATGGATACGGTATGCATATCCAAGGCTGTGCATATCGTTCCACATTTGTGACATGTGTCCACATGAACGGACGCGTGCAGTAGTGGTGATGGGACGCAGAGCGGTTCCAATTGAATTCAAAGATGCGCATGCGCTGCGCGCGTTTAAGACGCCTCGGTGACTGGCGCGCACGTAAGCTCGGTGCGCCCGGTCGCATCAGCCGCCTGTACAAATGGCCAGGCCTTGAACGAAGGACCAATCCTTCTGCGGCAAACAACAACGTATAATACTTCCTCTGCACCAACTCAACTCTATTTCTGTTTTGGTCGAACTAATTACCTTTGACCAATGATTTTTATGGAATTTATTAACTTCAATAACATGTAGTACTAGATTGTATATTATGGAAATATTTTCATGGTGAATCTAAAAGTACAATTCTTGTATTGTTAAAACAGATCAAAATTGCGTAAATCTCAAAGATAGATTTGACGAAACCTAAGACTTCCCTTTGAAAAAGTTTTATACTTTACATTAGTTTTACATATGTAATATGCACATAGGATATATCACTAAATAGTTTTGCAAAAAAACATGGAGGAGAAATATGTATATCCCATATGCTACTACTACGTAAATTAGGGGTGGGCAAATAAACCGAGACCGAAAAACTGAAACCGATAAAACCGAGAGCGGAACCAAAAAGACCGAAATATCGGGTATCAGGTAGTTTTCGGGTAGCAAATATAAATAACTAAAAAATAAATGTTGGGTTCGGACGGATGAAGCAGTTCCACATTTCTGACATGTGTCCACATGAATGGACGGATGAAGTAGTTGCATGTTTGTGACATGTGTCCACATGAATGAACGAGGTCGTATGATGGCCGGACATGAAGCAGTTGCATGTCTGTGACATGTGTCCACATGAATGAACGAGGTCATATGATGGCCGGACATGACAGGGATAACGCCAAGGAATCGTATCCTTCTAAAGCATAATTTTTCCCCGCATACGATGGGCCCTTCGCATGTCAAATTAAAAATTTCTCCTTTTATCGAAAAAACAGCTCATTTAACGACGCCAAATTTCGGTACATGGGCTCACGCGTACATGGGGACGAACACCAAGCATACCAGCACATTTTTGGCCTAGGAATATAAGGTGACTCAGAGCAGTTTCAGCCCACGAATAACAAGCGGCCCAGCGCAGTGTTGGGCCTACTCTGTTAGCTTCACATATGCTTTGTCCTGGCTGCCTCCCCGCCAGACCCTTCGATCCACAACGGCCCCTCTCCTGATTGCACGAAACACGCCTGGAGGAGCGTCCACCGGCCTCCACGCTCTTGGGGGAGCATCCGCCGGCTGCCATGCTCTGGGAGGAGCATCCGCCGGCCGCCACGCTCTTGGAAGAGCATCCGCCGGCCGCCGGCGTGGAGGAGCATCCGCTGGCCGCCGCACGTGGAGGAGCAACAGCGCTAGGTACAATTTCTAACATAATGTTATTGTAGTTAAATCCTCTTATGGATAAGCTGATTGAATTTTAGGAAGCGATGTCAGATGATAAGACATGGATGTGAAAAGACAGGCGTACGAAAGAGTGGCAGGATGGAATGAAGTCATTTTTAAATTTAGCATTCCAGGGCACTCGTGAAGAAGAAACTAAGCTTTGTCCTTGCACGAAATGTCGTAATATTTGCCACGGGAGACGCAAGGAAGTTCATCTTCACTTGCTTGGTAAAGGGATGTCATTTGATTATACTTGTTGGGTACACCATGCAGAAAAACGAGTTGAGAAAAAAAATTTGCTAAGCAATCAGCAAATAATGAGGAGATAATTTCTGATGATGTTGCTATGGAAAATATGTTGTCCAACCTTCTTAGAAGCACTGGTGATCATGGTGCTACTTCAGCAGGTGTTGATGATCCAGAAAATGCTATAAACCAGCAGGAGCCAACTGGGTGTGCAAAGGCATTCTATGACTTATTAAATGATACCAAAAAGGAGTTCTATCCAGGTTGTGAGAACGTGACCCAATTATCCTTCATTGTCAGCTTGTACCAGATAAAGTGTTTAACTTGTTGGAGCAAAAAAGCGTGTGAGTTCATCCTTGAAATATTCTCATATGTGCTTCCAGAGGGCCATTGCATTCCTAATACACTTGATAAAGTTCAGAAGGTTGTTCGTGACCTCGGGCTGAGCTACGAAAAGATCGATGCATGTGTCAATGACTGTGTGTTATTCCAGAAGGACTATTCTCTGCTAGATTGATGCCCAAAATGTGGTGAATTAAGATGGAAAAATAGTATTGGTGGGGATGCAAGAGAGGCTTTACCTTGTGGAAAAGCCAAGAAGCTTGTAGCGCGCAAGATTCTATGATACTTCCCTCTTATTCCCTGTCTTCAAAGGTTTTATATGGCAGAATCAACGACATCAAACATGCGCTAGCACAAAGAAGAACGTATTGATGATGGAATATTACGCCATCCCGCAGATTCGAAAGAATGGAAGCATTTTGATAGCATTCACCCAAATTTCTCATCAGATCCTCGCAACATAAGACTTGGGCTAGCATCTCATGGTTTCAATCCTTTTGGAGTAGTGAATGTTTCTTGTAGTACATGGCCTGTGATTCTAATCCCTTATAATCTACCACCTTGGTTGTGTATGAAGCAGCCTTATTGGTTGATGTCAATGATAATTCCTGGGCCAAAGTCACCTGGAAACAACATTGATGTGTATCTGCAGCCTTTGATTGATGAGATACTAAAATTATGGTCTGATGGTGTTGAAACATACGACAGATCAAAGAAAGAGACATTTCTCATGCGAGCTTCTATATTGTGGACGATAAATGATTTTCTAGCATATGCAATGCTATGTGGATGGAGCACAAAAGGTACGCTGGCATGTCCATACTTCCATGTAAACAGTGACGCCTTGTGGTTGAAACATGGACCAAAGTATTGCTACATGGGTCATCGTCGTTTCCTACCTCAGGATCACCGGTGGCGTCGGGACAAAGCTTCTTTCAACAACAAAATAGAGAATAGAGAGGCTCCAACATCACTCTCTGGTCACTAAGTACTCCAACAATACTAGACTTTTGATCAAGTGAGTTTTAGAAAGACGAATAATAAGAGAAAGCGCACTAAGGAAGATAGGTGGCATAGTTGGAAGAAGAAAAGTATATTTTTTCAGCTCCTGTATTGGAAGACATTGCTAATAAGGCATAACTTGGATGTCATGCACATTGAGAAGAACATTTGTGATAGCATATTGGGTACATTGCTTAATATGGATGGTAAAACAAAAGATAGTCTACAAGCTCATTTTGATATGCAGGAAATGGGTATACCGCCAAAGCAACATCCGGTGGGTATGAAAGGGAAGTATGATTGTCCATCAGCATCATATACATTGCAAAAAGATTAGAAGACCACCTTGTGCATGTTTTTGGCGGATGTGAAGATGCCTGATGGTTATGCCTCAAACATCAAGAGAAGTGTGGACATAACAGCACGTAAGGTATCAGGTCTAAAAACTCATGACTGCCATATTATATTTCAGAAGCTCTTTCCTATTGCAATACATGACATATTGCCTGAAAAGGTTGTTGAACCTTTAATTGAGTTTAGCAGATTCTTTTCTGGAATTTATTCTATAGAATTGGCGGAACCAGATTTGGATAAGATGATTGAACAATTTCCTAAAACAATTTGTAAGCTTGAGATGTTGCTTCCTCCCACTTTCTTTGATATCATGGTACATCTTCCAATCCATCTTGGCGAAGAAGCTCGCATGGGTGGACCTGTTTCTTACAGATGGATGTATCCAATTGAGAGGTACCTTGGTACATTTAAGAGGTATGTACGTAACAGAGCTCACCCGGAGAGTTCTATAGCTGAGGGATATATTATGGAAGAGTGTATGACTTTTTGTAGCCAGTTTTTGGATAACATCAGCACCAAGCTTAATAGGCCATAACGTCATGAAGCTGCAGCTAGGAATGAACCTTCTCTCGAGTCTAATATATTTACAGAAGTTGATAATTCTAAAAAAGGGTTTAAATGGGGCGAACTTACTATGGTGGAACTACGTAATATTAGGCATTATATTATTTCTAATGTTGAAGAGGCCGCTCCATGGATCAAGTACGTATAACACTCAGATGTTCTATACTATATTAATGGATCATGCTTATTGTAGATGGCTAATTTAATTTTGTACCATTTTCAGCATTTTGCAGAGCTGGAAAAGATTCATTCTCGTGATGTTGAAAAATGTCATAGAGATGAGTTTGTTTATTGGTTTCAGAAACGAGTAAGTACATGCAAGTTTTTACTTTGATGAAATATTGAAGAAATATCTGTTCTGAAGTTGGTTTATCAATGACCCCTTTTATACTAATTAATGTGTACATATTACGACATTACACAAAGAAGGCAAAGTAACCGATGATTTGTATGCATTATCTAGAGGACCTGATCGTCGGGCACGTTTTTTTAGTCGATCATTCATAAATGGCTTCTTCTTTCAAACAGCAGAGGTGGAAAAAGATTTACGGACGCAAAATAGTGGTGTTATTGTTCGGGATGGTTATCATGAGTGGTATGGAGTAATCAACAAAATGATTTCTGTTGATTTTTAAAAAAATCAAGAGGTTCTGTTATTTGAATGTGAATGGTTTGATCGGCCTTGTTCTGGTCAGAGCCAAAGCAGAGGCTACAAAATGGATCGATACGGAATGATAGATGTGGACACTACTATTGCTCAATTTAAGTATGAGCCTTACATTCTAGCCACCCAAGCAGAACAAGTTTTTTACGTTAGAAGTGTGAAGCAACCTAAATGGGCTACAGTTGTTAAAACAATGCCAAGAAACCTTTTTGCCATGCCCCTGGAGATAGTGAAAATAATGTCACTGAGACGATGGAGGCTGAGACATTATTTGATGATCGATGACTTACTGATATAAATGAGGATATGACCACATGGGATAGGAATGACATTGGAGGAGCAACCGGTGATGCTTCCGCTCTTTCAAATGAAGATGACGACGATGACGACCACGACGATGATTATAGATATATCAATGATGGTATTGTACCTACGATATTGAGGGAGGACAGCGAAGATGATGATTTTTTCATATAGGTACTTTGTGAGCTAGCTGTACGTGAACACTATATGTAATGCAGTTTGTGTTCCGTGGCGATAGATCTTAACGCCACCAACTGGTATTTTGTGGGAACGGATTCTAATACAACGGATCCTAATACTTGTGAATTGTGGCATAAGTTCCTAATGCAATGTTTGTGTTTTGTGGAGATAGATCCTAACACCACGAACTATTGAATCGTGGCAACAGATCCTAATTGTTCCGTGGTGATAGATGCTAATGCCACGAACTAGTAAATCATAGCAACAGATTCTAATGCAATGATCGGGTTCCATGGCGATAGATGCTAACACCACAAACTATTGAATTGTAGCTACAGATCCTAATGCAACGATCGGGTTCTATGGCGACAGATGCTAACGCCACGAACTATTGAGTCGTAGCAACAGATCCTAATGCCACAATCGGGTTCTATTGTGATAGATGCTAATGGCACGAACTAGTGAATCATGGCAACAGATTTGTGGCGATAGATCCTAAGGCCACGAACGAGTGAATCGTGGCAACATATCCTAGTGCAACGATCGTGTAACATGGCGATAGATGCTAATGCCACGAACTAGTGAATCGTGGCAACACATTCGTGGCGATAGATGCTAAGGCCACGAACTAGTGAATCATGGCAACAGATCCTAGTGCAACGATCGTGTTCCGTGGCGATAGATGCTAATGCCACGAACTAGTGAATCGTAGCAACAGATTCGTGGTGATAGATCCTAATGCCACGAACTAGTGAATCATGGCAACAGATCCTAGTGCAACGATCGGGTTCCGTGGCGATAGATGCTAATGCCACGAACTAGTGAATCGTGGCAACAGATTCGTGGCGATAGATCCTAATGCCACGAACTAGTGAATCGTGGCAACAGATCCTAATTCAACGATCGGGTTTCGTGGCGATAGATGCTAATGCCACGAACTAGTGAATCATGGCAACAGATTCATGGCGATAGATCCTAATGCCACGAACTAGTGAATCGTGGCAACAGATCCTAATGCAACAATCGTGTTCCGTGGCGATAGATGCTAAGGCCACGAACTAGTGAATCGTGGCAACAGATTCGTGGTGATAGATCCTAATGCCACGAACTAGTGAATTGTGGCAACAGATCCTAATGCAACGGTCATGTTCCGTGGTAATAGATGCTAATGTAACGAACTAGTGAATCCTGGCAACAGATTCGTGGCGATAGATCCTAATGCCACTAACTATTGAATCGTGGCAACAGATCCTAATGCAACGATCGTGTTCCGTGGTGATAGATGCTAATGCCACGAACTAGTGAATCGTGGAAAAAGACCAAGCTTACTGAAATGATTTAGTATTCGTTGCAGTACAATCATTGCAACAGGGTGGAATCCTTGTAGTGATAGCAACATGCCAAAGTGGTCGAGCACCTCGCTTCGGAGCTTGAGGGCAACTAAGTCCCAGCAGGTGTGGGATTTTCTGGGGCGTGCGGACAGAGCTCTGGTGCTGCTTGGTTTCAGCCCAGTACATCCTAAGAACCCAACACTGGAGCTGGACCAGACACTGGTGGCACTTGGCTCTGTTGGCAGAAAACTCGACGTGATGGGTGATGTCATCGCCGACTAGCTGGAGACGGAGGAGAAATCTCTGGCCAAGAACATCGCTAAATAGGTCCTGGCGTGTTATAAGAGCCGAGACCCCCAAATTTCTCTAGATCCGGTCTTCGAAGGACTAGTGTCCAATAAGCTACTGAGAAGTTTGCATGATTTTTCCGCAGGACTTAGATCCTCCAGTAGCTAGGACCTTTTCCTTTTGCCTTTTACTATAATCCTGATTTTGTAATCTAGTACTTTGAATAAATGAAATCCAATCTTTTAGAAATGAATTCAATTTTGTCCTTGTCTTCAATACATTGTCCTTTATCTTGTTTGACCCCTGGTAGATGTACACAATTTGATTGCAAACATGTACCAAAAGGATTTGACGATGTGTTGATGACATGGACGCTTCAAACTTGTAGCTTTTAAGTCCAAAGTTTATTTCCGACTTCACTAGGGTGCTTTTGTTTCATTGACGGTGGGCCCCCTGGGGTTGTCGGAACTTGGTAGGTCCGACAACATCCACTACCAATGCATGAAACGTCGATGGCGGGCCCCCTGGGGTTGTCGGGGCTTGGTAGGTTCAACGACATCTACTGCCAACGCGTGAAACATCGACGGCGGGCCCGTTGGGGTTTTCAAAGCTTGGTAGGTCTGACGACACCCACTGCCAACGCTTAAAATGTCGACGACAGGCTGTAGGGGTTGTTAGAGCTTCCTAGCTTCGATGATATCCACCACCAATCGTAGAATACGTCGATGGCGAATCCACAATCTTCACTTCAATTGCCATTATGCTCCACGTTGACGGCGGGCCCCCATGGGAGTTGTCAGAGCTTGTTAGCTCCAACGGCGTCCACTTCCAACGTTTGAAACATTGACGGAGGGCCCCCTTGGGGGATGCCGGAGCTTGGTAGTCCTGGCATCGTCCACCATCGTCATGAGTTTTCCTTTTTCCTATGCATCATAGACATGAAAAAAAAATTGTCTTTTCGTCTATAACTCGTTTGCGAATTACCGTTCTTATTTGGATTTTAGACTCAAAGGAATTTGATATGATAACAAGCACATTGATGTAATCTTTTCAGATCCAAATGCTTTTCGGACCCGCCCTACTGAGGCCCGCCGGAATGTAGGTAGAGTGGTGTACTTAGGGTGCAGGACCAGGCTAAGTCAATAGCACACTCCGGACCTATGGTTACTTGGCGTTCAAGCAAGTAGACCATGCAGTAATGCTAAGATCCAAAGAGACCAACAATATAACTTGCACAACATATGAATAACTTGGACTTAAACTCAAAAAGAATAGCACAACTTTGTTATAGACAAGAAGGATAAGGATAAATAAAAAAGAATGAGCGTGTACAAAATTAATACATGTGGAGTCTTCTTGTACACAACAATGCCTTTCATTATGAGTCCGGATAATAGGGGAGACAAGGAAACACTTAGGGTACGGAACCAAGCTAAGCATGTTATACATCTTGTACTAACTCAGGGCAAGTAGCTACACTTTTAGTGCTACGACTGTGTCAAGTGTTGCTTGAACTTCTCGGACCTTGCCGGAGGGGTCCGGATGTTCTCTCGGAGGACCTACCCGACTATGTGTATGGACTTTATAACTTACATTGTGTGTAATTACAAACTCATCTCTGTGATACTAAGTATAGAACTTACGGGGGTGCTCGATATTCCAAGGATTGGGAAGCGGGGTCCCATCGTCAGTTGCCAAGCGAACGCATCCGGGACGGGATACTTTGATCACTCAGAAAGGACCTTCCGAGTTGGGGGAAAGTTTTTTCATCCCTTCACGAGTTAGTACTCTCCGCAGCACCAGATCACCTTCCTTGATTTGTTGGTTACCCACATGCCTTTGATGATAGAGCCGGAGTGCCTGGCGATAACATGCATTTCGAACCTCTGCTTGGCACCTTCCCTCGTCGACGAGGTCAAGGTCTTCACGCCGGAGCTGGTCCTGCATGGCTGCGTCAAAGGTTCAGACCAGGAGTGACCCCATGGTGATCTCCGAAGGAAGAACTGCTTTAGCTCCGTTCACCAGGAAGAAGGGTGTCTCTCCGGTAGACCGGTAAGGTGTAGTCCTTCTTGCCCACAGTGTGGACGAAAGCTCCTCGATCCAGTTGGATCCATGTTTTTTCAGGCACTCATAAGTGCGCGTCTTGAGTCCTTTTAAGATTTCTGCACTTGCTCTCTTAGCATGGCCATTACTTGACGGGTGAGCTACTGATGCGTAGCTGACTTGAATGTCGAGGTCTTCACAATACTCTTGAAATGTTGCACTTGTGAATTGGGTTCCGTTGTCGGTGATGAATTTGTACAGAACTCCAAATCTGCAGACTATGGACTTCAAGAACTTGATTGCTGATTGCTTATTGATAGTCACAATTGGAGTAGCTTCCGACCACTTGGTGAACTTGTCGATGGCGACATACAGGATCCTATAACCTCCGAAGGCTTTTTGGAAAGGTCCCAAGATGTCCATGCCCCACAAAGCGAATGGCAATGTAGGAAGAATCATTTATAGTGATTGGGCTAGTGTGTGAATTTGTTTTGCGTGGAACTGGCACACTTCACACTTTTTCACCAACTCTACTGCATCTTGGAGTGTTGTAGGCCAGTAGAAGCCATGCCAAAAGGCTTTGCAGACCAGCGTGCGGGAAGACGTGTGGTTCCCACACTCACCTCCATAGATCTCCGCGAGGAGCTCGCAACCTTCTTCCCTTGCAATGCACCGCATTAGGACGCTGTTGGCACCGCGCCGGTAGAGATCCCCTTCTACCACCGTGTATCTTCTATCCAATCTAATGATCTGGTCAGCGGATACACCGTCTTCAGGAAGGTGGTTGTCTTTCAAGTAGCTCCGGATCTCCGATATCCATGTATCGGAGCTAACTTGAGCTTCTGAGTCTTGCGTGCCAGGTTGCTCGGAGCTTCCTGCGGCACCTACGACCCTTGGTGGACACCATGGTAACAGGGCCACCGGGACCACCAACTTCGAGGTGCTGATGTTGCCCCCTTCACTCAGTTCAGTTGGCAGGGCGATTGGTCTTGACAATCTTCGGACAAAGACACCATTAGGAGCTAGAGCTCTGATTGAAGCCTTCATCAAGAGCTCGTCAGCTTCTGCGTTATTGAGATGCTGGACATGGCAGAAGTCCAAGACATGGAAGTCCTTCTGAAGCTTCAGGACTTCAAGGAGATAAACAGCGAGTTGAGGGTTGTTACAGTTGCATTCACCTTTGACTTGCTTGATGATGAGCTGCGAGTCACCCTTCACTAGCATCTGCTTGACGCCATAAGATAGCGCCACCTTGAGCCCATAGATGAGAGCTTCATATTCTGCCATGTTAATCAAGGTGCACCATATATTTGACCTTCTCCCCGGTCGGAGCGAGGAGAAGTATTCCAGCTCCAGCCCCCTGCTTCTGTATGGAGCCGTCGAAGTAGAGGGTCCAATGAGGCTCAGTGAAGACTGGGACCTTGGGTTTCGGCTTCTGCTCACTGGGCCCCGCAGGATTTGATGGAGAAGGAGTCCACTCCGCCACAAAATCAGCCAAGGCTTGACTCTTAATAGCTTATCACGGCAGGAATTCAAGATCAAATTCTGCCAGCTCCGCTGCCCACTTGGCAATGTTTCTAGTAGAATTAGGATTATGCAGAATTGCATGCAGTGGATAAGAACTTACCATTGATATCTTGTGGGCTTGAAAGTAATGACGAAGCTTCCATGAGTCGATAAGAACTATGTAAAGCAGTTTATGCACCTCAATATATCTAGTCTTGGCGTCCTGGAGTACTTCGCTGATGATGTATATTGGTCGCTGGACGGTCTGAACCCTCCCGGAGGGACCCAAAGCTTCTTCTCCACCAATCCGGTCCCTCTCGGAAGGGTCCAAACGTTCTTGTTGATGTTCCCGAACCCTCTCGGAAGGGTCCAAACGTTCTTGTTGATGTTCCCGAACCCTCTCGAAGGCGTCCGAAACTTCTTCTTGTTTAATCCTGACCATCCTGGAGGGGTCCGGATCTTCCGGATAAGCCGTGTAAAATCCCTTAGAAGAGAAAGGTTGATCTCCTAGCATTTCGCCTTGAAGATCCATTCTTGGGGGCTGGGAGCCAGACTCGCCTTCAGGTAGCTCCAGACCCTCCCGGAGGGGTCTCGGCACCTGAATTGAAAGTGGTTCAGATCTTTCTGCGACAAGGACCATGCTGACAACTTTTGTAGTTGTGTGACACCTATGTGTGCTGACTACATTGGCTTGTACTGAATACATTGGCTTTGATGATATAAGTTCTAAAATTCTGCCAAAGCACCCTTTTAGCAAGGTCCGACTCTAGCTTCGAGCTTCTGCAAGGTCTAACAATAGGTCTGACTTGCTTTGTCAGGGTCCAACATGTTTTTGTGTAGCTCCGGTGAGCTTTGTCTTTAGCTCCGGCATGTCTTTGATATCTCCGGCATGTCTTTGTTAAGCTCTGATATGTTTCACTAGGTCCGACTTATGTTAGCTCCGATATGTTTTTCTAGCTCCGGCTTTTGGGTTGACTAGTTCCAACCAAATTTGGTAAGCTCTGACGCTAGGTTGTACTAGCTTTGGTAAGCTCCAGCGCTAGGTTGTACTAGCTTTGGTAAGCTCTGGCTCAAGCTCCGGTTAGCTTTGGCAAGATTCATAGCTTGATTGCAATGTTCCTGCTTTTACTGTGAAATGTTTCGAACTTGCTTTAAATTGTTGGAAAGATTGCTTAGTATTCATTTGCTAAGTTTTTGGTGCATTTTGGTATGGCTGATATCATTTCGCTATGCTTTGTAACATGCTTATGTGAGGTACTCACGTAAGATGTTGTGTTCGGAATTAACTTGAGTCGAGTCACGGACTTGGGCTCGTACGAATTGGTTGTTTGTTCATGTGCAGGTGTTGCTTGAGTTCAAGACATGGCTGGTGACGGGATCCATTGAACTAGTCTTATGTAGAAGATGAGGTTCAACAACCAAGTTCGAGAGGAATTGTGGTTGAGTTGATCGGGAGGTCGCGCAACATGTATGAATCAAGAACAATGCATATGAAGGTATTGTGGACGTCGTTGAAAAATGTTTGTACGTGTGCAAGGAGTGCATGGACGTGGCTACATGGCTTTGAGGCGTGATGAAGAGATGTGGACGTAAATAATTGGTCGGAAAGGTCCAACCGACTAGGTTATGGACCCAGGCTACAACTGAGTCAGGTTTGACTCAAATATGGAAAGTTTTGAGTTGGTTATGATAGGATTTCGTGTGGGTAACGAATTTGAGTTGTTTTAGGTATGTGGGATACGATCCTAAGGTTTTTTGAAGTCTTAAGATTGCTTCTATATGCGTATAGAAGAGTCCTAAGCAGTTATGGAAAGTTTTGATTCATGATTTGAGTAGGATTAGAGTCCTAGTTTGAGTTGAGTTGGCCTAAGGGCTGGTTATATAAGCAAGGGAGGCCAGAGCTCATGGGGCACGACTTTGGGGCTGTTCCTCTTGTGTTCTATTGAATAAAATTTGTAGTTGAAAGGAACTTTTGTGCCTTGTTTGTCCGACTTGTTCCACACAAGTTTTTCTCGTCGAGTTTTCTGCACAGCACTACCTTGTTTGGGTAGTTTTATAATATCTCGAGTTTTACATATCCAATTAACGTGATTCTTTTTGGGTTGTCTTCAAAACTTGATTATATATCATCTATCAAAATTTCACGGTCATTGGATTTGTGGTTTTTGATCTACACGAGTTTCTTTGCAGTATTGCAAATCTGTTTTTAACTCGGTAGAACAGATTGCCCTTTGTTTGATCTTTCGATCGTAACTTGAGTTTCCCTTGATAAATTTGATTGATTCTTGTTGTGTCATCTTCGTGACTTGACTCTCTTTGATATCTATCACTTCTGTCATGGTGAAACACGTTTATATTAGTCTCACACATGATTTCTTTAACAGATTATTTTTCTGCTGAGGGGTTTTCATTGCTTCCGCTCAAAAAGTTTTATTCTACCATTCATCCCCCCTGGTAGCTTTTCACGTCCTCTTTGATCCTACAAGTTGCAGAAATATAAAGCACTAGAGGCTCAACAGGGTTTGGAGCTACCAAAATTGGTACTGTGGTGAGGAGCTGCTTGAGCTCTTGAAATGCCTTTTCTGTTTTTTCCGACCAATGGAAAGGCCCGATCTTCCTCAATAGCTTGAAGAAGGGAAGCGTCCGCTCTGCAAGTCTTGAGATGAACCGGCTGAGCGCAACTAGACGTCCAGTTAGCTTCTGGACGTCCTTGATGCGAGCTGGGGGCCGCATAGCTTCAATAGCCTTGATCTTCGCTGGGTTCGCCTCAATTCCTTGATGAGTCACTAAGAAACCAAGGAGCTTCCCAGAGCTAACCACGAAGACACACTTGTCCGGGTCCAGCTTAGTGCGTGTGATGCGCAGCTTATCAAAGACGGCTTGCAAGTTGTCAAGGAGTGACTCCTTGTTCTTGACCTTCACGACTATGTCGTCGACATACACCTCCACCAAGTCATTGATTAGCTCTCCAATGGTTTTGTGCATAGCTCGCACAAAAGTTGAAGCATCATTTTTTAGACCAAATGGCATGGCAGTATAACAATACAATCCATCTACTGTTATGAAGGCAGTATGCTCTTCATCTTTCCTAGACATTTGGATTTGATGATATCTAGAGTAGGCATCTAGGAAACACAATAGCTCACACCCGGAGGTGGAGTCCACTATCTGATCTATTCTAGGTAGTGGGAATGGATCTTTTGGACATGCCTTATTTAAGGTGGTGTAGTCAATATACATCCGAAGCTTCCCACAGGCCTTGGGTACAACGACTAGGTTTGCCAGTCATTTTGGGTGATGAAAATCCCGGATGAAACCGGTTTCGAGCAGCTTCTTGATTTCTTGACGGATGAAGTTTTGCCGCTCAACTGATTGCTTCTGGGGCTTATGGTGTACTGGCCATGTGTCAGGATAAATCTTTAGATTGTGATCAATCACCTCCCTAGGGATCCCAGACATTTGTGACGATTGCCAAGCAAACACATCAACATTCACCCGGAGGAAAGTGATGAGCGCGAGTTCCTATTTCTTGTCCAAGCCTCCCCATATACGGGTGGTCTGGGCAGCATCGGATCCAGTTTGGAAGACCTTGATGGGAATGTAGGTGTCGCCGCTTCGCTGCACACGTGGTGCAGAGGTTGAGCCTCGATAATGAGTGCTTGGAGGTTGAGCAGCTAGCTCCTTGCCGGAGGTTCTCTCCTGCGCTGTGGCAAGTGCATGGAGTTCCTCCAGCACGGTAACTCCTGCAGTGCGATCTCCGCGGATCTGAAGAACACCTGAAGGTGTTGGCATCTTCAACACCAGGTAGCCGTAGTGAGACGCGGCCATGAACCTGTACAGGGCTGGCTTGCCAAGGATGGTGTTGAAGGGCAGACTGATGTGAGCAATGTCGCAGAGCAGCTTCTCTTTCTTGTACTTCCCCCGAGTCCCGAAGGTCACTAGGAGCGTAATGGATCCGAGAGGGCTGATGGCTCCCGGACCTACCCCAGAGAAAGGTCTTGAGGGGCGAAGGTCCAAGAGTTGAAGCTGGATCTTCATGAATGCCTCAAAGATCAATAGATTAAGCGTTGTGCCTCCGTCTATTAGGACATGGTAGAGTTGAATGTTGTTGATGGTTGGAGACACCATCAATGGTAGTTGGCCATCTCTGACCATGTTCCTGGGACAGTCCGTTGCATCAAAAGTGACTGGAGTATCCATCCACTTCTGATGTGGTTCTGCTCTGGAAGCAGGTGCTACAATAGCCATTTCCCTTCGCATTGTATTGAGGACGCGGCGAGATGTGATGTCCCTGTACCCTCCATAGATGGTCTTGAGGGACTTCTGATACTCATTGTCAGAGACATCAAAATCATCATCGACTGTGTTGTACATAGCCTTTAGGACCTTCTTGGGGTCCTGAAAACCTAGCTCTTTTTTAGCCAAAGCTTCATCGACGTTTTCTTTTCCTTCTCATTGACAGAAAGGAGTTTCTTCTTAGCGCTTGTTGTAGCGCTCAACAAGGTTTTGGACCTCCTGGCAGTCTTCTAAGTTGTCTTTGCCGTCTTGTGGATTGGACACACCACCTTTGAACCACCACCATCTTCGGACGAAGGTCGAGGTCACTTTTTGGGGTGTGGCCCCCGGCCACCAGGAGCTGCGGCCGCCACAGTAGTAGGTGTGCCGACCGACGACTTCTTCTTGCTGTTGGACTTTTTCTTCTTCTTTCCACCGCTGGAGGTAGTGGCTTCAGCTCTGGAGTGCTTTTTGTTAACATCCAGAGCTGGCTTAGAGTGCATTTCCCGGCCCTCTGCGGCCCGTGCGCACTTGTCAACTAGGCTGAACAACTCTGTGATGCTGGTGACCTCCTTCGTCGCCAGCTTCTCTAACATATTTTTATCTCTGACACCCTGTCTGAATGCCATGATGATAGATGCATTGGAGATGGAGGGAATAGTATTGCGTACCTTAGAAAATCACTGGATGAAGGACCGCAACGATTCTCCAGATGTTTGCTTCACAGCAAACATGTCCAGTTCGGTGCCTGGTCAGGTGTAGGAGCTCCCGAAGTTGGCGGTGGACAATTGGCATAGCTCTGACAAACTGTTGATAGAGTCTGGCGGCAGGCTCATGAACAAGGACCTAGCGGTCCCAGTCAGAGCCATCGGGAAGTAGTTGGTCATCATGGACTCATTGCCACCCAATGCTAGAATGGCGGTGGAGTATATCTGGAGGAATTCAGCGGGGTTGACAGTCCCGTCAAATTTCTCTGGCAGATGAGGATAGAACTTCTGGGGCCAACAAACCATGCGCAAGTGCATGATAAAGACTGAACAGCCGCCCCCTACTCCCGAAGGAGGTGGGTTTTCCCGAGCCTCCCGCCTTTCGCGAGCACGCTCGATATGGACACGTTTGTCCTACTGTTTGTAGCGGCAGTCAAGCTCCGACCGTAGATTGTGCTTCGAGAGTCTTGACACAGTATGGTTGCGACATGCCCTGGAGGGCAGCAAAGTCACCTGCTGAGACACAACACGCCTCTGGTGCTATGATGCATGAGGACCAAGTCTTCCAGACAAGGTCCTATGTTGAGAAGGTGCCTGCCCAGAAGGGGGAGGACATTGGTTGCTGATGGCAACGGCTACAGCTGCAACCAGATGCTGCACATCAGCGCGCCACTGCTCCATAGCACTCTGAGGTGCTCCAGGTGCAAGTGGGTGCTCCAAAAGAGTATGCGAAGCGATTAACACATTCTTAGGGTTGTTATGTGTCGATGCGGTGAGCGACACAAGTACTCCATCCTGTTGTCAAGCATTGTTAGCTTGAGCAGCTGGAGGTGGTGTGACGCCCGCCGGGACAACAACACCTGCTGAATATTGCACATTGGAGGGATCCCCCCCAGCACGTTGTGCAACATTGTCGTTGGATGATCCTGCGGTGGAGTTCACCATCTTAAAACCGTAAAAGTCATTGCCCCCTACCTGGCGCGCCAAATGTCGAAGTGTATGATCGACACTTCCCCTGGTACTACTTAGATCATAGCCCGCGGAGGTTCTTGATTGGTTGGGGCGCGTGATATTTAGACAAGACCGTGACATGAGGGATTTACGTGGTTTGGGCTGCCTTAGCATAAAACCATACTCCATGGGTTGTGTGTTGTATGTAAGAAAATGCGCCAGTGAGTTGTGTGCGTATTAGCTTGTTCGCCCTCTGTATCGTGCAACGCAACCCTTTTATAGTCTAAGGACTGGCTGTTACAACACTTGTCTAGCCCGACATGTGGCCCTGGAGTGATTAACCGCCTAATACACGATCCATAGGTATTAAGCATAATTAAAAGTAATAATGCGCCTTAATGACGGTGTTACCCTATTAACAGTCCACAGATCATGCATCATAGCATTAATGACATGCAATCAGGTCTTGTAACTGTCGCTTTAAATGTCCCTTGAGGGTCCGAGCCGTTGGAGATCTCTCTGTCTTCCGTTGAAGTCCTAGCTCTAGAGGTTCGACACGTGGAAGCCCTGGAGCTTCTCGTCATGGGGAGGCAGGTCCGGAGCCACTATACATGTGGTAGCACCGGAGCTTCCCTCTACTGGGGGTTAGGTCCAGGGTAACCGGACACGTGGCAAGACCAGAGCTTCCCTATGACGGGTGTTAGGTCCGGCCTTGTGATACACATGTCAGTGTTGAAGCAACCCAGACGAGGGAGGCGGGTCCAGTACTGTGTAACACGTGTGGCCTTTAGAGTTCTTCAACTTGAATGGGGGGGAACTCCTTAGCTTTTCTTGCGATATCAAGGGGTACCCGGTACGCAGGGTACAGACAGTTGCTTTAGGATTTGTTGCCACGATTTACTAGTTCGTGGCATTAGGATCTCTTGCCACGGAACACATTCATTATATTAAGATCTATTGCCACGATTCACCAGTTCGTGGCATTAGGATCTATAGCCACAGAACACAATCGTTACATTAGGATCTATTGCCATGATTCACCAGTTCGTGGCATTAGGATCTATCACAATGGAACACAGTCGTTGCATTAGGATATATTGTCACAATTATACTAGTTCGTGGCGTTAGGATCTATCATCATGGAACACAATCGTTGGCCTCATGATATATTACAAATGTTGGCCACTGTGTGAATGAATGAATGTGTTGAGTGTTCATTGTGTTCCTCAGGAATCATAAGGAAGGATTTGTTTATTTTCTGGACAAGTGAATGATTTAGTTATCAAGTGAAGGTGCTCTAAGTTCAGTGATGTGTGATATCATTAGTGAACCAGAACAAAATGGAGAAAATCACGAAGCTAAAACAGATGTGGGGGAAGACGTGCTTTTCATATAAGAAACGCACTTCGCATAGACTATTGCGCCATCAATCACTCCTCTTCTTTCTTTGTTCATTTTCTCCTCGCAGACAACCCACCATGGCCAACTATCTGCTGTCAAGCCTGCTGAGGGAGCCACCCTACAAGAAACAGTACTTCCGCTCCCCCGAGAGGCTCAACGAGCTACCCGAGATGTTGTTCGACAGGTTGTTTGACAGGTCCTAGAGGTTGCTTGATATGATGGCTGAGGTGCTCGGCGCCGAGGACCGCAATATCTTGGTGGCGGCGATGGCGAGAAACCTCTGTCGCAAGGTTGCACTGTCAGATCCGGACAAGCCAAAGCAATCGGCGGAGCAGCTACAACAGTCGGAGCGATCGGCAGAGCAGCTACAACAGCCGGAGGAAGAGGATGTTGTTTTTTTAGGAGGTGTAGGATTTAGGTTGTCCTTTGTTTTTTTAGTTTTGATGTTGTTTTTATTTCTTATGCCTTGCACTTTTTTCTTGTGTTTTGTAATATATTTGTTAATGAATTAATGTGGTATATGTGTTCATCTGTGTGATAAATAATTTTGTGTGTTCCACTTTTATCTATCGCCACGGAACACAATCGTTGCATTAGGATCTGTTGCCACAATTGTACTAGCTCTTGTCCATAGGATCTATCTCCACAGAACACACTCATTGCATTAGGATCTGTTGCCAGAAATCACTAGTACATTGCATTAGGAATTTCTACAGGAGCGTCATTTCAAATTTTGGGTATCTTCTAAAGAGGTGGGATTATTCAATAAAGGTTTGCTTCTAAGCTTGCTACTAAATAGAAGAGCAGCTTCTATCTTTTCAAAAAAGAAACAAATAGTTCACAACTAGCTCACACAGTACTTATATAAAAAACTCATTATATTCGCTGTTGTCCCCCGCCCCCACAATGGAGCCACATGACCATCATTGATATATGTATCATCGTCATCATTGTCATCATATTCATTTTTTGATGGAACTCCATGTGCCTCAAACTGATCACATGTTCTCATTTGAAGATCGGAAGCATCACCGGTTGCTCCCTCAATGTCATTCCTAGTCCATGTGGTTGTATCCTCATTTATGTGTGGCATATTGATATCAGTAAGTCGTCGATCATCAGATGTCTCAGCCTTCATCGTCTCATTGACATTATTTTTCACTGTCTCCAGGGGGCATGGCAAAAAGGTTTTGTGGCTTCATTTTAACAATTGTGTCCAATTTAGATTGCTTCACACTTTGAACGTAAAAAACTTGTTCTGCTTGGGTGGCTCATACTTAAATCGAGAAAGTGTAGTGTCAACATCTATCATTCTGTATTGATCCATTGTGTAGCCTTTGCTTTGGCTTTGACTGGAACAAGGCCGATCAAACCAGTCACATTCAAATAACAAAACCTCTTGATTTTTTTCAAAATCAACAGAAATCATTTTATTGATTACTCCAAACCAACCATGATCACCATCCCGAATAACAACACCACTGTTTTGGGTCCATAAATCTTTTTCCACCTCTGCTGTTCGAAAAAAGAAGCCATTTATGAATGATTGACTAAAAAAATGTGTCCGACGAAAATGTCCTCTAGATAATGCATACAAATAATCGGTTACATTGCCTTATTTGTGTAATGTTGTAATCTGTACACATTAGTATAAAAGGGTTCATCGATAAACCAACTTCGGAACACATATTTGTTCAATATTTCATCAAAGTAAAAACTTGCATGTATTTACTCGTTTCTGAAACCAACAAACAAACTCATCTCTATGACGTTTTTCAACATCACGAGAATGAATCTTTTTCAGTTCCTCAAGATGCTCACGGAAAAGGGTACAAAATTAAATTAACCATATACAATAAGCATGATCCAATATAGTATAAAACATTTGAGTTATACATACTTGGTCCATGGAGCGGCCTCTTCAACATTAGAAATAATATAAGGCCTGATGTTATGTAGTTCCACCATAGTAAGTTAGCCCCATTTAAACCCTTTTTTCAGAATTATCAACTTCTGTAAATATATTAGACTCGAGAGAAGGTTCATTCATAGGTACAACTTCATGACGTTCTGGCCTATTAAAATTGGTGCTCATGTTATCCAAAAACTGACTACAAAAAGTCATACACTCTTCCATGATATATCCCTCAGCTATAGAACCCTCTGGGTGAGCTCTGTTACGTACATACCTCTTCAATGTACCAAGGTACCTCTCAATTGGTTACATCCATTTGTAAGAAACAGGTCCACCCAAGCGAGCTTCTTCGGCAAGATTGGTTGGAAAATGTACCATGATACCAAAGAAAGAGGGAGGAAGCAACATCTAAAGTTTACAAATTGTTTCAAGAAATTGTTTGATCATCTTATTCAAATCTGGTTCCGCCAATTCTTTAGAACAAATTCCATAAAAGAATCTGCTCAACTCAATTAAAGGTGCAACAACCTTTTCAGGCAATATGCCACGTATTGCAATAGGAAGGAGCTTCTGAAATATAATATGGCAGTCATGAGTTTTTATACCTGATACCTTACATGCTTTTATGTCCACACATCACTTGATGTTCGAGGCATAACCATCAAGCAACTTCACATCCCCCAAAAACTTGGACAAGGTGGTCTTCTCATCTTTATGCAAAGTGTATGATGCTGATGGACAACCATACTTCCCATTTATAGCCACCGGATGTTGCTGTGGCCGTATACCCATAGCCTGCATATCAAGACGAGCTTGTAGACTATCTTTTGTTTTACCATCCATATTAAGAAATGTCCACAATATGCTATCACAATTGTTTTTCTCAATGTGCATAACATCCAAGTTATGCCCTATTAGCAATGTCTTCCAATACGGGAGCTAGAAAAATATACTTTTCTTCTTCCAACTATGCCACCTATTTTCCTCAGTGCGCTTTCTCTTATTATTCGTATTTCAAAAACTCACTTGATCAAAATTCTCATATTGTTGGAGTAGTTTGGCACCAGAGAGTGATGTTGGAGCCTCTCTATCCTCTATCTTATTGTTGAAAGAAGCTTTGTTTCGATGCCACCTGTGATCCTGAGGTAGGAAACGACGATGACACATGTAGCAATACTTTCGTCCATGTTTCAACCACAAGGCGTCAGTGTTTATATGGCAGTATGGACATGCTAGCTTACCTTTTGTGCTCCATACACATAGCATTGCATATGCTGGAAAATCATTTGTTATCAACAATATAGAAGCTCGCATGAGAAATGTCTCTTTCTTTGAACAGTCATATTTTTCAACACCATCAGACCATAATTTTAGTAGCTCATCAATCAAAAGCTGTAGAGACACATCAATGTTGTTTCCAGGTGACTTTGGCCCAGGAATTATCATTGACATCAACCAATAAGGCTACTACATACACAACCAAGGTGATAGATTATAAGGGATTATAATAACAGGCCATGTACTGTAAGAAACATTCATTATTCCAAAAGGATTGAAACCATCAGATGCTAGCCCAAGTCTAATGTTGCGAGGATCATATGAGAAATTTGGGTGAATGCTATTAAAATGCTTCCATGCTTTTGAATCTGCTGGATGGCATAATATTCCATCATCAATACATCCTTTTTTGTACCAGTGCATGTTTGATGCCATTTATTCTGCCATATAAAACATTTGAAGACGGGGAATAAGAGGGAAGTATCGTAGAATATTGTGTGCTACAAGCTTCTTGTCTTTTTCACAAGGCAGAGCCTCTCTTGCATGCCCACCCGTACTATCTTTCCATCTTAATTCATCACATTTTGGGTATCGATCCAACAGAGAATAGTCCTTCCGGAATAACACACAGTCATTAACACATGCATCGATCTTTTGGTAGTCCAGCCCGAGGTCACGAACAACCAGCCCGAGGTCATTAACACATGCATCAATGTGTATTAGGAATGTAGTGGCCCTCTGGAAGCACATATGAGAATAGTTCAAGGATCAACTCACATACTTTTTTGCTCAAACCAGTTAAACACTTTATCTGGTACAACCTGACAATGAAGGATAATTGGGTCACCTTCTCACAACCTGGATACAACTCCTTTTTGGCATTATTTAATAAGTCATAGAATGCCTTTGCACACTCAGTTGGCTCCTGCTGGTTTATAGCATTTTCTAGATCATCAACATCTGCTAAAGTACCACCATGATAAGTGCCTCTAAGTAGACTAGACAACATATTTTCCATAGCAACATCATCAAAAATTATCTCCTCATTATTTGCTGATTGCTCAGCAATATTTTTTACAGCTCGTTTTTCTCCGTGGTGTACCCAACAAGTATAATCCAATGACATCCCATTACAAAGGATGTGAAGATGAACTTCCTTGTGTGTCCCAAGGACAAAGCATAGTTTCTTCTTCATGAGTGCCATGGAATGCAAAATTTAAAAATGACTTCATTCCATCCTGCCACTCCTTCGTGCACCTATCTTTTTCCATCCATGTCTTATCTTCTGACATCGCTTCCTACAGTTCAATCAGCCTATCCGTAAGAAGATAGATCTACAGTAACATTATATGAGCAATTGTACCTAGCGCTGTTGCTCCTCCACGTGCGGTGGCCGGCGGATGCTCTTCCAAGAGAGTGGTGGCTGGTGGATGCTCCTCTAAGATCGTTGCGACCCGCAGATGCTCCTCCAAGAGTGTGGCTGTCGGCGGATGCTCCCCCAAGTGTGTTTCGTAGAGTCGGGAGAGGGGCCGTTGTGGATGGAAGGGTCCCGTAATAGAAAATTCATTTCGTTTTTTATTTTCCTTCTTTATTCGGCATGAAAAAAATTGACTGCCGCGGGCAGGCAGCCAGAACAAAGTGTACGTGAAGCTATCAGAGTAGGCCCAACACTGCGTTGGGCTGCTAGTTATTTGTGGGGTCAAACTGCGTTGAGTCACTTTTTATTCGTGGGCCGAAATTGCGTTGTGACGCTCGGTGTTCATCCCTATGACGCGTGAGCCCATCTACGTGCGCGCGTCTGGCTCTGGCATTTTGTTATCTAAATAAGCTAATGTAGCAATGGGGATGGTATTCCGATCAAAATAAAGCATATGCATCAAGTCTTTTGAACTGCAGCAGCACATCGATATAAAGAAGGATTAAATACTACATATAAACATCGACGGAACCAAACAATAGGCGACGGAACCAAACAATAGTGCTCAACGTATCATTCCAGGCAACAAACTAATCGATAGAACTAGCTGTTACATAATCCCCAATAAACACAAAATAAACTAATCGGCACATCTAGTCTGCAACACTTCCCTTCAAGCAGTGGTAATAACTTTTTGTCGTGTATAGGAGTAGTGGTAATGATGACACCACGTATGGAGGCATAGGGCCAGTGGTACATTGGAGTTCTACTTATATTTTTTAACATTTTTCTAATCCTTTCTTTTATTTTCTCTCTGTTCATTGCCTCCACTTTTCTTTCCAATCGTCGCTACCTATTGTGTTGTATACTACTTTACAGACTGCTTTGCAGGCCCCTCTATGGGCGATCATCTCTGGCACCTCCATCAGCTAAAGTATCGTACAAGCCACTTTAGAGGCTACCAAAAGTGTGGAGGATCGTTCATTAATAGACAACATAGATAAAATAGATAATTCACTAAATAAACAGATCGAAAACAAAATAACAGGTGGAACAGATGAACAACATTGAGTTCATCAACATAAAACATTACTACAAAACAAGAAAAACGACATCATGAAACAAGAAAAACAACATCACACCCTTATATGTCCATTTTATATATAGCCCATACTGGATAACATCGCACGGCAGAATACGATATGCTCGTGCCTAATCCTACAGTCTTCACTACAGAAGACATTGCAGCCGATCCACCTTACTTCCCGTAGACAATAGCCGTGCACTGGTCAACCTCCTTGTTGGGCAGCAACAACATTGGCGGTATAGGAGGCAGGTGCGGATGCGCCCATGTCAGATTACTGATTTCAGCTAGGGCTTTAATCCGACACCGCCTACAATCACTATTGGTCCTCATGATGGCGACGGACCCGATCACTTTATCACCGACTTCGACCTCGCCTTTGACCTGCCAGATATACTCAACGGCATCGCATGCCCCATGGTCGACATCGTAGTACAGGAGGCCAAGGATGTAGGCCGCCTCCATGTGGTCGGCCCCGGCCGCCTGGGCGAAAAACTGGGTGCCCGGCTGCTCGTGATCGTCCGCGAAGACAAGCTCGAGCCCGATGATGTAGCACACACAAGGGTTTCCGACGATGGACATGTTCTCCACGAGGGTTTCATAGCGCCCCGGGTCGTGCCACATCCTCCGGGTCACCCTCTTAAGAGCTACGCGCCTGCCCATGGCGCCATCCCGACACGCCGCATGCATGGCCTTGCAGGTGCATGCAGACTGGAGAGGTCATCCATGGGTCGTAGGGAGCTTGCGGCTGAGGCGCCCCACGATCTTGACCGCAATATTGTGCGTGAATGGCAACTCCATAGGCTTTGACGTCATTGTGCTGCAAAGGGAACCAATGAGGGTACACACGCCGGAGACAAAGAGGAAGCTACAGTACGTGCAGAGAAGACTGTGGTGTGTCTTTATATAGTACACGCGGAGAAGACGATGTAGACATTATATAAATACACACGCCATTGTCTTCTCCGCACGTACTAATGGGGGTCGTGCGCTGTGATGGTTCGGCTTCCCGTGGTGGCGCATTCACATCCTCTGCAGTATTGCAGGTGCATTAAGGGTGGCTGACATGTGAAAATCACGGCCTATGGGACCCACACCTCTCTGCATGCATTGATGGGACGAGTGTGGTAATGGAACCGCTCTGTTTTCAACATCAGCACAAGAATAATATCCTGTCATCAATAGAGATAGCATACTATGTTTGACAGGATTAAGGCTTTGTTTGGCAACACAATATTTTTGGATTTTTAGAGCAATACTTTGGTATTTGAGATTACCATGGTATTTTTTATAGAATGGTGTTTGGCAACCAACTCAAAAACTCTGTATTCAAAACAAAGGTTTTGTCTATACTACGGTACTTTTGGTGTATAGAAAACTTTGGTCCGAACCAAAGTTTTTCTCTGCTTGCTTCCTCTTGATGGTTGCTACTTTGTCCCAAACAACCTTATGTATTGCAAAACTGCAGTATTACAAAACTGTGGTATTGAAATACTTTGATATTGCCATGACATCTTAAAAACTATGGTTTATAAAAACTTTGATATTTAAAACTGTGTTCCCAAACACAGCCTAATATGCGCCAAAAAAATTCCTGTTTTACAGTTTGGTTCTCCACGCTCTTTCACCTTAATTCGTACGTACTACCTATCTTTTTCTAACATTTTTCTCGTCCTTACTTTTCTTTTCTCTTTGTTCATCGTCTCCACTTTTCTTTCCAGTCGTCGCTACCTGATGCGTTTTTTTGTTACTACGTACTAGTATTGTATACTACTTTACAGACCGCTTTGCAGGCCCCGCTATGGGCTATCTCCTCTGGCACCTCCGACAGCTAAAGTATCGTACCGGCCACTTTAGAGGCTACCGGCGGTATGGAGGGTCGTTCATTAATAGAGGATACAGATAAAACAAATAGTTCACTAAACAAACAAAAAGCAAAATAACAGATGGAATAGACGAACAACATTGAGTTCATCAACATAAAACATTACCACAAAACAAGAAAAACGACATCATAAAACAAAAAAAAACATCACAACCTTATAGGTATATAGCTCATACTGGATAACACCGCACGACATAATGCAAAATGCTTATGTATCATCCTATAGTCTTCACTACAGAAGACCCTGCAGCTGCTCCACCCTTGCTTCCTACAGCTGGTAGCTGTGCACGAGTCAACTTCCTTGTTGGACAGCGATACCATCGGCGGTCTCAGAGGTGGGCGCGGATGCGCCCTTATCATATTACCGCCAGGCTTGAATCCGACACCGCTTGCACTCATTGTTGGTCCTCATGATGGCGACGGACCCGACCGCTTTCTCACCGATGTAGACCCTGTCTTCGACCTGCCAGATATACTTGATGGCATCGCGGTCTCCGCGGTCAGCATTGTCGCAGAGGAGGTCAAGGACGTAGGCTGCCTCCATGTGGCTGGCCCCGGCCGCCCAGGCGAGAAACTGGGCGCCCTGCTGCCTGCAATCGACTGCTAAGACGAGCTTGAGCCCGGTGACGTAGCACGCACGAGGGTGGCCGACAGTCATCAGGTTCTCCACGAGGGCTTTGTAGTGACCCAGGTCATGCACATCCTCCAGGTCTCCCTCTCCAGCGCCACACGCCTGCCCACGGTGCCATCCTGACACGCTGCATGCATGGCCTTGCAGGTGGCACGCAGACTGGAGAGGTCGTCCAAGGGTCGTAGGGAGCTTGCGGGAGGCGCCTCGCGATCTCGACCGCAATATCGTGCGTGAACGACAACTCCATAGGCTTTGGCGTCACTGTGCTGCGAAGGGAACCAATGAGGGTGCACGCGGCGGGGACAAAGAGGAAGCTAGAGTACGTGCGGATAAGACGATGGTGTGTCTTTATAGAGTACATGCGGAGAAGACGATGGAGACATTATATAAAGACACACACCATCGTCTTCTCCGCGCGTACTGATGGGGGTCACGCACAGTGATGGTTCAGCTTTCGGGGGTGGCGGATTCACATCCTCTGCAGTACTTCAGGTGCATTAAGGGTGGCTAACATGTGAACAACACAACCTATGGGACCCACACCTCTCTGCATGCACTGATGGGACACGTGAAGTAATGGAACTGCTCTGTTTTCAACATTAGCACAAAAATAATATCATGTCATGAATAGATATAACATACTATGTTTGACAGTAATTTGCACCGAACATTTCCTGTTTTACAGTTTGCTTCTCCACGCTCTTTCACCTTAATTTGTATGTACTACCTATCTTTTTCTAACATTTTTCTTGTCTTTTCTTTTCTTTTCTCTCTTTTCATTGTCTCCACTTTTCATTCCAGTCGTCGCTAATCGACAGAACTAGCTGTTACATAACCCCAATAAACACAAATAAACTAATCGGCACATCTAGTCCACGACACTTCCCTTCAAGCAGTGAGAATAACTTCTGCCGTGTATAGGAGTAGTGGTAATGATGACACACCGCGTATAGGGGCATAGGGCCAGTGGTACGTTGGAGTACTACATATCTTTTTCTAACATTTTTCTCGTCCTTTCTTTTCTTTTCTCTTTGTTCATTGTCTCCACATTTCAATCCAGTCATCACTACATGTTGCATTTTCCTGTTACTATACTACTTTACAGACTGCTTTGTAGGCCCTGCTGCGGGCAATCTCCTGGCACCTCCAGCTGCTAAAGTATCATACATGCCACTTTAGAGGCCATTGGTGGTGTGGGGGGTCTTCATTAACAAAGAATATAGATAGAACAGATAGTTCACTAAATAGCAGATAGAAAACAAAATAACAAATGGAACATACGAAAAAAATTGAGTTCATTATCATAAAACATTACTCCTTCCTTCTTATATTACTTGTCGTTAGAATAAGTTTTTTAGTCCATTTTTGAACTAGAAAACTTGTCCTAATTATTAATGACAAGTAATATGGGAAGGAGGAAGTACAAAACAAGAAAAACAACATCACAGAACAAGAAAAAAAACATCACAAAACAAGAGGAGAAAAATGTCACCATTGGATTAATCTGTGTCAAAAGATTTCATGTTTTAAAGTTGGGTTCAACTAGAATGTAATCAGATGTTTGGTGCAATCGTGCAATCAACCATCTTCAACCATTGGATCAATCTACATTACGGTCGTTGAATCTATTTATTTAACCCTCTCCAGCAGGTGGAGGGGTGGTGGTGGTGGAAGGGATTAAATGAAAAGATGTAGATCCGACGGATGATAATCGTTGATTACATGATTGCACCAAAACTTTAATTGTATGTCGGGCTGTCAATGAGTCGAACTCGAGCAAGCTTGTCTTTCTAAGCTTGAGTTTGATAAAACGCCGAGTTGATCTTGAGTTGAGCAAAAAATTCATGTATATAGAATAGAATCTACTAAATTTAGGTTCACAACTAATGGAGTAGGAAGGTGGACGATGTTGCACATTCTTTGTTTCTATCATATATAAAAATTGTGCCCCATTAAACATTTTTAATAGAATTATAAAGTTTAGTTAATCATACGTACATATCATGGATGACAACAAAAAATGAGCTTACACGAGCTTTTCGAGCTTGAGCTCATAAAGGTCGCAAGCTCAAGCTTGGCTCATTTAGAATTGGCACAATACTCAACTTTATCCTCAAACTTTCAATCAAAATTCAGTTTGGTCCTTGAATTTTCAAATGGGTCAATTATTTAGTCCCTCAACTTCACACAACCGTTTCACTTTCATCCCTAGTTTGAGTTGGACATCCACATTGACATGCCACATAAGCTATATGCCACATCATCTACCCCGGCCACCTCACTTAGAAAAACATAATAATTTTTTATCATCTTAAAAATAACTAGCTAATTAATTGGAGTGGATTTACGTAGTTGCATGGGATATACATATTTCTCCTTCTTTTTTTGCAAAACTATCAAGTGATATATCCTATGTCATGTTACATACGTAAAAATATTGTAAAATATAAAACTTTTAAGCCTAGGGAAGAGCAAACAAAGAGGAAGTGCAAAATTTTAAGCCTAGGGAATAAAATATAAAACGAAGCTACACGGTTGGCCGGGTACACATACAGTTCGGGTGTGCCGGTGCACCTTAACCCCCATCGTGCGTCCCCGGCGGTTGTTGGGAAGACCCTTGCAGGTATGCTCTAATTCCTGTCCTACAACTCCATCTAGGCTTCCAATGACGCGGGCGGTTCACCACCAGACTGTAGAAAGGATAAGCACACACATGTAACAGTCATTGTTGACTACGCTGGTCTATGTTAACGTTATTGTTTGATTGTGGTTGCCTACATTTAGTCATTAACGCTAGCCTTTGAATCCGTGTAGTGTGAAGCCTATATAAAGTGTACCTGTGTTCCTTGATGAATACTCCATTACATGGCAAACAGAACAAACATTCTCCATACAGAATAGTCTAGTAACCATTCTCTAATTGAATGTGGCCAAGAGGGGGGGTGAATAGGCTTTGAAAATTTCCTCCACACTTAATCAAATGATAAAATTCTTGATAAATCGGACTTATCTGGTTGGATGTGCGGAATAGTCCGTTGTGCGAAATGTGTGTTGATTTGACCAAGTGTTGATTCGGGATTTTAATCTTTTTTGCAGCTGAAATGTGAACAACTAGTAAGATCACTTGAATTAACCATCAATGTTGTGAAGTTACACGATAAAAACAATTTGCAATTGAAGTTATAATGTTGACCAACTATGTACCCTAATCAATGAAAATGCAAGACAAGAAGCACACAAGACACAAATTTTTACCGAGGTTCGATCTCACCAAAGAGATCTACTCCTCGTTGAGGAAGCCCACACAGAGCTGGTTCCCTTGAAACTCTTTCCCTTGTCAAGTTACCACACAAGGCAGACTTGATTTCACTATCACGAGCAATCATCGAGTTTATGGGGCAACCTCACACGTTGAGGGCTCCCACAAGAATTACAATGAGAAGATGATCAAATACACTCGAAAAGATTACAAAAAAGAGCACGAGTGTAAAGAGATCAAATCCCAAGAGCTCAACGATGTGTAGACAACGATCTCCCAACCCCAAATCTGAGAGTTAAATTGATTTTCACCTTTCAACACTTTAGATGCGTGGGAAGATGTGTTTTTGGACTCTTGGGACAAGTGGAGGCGCTAGGGTTTGAGTTTTGAGCAGTAGAATATGTGTGTTGTACTTGTGGGGCCGTAGATCTCCTATTTATAGGGTTTCCAAAGAAGTTATTGTTAGAGATCCTGACGACCGGACTAGTCTGTACCGGGGACCGGACTTGTCCGGTGTGCTGTGTAAAAGTTTGCGTGAAATATGTAGCACACTAGAAACCCTAATTGTGTGAGATATAACGGACTAGTCCGGTTGGTGTCCGGACTTGTCCGGTGCCAACTGAAATTGAACTCCAGAGAGTTGAACAGACTAGTCCGATCCAAGAACGGACTTGTCTGGCGATATGTGTTATTGAACATCAAAGAGTTCAACAGACTAGTCTGGTGGGTGGACGGACTTGTCCAGAGTTTAGTGAAAAGGGTTTACAGAGACTTGAACGGACTAGTCCGGTCCATGAGCGGACTAGTCCGGTGCATTTTGAAAAGTGGTTCCAGAAAGTTTATCGGACTAGTCTGGTATGTGATCGTACTAGTCCGGTGCCAAGTGAAATTGGACAACAGAGAGTTGAACGAACTAGTCCAGTCCATGAACGGTCTAGTTCGGTTCTTGGTGTTTTGAAGTCCTTACCCCTACACAAAGACTTGAGCTCCTGGGATGTGTCTCTCACACACATCCTGTACATTTAAATCTACTTTGCGCTTTAGTTGTCAGTTGGGCTTTTCTCTTTTGTACACCACTTCATTTTTTAACTTTTTGAGTGTACCAATTTATCTCATTTTAGCTTAACCTGCAGTCATCTCAACAAGTTCATTAGGATCTCATTTGTTTGTCATCAATCATCGAAAACCCACAAGGGATTGCCTAGATGCAGTTTCAATCTCCCCCTTTTGGTGATTGATGAAAACATATTGAGATTTCACAATTAAGAGTAAAAAATTTATTTCATAAAGTGTGCATATATGAGAACAATGAATGAGTAACAAAAAAAACTTCTCACATATATGCACTCTTTATGGTGGGGTGCACTAACAAGTGTGTGATCAAAAGATGTGATGAGTTCTACATAAGCACTTGACAGTTGTAGCAACAATCATCACATTACCATTAACTAAGCATCACACAATAAGTAAAGTAGGCACATCTAAAATAAATTACAATAGTTCGAAATCGAGTACATGTCCTTGATCATAAGTCCTTAATGGCTTAATAGCTACAAAATAGACAACTTGTATCAATCACTCCCCCCTTTGGAATCAAGGCACCAAAAAGAGAAAAATTGAGTGGAATCACGCATCGTCACTACCTCTCTCACTCTCAGTCCTCTCTTCATCTTCTTCTTCATCTTTAGGTGCTTGAGGAGGAGGAGGAGGAGCAGAGGCACCAAGCAGTCCAAATGAGGCCAACTCTTGGTCAGTTATAGGAGCCATCTCAGTGATATCTTCTTCAGAGTCTTCTGAGATCTGAGGTGACCCCACTGGATCTATTTCCAGCTTCTCACAAATTTCTTTGATATTGTCCTTCACATATCTTTGATGCTTCTTTCTGGAAAAACTCTCCTTATGTTGCTTGATTTCCACTTTGTGACATGAGGCAAAAATGGATGAGAGCATCTTCATTATTCCACTGGAGGATCCACTAGAAAGTGGAGGAGTAGGAGAAGCAACCTCAAATCTTGTGCCTTCTTGAGCTCTCTTGGATCTTCTTTCCTTTGCAGGTGAGGGTAGGAGCAGAGGGGACAGTGTAAATAGTAGGCATCTGAGGCATGAGTCTGGTATGAGGCACATCCTTGACAAATTCTAGTCCTGTCACCTTCTCAATCTTGTACGTGATGTCAGGTGCAGAGCCACAGGACCTGTTAGGAGTGATAGAGATGTTCACAATATCGTTGTACATGTACTCAAAGACATTGAAAGTCCTTTTCTTGCTAATGACCTTCATCAATGTCCTGAGGGTCCCCTGAATGGTCCCTGCATCTCCCTTCATGGGAGCTATGATCTTCCTCAGGATCCTGTTAAGAACAGCAAAGAAAGGCTTCAAGTACTTCATAGTTGGAGACTTGAATGGCATCTTTGTATCATAGAGAAAGTCAAGCTGATCTTTCTCTAGAGGCTTCAGGTTGCGGATTATGGTCTCATTCTCCAAAGAATCTTCCAGGTTAAGAATTCTAGCAAACTCCCCATACGTGACACTGTATTGTGCTCCATGTGTCATCCATATCATCCTGTCACCGTCATCACAAGAAAAGTAAAGTGTGGAGTAGAATTGAGAGATGACCTCAATGTTCCAGTCCCACTGGAAAGAAACTAGATCCTTCAGTCCATGCAGCTCTAAGGCTTCCAAAACCTCTTGATAGACTTAACACTTTTGGACTGAAGATAGGTGACTTCGACCCATTGACTTTCAATGATAGGATTCCTCATCTTTAGATACACATGCTCATAATAGTCAGCGTGGAAATTGCTCCAAAATCTGGGATCAGCTGATTGTTTGGGCTGACCATAGACCTCTACCTTTCTGAATTTATCAGCCAGCTAACCCCCTTTGCCAATAAAATTAGCACTCGATGGTTGTCTGTTGCAGTGAGTTGGTGCTTTCATCTTCAGAGGGCCAATAGGGCCACTAGCAAGTCTTTTTCCCTTGTTTAGGGCTCTCTTGGGCCCCGATGAACTCCTAGCAGCATCCTTGCCCCGTGCTTTCTTCACTACCACTCTTCTTCTCTTAGGGAGGGTGTCGTCAGAAAGAGGGGAGTGAACATTGACATCATGCCTTTTCTTCATCACTCTCTCTTTGGATCTTTGCACTCGAGTACGCTCTACCTCTTCATCATAGTGAAAAGAACTATGAACCTGAAGACATCGTGCCTGACAAGGAGGTTCAAGGATTAGATAAGAATTGATTTGAGACTATGTGCAAATAGGAATGTAGAAGTTCAAAATGTCAAATACCGGTCTTGTTCGCACATGAATACCGGACTAGTTCGGTCTGGCATAAGAATCCTAACTTCCCTATTTTCAACAAATCTAGATCGAATCGATTCACAAGGAATAGAAAACAGTAGGACTTGATCTAGAAGAGTAATTCATGCCCTAGGAGACATGTAAACTAAGCAAGAATCAAGGAAAGTTGAGAGCCAGGGTTTGAGAGGGATTTTACCGAATGGAGCAGAGTGAGAGCTGGATTAGTCCGGGGTGGACAAACACCGCGCCGAGGAGGAGACTTCCCTTGGAGAAATCCGCATTTTTGGTGGCTAGATGTGGAAATCCCCTTTGAAGCTCACGGACGTGGAGAGAGAATGCACAGGAGGTTGTGATGGGTGGAGGAGGAGCTCCTGGCGGCGGATTAGGATTATCCCTGACAAATCCGGACTAGTCCGGTCGACACCAGACAAGTCCGGTGTGTTGTTCTAGGGCCAGACTACTCTGTGACAATGGAATAGTCCGGTGCTGAAGTCAGACAAGTCTTGTGTCAGCAGGACAGAACTGAATAGAAACAACTAGATTTTGGGTGTTTGATCTAATAGTGATCTAAATGACATTATTTCACACGTAATCTTGATGAACATAACCAGTAAGCAATCAACAACCATAAAATGGCCATAATTCACCAAGATTCACTAATTTAAATTGTTTTCAAGAGGAAAATGAGATAGGGAACAAATTTCCACAAAAATGAGTAAACTTTAAAGTTACAATCAGGTATGCAATGTTTCAAGCCACATTTCTAGAGTCAAGTATATTTAGCTCGTTTCTTAGCTCACAAAACCTCTTTTCATCTAGTGGCTTGGTCAAAATGTCTGCAAGTTGTTTTTTGGTCCTAACATGTGAGATTATAATGTCACCTTTTAACGAATGATCTCTTAGGAAATGGTGACGAATGTCTATGTTCTTAGTTCTTGAGTGCTCTACTGGGTTGTGTGCAATTTTTATAGCAATCTCGTTATCACATAGGAGTGGAATATGGTTCAGATTGTAACCATACTCCCTTAGAGTTCGTCGCATCTAAATTAGTTGTGTGCAACAACTACCGACTGCAACATACTCCGCTTCACCTGTTGAAAGAGAAATGGAGTTTTGCTTTTTAGATGACCATGAAACTAGGCATCTGCCAAGGAATTGACAAGTCCCCGACGTGCTCTTTCTATCGACTTTGCATCATGCATACTCGGCATCGGAATAACCTATCAAGTTAAACTTGGATCATTTGGGATACCAAAGGCCCAAGAGGGGTGTGTGCACAAGGTATCTTAGGATTCTTTTTGCAGCTATTAAATGGGACTCTTTAGGTGCGGCTTGAAACCTTGCACTTACACACACTAAGCATAATATCTGGCCTAGATGCACATAAATAGAGTAATGAGCCAATCATAGATAGATATACCTTTTGATCCACATTTGGACCACTCGTTGAGGTCGAGGTGTCCGTTAGTTGCCATGGTTGTCTTGATGGGCTTGGCCTTGTCCATATTGAACTTCTTGAGGATGTCCTACGTGTACTTGGTTTGTCTTATGAATGTGCCCTCTCTTAATTGCTTCACTTTGAATCCCAATAAGAACTTCAATTTTCTCATCATCGACGTCTCAAACCTATCTGTCATGATCTTGGTAGTTTTTAAACAAGGTTGGGGTACTCTTGATCTTCAAATCCTGGTGGATGCTCCACGTACACTTCGTCCTTAATTGGACCATTGAGGAAGGCACTTTTGACGTCCATTTGATACAACTTGAAACTATGGTGAGTAGCATATGCCAATAAAATATGAATGGACTCATGTATAGCTACGGGAGCGAAAGTTTTGTCGAAGTCCAAACCTTCTACTTGTGAGTAACCTTTAGCCACAAGTCTCGCTTTATTTCTCGTTACCACACCATGTTCGTATTGTTTGTTCCGAAAGACCCATTTGGTTCCAACAATGTTCGCCTTTGGTCTTTCCACCAGTTCCCACACTTCATTTCTCTTGAAGTTGTTCAACTCCTCTTGCATTGCAATCACCCAATCTAGATCCTTTAAGACTTCTTCTACCCTTTATGGTTACAGAAAAGAGACAAAAGAGTAATATTCACAAAAATTGCTATGCGAGATCTAATAGTTACTCCCTTCGCAATATCTCCAATGATGTTGTTGATGGGATGATCTCTTTGTACACTCTGATGTACTCTTGGGTGCGGGACTTGTGAAGTTGCTTGATCTTCAACTGTCTTCATGTTCATTGTCTCCCCCTAAATCATTGCTTTCATGGTTATATGGATCTTCTTGATCTTCGTGATTTTGATCTTGTGCATGAGCTCCCCCTTGATCATTGCTTCCTTGTTGAGGATCAACTTGTCCACTTGAGTCTTGTGGTTGCTCTTGAGGTAGAATATCACCAAGTGCTATTTTCCTCAACACATCACATGGGGCTTCTTCTTGATGTAGCACACACTTATTAACTTGCTTCACATGGGAGCTGTTAGTTTCATCGAACACTACGTCACATGCTACTTCAACGAGGCCAGAGACTTTGTTGAAGACACGATGGGCATAGGTGTTCGAATAATAACTGAGCAAGAACCCTTCATCAGATTTCAAAGCAAACTTCGAAGTCCTCGGTTTCTTGTTTATAATAAAACATTTACAACCAAATACTTTAAAATATGAAACATTTGGTTTGCTACCGGTGAGAATCTCATACAACATTTTCTTCAAGAGTCGGTGAAGATACAACCGATTTGTGGTGCTTTATTCCTTCTTCATCTAAGTACTCCTCAACTTTTGTATTCTTGAATTCTATCCTGTTGTCACTTCTAACGTTCTTCACAGTTGAGGAAAATTTGTTCTGAGCTCTTCTCAAGAATTTCTTGAGGATTACGTGAGTTTCTAATTTACCATACAAGAAAAATACCCAGGTGAATCTTGAAAGGTCATCAACAATAACTAAACCATATTTGTTACCATAGATGTTTATATAAGCAATTGGACCAAAAAGGTCCATGTGAAGAAGTTCCAGCGGTCTTGTGGTAGTCGTCATGTTCTTGGCGGGGTGCGGTTCTCCAACTTGTTTTCCCGCCTGGCAAGTGCTGCACGGCCTATCTTTCTTAAAGACAACATCCTTTAAACCTCGGATGTGACCACCTTTTAGAAGTTTCAGCAGATTTCTCATCCCAACATGGGCTAGCCATCTATGCCACAGCCATCCCATGTTAGTTTTAGCAACCAAGCAAGTGTTGAGTTCAGCTTTATCTTTGTTGAAGTCAACAAGATAAAGCTTTCCCTTCAACATTCCCTTGAATGAAATCGATCCATCGCTTCTTCTAAAAATGGTCACACCCTCATTAGTGAATAAACAGTTATAACCTTTGTCGCATAGTTGAGATATTGTCAGAAGGTTATAATCTAATGAATCTGCAAGTAAAACATTCGAGAGATTATGTTGAGAAGAGATTTCAATTTTACCGCTACCAAGGACCTTTCCTTGGTTGTTGTCTCCAAAGTATATCCCTTCACTTGGATCTGCGTTGTGCTCATACTCCACGAACATATTCCTCTCTCCGGTCATGTGATTGGTGCATCTGCTGTCTAGCACCCATTTTGATCCACCAGAGGAGTAGGCCTGCAAAACAGAATTATTCCTTGGTTTTAGGTACCCAAGCTTACTTGGATCCTCTTAGGTTAGTCACAAGAGTCTTGGGCACCCACACACAAGTTTTCGAATACTTGTGGCATGGCCCTACATATTTAGCAAATACATTTCCAAATTTGTCTTTCATAAGTACATATGAAGCATCAAAAGTACAAAATAGTATTTCAAGCGATTTTTCCTTAACAAAAGTAATTTCCTTCTTAGCATGAACATTGGTGGACATATGTTTGTTCTTGTTAAACCCAAGACCATCTTTGATGTTAGGACGTCTAGTGACCATATATGCACTACATTCATATTTGATCTTCTCCTTGTCAAAGATGCCACTTTGGGAAGGATGCTTTGCATGAAAAGTGGAAGAATCAGGTTTGACAACATTTTTCTTAATACAACATGTGCAAGTTGCTATAGTTGTCCAACTTAAACCTTTGGAAGGTGAGCTTTTGGAGGAAGAGGAGTCACTTTGCTTGAGCGACTCAACTCTCACTTCAAGAATCTTGTTAACTTTTGAAAAGTTAGCAAGTTCATTCTTGATTGCAATGTGTGAGTCTTCTAGCTTTGAGTAAGTTTCCTTACTCAAAGCTAGCTCATGCTCAAGTGACTTGCTCTTCTCTCTTTCAAGCTCAAGGAGTTTCTCAACCTCTTGATACCTCTTCCTTTCACGGATGAGCATATATTCTTGTAGGTTGAAAACTCCTTCTCAAATATTTCATCCGACAACATTATCATTTTCTTCAATGTTGTTTTACTTAATCCCCAAAACATCTCCTCATTTTCACTAGAGCTGTCAAAATCATCAATAGAGGAATTTAGCGAGGGGGGGAGGGTAAGTCGAACCTTTTTCTTGCCTTCTTTAGCCATAAGGCAACTGTGATTTTGTGTCTCCTGTATTCCCATGTGTGGGAACGGCGTAGAACTCTTGGTAGGCTTCTTTATGGCAATGGTGGCCATTTCCTCTTCATCATCGGAGGAGGACTCGTCGTTTGAGTCCCACTCCTTGCCAATATGTGCTTGATGAGCTTGCCTCCTTTTTCTGAAGATCTTCTTTTCTTGAGGCTTCGTTTCCTTCTTCCTCTTATTCTCTTCATAGGTGTAGTCAACCATGGAGTGACCGTACTTGCCACAGTTACAGCAGGTACGTCGAGCCTTGGATTTTCCTTTTTCTTTGCTCTTCCCTTCATTTGAGTTGCTGCCATTTCTTCTCTTCATCATGCGCTTGAATTTCTTGATGAAGAGTACCATCTCTTCATCATCTAGTTCAGTGCTCACATCACTTGTATCTCCTTCATCTTGAGCTTCACGAGTTTCTTTTCCTTTAGGCTTGCAAGTTGCTTTGAGAGAAACTTCCTTCTTTCTGGAGGAGGTGAGCTTAGCCAGGTCTTTGACTTATTGGGCTTCCTTCTCCACCATCTCATGGTTTCTGAATTTGTCCAATAGTTCATCTGGGGTCATTTTGTGGAACCCCGGGCTTTCTCGGATCATTGAGCATAAGGTGACGTTTCTTGTCATAAAGGCTCTAATCATCCTTTTGTCCACCTCATGGTCGGTCCACTTCTTACTTCCATAGGTGCGGATCTTGTTGATAAGCACCTTCATCCGGTTGTACATGTATTGAGGTGATTCGCCTTCCTCAATAGCAAATCTCCCCAACTCTCCTTCAAGCATCTCAATTTTGGCTTCTCGGACTGACTAAATTCCTTCATGAGCTATTTTGAGTGTGTCCCAGATTTCTTTTGCACTTTCTAAGCCATTAATATTACTGAACTCCTACCGGCTTAGTGATGAGGTGATCACTGCAACAGCTTGTGCGTTGTGGTGAATTTCTTGTTCTTGCTCCAGAGTGAGTTCTTCATCCGTGTCTGGGATATCTACACTTGTACACAAGATATGCCAAAGACTAGGATTCAAAGAGATTAGATGCATTTTCATATTTGAGTTAAGACGATTGTAATTGTAAGGATATCGGGAGTAGTCGTGATGACCACTCCTCGTCATCTTCTCGTCCTCTTTTCCCTTTTGGCTCAAAAGTTTCTTCCTCAGAAGTGCCTTCAGTTGACGCACTTCTTTATCAGCATGTGGATTTTCACTTAGTACATCGAAGGCTTTTTTTTTATCTTGCTCTTCCTCGGTGTTGAGCACCTTTGGGATCTCGTTGTTCTTCTCCGGGGCAATTGATCTCTCCGAGCGGTGAGTCTCGTTGATGGAAAACCTACTCTGATACCAATTGAATGTGGCCTATAGGGGGTGAATAGGCTTTGAAAATTTCCTCCACGCTTAATCAAATGATCAATTTCTTAATAGACCGGACTTGTCCGGTTGGATGTGCGGATTAGTCCGGTGTGCGAAATGTGTGTTGATTTGACTAAGTGCTGATTCGGGATTTTAAACTTTATTGCAGCAGAAATGTGAACAACTAGTAAGATCACTTGAATTAACAATCAATGTTATGAAGTTACACGTGAAAAACAATTTGCAATTCAAGTTACAATGTTGATCAACTATGTGCCCTAATCAATGAAAATGCAATACAAGAAGAACACAATACACGAATTTTAACCGAGGTTCGATCTCACCAAAGAAATCTACTCCTCGTTGAGGAAGCCCACACGGAGCCGGGTCTCTTCAAACCCTTTCCATTGTCAAGTCACCACACAAGGCTGACTTGATTTCACTATCACGGGTAATCACCGAGTTTATGGAGCAACCTCACACGTTGAGGGCTCCCACAAGAATTACAATAAAAGATGATCAAATACACTCAAAAATATTAGAAACAAGAGCACAAAGTGTAAAGAAATCAAACCCCAAGAGCTCAACGATGTGTAGACAACGATCTCCCAAACCCCAAATCTGAGTGTTCAATATATTTTCACCTTTTGGCACTTTAGATGCATGAGGAGATGTGTTTTTGGGCTCTTGGGACAAGTGGCGGCGCTAGGGTTTGAGTTTTGAGCAGTATAATACGTGTGTTGTACTTGTGGGGTCGTGGATCTCCTATTTATAGGGTTTCCAAAGAAGTTACCTTTAAAGATCCCGACGACTGGACTAGTCCGTACTGGGGACCAGACTTGTCTGGTGTGCTGTGTAAAAGTCGGCGTGAAATGTGTAGCACACTAGAAACCCTAATTGTGTGAGGTATACCGGACTTGTTTGGTTGGTGTACGGACTTGTCCAGTGCCAAGTGAAATTGAACTCTAGAGAGTTGAACGGACTAGTCCGATCCAAGAATGGACTTGTCCGGTGCTATGTGTTGTTGAACATCAAAGAGTTCAACGGACTAGTCCGGTGGGTGGACGGACATGTCCAGAGTGTAGTGAAAAGGGTTTATAGAGACTTGAATGGACTAGTCCAGTCCATGAACAGACTAGTCCAGTGCACTGTGAAAAGTAGTTCCAAAGAGTTTATCGGACTAGTCCGGTATGTGATCGTACTAGTTTGGTGCCATATGAAATTCGACAACAGAGAGTTGAACGGACTAGTCCGGTCCATGAACGAACTAGTCTGGTGCTTAGTGTTTTTAAGCCCTTACCCCTATGCAAAGACTTGAGCTCTTGGGATGTGTCTCTCACACACATCCTATACATTTAAATCTACTTTGCGCTTCGGTCATCAGTTGGGCTTTTCTCTTTTTTACACCACTTCATTTTTCACCTTTTTTAGTGCACCAAACTATCTCATTTTAGCTTAACCTGCAGTCATCTCAACAGGTTCATTAGGATCTGATTTGTTTGTCATTAATCGTTAAAAACCCACAAGGGATTGCCTAGATACACTTTCAATATGGTATCACGAGACCACAATAATCTCTCCCTGCATGCTTCCACTTTCTTTTGCCATGGCGTCGAGTCCAAAACCAGCAAAGCCTCGGTGATGAGTGGCATGCAAGTTTCTTGTTGAGAAACTGACTGTAGGGTCGGCCCCCGACATGCATGTTTGACAGGAAGGATGTTCCCTCGAGGGTTTAAGGATAAAAGGTATACCATCTAGGCAGCCAGCCGGAGGTTCAAAGGAAGCTACACGGCTAGTTGGGTACACTACGGTCTGGGTGTGCTGTTGTATCTTAACTCCCGTCGTGTGTCCCCGGTGGTGGTTTGGAAGACCCTTGCAGGTATGATCCGATTCTTGTCCTACAACTCCATCTAGGATTCTGATGACGCAGGAGGTTCACCACCAGACAAACCAGCAAAGTCTCGGTGATGAGAGGTATGCAAGTTTCTTGATGAGAAACTAACTGAGGGGGCGGCCCTCGACATGCATATATGTTTGACAGGAAGGATGTTCCCTCGAGGGTTTAAGGTATACCTGATGAGTAGGTTTAGGCCAGATCTTCCGAAAGGTATGTCGATTGGGGTGGAGAACTCGACGTTGATGATCTGCGACACTCGAGCAGTTTGAGTGCACCTGCAATCACTACAGCACGGCTCCGTTGGTTATCAACCGTGCTTCACACGCTTGACCTCGCCAAGAAGCCTAATCCCTGCAAGTGCAACCGAGAACACGAGCAAGAACGTCGAAGACACGATATGAAATCGCGAAGTTCGGGTCTCACAAACCGTAGAACGGTGATATTATTGATCTAAGCAAAACCCACCGAATATGACCGGTGGCTGCAGTATTTATAGGCTAGGGTTCGACTAAAACATGATTAGACGCGTCTCTAATGGACTCTTACGGGATACAAGGCCCAAAGGCCCGATTCGGTGGTGCAGCACCGGACAGAAATCTGGACTCGAATTGTTTCGACGATTCCCAATGACTCCGGAGAAATTTTGAGGTGGGACCAGAACCATTGGAAACTTTATCTTCTCCTCTTTTTGTGCATATGTAGAACGTCGAAAACGGAGTCCGTATGCCTCCTGGGCGTTCGTTTTAAGGTGGACTGCTCCTGGACTTCGAGTTGAACTCGAGTCCGAGTTGTAAACTGTTTCCATCAACTTGTGGACGTCCCAGCTGTTTCTCCATGCTCCCAAGGCCTCTTTCCTTCACTTGTTGATCTTCTCCATTATTCCTAATAACAATTAAATAATCTCATAGAAATCTATTCTCAAACTCACATGCAAAAGAAGTTAGGAACGAATTCACCTGCTGATTTATTAACCGTGCTCGTGCTCTTGTGATTGGTCCTTGCAGTTCAATGTGCGTCTCCGCTGTTGTGATGTCCTCATCATCCTCCCCCTCTTGAATTGGAGTCGTCCTCGACTCAAGTTCATCTTCTTCACCCAAGTATGATCGAAAATATGAAATGTTAAATGTAGGACTAACCCCAAAATCGGGAGGCAATTCAAGCTTATATGCATTATCATTAATCTTTTCAACGATCTTAAAAGGACCAGCAGCTCGTGGCATTAGTTTAGATTTTATCAAGTCGGGAAATCGCTCTTTTCTCAAATGTAACCACACCAAATCACCCGATTCAAGTTTTACTTGTTTTTTACCTTTACTACCTGCAATCCTATACTTCTCATTCATCATTTCAATATTTTTCTTTGTAGTTTCATGCATCTTAAGAGTGAATTCAGATCGTTGTGTAGCATCCAAATTTATAGTTTTAGAAGGAGGCAAAGGTAGTAAATCAATAGGAGCACGGGGATTGAAACCATACACTACCTGGAATGGACTTACCTTTGTCGTGGAGTGAACGGATCTGTTGTAAGCAAATTCTATATGTGGTAAACACTCCTCCCACAACTTCAAATTTGTTTTCAAGACAGCCCGCAACATAGTGGATAAAGTACGATTAACTACCTCGGTTTGTCCACCCGTTTGTGGGTGATATATAGATGAAAACAGCAACTTGGTTCCCAATTTATACCACAAAGTTCTCCAAAAATGACTTAAAATTTTTTCATCACGATCATAAACAATGGTATTTGACACACCACGTAAACGAACAATTTCCGTCATAAATAAATCAGCAATGTGTGAGGCATTATCCTTCTTATGACAAGGTATAAAGTGTGCCATTTTGGAAAAACGATCAACAACTACAAAAATACTATCCCTCCCCCTCTTAGTCCTAGGCAATCCCAAAACAAAGTCCATAGAAATATCCTCCCAAGGTACACTTGGAACAGGAAGAGGCATATAAAGACCATGTGGGTTAAGGCGAGACTTAGCTTTGTTGCAAGTAGTGCATCGTGACACGTAGCGCTTGACATCACGCCTCATCTTTGGCCAAAAGAAGTGTGTGGACAGCACATCTTCAGTTTTCTTCACTCAAAAATGTCCCATCAAACCTCCTCCATGTGCTTCCTGCAAAAGTAATAGACGAATGGAGCTAGCTGGAACGCATAGCTTGTTAGCACGATAGAGGAGACCCTCTCGCATCACATATTTTTTCCAAGTTCTTCCTTCTCTCATATTTTCAAAAGCATCTTTGAAGTCCAAATCAGTAGGATATAATGCTTATATTGTTTCCAAACCAAATATTTTATGATCAAGTTGGGACAGCATGGTATGACGCCTAGATAATGCATCGGCAATGATATTTTCCTTCCCTTTCTTATGCTTAATGATGTATGGAAACGACTCTATGAACTCAATCCATTTAGCATGTCGTTTATTTAGATTGGTTTGACACTTAATATACTTCAATGATTCATGATCGGATTGTATGACAAACTCCTTAGACCAAAGATAATTTTGCCAAATTTGTAATACACGCACTAAAGCATACAATTCCTTATCATAAGTAGAATAATTCAGAGAAGGACCATGAAATTTTTCACTAAAGAAAGAAATGGGTTTACCTCCTTGTATGAGAACGCCTCCAATACCACTGCCGCTTGCATCACATTCTATCTCAAAATCAGGAAGTTGTAGCAATGGTGCTTGTGTAGGTTTTGATTTGAGAGCATCAAAAGCTTGTTTCTGCTGTTCGCCCCATCGAAATGGCACTCCCTTCTTCGTTATCTCATGTAGAGGTGCTGCAATGGTGCTGAAATCCCGCACAAAGCGCCGATAAAAACCTACAAGACCAAGAAAACTACGAACCTGTGTGACGGTTGTTGGGGCTGGCCAGCTGGTGATTGTTTCAATTTTTGCCTCATTCATCTCAATTCCCTGAGAGAAAACGACATAGCCAAGAAACGAGACTCGATTGGTGCAAAAGACACACTTTTTGAGGTTACCAAACAAACGTGCATCTCTAAAAATAGTAAAAACAGCACGTAAATGATCAAGATGTTTGTCATATGACTTGCTTTAAATGAGGATATCATCGAAGCAAACCACCACAAATTGTCCAATGAAAGCACGTAAAACCTCGTTCATTAATCGCATAAAGGTGTTGGGTGCATTAGTTAAACCAAACGGCATGACTAACCACTCATAAAGTCCAAACATGGTTTTAAATGCAGTTTTCCATTCATCTCCTAGTGTCATTCTAATTTGGTGGTAACCACTGCGCAAGTTAATTTTTGTGAAGATGATAGCACCACTCAATTCATGAAGCATGTCATCTATGCGAGGAATAGGATAACGATATCGAATGGTGATGTTGTTAATCACTCGACAATGAACACACATGCGCCAACTACCATCTTTCTTAGGAACCAAAAGAACAGGAACGGAACAAGGGCTAAGGCATTCACGAATGTACCCGCGGTCCAAAAGATCTTGGACTTGTCGCTGAATTTCCTTAGTTTCTTGTGGATTCGCCCTGTATGCTGCACGATTTGGCAAACCTGCTCCTGGAATCAAATTGATCTTGTGTTCAATGCCTCTTATCGGTGGTAAACCAGGGGGTATCTCGGAGGGAAACACATCCTCAAACTCCTGCAGAAGGTTAGCAACAGCAGGGGGCAATGCAATAGACAATTCATGAAGTAAAAACATGGCTTCTTTGCAAACTAAAACATAGCACATCCTCTTAGCATCGAATAAATCAGCAAGGTCAGATTTAGTTGCGAGCAACGATGGTGATTTTAACTTAATAACTTGTTGTTTCTCAGATTCTAATTTTGTTGCTTTGTCACCACGAATTTTACTCTTCTCAAAATGCACAATTTCAGCAGGAGTCATGGGGAGCAAGGTGATTTTCTTTCCCTTATGCATGAGAGTATATTATTGGTTCTACCATGATGAATAGCATCTGAATCAAATTCCCATGGACGACCCAATAAAAGAGAACAAGCATCCATAGGAACAACATCAAAATCAGCAAAATCATGGTATGAACCAATTGAAAAATGTATTCTCGCTGTTTGTGTTACCCGAACCTTACCGTTGTTGTTGAACCATTGAATGTGGTACGGATGAGGGTGTGCTCTTATTGTCAAACAAAGTTTCTTGACGACGTCCGTGTTCACCAAGTTATTGCAGCTACCTTCATCAATTATAGTGTGTACACGGCAGTCCTTGACGACGAGAAACATGTGGAAGAGGTTGTGTTGTTGTAGCTTGTCGTCAGTCTCCACTTTGGAGCTCAAGGCATGCTGCACAATGATGCTCCTATAGTTCTCCATTGCCGCTGTACCAAGTACCTCTTCTTCGGTGTGTTCGTCATTTGGATCTGTAAAGTCAGTAGCAAGAGAATATTCATCTTCAAGACGAAGTACTATCATACCCGCCATCGTCGCGTGCTATGTATGCTCGTTTGCTCGGGCAATATCTCATCATATGACCAAGTCCCTGGCAGCGGTGACACTTAATGTCGGAAGTACGACCCGTAGAAGGAGTGGACGATGAAGGCTTGAATGATGTCGCCTTGCTACCTTCCGGCACGCGAAAAGGTTGAGTAGCAGGTATAGTTCATTGGTCTCCATTGGATGGTGTAGTCGCTGCACGGGAAGTCGAAGATGGTGCTGTTTTGGATGGTGTAGTCGCTGCACACGGCGTGAAGTTGCTCCTCGTGCGTTGTTGCTGTTGTTGTCGACCCTGCAATTCTTTTTCTGTCAACATAGCAAGCTGAAACAATCTATTAACAGTATCATATTCCTTGTAATCAACAATGTCCTGAATTTCGTGCCTCAACCCCCCATAAAAACGAGCTATTTTATCATCCATGTCCTCTACTACCTCACAACACAGCATACCCTTTTGTAACTCTTGATAATACTCCTCTACGGACATGTTACCTTGGTCTAAGCGCTGCAATTTTTTGCGAAGGTCCCGCTGAAAAGATGGAGGAACAAATTGAACACGCATAGCTTCCTTTAATCTATCCCATGTTGGAGGATCAGTTCTAGTTTTAACAAGTTCATTCCACCATATGATAGCAAAGTCCTTAAACTCACTAGGGGCTTGGCGAACTCTATGCTATTCAGGAACAAGATGGGAATTAAATTTTTTCTCTACTATCATCTCCCAATCAAGATAAGCCTCAACATCATAAGCACCAGAAAAAGAGGGTATAGTAAATTTCACTTTAGCAAAAGGATCATCAGGAGGACGATTATAATTATTATGATTATTACCTCCCATACCTCGACGATAAAGTGTCAGTCTTGGCTGATTATTGTGATCTTCCAGCTCATCATAAGCATTGTCTTCTTGTCTTCCAGCGAGAGGCAACCAAGCCTCAAAAGTATTCATCCAAAGAGCAAGGACATCAAGTTGGCGAGTCAAGTTCGCCAATGACTCCTCCGTTGCTGCGTTGTATTTGATGAACATATCTGTCATGGTCTTCATCATATCACATAACTCAGCATGTTGAACACATTCGTCATCATTGTCTTCTCTTGCCATTGTTAGTAGGAAACAAAATACAACAAAAAATATGTTATCCCTATCAACTACAGTGACAATGTGAAAGGTGGAAGAAAACAATCTCTCTCACTCAAGCATCTTACCATGCTCTTACAAGTGTTCTTACTGACACATCAGGTGGTGTGGACAGTGAGATGAACCAATGAAGCGTGGGGTGATTGCAAAGGTACCTGTTATGCTCGAGAGAAAGGTGGAGCTTGGATGGCACAATATGGTGGCTAACAAGCAGAAAATCGTTAACAGGTAAACAAAGTTGAATAAGTATTCAATGTAGGAAACTGTTGATGGCCAACCAAGTGCTCTAGGGCCTAGAACAACACAAGGAAGTAGCAAGGCAAAAGGAAGACATAATGATATAACCAACAATCACAGCACAAGTAGTATAGGCCAATTGCTTTAATATGCATGCTCTTTACTATTTTTTTTCTTTTTTGTAATATGTTTTTGATATTTTTTCATTACTCAGGAGCACGAAGATATGAATCACGCAAATTTTCAGCTCAATTGGATGTAATATGCGGCCTATAGAAAATTAAGAAGATTCTTTAAAATTCGTGCTGAAACTTCGGAGGTCGGATAGCCTATCTTGTGATGGGAATTTGGGCAATCTAATTTCACCGAACGCGGCTACCCAGCGAAAAATCAGATGCGAAATTTCGCGTAGATGAATTTGAAAAAAATCTCCCGATTTAGAGTTCGTATGCGAAAGTTATGGCCGTTTTAAGGTAGGTTATCCAAGTTACGATTTTTGGATGTTGATTCCAACTCGGTTTGAGAGCAGAACTCGCAATCGGATACGAAAACGATCGGGAATTTGCACAATAACTAATGGGGTGGTGTGTGATGATTCAAGGATGAGTGGCACAAGGGTTTCTCACCTAATCTAGGGCTGGTGATGCGGGAGTTCACGCAAGGCGGCTAGCTAGGGCAAACCGATGAACGTGGTGTATCGGTTTGTTATTTAGGGATTGTGGAGTAGGTGTCGAATAGCAAGAAAACAAGGACGAAACACGATAACTAGGACCCAAAACACAAAGCTAAACCAGCAACAAGATTCGACCACACGAATGCAAACTCAACAATGCAAACTGAAAAACGAAACTGTAGGCACTATAGTCTGGGAAGCGGTAAAAATGATCTAATATTTTTGTGGCTTTTATGTGGACTCTAGGTACGAAAGAAAATCGATCTAATGGAAGGAAAACAAAGATACCTCACGGGCAACCTGGAAATCTGATACCAATTGAGGAGTAGGTTTAGGCCCAATCTTTCAAAAGGTATGTCGATTGGGGTGGAGAACTCAACGTTGATGATCCGCAGCACTCGAGCAGTTCGAGTACCCCTGCAATCACTACACCAAGGCTCCGTTGGTGATCAACTGTGCTGCACACACTTGACCTCGCCAAGAAGGCTAATCACTGCAAGTGCAACCGAGAACACGAGCAAGAACGTCGAAGACACGATCTGAAATTGCGATGTTTGGGTCACACAAACCGTAGAACGACAATTATTGATCTAAGCAAAACCCACCGAATATGACCGGCGGCTGCAGTATTTATAGGCTAGGGTTCGACTAAAACACGATTAGACGCGTCCCTAATGGACTCTTACGGGATACAAGGCCCAAAGGCTCAATTCGGTGGCACAGCACCGGACAGAAATCTGGACTCAAATTGTTTCAACGTTTCCCAATGACTCCGGAGAAATTTTGAGGTGGGACCAGAACCATTGGAAAGTTTATCTTCTCCTCTTTCCGTGCATATGTAGAACGTCGAAAACGAAGTCCGTATTCCTCCTGGGCGTCCATTTTAAGGTGGACTGCTCCTGGACTTCGAGTTGAAATCGAGTCCGAGTTGTAAACTGTTTCCATCAACTTGTGGACGTCCCAACTGGTTCTCCATGCTCCCAAGGCCTCTTTCCTTCACTTGTTGATCTTCTCCATTATTCCTAATAATAATTAAATCATCACATAGCAATCTATTCTCAAACTCACATGCAAAAGAAGTTAGGAACGAATTCACCTGCTGATTTATTAACCGTGCTCGTGCTCTTGTGATTGGTCCTTGCAGATCAATGTGCGTCTCCACTGTTGTGATGTCCTCATCAATACCATCATCTAGGCAGCCAGCCGGAGGTTTGAATGAAGCTACATGGCTGGTCAGGTACACGTACGGTCCGGGTGTGCTGGTGTACCTTAACCCTCATCATGCATCCCCAGTGGTGGTTGGGAAGAGCCTTGCAGGAATGCTCCGATTCCTATCCTCCAACTCCATCTAGGTTTCCGATGATGCAGGCGGTTCATCACAAGACAAACCAGCAAAGCCTCGGTGATGAGCGGCATGCAAGTTTCTTGATGAGAAACTGACTGCAGGGGCAACCCTCGGCATAGATGTTTGACAGCAAGGATGTTCCCTCGAGGGATTGAGGTTAAAAGGTATACCATCGTCTAGGCAGCCAGCTGAAGGTTCGAACGAAGCTACACACGGCTGGCCGGGTACACGTACAGTCCGGGTGTGCTGGTGTACCTTAAACCCCATCGTGCGTCCCCGGTGGTGGTTGGAATGAGACTTGCAGGTATGCTCTGATTCCTGTCCTCCAACTCCATCTAGGTTTCTGATGACGCAGGCGGTTCACCACCAGACAAACCAGCAAAGCCTCGGTGATGAGTGGCATGCAAGTTTCTTGATGAGAAACTGACTGCGGGGGCGGCCCCCGGCATGCATGTTTGACAGGAATAATGTTCGCTTGAGGCTTTGAAGATAAAAGGTATACCATCTAGGCAGCCAACCGGAGGTTTGAATGAAGCTTCATGTAGCTTCGTGTTGGCAGCCATCTAGACAGCTTCTTGTAGCTTCGTGTAGCTTCATTCGAACCTCGGTTTGGCTGCCTAGACGATGGTATACTTTTTATCCTCAAACCCTCGAGGAACATCCTTCCTATCATACATGCATGCCGGGGGCCGCCCCCGCAGTCAGTTTCGCATCAAGAAACTTGCATGCCGCTCATCGTTGAGGCTTTGCTGGTTTGTCTGGTGGTGAACCACCTACGTCATAGGAAACCTAGATGGAGTTGGAGGACATAATCGGAGCATACCTGCAGGGGTCTTCCAACCACCATCGGGGACGCACAATGGGGGTTAAGGTACACCGGCACACCCAGACCGTACGTGTGCCGGTGAAGATGGAACTCAGCAATCTCACAGTTCATGGATAGAAAAAAAAAGGAAGAAGAAAAAGGATGGCGCACATTTTGATCCATGAACCGTGAGACTGCTGACTTCCATCTTAATTGTCCAGTTCCCGATTCCACTGATCTCTCCAGCATGCATTCACACTAGCTACTCTCTGGTGGCTGGACCCAGGGTATGTCATGGCCCACCGGGCATACCTTGTGGGTGCGCCCCTGAGAAAAGTTGTTGTTGTTGTACGTGGTTTTTGGTTGAGACAATGCAATTCGTGGTCATAACAATAAGAATTAATAAATAGAAAGAGTATATCAGATTCAAAAATATTCATTACTTCTTTACTCAGGGCTTGAGCCCATCAAATTTGGAAACTCCTCCACTCGTATCATAACTGCATCAGTTATATATCCATGCCCCTTTCCAAAATCCAAACTAGAGGTGTAGAGGAAGGTTTGCGCAAGAGAGAAGTTGTGTCGCGCCACCACAGATGACAACCGTAGGGATGACAAGGAGAGGACCCAATGGTGGGGACTCAGTGTACAACATTACATTCGAGGGATGACGTGATCACCACCACCGTGACATCCTCCGGCGAGGCCGTGGAGGACTGTCTCGATGAGGTCCTCTCCGTCCATCGTTGGCGCCTTCACAAGCTTGTCGTCGATTGGGGTCGAGTGGCGCCCCAGCTACTCCGCTAACTAGAACCCCGTCACTATTCTGCAGCTCTGCGTCGGCCGTTGTTGCCTCATCTTTCAGGTCATCCACGCTGACTACTTCCCTGATGAGCTGGAAGATTTCCTCGGCGATTCCGATTACCGCTTCATCGATCGGCGTGGTGGAAGGGGATAAATTAAAAGATGTAATAACCATAAGATGTAGATCCAACGGATTGAAATCATTGATTACACAATGGCACCAAAACTTTAATTGTATCTAGGGCTGTCAACGAGCCAAACTCGAGCGATTTTGTCTTTCTACGCTTGAGTTTAATAAAACACCGAGTCGATCTCAAGTCGAGCCCAGAATTCATGTATATATGAAAGTGCATCTAGGAAATTCTTGTGGGTTTTGGTTGATTTATGACAGACAAATGAGATCCTAACAAATTGTTGAGATGAGCGCAGGTTTTAATGAAATTATGAAGAAAGCGAAAAAAATAAAGGAGTATGAGGATCAATATGGAAAAGAGCTCAAAAGTTGAATAGATTATATCATTGTGTATGGAGTGTGTTGGGGAAACACACCACAAGAGCTCAAGCAAAATAAATCTCACTCACTGCACAATTCACAGGAAAATTGAACTAGTCTGATATCACCACGGACTAGTCCGATATGTCTCTGACTAGATATGGACAAGTCTTCCCATTGCGGACTTGTCCGCTAGTACACCTGTTTCACATCACCAGACTAGTCTCATAACTCCACAGACTAGTCCGATATCTTTCTGGCTAAAAAACGGACAAGTCCGCCCCAGTGCGGACTTGTCCTTAGGACATCACACTTTACACAAAAATGGACAAGTCTGATATCATCACGGACTAATCCGAAAACTCTCTGACTAAAATCGGACAAGTCCCCCAACTGCGGACTTGTCCTCTATGCTACATGAGGTTCACCACACTGGACTAGTCCGATATGAGCCAGACTAGTCCGAACAATTCCAGAGCCCAAATAAGACTAGTCCGCCCTTTACCGGACAAGTCCGATATATCAGAACACTTAGGGATTTCCACAAGCCGCACACCGGACTAGTCCGAAGTCCACCATGGACTAGTCCGGACATCGCAAACCCTAATGGTAACTTATGGAAACCCTAGTATAAATAGAGGTGTACGGCCCTTCAACCGACTCTCTCGACCCCATGTGTTGTCACACCTTCCAAGAGCCTAGAATACATGTCTCTCCCCACAATCTAACCCTAGAAAGATCAAATCTTCGAGGATTGGTCATTGATCAAAGTAGAGACTCCTTCTACACGTTTTGAGATCTTGGCTTGAATCTTTCACACACTCTCGCTGTTTTATTGCATATCTTTCAAGTGTGTTTGGTGGTGTTTTCAATTGTAAATCTTGGGGAGCCCTCAACTTATGAGAAGATCACTTGAACACGGTGATTTGCCCCCTTTGTGATTAGTGGAAGAGAATCGGCCTCCGTGGCGATTCGATAAGGGTAGGGTTGGTGAATGTGACACCCAGTTCCGAAAATGAACCAAGCGAACGCATATGTGTACCCAAGACGTTCAACACACATACATGAGTGCATTCACAAAAGGATATACAGAAAATTACAACAGAACAAGATTAATTAATTACTTTTATTACATAATTCATAATATCCTCGAATACAAGCTCTAATGATTATTAATGACAAGTTGAACTAATGCAGCGAAAATACACTAAATCAGCAACTAAGCAAAAGGGATAGCGCAGCTCCAAACAACTCCACAGGCAAAGATGACGGCAGACACGGCCTAGAACTCCGCATTATCACCGTTATACTCCCAAATCTGACCTACAACTGTTGGTGGGGGAGTTGCAAGGGTGAGTACATGTCGTACTCAGCAAGTGTGGAAAGTATGGCATGTAGCAAATTCAAATGATGAATATAATAATGGCTAAGTGCTGAAAAGTACATTAAAACATTTGAAAAGAAATATATTATATGTATGTGAATAAACCCATCATAAACCATGTAGTTATCATAACACCAGTCCATATTCATTACCATCATCCATATTCCAGATTTTAACATTACCACTAATCATATCCAATACCATAATTCGATTCATAACCAATCATAACCATATTACCAACCATAATCATCCCAACCCCAATTTTCTTCTAATCATGGAAGTTGTCCAGGTGCTCATAACCGGGATTACAGCTATCATGATAGTTTTAAAGACACTCTGCAGAGGTTGTACTGCTTTACCCACGTGTTTCTGATTTCATCACTTTTTGATGACTATAGAATTTCAATTATGCTGTCTCACACTTCCTTAGGTGTGTGGCCAAGAGATCACAAAATAGCTTTTACAATGGGATTACTAGCCGATTTAGACCCCACTAAGGTTTCACTCGTGGCGATGCCTCCAACTGAGCACATCTTCAATCAAGGGCCCCCTCTTGAGCCATTCGGATCCCAGGGTAGTCCCACCAATCATCAACAAACCCAATCCGACTACCCCTTCCCGAGCATCCTTAATGGTCCAAATAGCACTGGCAAATCCCTAATTAATCAGCTACAGGGCACCCATACTTGGCCTCGTGGTGGCACTGTAAATCCTGGATGGTCGCTCCACGAACCGGTCCTTAGATCTAAAGCAAGGGAAACCACCATATCATCCAACCCATCCACATACCATGCTTGCTTATATCACCCATTACCAAGTCATATTAACCAGTTCATATTAGCCATAATCTCATTACTACATAAATAAATCATATAGTTGTTTTCCTATCCCAATTGATTAAGCGAAGCAAAAAGGGTAAAAAGCACATCCCGATGCTCTACCATGAATTCCAGGTGATGGGTGGTTAAACAACGCTAGTAAACTTCCTATCATTGGATTCTCGTCAATTGACACAGGCATGCAGTTTTGAAAGCAAAACATTCATTTCAAAATAGGATAAATATGTTCAAGGACACTTGACTTGCTCTTGGGATTGATTTGGACAAAAAACTTCAAACTGCTAGTGTTGGAGATCCTCTGCAGAACTCTCTAGCGCCAATCCGTCTAATCCGCACAATAAACATACAGGACAAGAAACACAATCAAAGAGTGCACAAATATTACTCAATATGACATGGCATGCATGATTAATGAAAATGTGAAGCAAATATAGTTAATAAGTTGTTAATGATGTTTACCAACTAGTTCTAATAACTTTTAACAAGTTTGAACAGGTGTGGAATCGATTTGAAACAATTTATATTTAATTCAACAGGAAATAACGAGGAAAATCGGACTAGTCTGCTAGGGACCGGACTAGTCCGCTCTTTGTGGAACTAGCGAACTAGGGTTTTCTAGATCGACGTGAACTTGACAGAACGGGGTCGAATTCACGTAAGGAAAAGGAAGTAGAAGGTATACCAGGTGTCTATGACTCCAAAGAATCAAGGGTTTTGGAGGCAACACTTGGATCTTGATGATCTAGGGTTGATGAAGAACTTAATGGTGAATTGGCGATGGAGAACGAAACTTGATGGAGATCTTGATCCTCTTTTGTTTCCTCCTCTTCTATTTCTTGCTCTAGATCTCCTTCTCCCTCCTTGGTGGCAGCTATCCACGAGCTAGGGTTTGGGTGAGGTGAAAAAGTGGCAAATAGATGTCAAGCCAAGGGGTGGGGTTGTTTATATAGAGGTGGAGGGCTAGGGTTGGGTGGATTTCGAGTTTGAGATGAGTAGGGGTCGGTTTAGAGTCCCACATGGGCTCTAAAAGAGTTAGGCACGACATCTCTAGGCCCACTTAACATAAAACCCAAGAAACAAGTCATGAAACAAAAGATCAACTCGGAGTCACGATTTACCGGACAAGTCTGAAAAGGGTCGGACTAGTCCGAAGTTAGACAGAGAAAATCGGACAAGTCCGGACTGGACATCAACAAGTCCGAACTTATCCAGAGGGAAAAACAGACAAGTATGGCAAAAATCGAACAAGTCCGACATTAGTCAGAGGGAAAAACGGACAAGTCCGATGGAATACCGGACAAGTCCTGGGACATAGCAAAATCTCCAAAGAATTGGAACACCAGACTAGTCCGCACTGTACTGGACAAGTCCGAAAGTGTCCAGAGGAAAAAACCGGAATAGTTCGGACGACAATATACATGTTCGATGGAGGTAAAAGAGAAATCGGACTAGTTCGCACCAAAATCGGACTAGTCCGCACTTCCCAGAATTCTTAAGTGCGGTTTTTGTTTCTAATTCATTTTAAACTTGTTCCTTTTTATGTTGATCAATGTTAAACATATTTAATGATGGATGCAGGGCATGATGCATGAAAATGAGGGTGTTCTAGTGAATACCCGGTCCTCTGTGGACTCCTCAACATGGACGTAGATTTCCTCTGTGCAATCGAACCACAGGATAAAAATCTTATGTCATACTCGTTCTTACTTTTCATCATATTCTTGGGTTTACTCGATCTTATACAACTTATGTTAAAACATTGAAACCAAAGTTAGTTTGCGCCATACCTAGTTTCTCTGATGTAATACATTCAAGTTACAACTTAATTTCCACTGCATAGAGTAGTTGAATTGAAATCATTGATCAAACTTGATCAATGTAGTCCGCACACACCGGACTAGTCCGCACCCTACCGGACTAGTCCGATTTCTCTGTATTTGATCAAGTTGCTAAGTGTTTCAGGATTCAACGAAAGTTCAAAAAGCCTATTCACCCCCCTCTAGGCTACATTCAATTGGTATCAGAGCTAGGTTTCTTCAAAAGAGACTTATCGCTCGAAGAGGAGATGTCGGACATTAAGGATGTGCACAAGAACTTCAACCAAGAGAAGGTTGACGATGAAAAGACTCAGAAGTTGGAGAAGCTCCCTGATGCCATCCAAGATTGCAAGGATGATGATGAGGAGACGCTTGAACTCAAGGCACTCTCCAAATGAAAGATAAAGATCGAGGATGAAAAGAATAAGAAGGGGAGTAGTCACACCGACTACTCCCGATATCCTTTTAACTATGATCGGTTAAATTCAAACAATAATCATTACTTGTCTATTCCTCTAGGGAAGGCCCCATACTTTGATTGCAATGATTATTAAATGTGGAGGCAAAATATGAAAATGTATCTCATATCACTTAACCCCAGCTTGTGGCATATAGTGTGTACAGGGATAGATATCCCGAGAGACGATGAAGAGCTCACACCAAGCCAAGAACAAGCTATTCATCAGAACGCTCGAGCAGCAGCTGTCATAACATCATCACTGAGCCGAGACAAGTTCACCAAGGTGGATGGACTTGAAATTGCTAAGGAGATATGGGATACTCTACAAACCGCACATGAAGGCGATCGTCATGTGCGAGAGGCCAAGATTGAAATGATCGAAGGTGAATTGGGAAGATTCACTATAGAAGAAGATGAGTCACCGCAAGATATGTACAATCGGATGAATAATCTCATCAACAAAGTTCGAGCATATGGAAGCAAGAAGTGGAATGATCACAAGGTGGTGAAGCTAATTCTTAGAGCATTCATGCCTCGCAACGTAACCCTATGCTCGATGATTAGAGAAAGTCCCGGTTATCGGAAAATGACCCCGGATGAACTGCTTGGAAAGATTATCAATTTTGAGATGATGGAGAAACAAGAAAAGCATGTCAAAGAGATTCACGACCTTACTTCGGCAAAGAAGAAAGAAGTCAATTTGATATCCACTTGTAAGCCTATGACAAAAGAAGCTCGAGAAGCTCAAGAAGAAGACAACAGCGACAATGAAAGCAGTGACATTGATGAAGAAGATATGATCCTATTCATGAAGAAATTCAAGAAAATGGTGAAAAGAAGACAAGGTGGTAGATCAAATGAAGGAAGACATAGAGACAAACCAAGACCGAAGATGAGGTGCGCTTGCTATAACTGTGGCGAATACGACCACTTCATAGTTGATTGTCCTCATGAAGAAAACAAGCAGAAGACCAAACACAACAAGCCTCAAACCAAGTAGATGTTCAAGAAGAAGAAGCAATTCGGACAGGAGCATCTAGGGAAGGAGTGGGACTCAAATGATGAGTCCTCATCTGAAGAGGAAGAGGAGATGGCTACCATAGCCATCAAGAAGACAACCAAGAAATCCACCCTCTTCCAAACCATCGGCGCAAGGAAAGACACCGATCATACGTGTCTAGTGGCCAAGGAAGGTAACAGGAAGGTAACAACTAAATCTTCCTCATATTCTTTTAATAGTGATAGTGATAACTCTAGTGATGATGAAGATGTGTTTGTTGGTTTAGATTAGAAAATTGCGGCTAAAATGAAAATTTTAATGGATAAGCTTGTTGATAAGGAGGAGCTAGTTGATCGTCAAGAAGATATGATCATCCTCCAAAAGTAAGAATATCTTAAGATCAAAAGGCTCCTCGATCTTGAAAAGGAGCGAAGCAACTCACAGGAACTTGAGTTAGTTTCAAGCAAGGAAGCTTGTTTGAAGCTAGAAGACTCAAACATGGCTATCAAGGATGAACTTGCTAACTTAACCAAAATTAACAAGATCCTTGAGGTACAAGTTGAGTCACTCAAGTCAAGTGGTTCTTCATCCTCTTCAAGCTCACCTTCTTAACATATAAAATCTTAAACTACTATTGCTTGTGTATGTGCTAAAATTGACACTAACTTGAAGGAGAAGTCAAACTTGACAAATGATAAGCATATTTGACAAGGAGAAGGTCACGTATGCACGCAGTGCATACTTGGTCACAAGCCCTCCCAATGTCAAATATGGCATCGGGTATTCTTATGGTGAAAAGCAAAATGCTAGAAGCCACAAGAATAACAAGGAACGCATTGCCTTTGTCAGGGAAAATCCTCTCAAGTTAGAAAACCTAATAATCTTGATAAACTTAACATTGTTAACACATATGAGAAACAACTCTTGTTTAAGACATTTGATGCATCATATGCTCTTATGAAAAGTAATTTTGGTAGAGTTTATGCTAAACATGTTGGGCCACACCATGGGAACACCAAGTCCCATGTGTGGGTGCCCAAATCACTTGTGACTAACCTCAAAGAACACAATCAAGCTTGGGAACCTAAGACCAAAGCGTAATTTGTTTTTGTAGGCTTACTCCTCCGGTGGAGCAAAATGGGTGCTAGATAGTGGATGCACCAACCACATGACCGGAGAAAGAACGATGTTCATTAAATATGAAGAAAATGAAGATCCAAGCGAAGGCATCTATTTTGGCGATAAAGTCAAGGAAGGGTGCTTGGTACCGGTAAAATTGTGATTTTGTCTCAACACACTCTTTCTCATGTTTTACATATCGATTCCTTAGATTATAACCTTCTGTCCATATCTCAATTATGTGACAAGGGTTATAATTGTTTGTTCACTAATGAGGGTGTGACCGTCTTTAGAAGGAATGGTAACTCGGTTGCATTCAAGGGTGTGTTAAAGGGAAAACTTTATCTAGTTGACTTCAACAAAGATAAAGCCAAACTTTACACATGCTTGATTGCAAAGACCAACATGGGTTGGCTGTGGAATAGACGGCTAGCACATGGTTGTATGAGGAAATCTTCAAATACTTCTAAAAGATGATCACATCTGTGGTTTAAAGGATGTTATTTTTCAGAAAGACAGGCCTTGTAGCGCGTGCCAAGTCGGGAAGCAAGTAGGATCACCTTTATCCCGTGAAGAATGTCATGACAACAACGAGACTGCTCGAGCTACTTCACATGAACCTATTTGGTCCAATTGCTTACATAAGCATCGACGGTAACAAATACAGTTTGGTAACTGTTGAAGTTTTTTCGCGTTTCACGTGGGTTTTCTTTTTGCATGATAAGACAGAAACTCAAGGAACACTCAAGAAGTTTTTCAAGCGTGCCCAAAATGAATTTTCATTGAAGATCAAGAACATATCAAGTGACAATCGGAAGGAGTTCAAGAACACCCTAGTTGAGGAATACCTAGACAAGGAGGGGATAAAACATGAATTTTCAGCACCGTATTCCCCTCAACAAAACAGAATAGTCGAAAGAAGAACCGAACCCTCATACAGATGGCGAGGACAATGCTAGATGAGTACAAGACTTCGGATTGGTTTTGGGCTGAAGCGGTTAACAACGCTTGTCATGCCATAAACTGACTCTATCTTCGTTGCCTACTCAAGAATGTCATATGAACTACTCACCTGTAACTAGCCGAATATTTCCTATTTTCGAGATTTTGGTTCTAAATGTTATATTTTGAACAAGAATCCTAGGACTTCAAAGTTCGCTTCAAAGTCCAATGAAGGTTTCTTGCTTGGCTATGATTCGAATTCTTACGCCTATCGTGTCTTCAACAGGGTCTCCGCTTGTTGAAGTAGCACGTGACGTAGTGTTCGATGAAACTAATGGCTCTCAAGAAGAGCAAGTTGATCAATGTGTGCTAGATAGAGAAGAAGCTCCATGTCAAGCGTTGAGAAGAATGGTGTTTGGCGATGTTCGACCACGAGCGCCACCTCCAAATGCGAATGAAGAAGATAAACCACAAGTGGAGGTAAATGATCAAGGGGAGCATCTACGCAAGATCAACCTCATGAAGATCAAGGTGATCAACAAATCAATGAGGGCAACCATCAAGGGGGAGAAGAAGATGATCATGAAGATTCAAGACCACAAGTGTCACATCCAAGAGTACATCAATGCATCCAAAGAGATCACCCCGTCGACAATATAATCGGTGACATACAAAAGGGAGTAACAACTAGATCTCGTATAGCTAACTTTTGTGAACATTACTCTTTTGTATCCTCTTTGGAACCACACAGGATTGAGGATGCATTGAAGGATATAGATTGGGTGGTGTCGATGCAAGAAGAACTGAACAACATCAAATGGAACGAGGTGCGGGAACTTGTCGATAGACCCAAGTTCAATGTTGTCGGCACTAAATGGGTCTTCCGCAACAAGCAATACAAACACGGGGTGGTGACAAGGAACAAGGGACGACTTGTGGCCAAAGGGTATTCACATGTCAAAGGTTTGGATTTCGACGAGAATTTTGCTCCCGTAGCTAGGATTGAATCGAATCGAATATTACTTGCATATGCTACTCACCATGATTTCAAGCTCTATCAAATGGATGTGAAAAGTGCCTTACTCAATGGACCAATCAAGGAGGAGGTGTACATGAAGCAACCCCCTGGATTCGAAGATCAAGAGTTCCCCGACCATGTGTTCAAACTGCATAAGGCTCTCTATGGCCACAAACAAGCTCCTATAGATTGGTATGAGTGACTTATAGATTTTTTGACTAAAAATGGATTTAAGATTGGCAAAGTTGATTACACATTGTTTACCAAGCATTTTGACAATAATATATTTATCTGTCAAATTTATGTTGATGATATTATATTTGGTTCAACTAACAAATCCTTTTGTGAAGAATTTAGTAAGATTATGACAGATAGATTTGAGATGTCTATGATGGGAGAATTGAGATATTTCTTGGGATTCCAAGTGAGGCAACAAAAGGAAGGGACATTCATAAGCCAAACCAAGTATACTCAAGACATACTCAAAAAGTTTGGAATTGACAAAGTGAAGCCTATAAAGACTCACATAGCAACAAATAAACACTTGGATCTCAATGAAGACGGACCAAACGTGGATCAAAAGGTATATCACTCCATGATTGGCTCCCTACATTGTTTATGTGCATCTAGGCCTGATATTATGTTGAGTGTATATTTGTGTGCAAGATTTCAAGCCAATCCTAAGGAATGTCATTTGACAGCTGTAAAAAGAATCTTGCGATATTTAGGTCATACACCTAACCTATGCCTTTGGTATCCTAAAGGTTCAAAGTTCAATCTCATTGGATACCCCGATGCAGATTATGTCAAATGCAAAGTATATAGAATAAGTACCTCCGGTACATGCCAATTCCTAGGTAGATCCCTAGTTCCTTGGTCCTCCAAGAAACAAAACTCCATTGCCTTATCCACGGCCGAAGCGAAGTATGTTGCAGCCGGGAGTTGTTGTGCACAAATCCTTTGGATGCAACAAACTCTAAGCGATTACGGTTACAATATGAGCTATATTCCACTCCTTTGTGACAATGAGAGTGCCATTAAAATTGCCCATAACCCCGTTGAGAACTCTAAAACTAAACACATAGACATCAGGCATCACTTTTTGAGAGATCATTCAATGAAAGGTGACATAACCATTTCTCATGTCAATACCAAAAAAACAACTAGCTGACAACTTTACCAAGCCACTTGATGAGAAACGTTTTTGTGAGCTCTTAAATGAACTAAATATCCTTGATGCTCAAAACGTGGCTTGAAAGCTTGCATACCTGTATGACATCTTCAAAATATATTGATTGTGTTATGAAAATCATCTCTCTCTATTTTCTCCGAAAAACTATGTTAATTACTTGATCTTGGTGAATTATGGTCATAGCTTGATTGTTGTATGTTTACTGATCATATTCATCAAGATTATTTGTGAGTTTTGCCCCCTATTTTCTTTGTAAGCACCTTCGAATATATATGAATGGTCTCACTGCTTCTGTTATGGTGACCATGGACTGGTCCGTGGTAACCCGGACTAGTCCGCACAATGCAAACTAGTCCGCAGAGTTCCGGTAGTCTGGACTAGTCCGGTCCGACCACGGACTAGTCCAATTTTTGGACTCCATAACCCCCAAAACCTAATCTTCATCCTCACAACTCACCTCATGTTCACTCTCCTCACTCGAGTGCCCCCAAAGTGATTTGGTGATTTCTCCACAAAATCTTCTCAAATCTCCGTGGGAAACGATCTTCATTGCAAGGGGGTTGAGGACCTTGGACTTGTCCGTATAAAAAACTCCTCCAACTCCGCGAATCAAAGGATTTGGTAGATTTTCTCCCAAACCCTAGAACCTTTGATTTCTTTTGTTTCGGACCAAATAGCTTAGCTCCTCTAGTCTATACATGACTCCTTGTTGTATTTCAACTATCTCTAGTCACTTTTGCAATGAGAAACTCCATTGCCTTGTAAGTTAGGGTTTGAGCAATTTAATATTGGACTAGTCCATTCTCAGTGCCGACAAGTCCGGTACTCTGGACTAGTCCGCACTTGAGCATCGGACAAGTCCAATTTTTGACTAGACACAACCCTAATTTCCTTCTACTCAATGCATTCCCTTGTCATCAATCCTTATCTATGTTATGTATAACCTCCTAGTCAAGACAATGTCGAATGAAAACATCTCTGACTTTGAAGACGAGATGGATCAAGATGTGTTGCCGTGAGTCTCGGAATCTCGCTCTAACAAAAGGCAAGAGCACGCTGCCGAGCCTTCGCCCTCTCCACCTAGGATGCGGCGGAAGGTTACGGCCAAGAAGCTAGCTTCGAATGCTCAAGATATGGTTGGTTCTAGCTCAACAGCTCATCGCCAATCCAAAGGGAAAGGCAAAGGGATTGCCTCTGGCCCCATTGGCCCTCTCAAGATGAGTGCTCCAAAGCAGGGGAATAGAGACCCCTCGGAAGAAAATTTCAATGGCAAGGGAGTGATGTGGCTTGGAAGCTAAGGAAAGTTGATGCATACAGCAGTAGCAAGAAGGCAGCTGATCCTAGATTCTGGAGCAACTTCCACGCGGACTACTACAGTTCCGTATACCTGCAGATGAAGACTCCAGTAGTCCACAGTCAATGGATTGGCTGGAGCCACTTTGAAAGAAAAAGTTGTGGTGCCTTTGATGATGTGGTACAGACTGTAGAGAGGCATGGCATCAAGGACTTGTTTGCTTTCAGGTACAACTAGAATGATGAAGTCATAGAACAGTTCTTTGCAACCTGCTTCTTTGCCAGTGATGAAGAAGAGCAAGTGACTTGGATGACTCATGGATCCAAGTACACTGTGACATATGATGAGTTTGCTAGGCTGCTGCACCTTGGCGACACAGACAACAATGAAGTGATTATTCACAACATCAGGATCTTAGAGAAGAAAAAGATGGACTTCCTCTATGATACCCGTCTCAAGCACAATCCACCCTCAACCAAGAACATGAAGCCCTTCTTCATGGTTCTCAATAGGGTGCTTAAGAAGACAAATTTTTTTTGACCGGTGAAAACTGCAAGGGAGAACCCCGGTAGCCATAAAACATATATTAAAAGAGACAAGGAAACAGCGATTTACAGTAGCTCAGCAGAGCTTGACTAGGTGTTCTAGAGGGAGGAACGTCCTTTACAAACCCTGGAGCCACACGAGCACACTAGCCCTATCCTCCGGCTTAAAATGGCAGGCCTGAAGCCTTGTAGAAGCAATGAAGGATTGTTTCCAAGCATTTACAGGGGGAGTAGAGTTTCTGAAAATGACATTGTTACGAGCAATCCAGATCTCCCAGGCCGCTATGGAGAAGGTTTCCATGAAGGCGCTACGACCCCAGCTGGGCTTGGATTTTTGCAGGGTATGAAAGAAGGGGATGTCATGGTCCCAGTGAATCCCAAGGACATTTTAGCATGCCATGCTGAAGGAGCAGTTAAAGAAGAGATGGTATGTGAGTTCCTCCACATTGTCAGCACAGAGTACGCAGGTGTAGTCATTCCCGTCAATCGTGATGTTTTTTCTCTTCAAGAGGTTGCGTGAGTTGAGCTGGTCCCGAAACATCAGCCACATGAAGGTCTTTATTTTCTTTAGCACCTTTGAGGCCCAAATCCAGCTAAAGGGTGTTGGTGGGTTGATGTGTTTGTAATAGTTGTTGTAAATTTCTTGTTCCCCCGATTGGAGTCCACTCATCCTGTGAAGCTTCCCTGTGTGAAATTTCCTCCAGCATGGCCTCCAGATTGGCCAGTTCCAGCAGGGCTTCCTCCGACAGTGGTTGAAAAAAGTGATTGCCATGGTCTGAGTTGCTGAGGTATTGGGACATTGAGATGTTGGTTCTTTTTGCGAAGGAGTATAAACAGGGCATGTCCCTTCTGAGTAGGTGATCTTCCCATTGATCCTGCCATAGTCAAATTGTGTCCCCTGTGGCAATTTTGACTTCAAAATTCCTGAGAAAAGAATCAGATAGGCTCACAACATCCCTCCACCAGAAGGATCCTTTTCCTTTTGTGTTGTGCGGGGGTTTACAATTGCTGCAATAGCGCTGGTTGATGAGGTGAACCCAGGGGATGTCTGCTTTGTTATAGATTTTCCAAAGGAATTTCATGAGCAAGGTTCCATTCATTGCAGTGAGGCTTTTTAGACCCAGCCCTCCTTTTTCCTTTGGTGTTGTAACTTGGTTCCAGGCCACCAGGGGCCGACCTTTGCCAGCGATGTACGAGCCTCTCCATAGGCATTGTTTCCTGGCTTTGTCAATAGCTTGAATGACTGACTGTCTCAATTTGATGGTACACGTCGCATAAATTGGGATGGCAGACAGAACGTTGTTGATAAGGGTGCATCGACCAGCCATTGACAACCATGTTGCTGCTCCAGTTAGCATTTTTTGCACCCTTAAGACAAGCCCTTCAAAGGCATCTGCTTTGGGTCTTTCGAGGCTCATCGGCAGACCTAAGTAAGTAAATGGGAATGAGCCAATAGTGCAACCCAGTGTGGCTGCTAGAATTGTGGCCTCCTCTTCATCAGTGTTTATTGGTGTTAAGCTTGATTTTGCCCAGTTCACTCTTAGCCCTGTAGCTCCCCCGAAGGATTGTAGTAAGTTTTTCAGAAAGAAGAGTTGTCTCTGGTTGGCTTTGAGGATTAGAATAGTGTCATCTGCATATTGTACTACCGGGAAGTCCTCGTTCATTTCTTGATGCAGTGGCAGAGATAGAAGTCCCAGCTCCACTGCTTTGTTGATTAAATTTTGTAGAAGATCTGCTGCCAGTGCAAATAGTAGGGGGGAGAACGGGTCCCCCTGCCGAACACCTCTTCTGCAGTGAAAAGTCTTACCTGGCACTCCATTGAGAAGAATTGAGGAGGTCGCAGTAGATAAATATCTGTTACCCATGTGATCCACTGTTCAGGAAAACCCAAAACTCTCAACATGTGTATAATGAAGTCATGTTCCACCTTGTCAAAGGCTTTTTCGAAGTCCAGTTTGAGTACTATGACACCAGTGTTGGCATTTTTGCATTGATAAAGGTACTCATAGACCCAAGCCATGCAGTCCTGGATGGTTCTTTTTTTGATGAAACCATATTAATTTTTGTGGATAACGTTTGGGATGACTTCCTGCAATCTTACTCAGAGTATCTTAGTGATCAGTTTGATAGTGGAGTTCAGCAGTGATATGGGCCTGTAATCTGTAACTCTGTGGGGATTATTGATCTTCGGGATGAGAGTGATTAAGGAACTATTCAGGGGCTGGATACTGATGTTGCCATTAATGAAGTCCGAGCACAACAGATAAATGTCTTCCTTAATGATGTGTCAGCATGCGTGAAAGAATTTTGTGTTGAACCCATCTGGACCTTGGGCTTTGTCGGTTGGCATGTTTTTGAGTGTGACATCAATTTCCTCCCCGATGACCGGGTTGCATAATGTATGTAGATGTTGTCCAGGCAGCACCCAATGGTGGATTTGTGGCCATTGTTGAGTCAGGGTAGATTGCCCTAACCTTTCCGAAAATTCCTTCCAGAGGGCTGAGGCTTTGTGCCCATGATCCATTAGCTCTACTCCATGGTCATCTTGAATGACTGATATATTGTTTCTTCTGTATCTTTCTGTTGCTGCAGCCAAGAAGAATTTTGTTGGCTCATCACCAAACATGGCCCAACTCTCTGTATAGTGTTGTCTCCAGTAGTCATTCTGTTGCTTTAAGAGCTGAGTAAGCTGATGTTTGATCATGTTTCTGGAACAGCTTTCCTGCAAGTATAGTGTCCTCTGCTCTTCCATTGTGTCCATGATCAGAATAACTTCATTGCATCGTTTGATCAGTTTTTCAGCCCGCCTAGTGATCTGCTCCACATGCGTAGCTTGTATCTCAGACGTTTTAATTTAGCAGAAACTCACCTTGCAATACCAACTGTTGACAGAGGCTGGTCCCACGAGTCCTTGACAATGGTGAGAAATTGTGGATGTCTGAGCCAGTAGTTTTCAAAATGGAAGCATTTTGATTTAGGTGCTGTCGGCGGTTTGAACCGGCAGATCTCCCTACACTACTAAAGTGATAGGGGAGTTTGATGTTCAGTGTGGGCGCGCGGAGATTCAAGAAGGTGAGTAGGAATTGACACAGGAGACACAAGAATTTATGTGGTTCGGGCCGCCTGAGTGTAATACCCTACTCCACGGGTGTGTTGGTGTTGTATTAGCAGTATGAGCTTGTGACTAGCTTATGAGGCGCGTATGTCTGTCTCTCTCTAGCCCCGTGAATGTGTCGTCGGCCTGTCCTTTTATAGTACAAGGGCAGGCTGTTACAGGTTAGCCTGGCCCGACATGTGGCCCCGATGGTTACTAATATTGATACACGTTTAATTGCTCTTAATGACCCTGTAACGGGCTTTGACAGCACCGTTACTGGTGTTAAGATCATCCGTTTAAGTGTCATTAGTATGGCATTAATGGCACTTAATCGGGTCTTGAAGTCCTTGGCTCTCCTTTGAAGATCCGGAGCCGTTGCGGAGTCTTCCGGAGGTTAGAAGCTGAAGATCCGACGATTGGACGCGTGGCAGCTCCGGAGCTTGCTGTGGGAAACAGGTAGCTCCGGGGCTACCCGACACGTGTCAGGTCCGGAGCTTCTCTCGGTCTGGGGTTAAGTCCAGAGGTGCCGTTTCGGTACATGGCCCGGAGCTTTCCCCTTATGGGTGGTAGCTCCGGTTTGGTAGTACATGTGGCGACCCAGGGATTAACCATATTGGAGAAGCGGGTCCGGTTATGTCTAACATGTGGGCCTCCGAGGGTCTTCAAACCAAGTAGGTGACTCTCCTTTGAGATCTTTGTAACCTCAAGGGGTGTACGGTTTCTAGGGTACCGACAGTGGCCCCTGGACCTACCTCCGGGGAAGATCACTGGGGTGAAGTCATTCCGCCGGAGGTGGGTCCATCCTCGCAACTCCTGAACTGAGTCTTCAAGGGTCTTTGAAGGTGCCGTTGGCAGGGATTTATAGTTAGATCCCCACCGCGTGGCGCACCTGGCGTGCGGCAGATGAGATCTTTGACGTGCGGATCTCACACAATTGAAGGTCGCCGGTTCTCGATACGAAAACCGTATCGGTTCCGCGCGCCTTGTCAGGCCGCCGCCTTTGAGTTTCCCGCCTTGTGATGACAACCGTTCGCCTGGGTAAGAGCCTCGACTTGATTGTCGGGGTGGTCCCGGGCCCTCTTGTCATCGGCTGGGTGGAATTTTTGAATGGTATCTTCGATTTCCTTGCGGTTTCCATCCAGGCGTTGCGAGGGCTTACTTAAGAAGGAAAGCGTGCACCGTCGGGAGTTCTTTACGCCTCTCATCTGATCATACGCTCAAACTCCCAACTCGTGCTTCGCTCTTCTTCTATTGCCTAGCCGTGCGGCGATGGAGTTGGGTCTCCGCGAGAGCCGTTTGAAGACCGACGGCGATTTGAAGAAGGTCTGGGCCCTCATGGGGTGGTCCTCGGACTTCTTCAACCGCTCAGTCCGTGCCGGCGGAGAGCTCCCCTTCGAGAAGGAGCACGCCGGTGAAATGGTGTACTTTTCCTCGTACGCCATGGTGGGGTTGATACCGCCTTTTTCTTCCTTTTTCTTGATGCTGCTAGACTTCTATGGTCTGCAGTTATACCACCTTTGCCCTCACTCCATTCTCCTCGTGTCTATCTTCGTCCACTTCTGTGAGATGTGGGTGGGCATCCCCCCTGCGTTGAACTCTTCCGGACCTTCTTCACCGTCCACACCACCGGCCGGAGCAATGAGTACCTTGGCTTCTACTACTTCGTGAAGCGCAAGAAGTGCCCATTCAAGTACCTCCGGTCGTTTCCTTCTGGGAAGTGGGATGACTGGAAGAAAGACTGGATAGTCGTCAGGGTGGAGGAGCACGAGAGGCTGGAGCTGCCCGATAGTCTGCCCGACATCGACACGACGATCTGGAGTGAAGCTCCAGTGCTGGCGGAAGCTTTCAACCCCGCTTTGACCAGGATCCGCCAATGCGTGGAGGAAGGATTGACTCCTCAGGCGGTATTTTGCAATTTCCTGGTCAACAGGTGGGCGCCGCTGAAGAGGAGGGAGAAACTCGCTTGGGCCCTCAACAGCGTGATGGACGACGACCGGGTCGAGACCGGGTTGAAGTCCAACATGGTGGGGAAAACCTTGGAGTTCCACCTCAAGAAATTCCCGCACGGCATCGACGTCGACGGTGATGACTTGACTCCCCCGTCGACCTTCCTCCCTCTGAACGTGGAAGTGGAGTTCAGCAGGGAGCTCCGGCGAAAGATGCCCGTACTTGACGACCTTGGTGTCATCGAGAGAAGATCAACCACCCAGGTGGCGATCCCCGGAATGCCCGAAGATGGCTCTGTCCCTACCCTAAAGCCGAGGGTCGAGGTCGTCGGCAAAGGCCAGGAGCTGGCGGACGAACCCGAGAGCCGGAAGAGGAAGCTGCATCATGCCGACGGAAGGTCCGTCAGGCCCGCTACTTCCGCCTCGGCTCCTTCTCCCCGGAGGGGAAGGTTTTCTACCACCGTGGCAACTGTCCCCGTAATGGGGTCCTCCCAAAACGAGACCGTTCCTGCAGTGGGGTCCTCCCGGAGCGCGTCTGTTCCCGTAGTGGGATCCTCCTGGGGTGTTAGCTCTGGGCGCGCGACTCAGGCACCTGGGTCGGTGGAGGCCTCCAGGTCCGGGGGTTCTTCCCGATCGAGGAGAGCCTCGACCCGAGAAACGCCCGTGGCTGCGACAAGTTCCGGGGGGCCTTCCGGAGCTTTTACGCCGACTATGGCCAGCCCAGAACGCCCGGGAAAAAGGTTCCACGCAAGCTGGTGCGGAAGCCTCCCAAGGTAATTTTTAATCTCTACCTTGGACAATTATTTTAATTGTAGCAACTGTTTGTTAATTTTCTTCGTTCATCATCTGCAGCGTCGCCAAGAAGGGGAGTGAGGCTCCACCCTCAGCCACAGTGTATGAGGCCGTGAGGGTGGGAGCTTCTACTCCTGTCTCGGTGCCGCCCCAAGTGGTGGCTGAAGCTGCGACAGCTCTGGCGCCGGCTGTCGTGGTCATGGACCTCGACTCATCCCCAGAAGTTCCCGTGGTAGCGCTGGACCACGGGAGTGAAGATGCACCAGCGGCACCCATCCTAGAGGTTGAAGCTCCGGGTTCTGATGCTGCGATGATGGAAGCTCCGGCTGTTGAGCCGGAGGAAGTAGTAATCCTGGCCTCTGAGCCAGAAATTGTCGAAGCCGCGGTGGTTGAGCCGGAGGTGACTGAAGCCCCGGCATGCGAGCCAAAAACCGAGGTAGTTCCGGCAGTTGGGCCGGCTACCTCCGAAGAACCGGCCGCTGAGCTGGTTATTGTTGGAGCTCCGGTCACAGGGCCGGTCGATGTTGAAGATCTTCCGGCTCCTGAGCCGGTTGTTGAAGAGGTGACGGAGCTTGAGCCTCCCTCAGAAGAGGTTCCCAGACCAGAGCCAGCAACGGCTCCTGCTCCGGAAGTGACGACGTCGGAGGTACCTGCGGCCGAGCTGGAGTGCCCAAGCGAAGTCGCTAGCCCCCTGCCCGAGGGGGGTGAACGAAGACTTGGCGGCGGGGCCTTCTTCAATGGTGACCGAGGTCATCCCGGAGGACGGCCCTAGTGCCTTGGAAACTCAGGGGTCCACTCTCGTGGAGTGGGACCCAATTTTTGTATCTGAAGACCCGCTGGAACCAGCGGAGGAGACCCAAGCAGGTCCGGAACCCATCCTGTTGTCGCTTTCTATTGACAACGCATGTTCCAGTCTGCGTCCAGTCCAACTAGCCTTCTTCCACGACAGCAAGGCTCTTGAAGAGGAGCGCCAAACCCTTAGGCAGTGGCGTAATTGGCTCTACTTCGAGACCAAGCTGGCGCAGTTGAGGCTAGCGGATGACAAAGAGTGGATCAAGCGGGAGAAGATCCGCCTGGAGTACTGGGGCAAGTTGCTGGATGACAGGGAGAGTATGACTCACGCTCTCGACACTCAATCCCAGGAGATTTACAATCAGGCCAAAGCAGCCAATAGTGCAGCCGAGGAACGCCACGAAAGGCTTGAGGCCATTAACATTGCACTCATCAAGCGCCGAGAGGCACTTGAAGAGAGGGAGAAATGGCTCGAAGACGAAGAGCAAAAACTCCTAGAGTTGCGGGATGATGTCCTAAGGAGGGAAGAGGAGCTCGCCGAGAAAGTGGCTCTGGCTGACAAGGGCCTCGAAGAGCGCGCCAAGAAATTGGAAGAGCGCTGCCAAGAGGAAGAGGAGAAGATCTGGGTGCGAGGGCAGGAACTCTATGAACAAGAGTGTGCCCTTACTGCCAGAGAGAAGAAAGTGAGGGGTAGGGAGAAGGACCTGGTTGACCGCCGGAACAAGATCCACCTCCGGGAGGAGGAGATCGGAAAACTCGAGAGGCGGGTTGCTGAAAAGATTCAGCAAAACGCCAAAGAAGTTGAGCTCCTCGCCCGTGAGAATTCTGAACTCACGGCGGCCAGGAGATCCCTGGAAGAAATGAAGGGCTTGAGGACTGCGGACTCCCTACAGATTTGGGAGTTCCTGGGCAAGGCCAACGACACGCTGACACCGATGGGTTTCAGCCCCGTGCGCCCGGATGATCCGGAGCCGGAGCCGGACCTAGCGCTGCAGGCACTGAGTGCAGCAGGTAGTAAGCTCTCCAAGGTGGGTGATGTCATCGCGGACCAACTGGAGGTTGAGGGGCAATCCCTGGCGAAGAACGTCGCAGAGTATGTGCTGACGTGCTACACCAGCTGGAACTCACAATTTCCTCTGGACCCGGTGCTTGAAGGCCCCGTCGAAAGAGAAGGCGAAGCTACCCGAGCCAGCGTATCGGAGGTTGCCCAGAAGGTTGCCCAATTCTTCCATAGGGTCTAGGACCATCTCTGTAATTCTCACTTGTATTTTCTCTTCTTCTTCCTCAATTTTGTAATCCCTTGTCTCTAGATGTAATCTCTTGTCTCCAGATAAATGAAATCCCCAAATTTTTGCAAATTTCACTTTTTGTCTTCAACACTTTTATCTTCACTTGGCCCCCTGGTAGATGTACACAATTTGATTGTGAACATGTACCAAAAGGATATTGTGTTTTGTTGATGACTCGTTTGCTCCGAACTTGTAGAATTTAGGTCCGAAGTCTTCGATAGTGAAGGCCCCCTGAGGTTGTCGGAGCTTAGAAGCTCCGGCATTGTCCATCGCTGGAGCTTGATAGCTCCGGCAATAGCCTCTATCAACACGTAGAGCATCAATAGTTAGTCCTCTGGGGTGTCGGAGCTGAGTAGCTCCGGCAGTGACCTTTGCCAACACTTAGTTTGTTGGCAGCAGACTCCATTTACGGGGTCTTCTCACCATCTTTTATTCAGCGTCGACGGCTGGCCCCCTTAGGGGAGTCAGAGCTTAGTTAGCTCTGGCTTTTCTCCATCAACGTAGACTTTATTTTTCCTGCACACTTAAGCCAAGAAAAATAGTAAAATTCGTTCCTTGTCTATAACTTCGTCGGGGCTTACGATTCTCAAGAAGACTTTAAGTTGAATACGATTTTAAATACAACCGAATGCGTTGTCTTTTCTTCTAGATTCAACTGTCCATGGACCCGCCTTACTTCGGCCTGCCGGGGTGTAGGTAGAGTGGCGTACTTAGGGTGCTTGACCAGGCTAAGTCGATAGCACACTCCAGCCCTAGATTGGCTTGGCGGCTTTCAGGCGAGTTGGCCATGAACGATATTTGAATCCAAAAGAACTGACAATACAACTCGAATCGTATATAAACAGGTCGAACTAAAATTTCTTAAGAATTGCACGTCTTTGTTATAGACAAGAAAGTGAAAAATAAAAATGTTGAGCCTGTACAAAATAAATGCACGTGGAGTCTATTTCACATGAAGATTTCTTTCATTATAGGTCCGGGGTACAGGGGTAACAAGTACACTCTTAGGGTACGGAACCAGGCTAAGTGTGTTTCATTTCTCATTTGACCCAGGGTAGTTAGCCGCACTTTTAGTCCTGAGACTGTGACAAGTGTTGCATGAGCTTTGCGGACCTTTCGGGAAAGGTCCGGCTGCTCTCTTGGAGGAACTACCTGACTTTGTACAATGACTCTATAACATACACCCCAAGTTACTCAAGACTCACCTCCGTGGTATTAAGTGTATAACTTACGGAGGTGCTCGATGTTCCAAGGATTTGGGAGAGGTGTCCCATCCTCGGTAGCCAAGCGAACGCTTCCGGGACGGGATACTTTAATCACTCGGAAGGGCCCCTCCCAGCCGGGGGAGAGTTTGTTTAACCCTTCTCTGGATTGTATTCTCCGTAGTACCAAATCGCCTTCCTCGAGCTGTCAGTTGTGTACATGTCGCTGGTGATAACGCCGTAGGGCTTGGCGATATCGGGCATTACGAACAGCTGCTTGGCACCTTCCCTCCTCAAGGAGGTCTAGGTCTTCACGCCGGAGCTGGTCCTGCGCGGCTTCGTTGAAGGTCCGGACCCGGAGTGAACCCAAGGTGATTTCCAGAGGAAGGATTGCTTCAGCTCTGTACACTAGGAAGAAGGGTGTCTCTCCAGTTGACCGGTTTTGAGATGTCCTGTTGGCCCATAAAGTCGGCGGAAGCTCTTCTATCCAGTTGGCTCCATGTTTTTTCAAGCGCTCATAGGTTCGCGTTTTGAGTCCTTTAAGGATTTCAGCATTTGCTCTCTCGGCTTGGCCATTGCTGGCTGGGTGAGCTACGGAGGCGTAGCAAACTTGTATGCCGAGGTTTTCGCAATATCCTTGGAATGCTGAGCTTGTAAATTGGGTCCCATTATCAGTGATGATTTTGTTTGGGACTCCAAATCTACATACAATCGACTGCAAAAATTTGATAGAAGATTGCTTGTTGATTGTCACAACTGGAGTTGCTTCCGGTGACTTGGTGAACTTGTCAATGGCGACATATAGGAACTTGTAACCTTCGACGGCTCTTGGGAAAGGTCCCAAGATGTCCATCCCCCACACAGTGAAGGGCCATGTAGGAGGTATCATTTGTAAGGGCTAAGCTGGTGTGTGAATTTGCTTTGCATGAAATTGGCACGCTTCACATTTCTTCACCAGTTCAGTTGCATCCTGGAGTGCTGTAGGCCAGTAGAAGCCATGTCGAAAGGCTTTAACAACCAGCGTGCGGGAAGATGCGTGGTTCCCACACTCGCCTCCATGAATTTCTGCGACAAGTTCGCAGCCTTCTTCCCTTGTGATGCACCGCATTAGGATGCTGTTGGCATCGCGCCAGTAGAGATCCCCTTCTACCAGCGTGTATCTTTTAGCCAATCTGACTACCCGGTCAGCGGATACATCATTGTCAGGAAGGATGTTGTCTTTCAAGTAGCTCCGGATCTCCGGGATCCATGCATCGGAACTGTCTTGAGCTTTTGATTCTTTCGTGCTGGGTTGCTCAGAGCTCCCGGCAGCACCTACGACCCTTGATGGCTGCCATGGTAACAGGGCCATCGGGACCGTCAGCTCGGGATGCTGATATCGCCCCCTTCGCTCAGTTCGGTAGGCTGAGTTGTTGGCTTTGAAAACCTCCGAACAAAGATTCCGTCAGGAGCTGGAGCTCCGGTTGACGCTTTGGTCAAGAGTTCATCAGCTTCAGCGTTATGGGCACGCTGAACATGGTGGAGATCTAGGACTTCAAAGTCCTTCTGAAGCCTCTGGACTTCAAGGAGGTAAGCAGCTAGCTGGACATTATTGCAGGAGCATTCACCCTTTACCTGCTTAATGATGAGCTGTGAATCTCCCTTGACCAGCAATTGCTTGACACCATATGACAGTGCCACCTTTAGTCCGTAGATGAGTGCTTCATACTCTGCCATGTTGTTGGTTGCCTTGAAGTCAAGGTGTACCATGTATTTCACCTTCTCCCCAGTCAGTGCAAGGAGGAGAATTCCAGCTCCGGCCCCCTGCTTCTGCATGGAGCCATCGAAGTAGAGGGTCCAATGAGGCTCGGTGAAGGTTGGAGCTTGATGCTCTGTCTTCTGCTCACTGGGGCCCCCAGGTTTTGATGGAGAGGAAGTCCATTCTACCACAAAATTTGCCAATGCTTGACTCTTGACTGCTTGTCTTGAAATAAATTCAAGATCAGATTCAGCCAATTCCGCTGCCCACTTTGCAATATTCCCAGTTGAATTGGGATTATGCAAGATTGCTCGTAGTGGGTAGGAGGTCACCACCGAGACTTTGTGAGCTTCGAAGTAATGATGAAGCTTCCTGGAGGCAATAAGAACTGCATAGAGCAGCTTATGCACCTCTAGGTATCGAGTCTTAGCATCATGTAATACTTCACTAATGAAGTACACCGGGCGTTGAATGGTCCGGACCTTCCCGGAGGGGTCCGGAACTTCCTCTTCATTGATCCGGATCCTCTCGGAGGAGTCCGGATTTTCTTCGGGTACCTCCGGGTTCTAGCTGGAGGAACCCGGAGCTTCTTCAGAAATGACCTGGACCCCCAGAGGGGTCTAGGTCTCCTGAAGCGACTTATTGTGTGTTCGAATCTGGGAGCTGGGACCCAGACTCGCTTTCAGGAACCTCCGGACCTTCCCGAAGGGGTCTGGATTCCTGAGTGTGGGGTAGTTCTGGTCTCTCCGCGACCAGAACCATACTGACGACTTCATTAGTAGCTGAAATATAAAGCATTAAAGGCTCACCAGGGTTCAGAGCTACCAGAATTGGTAGGGTGGTGAGGAACTGTTTCAGCTCGTGGAATGCCTTCTCTGCTTCTTCGGACCATTGGAATGGTCCGGACTTCCTCAATAACTTGAAGAAGGGGAGTGCCCGTTCCGCCAGTCTTGATATGAACCGGCTGAGGGCTGCTAGACATCCAGTTAACTTTTGGACGTCTTTGATACGGGTTGGTGGCCGCATGTCTTCAATGGCTTTTATCTTCGCCGGATTAGCTTCTATGCCCCGGTGACTTACCGGGAAACCAAGAAGTTTTCTGGAGCTAACCCCGAATACGCACTTGTCCGGGTTTAGCTTTGTGCGGGTGGCCTGCAGCTTGTCGAAGACAGCCGACAAGGTGTCGAGGAGTGACTCCTTGTTCCTGACCTTGACCACGATGTCATCGACGTACACTTCCACTATGTCTCTAATGAGTTCTTCAAAAGTTTTGTACATAGCTCGAACAAAAGTTGAAGCTGCATTCTTGAGACCAAAGGGCATGGCTGTGTAACAGTACAATCCATCTACTGTGATGAATGAAGTATGCTCTTCATCCTCCCTAGACATCCTGATTTGGTGATACCCGGAATATGCGTCTAGGAAACACAGTAATTCACACCCGGAGGTGGAATCCACTATCTGATCTATTCTAGGTAGTGGGAATGGATCTTTTGGACATGCCTTATTTAGTGTGGTGTAGTCGATGCACATCCGAAGCTTCCCACCGGCCTTGGGCCCAACGACTGGGTTCGCCAGCCATTTTGGATGGAAGACTTCTCGAATGAATCCGGCTTCGAGTAGCTTCTTCACTTCTTGTCGGATGAAGTTCTGCCGCTCTACGGATTGCTTCCGAGGTTTCTGATGCACAGGCCGGGCATCGGGGTAGATCTTCAGATTGTGCTCAATCACTTCCCTGGGGATCCCAGGCATTTGTGACGGTTGCCAAGCAAACACGTCAACGTTAGCCCGGAGGAAAGTGATGAGCGCGAGTTCCTATTTGTCGTTCAATCCTCCCGATATACGGGTGGTCTGAGCGGCATCGGAACCAATTTGGACAACTTTGATGGGAATGTCGGTGTCGTCGCTTGGCTGCACATGAGGTGCAGAAGTCGAGCCTCGTTGATGAATACTCGGGGGTTTTGGAGTTTGCTCATGCCTGAAGTCCTCCTCTTGCGCCGTGGTGAGTGCGTGGAGTTTTTCCAGAGCAGTTACTCCGGCGGTACGATCTCCGCGGATCCAGAGAACGCCTACTGGTGTTGGCATCTTCAACACCAGATATCCATAATGAGCAGCTGCCATGAATTTGTACAGGGCAGGTCTACCCAAAATGGCATTGAACGGTAAGTTGATCTGAGCAACGTCGAAGACCAACTTCTCGGTGCGGTACTTCTCTCGTGTCCCGAAGGTAACAGGGAGAGTAATAGCTCCGAGTGGGGTAATGGCCCCCGGATCTACTCCGGAGAAAGGTCGAGAGGGATGGAGATCCGAAGGTCGGAGCTGAAGCTTAGTGAAAGCTTCGAAGATGTTGAGGTTAAGCCCCGAACCTCCGTCTACCATGGCATGGTGGAGCTGGATGTTATTGATGGTAGGAGATACCATCAAAGGTAACTGACCTGCTCCAACCATGCTTCGCAGGCAATCCGAAGCATCAAAAGTGATGGCGGTGTCCATCCACTTTCGATGAGGTTCTGGCCTGACTGTAGGGGCTACAGTGGCCATATCTCGTCGCATAGTCTTGATGACGCGACGAGAAGTGATATCCCATGATCCACCGAAAATGGTGTTCATGGTCTTCCGACGCTCGTTGTCAGAGACGTCAGAATCATCGTCGACTGAGGTGTAAATGGCCTTCAGGACCTTTTTGGGATCCTGAAACCCTAACTCCTCTTCAGCCGGAGCTTCGTCGACCTTTTGCTTTCCTTCTCTCTGTCGGAAAGGAGATTCTTCTCGGTGCTTGTTGTAGCGTTCGACAAGGTTTTGGAACTCCCGGCAGTCTTCCAAACTGTGGCTGCCCGTTTTGTGAATGGGACACCACACTTTGGGCTTGCCACCGTCTTCAGAAGACGGTCGAGGTCGCTTCTCGGGGCGTGGCCCCCGGCCACCCGGAGTTGCAGCAGCTGCAATGTTGGATGTGCCGGCCGACGGCTTTTTCTTGCCGTTGGTCTTCTTTTTCTTCTTGCCACCCCCGGAGGTAGCGGCTTCTTCTTTGGAGGATTTCTTGTGATCCTCCGAGGCTGGATTGGAGTGCATTTCATGGCCCTCCGCAGCTCTGGCACATTTGTCTGCCAAGCTGAAGAGTTCCGTGACGCTGGTGATGTCCTTGATCGCTAGCTTCTCCAATATCTTCTTGTCCCGTACGCCCTGTCTGAATGCCACAATGACAGAGGCGCTAGAGATAGAAGGGATAGTGTTTCGTACCTGAGAGAACCTCTGGATGAATGACCGCAAGGATTCTCCCCCTTTTTGCACAACCGCAAAAAGGTCTAGTTCAGTGTCTGGTCGGGTGTATGAACTCCCGAAGTTGGCAGTGAACTGACGGCACAGCTCCTCCCAACTGTTGATATAGTTGGGTGGAAGGCTCATAAACCAGGACCTGGCGGTCCCAGTTAAGGCCACTGGAAAATAATTGGCCATCACGGCCTCGTTTCCTCCAGCTGCCAAGATTGCAGTGGAGTATATCTAAGAAATTCAGCAGGATTGACAGTCCCGTCGAATTTTTCCGGCAGGTGAGGCCGGAACTTCTGGGGCCATCTAACCATGCGCAGGTGCATGGCCAGGGCTGAACAGCCTCCTTCTACTCCTTCAAGAGTAGAAAGGTCATGAGCTTCCCGTCTTTCACGGGCACGCTCAATATGGACTCGGCCATCCTGCTGGCGGTATCGGCGATCAAGCTCCGCCCGGAGGTCATGAGTCGAAAGCCTGGATACCGTGTGAGTGCGTTGAGCCCCGAAGGGCAATGACGTCACTTGTTGCGATGCAGCACGTCTCCTACTATTGGAGACGTGCGGACCATGTCTTCCAGACAAAGTCCGCCGCTGCGATGGGGCTCGTCCTGAAGGAGGAGGACCCTGGTTGCTAAGGCGTTCGGCTGCTGCTGCAACCAAATGCTCCACATCGGCCCTCCACTGCTCCAGTGCATCCCGAGATGTATCCGGAGGTGGTGGACGTTGGAGAAGAGCACGCGCTGCATGGAGCGCGTGTTCCGGGTTGTCATGATTTGCCGATGCAGTAATCGATGCCGGCGCACCATCACGTTGCCCAGCACGATTTGCTGGAGGAGACGGTGGTGGTGGGAGTGTGACTCCTGCTGGTGCTGAGGCTCCTGCTGGTGGTTGCCTATTGGAGGGATTGACCCCAACAGCCTGAGCAGCAGGTTGACCGTTGGATGATCCAGCAGCTGAGTTCACCATTCTCAAAATCTCAGGCGCCCCTACCTGGTGCGCCAGCTGTCGGCGGTTTGAACCGGCAGATCTCCCTACACTACTAAAGTGATAGGGGAGTTTGATGTTCGGTGTGGGCGCACGTAGATTCAAGAAGGTGAGTAGGAATTGACACAGGAGACACAAGAATTTACGTGGTTCGGGCCGCCTGAGCGTAATACCCTACTCCACGGGTGTGTTGGTGTTGTATTAGCAGTATGAGCTTGTGACTAGCATATGAGGCGCGTATGTCTGTCTCTCTCTACCCCCCTGAACGTGTCGTCGGCCTGTCCTTTTATAGTACAAGGGCAGGCCGTTACAGGTTAGCCTGGCCCGACATGTGGCCCCGGCGGTTACTAATATTGATACACGTTTAATTGCTCTTAATGACCCTGTAACGGGCTTTGACAGCACCGTTACTGGTGTTAAGATCGTCCATTTAAGTGTCATTAGTATGGCATTAATGGCACTTAATTGGGTCTTGAAGTCCTTGGCTCTCCTTTGAAGATTCGGAGCCGTTGCAAAGTCTTCCGGAGGTTAGAAGCTGAAGATCCGACGAGTGGACGCGTGGCAGCTCCGGAGCTTGCTATGGGAAACAGGTAGCTCTGGGGCTACCCGACACGTGTCAGGTCCGGAGCTTCTCTCGGTCTGGGGTTAAGTCCGGAGGTGTCATTTCGGTACATGGCCCGGAGCTTCCGCCTTATGGGCGGTAGCTCCGGTTTGGTAGTACACGTGGCGACCCAGGGATTAACCATATTGGAGAAGCGGGTCCGGTTATGTCTCACATGTGGGCCTCCGAGGGTCTTCAAACCAAGCAGGTGACTTTCCTTTGAGATCTTTGTAACCTCAAGGGGTGTACGGTTTCTAGGGTACCGACAGGTATGGTGGTTCATATCTGAGCTACTAGTGGGACATGGTCTGATGTGTCCCTGGCCATTGGCCAAAGTGAGGAGTTGGGAAATGATAGGGACCATTGCGCTGAGGTAAAGCACCAATCTAGTTGTTCAAGTAGAGGCGATTGTTGCATGTTGCTCCAAGTGTAATTCCTACCTTGGAGAGGGATTTCAATAAGTCCCAAGTGTTGGATGATGTCATTGAACATCTGCATGTCCCCTATATTCGTTCCCGCGCGGTTGCGGTCACTGACGTGGTGATAGAAGTTGAAGTCCCCCAATATCATGCATAGGTCTTGCGGTTGCAATGAGAGATTCCAGAGCCATTCGGTGAACTCCTGCCGATGAGGTCCCTGACAAGGTCCATAGACTGAGATCAGGTGCCAGACTACCCCATTTAGTCGGGATGTGAACCGCATGAATATGGCAAAGTCCCTGATATCCAGAGCTTCCCCCTGAAGCAAGCTGTCATTCCAGGCTACCAGAATACCTCCCAAGGCACCCCTGGATGGTGCAAAGACGAATTTGTTGAATCTTCTAGGTGCCAGTCGTTTAAGGAAAGAAATGCCAATATGTTCCATTTTGGTCTCTTGTATACAGAAGATATTGCACTCATGGACCTCCTCTATTTTGGACCTGACTGCTTGTTGCTTAGCAGTGTTATTAAGACCATGAATGTTCCAGTTAAAGATATTCCAGTTACGGTTTATGTTGTGCGCCATAAATAATAGTCAGGTATGACAGGGCAGTCTGGGAAGTAGTCCCGACCGATTGAATGAGGATGTGGCCTATGAAACTAAAGTCAGTGTGCAACGAGGGCCAACGAACAAACCAGTAATCAGACAGACAGATGAGCCAAGCAGCATAGAAATAGGTCACAGCCAACAGACTCCAGAATAGACTAACTGCCATAAGCTGAGGTTCCGGCCACCGGCCGATCAAAATGCAGAAATGTTCCCAACCGCGCATGTTCTCAACAGAGCACACCACAAAACAACAACCAGTACTGTTTAATACAACCACCCTACAATTCCAAATAGCAGTTTCCCAAAAGACGAACCCATCAGCAACATAGCAGTCCACAGTGTGCCCGGGGCCTTCCACTCCCAGCAAGTCAAGCTTGATGTATGGCATCGTCATTCAGCTCCAGGAGGGACATCATCTGGCGCGCCACCTCAGGGGGAATGCCGCACTCGTTTACCGCTATCGCCTGCAGCACATCAGTGGAGAGTTCAGGGTAGGGATGGCAGGAGTCAAGAGAGTCAAGACTGGGGAATTTGATTGTACCTGGAAAGAGATTGAGTGTCGGCGTATCCTCAGATGTACCAGCATCAGGGCCATTCTCCTGAGCAGGTGGAGGCGTGGTCCGATGTCCCTGCATGAGCATTTGGAGCCGAGGGATCCTCCTTAGTTTGTTGGGTTCCAGTGATCTGTTGGAGTGAGAGGGTCCAGCAATCTCAGCTACTGCTGATGCCAGGGCCTTGCTTTGCTTTCATTTTATCTTAGCTACAGCAGCGATGGGCTCGGCAATGATATCTTTGATAATCACTGAGGGGTGGCCAAAACTCTGCTCCCTTGGCTGCAGATCAGCAGAGTTAGAGAGTGACATGGTGATGGATTTATTGAACCCCCCTTGCCCATTGGGTTCATTAAACTGGACATTCCACCACGCAGAGGGGGAGTTCGGGAGGGCCACCTGGAGCATTTTTCTCAGCCCTACCGAGTGCAGGGGGAAGCCAGTCTGGTTGCTGCATAACATCCTCCGGGTTGACCAGTGGGAAGTTCCGTTGCTCCATCCTTGGAGCTCTGACAGCCGGTTCAGTCATGTTCACGGCGCTTGAAGCTTCCTCTTGAGTTGGGGCGTCAGAGAGGATGTCCATCTCATGGTGTGGTGGGGGCGGCGGCGGCCCCCATGGCTCCCAGCCATCGTTGGCCTGCTGCTGGTGCTGTTCATCAGGCGCCGGCCATTCCTCATCATCTTCTGGCTATTCCTCAGGTGGTTCTTGAAGAGGGTGAGGGTCGCCATTCAATGGCAGGTCATCTTCCGGGGGGATGCCCCCCCATCCATCAGCTTCCCCAAAGCCATTCGGGGCAATCCAGTTGAGAATGTACACCGGGCAAGACCAGGAGTACCCGACCCTATCCCTGGTGCTTTGACGCAGGACTAAACTTCTGGGGACGAGCCTTGCATTGGTGTAGAGACATTTGACCAAGATGAAGCCCAGGGCCCTCGGGCTTGTGTGCCACTGAAGCAACTTGCCAAAACCAGAAACTGCTAACTCAATAGTTTCAACCGTCCTGTAGTCCAGTGGTAAGCCCAAGATCATAAACCAACCAACACGACCAAACTCATGAGTCCAGCGGTTTCTGACAAAGTCGTGCCCGATGAAGGACGCACGTACGCCATCTACCACGATTGGCTCTCTCATCACAAGTAAGTCTCTAAACAAGCTGGTCTGGAATGCAAAAAGAGTTATGCCCAGTGGGGTGAGACAGGAGTGAGTAACGATGATACCCATGTCTTGCATAAGGAAGTCCCGGATCTGTAGCCTGAAATCCTCATACTGATCATCCTGCAGCACGCGCTCAGCATCCACCACAACAAAAAATTCTTCGTGAGTTGGGTGATGGTGACCGGGAAGGTTCACCACTATCCTAGGAAGCCGCTTTGGGCCTCCGTCTGTGAAGTCGAAGTGTTGGTTGGCCAGGAACCTCGAGGGATCAACCGGGAAGTTGGCCATGAGGCTAAGAGAGTTGGCCGGCGAAAGAGCGGTGGAGACGGATGTGGAGTGCAGGATGCGGAGGAGCCAGGAAGAAGGAGCGGCAGAGGAGAAGTTGAGGGGGGGGGGGGTTGTGTTTGTGAATGATGATGGCGGATGACGGTTCTGTGGAAAGGTCAGAGGCCTTAATGGGGGGTGTGCTGCTCTTGCGCCAAACCCGAGGAACTCTGGCAGCCGAGAGGCAGTTCCGTCTAATATGCCCATATCTAAAGCAAAGATTACACCGTATCTCATTGAGGCATTGGAATTTCAGATGAAATGGGTTGAGGCATTTATAGCAGCGTTTCCCATCATACTGCCAAGTGCCATGATCACTTGGCCACCTCAGCTCCCTGCTCTGATCGCTGTCTTGTCGACGAAGAGTTCCCTCGGGACCTTGCGAGACTGTGGCCTTTGGAGCTCTATCTCCCTTCGGGTGAGAACACTCGCCGACCACCCACTTAGCAAAGCTAAGCCTAGGGTGGCTACTGCTTAGAGCGGTCGCATCAGGGGCATGCACCGGGTTGTTGGCGCTCCATTGCACCGGAGGCTAGTGAGACATGAATGGAGTGGGACCAGACTTCCCTTTGTCCACCCATAAATTCAAAATGTTGTATTGTTTATCGTGCCATGTACCTTCGTTCGCGGTGGTCGGTGAATGAACTCCGACGATCTTCCTATTATCCGGAAAGCAGAGTCTGGCAGCACTTGTTGGGGCTTGAAGAATATTGCAGAAAAATTTTCCCAACCACAACCCTTTTACCGTTGGGGTTTCCTTTTTTGCTGGAGAACCTTGCCAGATTTGGGAGGCGAAGGAGACTTGCCTATTTGCTGGCTTCTTGCGTGAGACCAATGTCCAGCTTTTCTTCTGTTCCTGCTCCCACTTCTTATATTCAGAGATCCAATCCGGTCCACCCGTGCGCCATAGATGAAAGTACACATCAAAGGTTCATGTGGTGATCCCCCGCTTTGCATTGATCAGCAGTCCCACTTGCTTGCTCGCCACGGAGAAGCGAAACGAACGCTCTTGTAGTTGTTGGACATGAAAATCCCAAGGTGAACCACCCAGCACCGAGCAAAGAGCCCATCCAACGGTACTCTCCGAGAGACGAAAAGTGTACCTTCGAAAGGCTGCAATCATGAGGAAGGAACCCTTGGGTGAAGACCCCAGGTGATGAACCGTGGAGTGGAGCTGGCGGTGAACTTCTTGTTGGAATATCTCGCCAGGACGAAGATCCCAGTCACCACTGGTCGCTAGGGGTCGATCCTCACCCATGTTGAGCAAGTCGACCGATCCCCAGCAGCGCTAAAGGCTATCAGCGCGTCCATGGCGGTGTGCAAGGGGAGGTGGTGGAGGTGGCGGAGGCGCGGGGCACGGCGGAGTGGGAGCGAGAGCAAGCCATCATTTCCCAGTTCTAAGTTGTTCCTTCCATATCCTTAAGAAGACAATTGCTCCGAAGGATGGAGATGCAGGGAGTGTCCAAGGCTACCTGAGGACACCAATGAAGGTGATTAGCAAGAGGAGGAAATTTGACATCTTTGACTACATCTGGAACGACATGGTGAACATTTCCTGCACCCCTAACCGTTCATGTGGCTATGTGCCTTATATCATGTTCATGATAGAGAAGGTCACAGGGATTGAGTTTGTGAAAGATGTTGAGCACACAGCCTTGAGGCCCCAGAACCCTCCCCAAGCCACTCTCCCAGCTACTCCATCCCCTGTGTCAAGTGAAGAGGCTCTGAGGAGAGCTCAAGGAGATGCAAGGCCTGAATCTAACACTAGGACCCCTCCTCACAAAGGGTCTCTTAGTGGCATTATGAAGTATCTGCCTGCTATTTTTGGCTCTTGCCGCAAGACTTAGGTGAATGTTCATAAGTTGAGCAAGGCAAGGAAATAGGTTATGATATACATGATGCAAAATGCCAATGCCATATGCCAGAAGCTGGAGATTGAGCCTATTTGGTCTCCTGTTATCTCTGGGGACTCTCCTTCTAACTTCTCGGAGCTTCCACCTCTATCTCCCTCCGAGATTGCATACTTCGGCATTGGGGGCACGACAAGTGGTTCTCATCCTCCTCCTCCTCAGCCTGATGATGAAGACAACGAGAGGACCGACAATGAGTAATGAGTTGACGGCAACTTCTAGATCCCTCCTCTCCTTCTTTTTGGTGCCTTGATGCCAAAGGGGCGGAGATTGAGGGGGAGTCACTAGGTCCTAGCAGTAGGTTGAGAGATGAGAGCTCCATTTGTGTTTCTTTTGGTTGTAAAACTTTGATTATGCTCTCTTATGCTTTTGTACATGTGTTGTGAAACGTGACTATGTTATGCTTATGATCTATGTCTTATGTTTCAAATTTGATATTCATGCCTAAAAATCTTGATGTTGTTATGATTATGCCATTTACCTCATTCACATCACAATTACTGCTCACACACACTTAGTTTTGCACCCCACCATAAAGAGTGCACATATGTCCTACATCTACATTGCCTATTTTGTTACAAGTTCATATGTGCACACTTTATGAAAATCAGAATTTTTGTCATATTTGTGAAATTTCAATTGGTTGTCATCAATCACCAAAAGGGGGGAGATTGAAAGTTCATCTAGGCATCCCTTGTGGGTTTTGGTTGATTTATGACAAACAAATGAGATCCTAACAAATTGTTGAGATGAGCACAGGTTTTAATGAAATTATGAAGAAAGCGCAAAAAAAGGAGTATGAGGATCGATATGGAAAAGAGCTCGAGAGCTGAATAGATTAGATCATTGTGTATGGAGTGTGTTGCAGAAACTCAACCCAAGAGCTCAAGCAAAGAAATTTCACTCACTGCACAATTCACAGGAAAACCGAACTAGTCCGATATCACCACGGACTAGTCTAATATGTCTCTGACTAGAAACAGACAAGTCTTCCTAGTGCAGACTTGTCCGCTAGTACACCTGTTTTCACATCACCGGACTAGTCCGATAACTCCACGGACTAGTCCGATATCTTTCTCACTAAAAAACGGACAAGTCTGCCCCAGTGCAGACTTGTCCTCAGGACATCACACTTTACACAAAAACAGACAAGTCTGATATCATCACGGACTAGTCCGAAAACTCTCTGACTAAAATCGAACAAGTCCTCCAACTGTAGACTTGTCCTCAATGCTACATGAGGTTCACCACACCAGACTAGTCCGATATGAGCCAGATCGAACAATTCCAGAGCCCAAATCGGACTAGTTCGCCCTTTGACAGACAAGTCCGATATTAGAACACTTAGGGTTTCCCACACGCCACACACCAGACTAGTCCGGAGTCCACCACGGACTAGTCCGGACATCGCAAACACTAACAGTAACTTTTGGAAACCCAAGTATAAATAGAGGTGTACGGCCCTGCAACCAACTCTCTCGACCCCCTACGCTGTCACACCTTCCAAGAACCTAGAATACACGTCTCCCCACACAATCTAATCCTAAAAAGATCATATCTTTGAGGATTGGTCATTGATCGAAGGAGAGACTCGTTCTACACGTCTTGAGCTCTTGGGTTTGAATCTCTCGCACACTCTCGCTGTTTTATTGCATATATTTAGAGTGTGTTTGTTGGTGTTTTCAATTGTAAATCTTGGGGAGCCTTCAACTTGTGAGAAGGCCCCTTGAACATGGTGATTTGCCCCTTTGTGATTAGTGGAACAGAATCGACCTCCTTGGCGATTCAACGAGGAGAGGGATGGTGAAGACCCGGTCCTTCGTGGACTCCTCAATGTGGAGTAGATTTCCTCCATGGAACCGAATCATGGGATAAAAATCTTGTGTCATACTCATTCTTACTTTTCATCATTTTCTAGGGTCAATCTTATACAACTTACATTAAAACATTGAAACCAAAGTTAGTTTGTGCCATACCTAGTTTCATTGACGTAATACATTCAAGTTACAACTTAATTTCCAATGCATAGAGTACTTGAATTGAAATCAGTGATCAAACTTGATCAATCTAGTCCGCACACACCAGACTAGTCCAATTTCTCTGTATTTGATAAAGTTGCTAAGTGTTTCAGGATCCGACGAAAGTTCAAAAAGTCTATTCACCCCCCTCTATGCTACATTCAATATACAATAGAATCTACTAAATTTAGGATTCACAACTAATGGAGTAGGAAGGTGGACGATGTTGCACATTATTTGTTGCTGTCATATAAAAATTTGTGTCCCATAAAACATTTTTAATAGAATTATATAGTTTAGTTAATCATACGTACATATCATGGATGACAACAAAAAAATGAGCTTACACGAGCTTTTCGAGCTTGAGCTCATAAAGCTCGCAATCTCAAGCTTGGCTCATTTAGAATTGGCACAATACTCAACTTTATGCTCAAACTTTCAATCAAAACTCAGTTTGGTCCTTGAACTTTCAAATGGGTCAATTTAGTCCCTAAACTTCACACAAGCGTTTCACTTTCATTCTATTGGACATCCACATTGGCAAGCCACATAAGCTACCTCGGTCCCACGTCAACTCTATTTTTAGGTGTGGTGAAATATATCTTTGACCAATGATTTACGTAATTTTGTTCCATTTTAACAATACAAGAATTGTACTTTTAAATTCACCATGAAAAATATTTCCGTAATATACAATTTACATGTTATTGAAGTTAACGAAATCCATATAAATCATTGGTCAAAGGTAAGTTTGACCAAAACTAGAAATAGAGTTGAGTTGGGACGGAGTAGCCATTTGTACAGGCAACTGATGCATAAGGTTTAGTCCTTGACGCAGTAGCCATTTGTACAGGCGGCTGATGCGATCGGGTGCACCAAGCTTTCAGGCACGCCAGTTACCGAGACAGCTTAAATGCGCGCAGCGCATGCTCATCTTTGAATTCAATTTGAACCGCTCCGCGTCCCATCATCACTACTGCGTGCTTCAAGAGACGAACCGCCAGGCTGCTACTACACTATAAGATCACCCAGGCACGCCATTGTCTTCTCTGCCCAGCCACTCTTCTTCTCTTCCCAAAACCGCGCCAAGAACACCATGGCTGAAAAGAAAACACCGCCAGCAAGCCCGCCAAAGGACACCAAGGGGAGCGTTCCCGACCGGAATCCCCCCCCCCCCCCCCCCCCGGACATGAAATGGGCTCTCCGAAAGATGGCGCGCAATGTATTCGACAATACATCGCGCTCCATGCGCCTCCTTGGGCTTGGTCCCCTTCCAAAGCATACTGGAATGGGGACCATGGGCCTCCAGGTCTTCAGCATGACGCACTTCACCGGTCGCCTCGACGTCCTATGGGACACGCTGTCGGTCGAGCTCGGTGTCGCCGGCCACGACAAGCTAGTGGTGGCAATGTCCACGAAACTGGGCTTGCTGTCTCCGTCGCGGAAGGCACCCCCGCCCTGCCAGGAGCCCAAGAAGCAGGAGGAAGAGGAGGAGGAGAAGTAGTTTTTTTCTTGTTTTTTTGTTGTGACGTTTTCCTTTTCTTGTTTCTAGTTTGTGTTTTTCAATTTTCTTGTTGGTAATATATCGTCTTAAGGTAATGAACTTTATTTTGCTGTTCATTGGTGCACAACAATAGTTCTAATGTTGTTGTTCTAACAATAAACTAGTGGACTATTTATCTCTTTTGTTTTTTTTTAAAATGGAATATATTTCCACTTCCAACTCTACTGAGCTGGAGATCCAGAAAGTGACTTACACCTAGTTCATCTGACAGCACCAGGGAGAACCTTCCCCCTCACCCTGTGCCCACTCTCTATGTTGAAACCCAACACGGATCCAACATAATGAGCTATCAAACAGTCACAGCCTACTACATCAAGCTAAGCAAAGTACGTAGTAAATCACAAAAGACACTAGAACAGTTTCTGGAGTGTCAACTTTAGCCCAAATTAACAAAGCTAAACATAATAGACCACATGTCCTAGACGCAGCATAGAAAAATAGCATCGACTCCATCCATGATCATTTTTTGGAGCGCTTTTCACTTCTCTCCAGTGCATCACTTCTGGTCCGCAGCACCCCCCCCGGATCACCGCTCGCTCCAGGTGCCAATAACATCAATCGGAGCCCTCTGTTCCTTTTGAAGTCTGATCTCCGTCCGAAGCATAGTGTCTGCCCCTCAATGAATCATCTCCTGCATATCTTCGCCATACAGACCCGCCCAAAAGGATAATAAAGAACAGGCATGACCCATAATCTCCACTGGATTTCTTAACGGTTTTTTATCAAAACATGCTTTGTTTCGTGCTTTCCACGTAGCCCAGACAATTTCTCCCAGGACGAGGACATAAACATCCTCTCCTCTGGGTAGGGCCTCCCCAATCAAATTCCAATACTTCTGCAAAATAGTTGGCCTACTAGAGGACTAAACAGGTAGCAACGATACCTCATATAACTTTCATCACTTTGGATTCGATCATCAAATGGTTCATCGACTCATCCTCATTACAAAAGTAGCATGTAACATATCCTCCCCAATTCTTCCTTTTCATCAAGTCTATAATTAGGATGGATCGGTGCTCCATGAGCCAGAGGAACGTTTTAATCTTGGGAGGAATCTTGGGTTTCCATATCCTATTAAAACTTGCATATGAGTGTTTAGCAGATAATTGTTTATACACTGAATTGACGGTGAAGGAACCTATTTTAGTCCATTTCCAAATCACCTGATCAACCTGATTAGTTAACCTCTGCTCATTCAGGCTAACTGCCAACTCATACCATTGGTGGTGAAGTTTTAATGGCAGAGATCTAAAATGGATAACCCATCTCTTTGCAGCACATTGCGCCACAGTGATGTCCGGGTCATCACAGAATTCAAACAGCAGTGGAAATTTAGCAAAAAGACTATTTATCTCTTTTAGGATGTGTTATACATTTTTTATGTAAAAATTCATTATAGATATGTATCTTCTCAGGTTGTTATAAATGTGTCGGCCGCGCCCCGTAACCCTAACATTTTCATTTTGCCACCAAGCCCTCCCCCGCCGCTCCCAAGCCCCCACCCTCGCTGTCCTCGCCCTCGCCGTCGTAGTCAATGGCGAGTGCCTTCCTCACCCTCGGCATCGCCGCCGAGCGTCGTCCTCACCCTAGCCGTCGTTGTCCACTTAGTTTCGTCTTCACTCTCGTCGTGCATGTTTGACATGAAGGATGTTCCCTCGAGGGTTCGAGAATAGAATGTACCATCTAGGCACAGCTCACTACGTGGTTCATCAAATTAATCGCTTGCCTTGTATAATATAATTTCTAACATGATGTACGACAGTCGTAGGCGCTAGCCGATACGTGTTCTGATTTTAGGAACAAATGAACACACTTGTGAAAACACGTACGCCACATCCGATCCTCAACATCATTAAATTAACATGATCATCAACATGGGGAGCACCGTCTCTCCACGACATTCCGCCTGGTGTTGCACACACAGCTCTCGCCTCACGCCGGCCACGTATCCTGATCCAACCATACAACTTCAAATAAAGGAGGGCTAGAAGATTGGTGGAAAAATAATATAAGAAAAAAGGAAGAAGAAAAAGTATGGCGCGCATTTCGATCCATGAACCATAAGACTGCTGACTTCAATCTTCGCTGCCAGTTCCTTATTCTGCTGATCTCTCTAGCATGCATTCACACTAGCTACCCTCTGGTGGCTGGACCCAAGGTATCCCGTGGCCCACCTGGCATACCCAGTGGGTGCGCCCCTGAGAAAAGTTGTTGTTGTACGTGGTGTTTAGTTGAGACAATGCAACTTGTGGTCATAACGATTAGAATTCAAAAATGTAAAGAGTTTTTGATGGGGAGGAGAAGACTGGACAACAGCTATTTTTTTGATATAAAGGGGACGAGTCGTACTTGGACTTTTGCGAGAGCCCCCGCTTTGATCTCCTGAGGGGTCTTGGATGCCTATTTTTCTTTTGTTCTGTTTTAGGTGTCTTTTGTTTCCTTTTTTGGTGCTCGGCTTGTGCATCAATTTGTTTCTGTATGACTCTAACTCTGTACATTTTACTCCTTGCTTATGATAATGGTTGAGTGCCGGTTCAGAGCCTTCTAAAGAAACAAAATAGAAAGAGAATACCAGATTCAAAAATCTTCATTACTTTCTTAACTCGGGGCTCAGGCCCGTCAGATCGGAAACTCCTCCACTCCTATCGTAACTGTATCAGTTATATATCCATGCCGATTTCCAAAATCCAAACTAAAGGTGGAGGAAGGTTTGCACAAGAGAGAAGTTGTGTCGCGCCGCCGTAGACCGCAACCGTAAGGACAAGGAGAGGACCCAATGGCGGTGACTCAAGTGTACAACATGACGTTCGAGCATGACGTGATCACCACCACCGTGACGTCCTCGTGTGAGGTCGTGGAGGACTGGCTCGATGAGTTCCTCTCCATCACCCATCGGTGCTTTCACAAGCTCGTCGTCGGGCTTGACGTCGAGTGGCGCCCTAGCTACTCCATCGACCACAACCCCGTCGCTGTTTAATAGCTCTACATCGGCCGCTACTGCCTCATCTTCCAGGTCATCCACGCTGACTACTTCCCTGACAAGCTGGAATATTTCCTCAGCGGTTCTGACTACCACTTCGTCAGTGTGGACATGGAGGGTGACTCTGACTGACTTTGGAAGGACTGGCAGCTAAAGGTGGCCAAAACGGTGGACCTGGCCGAGCTTGCGACAGAGGAGATGGATCGCCCGAGCCTCCATCGCGCGGGGATGAATGACATCGCGAGCGCCATGATGAGCGCCGACATGGAGAAGCCTTACCGGGTGAGGAGGAGCCACTGGGACGCGTACAACCTCTCAAGTGAGCAGATCAACTACGCCTGCATCGATGCCTTTGTCTCCATCGAGGTCGGCCGCAAGCTGCTCTCTGACAACTATTGATCTAACCATCAAGTTTGCGTATTGGTTGCCATCGATCATCCTGGCATGGAATTCGCAGGTGCAGCGCTCAAGTTCTAGCTTTTCTGCTTGTGCACTCAATCTCTAATAAATTTATTTTTTTTCTTGAGGAAACACTATCTTGGGTTCATATCACATATGTTCCCCACCGTCGTCGGGTCCACATGTTAGCTGCAGTAGTAAGCAGGGTAGAGGATTTCATAGCAAATACCTTGGCATTTAAGTTAATGTTTTAGTAGTTTTTGTGATGATTGTTCAAAAAAAAGAATAGTTTTTGTGATGGAATAATTAGTTGGAGTCTATTTTTCATGTGTATAAAATTTGAGAAAATTTTAGGCAACAGATTAATTAGAAGGTAATAATTACTATCATAAGTCACTTATTTTGCAATTAATCATTAACCATGAATTTTAGAAGTTAAGCAATTACAAATTAACATAGTCCTTAAAATTACGGAATTACAACTACTCCCTCCGTCCCAAATTACTTTCACTCTTTTTAGTTCAAAAATGAACTAATTAAATAAAGAGCGACAAGTAATTTGGGAGATGGAGAGAGTACATATTAATAATTTCGAATAAATAAGAAACTTACTTCACCCTTCTTCTGGCCGGTAGCCTTGTGGCGGCGCCGCCTCTGCGAGCTTCGAGCGCTGCCGACCTGAGCTCCACGCACCACCGCGCATCGTGCCCCGCCTCCGCGTTCCACCGTGAGGCTGCAAACTGCAAGCCAAAAGTTCGGCACCACGCGCAATCGGTTAGGCCTCCGCCTTGCCGCCGCCTCGGTGTGCCACCATCTCAGCGCGCTGCCTTCGGCCTCCTTGTTGCCACCGTCGGTTAGATCAGCGGCACAGGCCGAGGTGAGAGCTTTTAAAAACATGCATGTTATTTCACATGCATCGAGGTCTTTCACATGATCGATCGTTGTCTTTCACATACATGTTAGTTGTTCATGCATGCTACACCCCAAACATGGTCAACGAGCCTCAAACATGATGATCTCTCAACAAAAAGAGAAAACAAGTAACATTATAAAACATGATCGAGGTCTTTCACTTGGATGTTAAATGTCCATAGTCATGCTACAGCCCAAACATGTTGTAAGGATCGAATGCCCAAGAGGGGGGGTGAATTGGGCTTCTTTTAAATTAAAGAGATAAAAACTTAATTACTAAAAGCCCAATTCCCTATGCAAACAACCTATGCATTCAAGTGAATAGTAACTTTGCGGTATATGAAATGCATAAGTGTAAGAGGAGAGGAAGAAAGCGCAAACTCCCGAGGAGACACGAAGACACGGAGATTTATCCCGTGGTTCGGCAAGATCGTCAAGATCTTCCTACATCCACGTTGTGGCACCCACCAAAGGGTATAGCCACTCCCAAGTCACCGAGACCAGGGATCTTCACTAAACTTCTCCGTTCGCCAACCTCGGCAAGGTGGAGCTCAAGCCTTGTACAAGTTGGATCCTCCGGGCTTCCACATCCGTCTTGGCAAGCTCCGGAAGGCTCTCTCCAATCACCGACTCTTACACGGTGAGTGCAATCACCATAAGACACTCCCTTACAGCTCTCACTACACTAGAGACTCCAATCACCAAGAATGGAGGCACACAAGCACTATCTCTAGCAAGTTCTAGCCTATCTCTTGGTGTACAAGTGGTGTAAATGATGTAGAAGTGGTAGCTCAATGTCTTATATGCTTGAGAATGTGTAGAGTAGCTCTGGTTGTCAAGACTTATCGAAATGATTGGTTGAAGGGGTATAAATAGCCAGCCTCCACGAAATAGCCGTTGGAAAAGTAGGCTGACATCACTGTTCTACGAACACCGGATGATCCGATGTTCTCCCTTCAGTTGTCATCGGTCGAATCCAAATTAGCTGATGTCACTGTGTCAGATATGATCGTTGATCGACCGATGTAACACTTGCCTTATCAGCGGATGATCCGATGGCACTTCATCCAGAATTGGTCCAGAAATAATGCTTACTGGAGTGATTGACCGATGTGTTATAGTTGTACATCCGATGATCCGGTGTTACACTTGGTCCAGGGTAATTGCTTACTGTATTGATCGATCGACGTAACACTTTCTTCATCATCAGATGATCCGGTGAGTACTCAGTTTTGAGGTCTTTTTCTTCTGTTAAACCAACTCGATCGATGTATTGTTTTCTGGAAACATCAGTTGATCCGGTGAGTTGATTTGGTCTGCTTTGAGTTGTTCTAAGTGATTCTTTTGGAATTTGCTCGAGTGACCTCTTATACATTGGTTTGAAATATTCTTCTGATGATTACCAAGTCTTGGGTGTTGTCAATTTTGATGGAATAACTTTGACATTGAGCTTTTTTTTAGTCTTCATAATAATCGATTGACCTCGTGAAATAGTTTTTTTAGGGGTCTCCGATTATATCCAATGAGCAGTAAATGATGTACATATAGATTTCATTAAGTGTGATGAGTGATATGAAAAACCTTGCATCGGCAAACTCATTAGTAATATCCAACGGTTGTCATTAATCACCAAAACCATACCTCATGGGGGCCTATATGCTTTCAATCGTGGTGATTGATGACAACACAACAAGTAAAGCATAATAGTAATAAAATTGAAAATATGATACTCAAGAGGATATGCAATAAGTACAAGATTTGGCACATTAAACTTGAAGACTCAAAAGAGATCAATAACTCGAAAGCTCAACGATCAATAACACATGAGAGAATTCAGAGGCACACGAATACTCAATAAAAAGCAAAAGAGTAGCAAATCTCCCAAATTACAAAAGGACTCCCAAAAAGATAAACTCCCCCTACAACTAGGACTCCCCCTGGGACTAAGCTATCCCTCCCCCTGTCTTCTTCCCCTTTGGCATTAAGACACCAAAAAGGAAGCCGAATGCCTAAGGATGCTGAGCGCTCGGGGCGATGACGAACTGGTCGCTGTCGGGGGTGCTGTCGTCGGAGCTGCTGCCTACTGCTGCTGAGGGAGGAGTGGAAGTGACGGGAGCTGCGGGAGCTGCTGTCGGTGCCTGCTGAGTCTGGACTGTAGGTAAATGGGCACTGACAACGGACGCTGGAGTCTGCTGGAAAGTGTCGAAGCCAGCAAGGAAGAGTGGATAGGTACGCCTGGAGGAAGCAGTGGTGACATGCTGATCGTCGGGATTAGCATGGTCGGCACTGGTGCTGAGACTGGAGCCAGGACAGGCGGACCTGGAGCTAGGCCTGGAAGCTGCAACAGTAGGGCAATCCCAGTCTTCGTGTAGAGGTTGGTGATCAACCCCAGGATGCCCATCATAGCCTGTTGTGTCTACTCCTGCTGGTCAAGAGAACGCTGGTGCATCTGATCAATCAGCCCAGTCAGCCTGTTAGTGTCCTCTCGCCTCTCACGGGCTATCTGCCGTTGCATCTCCTGCTGCTGCTGCTGGAGCTCCAAGAGACGCGCAGCCTGCTCGGCTCGGGCCTACTCAGCTGCAAGCCTATCCAGACGCTCCTGTTCAACCATCTGCAGGAGTAGAGAAGTGAGCTCGGATGGCTAAGAAACCTGTGCCTCGGACATCGGAGGTGGAGTAGGAGGTGGCACAGTCAAGCCTCCAGCCTCCGCGTCGTGCTGCCTGGGTGAGGGAGGAGGTGGGAAGTACTCCTCGACACTATCACTGGTGTCACTCTCGGACCAAATGTGCTGTAGATCCCCACCCTAAGCCTCAGCCTGTGCTAGTATCTCGTCTTCCTTCTCTAGGTCTGACCAATCTTCCTCAGATAGACGACCACGGACCTGACGCTCAACATGACGGCCAAGGCGGCGGTCTCCAGGAGCTGGAGCACGGTAGTGCCCGAACCGTGTGACGCTCTCGTCGGTGATACTGTGACGCACAGCGGACCCCTCTGGAGCTATCAAGTAGAGAAAGTGACTGATCCAGTGGACAAACACAAGCTGCCTCATCATCCCAACTCCATCAGTGATGACATCCTCCATCTCACAAATGAGAATATCCACAATATCGAACTCCATCCCATTCATGACATAGAACAGGAGGGTCTGCTACAAGCTGGTGAACCCCTCAAGGTATCTAGACCTCGGTAGAAGTGTGCGGCGCAAGGCAAGGTGCACAATGCGTGCAGCTGGAGTGAGTAGAGCTGGTACCTCAGCTGGTCTGGAGAGAAAGGTTGGGCGAACAGTGATCGTATCTCCTCATAAGGTGGTGCCACACCTCCGGTGAGTGGCCTCCTCGGTGGGTCAGCCTGTTCATATACTCTCTCGTGCAGGCAGGTGTCATGGAGATCCATTCCTAGCAGCTGTCCCAAGGTCCGCCGAGTCAAGTGGTGATGTTGGCACATGAACATGAAGTCACTAGATCTGCGGCCCTCAAAGACGTAGAGTGTGGCATAGAACACTCGGACCCAATCCTCCACGTAGGCACCCCACTAGTAAGACATCAGCTCCACTAGCCCTCTGTACCTCTCAAAGTAAGGGCGAATCTCCGCCCCGGCTACAAGTGCAAGATGATCCCAGTCAAGAAAGTTATGCTGGAAGAGCTTATGGCCCCGATGTCTGCATGTCTCGTATAGCAACGCCTGTGTCAGGGTCCAGAAGCGGCTGTCCTTAAGTGACTCTCTGGGCCGCGGGAACCACTCCTCAAGTAAAATGCTCCACCTGAGCTTCCTGAGCTGCTTGGCCTTCAAGTTCCTGTAATCTATCAGGCGGACATCCTCACCAACGTGGACGTTGGTGTCCATCTCATAGACGGCTCTCTGGGCTGCCCTGTCCTCTCGAAGGTCAGCGGCAGTGGGTCTCGGTCTCAGGGCTGCAGCTGGATGACACCCACGGGTCCTAACTGAGCGTCGGCGAACTAGCAGCACCTCAGGCTCCTCTTCCTCCTCTGGCTCCTCAGGCACCGAAGGCTTCCTCTGTCAGGCCTCCCGGATCCTCAGCGATCCTCCTCGGCCATGCTCTCACTCCTCAGCGGCGCGAGCGGCCATCAGGGCTTTCTTCTCCTCCTTTGACAACTTCTGCTTCTTAGCTGCCAGCTCCTCAATAGCTTCGCCCTTTCCCTTCTTGTCACGACCCATGACGATGACGAAGATGAGGTCGCAGGACACGAAGCCGATCGCACGAGTCGGCGATGCCAGGAATGACGCGGCAGGCGAACCCTAACGGCGAAGCGGTGCGACGGAGAGCACGGCGACCGAAAGGGGGGCACCAAGGTGGTGCAGAGGGCAGCGGCACGGCGCCTAGGATGGCGGCGCTGCGTGGGGTGGTGGCGGCGGCGCTGCATGGAGTGGCGGCGCTACGTGGGGAGGAGGCGGCGTTGCGTGGGGCGGCAGTGCTGAGTGGCGGCAACAGCCGGAGGGCGGCGGCGGCCGGAGGCGGCGGTGGCTAGAGGGCAATGGCAGGGTGCGGCGGCGATGGAGCAGCAGCGGTGGAGGTGCGGGTCGGGGAGAGAGAAAGTGAAAAGGTGAAGGGGCGCGCTAAATAGGTGGGGCCCGAACCCTAGCTCAAAATGTAACATCGGATGAACCGACGTTAGATGAGGGCTGCATCGGTTGAATGGTACAGTAAGGGTATTCCAGAGGCACCATTCGCACCAGATGATCTGACGTGTAAATGATTTAGATCGGTTGAATTTACCTCAACTGCAGAAAAGTGAACATCGGATGCACCGATGTTTCTCAGAATTAACTCATCGGTTGATTTGACTTTCTGACTGAGCTGACTTTTGGTACTTGAGCACAAACTGATCCGATGATGATTCTGGCCTAAGCATCGGATAATCCGATGACTACAAAAAAACCAACATCCCATATATGTCCTTTGACTCAAACATACAAACAATGAGAAACACATGTCTCAGGACTTTTGGGGCAACCCCTTACCCCTCAAAAAGACTAGTTGCCAATAACTTGGCTAAGCCCTAAATGAAATAGAACACAGAAGAAATTAAGGAATAAATCCAAAAAAATGTAAGATCCACGCTTTGTGAGCTAGAGGATGAAGACTTCTATCTCTTTAAAGCATGTTCCTTTAGGCATTAATGCACCTAACACTTTGTTCTTTCCACATCATATGAGTTGAGATATTGCATTTCAAACAAGTCTCTTTCTCATGAGGTGTACTCCCCTTTGTGACAATCTACCGTATGCAATGCCAACAATTTTTAATGCAGGAAATTAAACGTGAGTGCAAGTCTATATGGCAGGCATCATGCAAGACATAAATTAAATCTATCTTGCCAATTTTGAACCTTTCAAAGGCTTCTTCAGGGAGAGCCACTCTCCAAGCCTTGGGGAAACCCAAAAGAACCTCCATCCCAAGCTAACCCTTGCTCACCCCTATCCTTTGAAAGTTAGACAAGACCTATATGAGATGCATACTTACATGACCATGGCAACTTACATGACATTCGATGCATCTAGCACATTTAATTCACTTCTTAGTCCAGAAAAAGTTTTCTCATCAAGTGGTTTAGTGAAGATATCCGCCAATTGTTCTTCGGACCTAACACCTCACAAGGAGATGTCTCCCTTAGCTTCATGGTCCCGCAAGAAATGATGGCGAATATCAATGTGCTTAGTGCGGGAGTGTTGAACGGGGTTTTTAGCAATCTTAACCGCACTTTCATTATCACAAAGGAGAGGAACACAACCAAGTTTAATACCAAAGTCCAAAAGGGTTTGCTTCATATAGAGGATTTGGGCACAACATGCACCGGCCGCTATATATTCCGCTTCCTCCGTGGACAAAGCAACGGAATTTTGCTCCATGCTAGACCAAGATACTAGGGAACGCCCAAGCAAGTGGCACCCACTGGAGATACTCTTGCGATCCACACGGCATCCGGCAAAGTCCGAATACGAGTAACCCAAGAGATGGAAGTTAGCACCTTTAGGGTACCACAGGCCAACACTAGGGGTATGCTTGAGATACTGAAGTATCCTAAAGACCGCCTTCTAATGCGATTCTCTAGGTGCCGCTTGAAAGCAAGCACACAAGCATACACTAAACATGATATCGGGCCTAGATTGCGGTAAGATAAAGCAATGAACCAATCATAGAACGGTAATTAGATTGATCAACAGGTTTATCGTCCTTATCCGCGTCGAGATGACAATTTGTTGCCATTGGAGTACTTCTTGAGCTACATTCTCCCATCTCAAATTTCTTCAAGAGGTCCTTGGTATACTTTTCTTGATAGATGAAGGTCCCCTCTCGAAGTTGCTTGATTTGAAATCCAAGGAAGAACTTGAGCTCTTCAATCATCGACATCTCGAATTCCCTAGACATCATTTTGCCAAACTCATGGCTAAGAGCTTCGTTAGTTGAACCAAAAATAATATCATAGACATAAATTTGACAAATAAATAGGTCTCCGTCGATGTCTTTGGTGAAGAGGGTAGTGTCCACCCTCCCGATCTTGAATCCTTGCATGATCAAGAAATCCCGTAGTCGTTCATACCACGCCCTAGGTGTTTTCTTGAGCCCATAGAGCGCCTTGTGCAACCTAAACACATGATTAGGATTCCTCGGATCTTCGAAACCGGGAGGTTGTTCAACATAAACAAGCTCGTTAATATAACCATTAAGAAAGGCACTTTTCACATCCATTTGATAAAGCTTTATGTTATGATGTGATGCAAAAGCAAGAAGTATACGGATAGCTTCTAGTTGAGCGACCGGAGCAAATGTTTCTCCGAAGTCTAGTCCTTCAACTTGCTAGAAACCCTTGGCCACAAATCTTGCCTTGTTGCGGACCACAACACCATTCTCATCTTGTTTGTTGCGGTACACCCACTTTTTTCCGATGACGTTCTTGTCCTTGGGTGGCTCCTCCAACAACCAAACTTCATTGCGGATGAAGTTGTTAAGTTCTTCTTGCATGGCCATCACCCAATTTGGATCTTGGAGTGCTTCCTCAATGTGAGTGGGTTCTACACATGAAACAAACGAGTAGTGCTCACAAAACATAGCGAAATGGCGAGAACGTGTACTTACTCCCCTTGACGGACTTCCGATGATTTGATCAATCGGATGCGCCTTGGAGATGCGTCCATGCCTCATAAGTGGTTGTGAAGCACTTGGCGGTGGTGATGCGTGTTGCTCTTCTTGTTGTTGGACTTGATCATGGACTTGTTCTTCTTCTTGATGTTGTGTGGCTTGTGAATCTTGTGTCGGCAATGGATCATCTTTCTCTTCTTCGTCAACTTGAGGCGCCATAGATTTGTTGATGTTGGAACTTGAAGCTCCCCCTTGATCATGGCTCTCCTCAACTTTAGGCTTGATGTCTCCAATGGTTATGTTCTTCATAGCTTCTCGTAGAGGCTCATCATCGAGCCTTTTCTTGCGGTAGATGTAGCACTTGCACCCGAAGATTCGGAAATAGGAGATGTTGAGCTTTCTCCCAATGAGAAGTTTGTATGGGGTCTTTTGAAGTAGTCAATGTAGGTAGACCCGATTTGCGGCATGTCACGCTGTGTTGATTGTTTCGGCCCAAAACTTCTCGGGCGTGCCATAGTCATCAACCATTGCTCGCGCAAGAGTGATAAGAGTCTTGTTCTTCCTTTCAACGACACCATTTTGTTGAGGAGTGTATGTGGCTGAAAACTCATGCTTCACGCCTTCACGATCACACCACTCCCCAATGTTGTAGTTCTTGAATTCAGTGCCGTTGTCACTCCGGACCTTGATGATGGGAAGTTGAAATTCCCTTTGAGCACAGTTAGCGAAGGTCTTGAACACTTCTGGAGTTTCACTCTTGTCACCTAGAAACAAAGTCCAAGCATAGCGAGAGTAGTCATCAACTATAAAAAGACAATAGAGGTTACCGCCAAGACTTTGTTATGTGGACAGTCCAAAGAGGTCCATGTGGAGTAACTCAAGTGGCTTGGAGGTTGACACCATTGTGTTCATCGGGTGGTGTGAAGCAACATGTTTCCCGGCTTGACAAGCGCTACAAAGCTTGTTCTTCTCAAATTTGACATCCTTCACGCCGGTCACCATCCCAAGCTTGAATGACTTGTTGAGCTTGCTCATTCCAATGTGAGCTATGCGTCGATGCCATAGCCAACCCAAACTCGTCTTGGTGAAAAGACAAGTGGTCAAGCTAGCATCCTTGTTGGAGAAGTCTACTAGGTAGAGATGTCCATGCCGAAATCCTTTGAAGATTAGTTCTTGGCTTGTTTCACTAGTCACAACAACATCATTCTTGGTAAAGGTGCACGTTAGTCAAAGATCACAGAGTTGTGCAATAGAAAGCAAATTGAAACTAAGTGACTTAACATAGAATACATTAGAAATAGATAAATCAATTGAAATTGCAATCTTACCCAACCCAATTACCTTCCCCTTAGAGTTATCACCAAAGGTGACTTGTTCATGATTGCTGGGGTTTTCTATGGTGGTGAACATACCATCATTGTCGGTCATGTGTTGAGTGCACCGCTATCGAGTACCCAATGCTTTCCTCCGGCTTTGTAGTTCACCTACACACATAAATTCAATTTTTGACTTTAGGCACCCAAGCCAACTTAGGTCCTCGTATGTGTGATACAAGTGTTTTTTGGACCCAAAGTTGCTTGGGGAGCTTCCCCTTCATGCCCTTCATGTCCTTGACGATGAACCTTTCCTTCACCTTGCCATCTACTTTACTCAAGAGATAATAATGATCATCGAATGTAGACTTGTAGTTAGTAGGCAATTTTGGAGAAGACCGGTTAGGAAGAGGACACTCCCTTGTATGGTGACCGGTGACCTCACAATGTTGGCAATACGAACCAACTTCCTCGATGAAGCTTGTTCTAAGCTCCGGTGAGGGCACCTTTCCTTTGTTAGGCACCGGGAAGGATCCAAGTCCTCTCTTGTTGAAAGCCCTTGCTAGTTGGAAGAGGATTTCCTTGTGCTTGACTTCTCCCTTAGATAGTCTTGCCACACTAGTGCGGAGACTTCCAATTTCTTCCAACAAGTCCTTCTCCCTAGATTTCCCTTTCAAATGCAAAGGCTTATGCAAGACATTAGTAGCATGAGAAGTAATAGATACATTATCATTAATGGTTTCTTTCTTTATAGTTTTCAATTCTTGATCAAGAACTTTATAAGCAAGGTTAAGTACTTGATGCTCTTGGATTAACTCATTGTGTTTTCCCAAGAGTGCTTGTTGTGCTACGTCAAGCTCATGATGATCTAGCTTGATTTGAGCCTTATCCTCCTCAACTTGCTTGACGTGAGATTTGAGTGTGTCATGCTCCTTAAGTATGCTTTCATACTTGTCAGGCAAATCAAGGTTAGCACTCTCAAGCTTAGCACGAGTTTCTTCAAGAGCCTTGACCTTACTATTTTCCCTCTTAATTATAGTGTGGTATTCATTTATTAATGAAGCTAAGTCAGCGGGGGAAAGCTCATCATCGCTAGAGTCATCACATACCTTGGTGTTACCTTTAGCCATGAGGCACATGGGAGGTGGATGAAGAGATGAATCATCATTGTTGGCAATGGCAAGGCCGGCCAAGCTTTCTTCTTCCGCTTCACTCTCTTCATCACTTGATTCTTCCTCGATGATCCATTCATTTGCCTCACACATGAACACCTTTTGTGGACCTTTTCTCTTCTTTGGGAAGAATTTTGCCTTTTTGCCTTTGTCATGCTTCTTCTTCCCAAAGAATCTTGGTTTGGGCTTGTCCTCTTCATCATCCTCACTATCTTCAAGCTTGCGATGCTTGCCCTTGTGGTTCTCTCTTCTTTTGTCCGGTTTTGGACAATCATAGGAGATGTAGCCTTGATCACCACAATTATAGCAAGTCTTGTTGTCATCTCTCCTTGGTAGAAAAGCTTTCTTCTTGGGATCAAAGGTGTATCCCTTCTTGGTAATCTTGTAGTTCAAGCGAGAGAACTTTCTCATGATCAATGCAAGCTCATCATCTTCATCTTCACTTGATGCTTGCTCTTCTTCACTTGAGCTAGGCTCAACCACTTTCTTTTTCTTGAGACTTGTTTTCTTGGTGGAAGCCTTTAGAGCAACTGTCTTTGAAGATGATTCCTCTATCATCCCAAGTACACTCATCTCATGAGCGTGAATCTCTCCAATAAGTTCCAAAACTTCAATGTGATCAAGAGATTCTTTTTGAAGCATGGAGTTGATGATGTTGTACTTTGGCTTAGGAAGGAGCATAAGAATCTTGCGGTTGATGAGTCCCTTGCCAAGAAAAGCAATGTCAAGAGCATTAATTTCCTCAATAAGCACATTCAAGCAAGAAAACATTTCATTGAAATTTTCATGAGGTAGCATTTTGAACTCATCATATTTGGCTTTAAGCATATGATATTTTAGTTCTTTAACACGAGAAGAACTCTCATGAATTTCAATCAAGCAAGCCCAAATTTCACAAGCTTTTTCTTTGCTAGCAATCTTAGCAAACACATCTTGACTAATGCATTCATAAATAGCATTTCTAGCTTTTGCATCCCATTTGACTTGATCACCTACATAGTTGTGCTCACCAAACCCCGCATGGGTCGCTTCCCATACCTCGGGAGCAATAGCCTCTAGATAAGCACGCATGCATGCTTTCCATTAGGCAAAGTTCTTGCCCTCGAAGTTGGGAACCGAACCCCCAATCTTGGCCATTTTAGCTCTCTAGCGGTGAAGCTAGAATGATCCAATGAGCAACCTTGCTCTGATACCAATTGTAAGGATTGAATGCCCAAGAGGGGGGGTGAATTGAGCTTCTTTTCAAAAATTAAAGTGATAAAAACTTAATTACTAAAAGCCCAATTCCCTATGCAAACAACCAATGCATTCAAGTGAATAGTAACTTTGCGGTATATGAAATGCATAAGTGTAAGGGGAGAGGAAGAAAGCGCAAACTCCTGAGGAGACACGAAGACACGGAGATTTATCCCGTGGTTCGGCAAGATCGTCAGGATCTTCCTACATCCACGTTGTGGCACCCACCAAAGGGTATAGCCACTCCCAAGTCACCGAGACCAGGGATCTTCACTAAACTTCTCCGTTCGCCAACCTCGGCAAGGTGGAGCTCAAGCCTTATACAAGTTGGATCCTTCGGGCTTCCACAACCGTCTTGGCAAGCTCCAGAAGGCTCTCTCCAATCACCGACTCTTACACGGTGAGTGCAATCACCAAGAGACACTCCCTTACAGCTCTCACTACACTAGAGACTCCAAACACCAAGAATGGAGGCACACAAGCACTATCTCTAGCAAGTTCTATTCTATCTCTTGGTGTACAAGTGGTGTAAATGATGTAGGAGTGGTAGCTCAATGTCTTGAATGCTTGAGAATGTGTATAGTAGCTCTGGTTGTCAAGACTTATCGAAATGACTGGTTGAAGGGGTATAAATAGCCAGCCTCCACGAAATAGCCGTTGGAAAAGTAGGCTGACATCACTGTTCTGCGAACACCGGATGATCCAATGTTCTCCCTTTAGTTGTCATCGGTCTAATCCAAATTAGCTGATGTCACTGTGTCAGATATGACCGTTGATCGACCGATGTAACACTTGCCTTATCAGCGGATGATCCGATAGCACTTCATCTAGAATTGGTCCAGAAATAATGCTTACTGGAGTGATTGATGGATGTGTTATAGTTGTACATCAGATGATCCGGTGTTACACTTGGTCCAGGGTAATTGCTTACTGTATTGATCGACCGACGTAACACTTTCTTCATCATCGGATGATTTGGTGAGTACTCGGTTCTGAGGTCTTTTTCTTCTGTTAAACCAACTCGACTGATGTATTGTTTTCTGGAAACATCGGTTGATCCGGTGAGATGATTTGGTCTGCTTCGAGTTGTTCTAAGTGATTCTTTTGGAATTTGCTCGAGTGACCTCTTATACATTGGTTTGAAATATTCTTCTGATGATTACCAAGTCTTGGGTGTTGTCAATTTTGATGGAATAACTTTGACATATGAGCTTTTTCTTTTAGTCTTCATAATAATCGATTAACCTCGTGAAATAGTTTGTTTAGGGGTCTCCGATTATATCCAATGAGCAGTAAATGATGTACATATAGATTTCATTAAGTGTGATGAGTGATATGAAAAACCTTGCATCCACAAACTCATTAGTTATATCCAACGGTTGTCATTAATCACTGAAACCATACCTCATGGGGGCCTAGATGCTTTCACATGTATTCCAAGAATAGAATATTTCTATATTTATCATATTCTCTACCATGCATGTGTATACTCTCAACCTATGTGGCAGTTTATCTACCATACTAATGAAGAATATTATCCTGTCATCAATAGAGATAACTAACTATGTTTGACAAGAAGGATGTTCCCTCGAGGGTATGAGGATAGAATGTGTCACTACAAGAAACGGGGAATAGGCTGTCAGGTTATTTAGATACGTCGGGGCCGATGCATATAGTTGACTTATGGCTGTCAGTTTTTAGAAACCGACGCATCTGAAGTATGGATGTCGGCCTACCAGAAACAACCGACGCTTCTAAGTTATAACTGTCGGTCCACCTTTCGAAACCGACAACTGCATTAGAGCTATCGGCCCAACCGACAGAACTGATGACTCTAATAAAGCTGGCTGATGGTCATACACGTGGGCCCGCTACAAGCTCGACTTCATGCTCGCGTGTCCCCAAAACCCTATTCGGTTTCCAAATCGATCCCGCCGCCCATCGAGCCTGCCTCCCGCTGCCTGCAGAGCCTGCCTCACGTCACCATTGCCTCACCACTGTCAGGCCCTGCCTCCTGCCGAGCCCTGCATCCCGAGATTGGAGACCCAGCCTCCAGCATTCTGCCGCCGCCTCTCGCCAAGCCCTACCTCACACCACCGCCGCCTCCCTCCGCTAAGCCCCACCTTGATCCCGGCTCTGGCCCGAGCTTCGAGCCATGGCCTCCCGCCTCCCGAGCGTCAAGCCCGCCTCCTGCCCCCCAAGCGCCGCCTCCCACCACCCGAGCCTCGCCTCCCTAGCCCGCATCCCAGCACCCTAGCATCACCGCCTCCTGCTCTCGAGCCCCGCCTCTCGAGCGCCAAGCCTGCCTCCCGCCTTCCGAGCCCTGCCCGAGCAGCGACGCCTCCCGTCTCCGAGCCATGCCAGAGAGGTTAAGGTAATCCCGGGTTTTACTTGTTAATTTTTCCCTTCCATCATTTAAAAGTTAAATAATGATTGATTACAATGATTACTTGTTGATATTGTCACACTAATATGAATATGTGAGCTTGGTTAAATGTATATTCGAATTGAATCTATATGTGAGTTAAATGTATATGTGAGTTGCTATTGTCACACTAATATGTATATGTCACGCTAATATATGTCACACTAATATTCACACAATGCAAGTTGAATTAGCAATGGTTAATGTGTAAATGTAAGCTTCATTGTAAGTTTATAATTTAACTTGTACTAATTAAGGTGTAATAATTGAACTTGTACACTATGTGACTTTGAATGTTTAGCTCAAAGATTATGTATGTTGATTAATGTATTATGGCATACGCGCGCTAGTGCATGTTACACCTCAAGCCGACATGGCACACATTAAATGCGTTCGTGTCATAAAAGATGATTCTAGTCGTAACGTATGCATCAAGACGAGTAGGAGGCTTGTGGACGATGGACCTGGACTTGGAACTTCCAACTCTGACCATCTTTCCCCCTCTCTCCCTCTCTCGTTCTGTCCTCTTTCATAAATGACTGAATAATGAAAATGAGCAACATAACCTATTGAAATTTGATTACCCATTCCGAATCAGCACGTTTCATGCGATAGGCATGTGAGGCCTGCAGGTTCGAAATTGTCCCTTTTCGGACAACCTGAGAGTGATCGAGGATGTGCTTTTGACGAGATATAGGTACAAGGTATGGATCCGAACATGATTTTGACAGCATAACCCTGATGTTCCTTGCTGCACCTTTTTTGGGCATGCAGTGGAGAACAGCGGGGTTATGCTGCCGAAAATTTCATCTGGATTCGGACTCCACGTCTTGTCATTAGCACATTTACTCGGTCACTCTTGGGTGGGTTTAGTACCTATCTGACTAATTATAGGGATTGTCACATAACATAAAAATAAACTAATGATGATTTGTCTGCTTTGAAGGTATAAGCTAAAAATGAGTGACGATCGTAAGGCGATGTATGCTGGTTGGAATTCAACTGGTGCGCACACTACGGAATGGGATCATATCGCGGATGTTTTCATTAAGCAAGTCTTTGCTAGTGGTGCTTGCGTTGCGAAGTGTCCATGTACCAAGTGTTGTAATTGTCGCCATTTGTATAAGTTTAAAATTGAGCTGCACCTTTGCAAGCCCGAATTTATGCCCGACTACTTAGTGTGGCACAAGCATGGGGAGACAGATCATGAAAGTAAGTTGCATGAAAACGAGGGTGAAGATCAGATGGACGAGATGTTAGCGGACATTGCTAGAGAGTACGAAGAGCGGTCACCACCAGAGGAGGTGGAGAGGTTTTACAAACTTCTTGTTGACGCAGATTAAAAAGTGTATGAGGGAGCGAAAGTGACCGTTTTCCAGCTGGTGACACGACTTATGGCGATGAAGTCCAAGTTCAGTTTTGCAAATAATTGCTATAATGGTATCTTGAAACTAATTAATGATCTCTTTCTGTCAAATCATAAGATGCCGAAAGACATATACCATTCCAAGAAGTGGCCAATATAGGCATGAATTATAAGAAGATTGATGCGTGCGAGAATAATTGCATGGAGTTTTGGAAGGAACACAAGAACGATACACATTGTATGCATTGCAAAGAGATCTAGATATGTAGAGGTTCTGAACAATGATGGAGAAGAAATAACAACAAAAGAACCAATCAAACAGCTCCGGTACATGCCTATCACATCAAGACTAAAACGGTTGTTTCTCACCAAAGAAACAGCGAAGCAGATGAGGTGGCATTCTGAAGGGAAACGTGAGAGCGATGACAATGATATTATGATGCATACTTCAGATGGCGAGGCTTGGCAAGATCTAGATTGTTTCGATCCGGAGTTTGCAAGAGATCCTAGAAATGTTCATTTTGGGATGTCAACAGATGGCTTCACTCCTTTCAGCACCAGTAGTAGCCCATACTGTTGTTGGCCTGTATTTATCATGCCATACAATCTGCCTCCCAATATGTGCCTGAAAGAAGGATACATATTCCTTGCGGTCGTCATCATGGTCCCAAACATCCAGGGAAGAAAATCAATGTGTTTAGGCAGCCGTTGATTGAAGAGCTGAAAGAGCTATGGCAAGGTGTAAAAGCATATGACAATCATCTAAAATGTGAATTTACCTTACGTGCAGCATATGTATGGCCAATTCATGATTTGTTGCCATATGGCATTTTGGCTGGTTGGTGTGTCCATGGACAATTGTGTTGTCCCATATGTATGGCTGACACTGATGCCATCAAGTTGAAGTATGGAAAAAAAGTCATCTTCTTTGATTGTCATCGGCGATTCCTTCCTTTAAATCATCCTTTTAGGAGCGATACACAATCATTATGGAAAGGTAGAACAGTTAGAAAAGGACCACCTCATCGATTGATAAGCGAACAAAAAATGGCATGGCATGCCAAGTGTAAAGTGTTTGCAGAAGGTGGTTTCGAAGGGTATGGTACAGAACACAATTGGACTCATATTTCTTTTCTTTGGGAGCTACCATACGCAAAGGCATTGCTTTTAGCGCACAACAAAGATTTTATGCATCAGGAGCATAATGTCGCCGAAAGCATCATAAGTATCTGTTCTGATTTTACCGGTCAAAGCAAAGACAATTTGAATGCGAGGAAAGACTTAGCCGAGCTTTGCGATCGTCCTGGGCTTGAGGCTGTAACAAATACAAGTGAAAATGAAAGTAAGTCAGGAGCTCCATATTGTATCAAGCTAGAAGAAAGGAGGCAAATACTTAGTTGGTTAAAACATTGAAGTTTCTAGACCGCTATGCGGCTAACATAAAACGATGTGTCAATATCTGTACTGGTAAATTGAATGGGTTGAAGAGTCCTGATTATCATATAATGATGGAGAGACTTGTGCCCGTAATGTTTCGTGGCTACTTGAAACCTGATTTGTGGAAGATATTTGCCGAACTTAGCTACTTTTATAGGCAGATATGTGCTATGGAAGTGTCAAAGAAGATGATGCAGTAGTGGGAGAAAGAAATCATTGTGCTTTTATGTAAGATGGAAAAGTCTTTCCACCTGGATTTATGAATGGTATGCAACATTTGTTGGTACATTTACCTTATGAAGCATTAGTAGCAAGTCCTGCACAATTCAGATGGATGTATAGTCAAGAAAGAGAATTTAAGAAACTTAGATCTACAGTGCGCAACAAGGCAAGAGTTGAAGGGTGTATTGCTGAGGCATTTGCAGCTAAAGATATTACAAACTTCACTAGCAAATATTTTTCACATGCTAACAACGTGAATGCATCTAAAACATGATATCATGACGTAGATGAGCAATGTATTACTAAGCTTTAGATTTTTCATTGTAAGGGTAAAGGTGTTGGGGCTGCCACTTCTTATTATATTTTGGAGCAAGAAAGGAACTACACCCTGCTTTACATGTTTTCAACATGAAGGGGGTCTTACTATATTTTGAAATGTTTGAAAAACTGTATTGAACATCTTCACGAAGACCTACGCAAAGTCAATTGGATAAGTTACATCAGCATGGCATAAATGGTGGACCAAACTTCGTGACATGGTTCCGTAATCATGTAATATTTTTGTCCGTCTTTTTTTTTCAATCGTAGTTCACACGCTTATCATAAAATTCTAACTTTGTCTATTTATGTAGTGTATGCAAGATCGCAACATCTCAGGTGACTTGCGACAAATGGCGCATGGTCAATTGAAAGCAAAGGAATTTCACCGATACGATATCAACGGATATCATTTTCAAATGGCAAGTTTAGAAGAAAACCGCCCACTTGAAGCTACATCAAACAGTGGAGTAATGACAACAGCAGCGGAGTGTAGTGGTGAAGTGAATGCATAATACGATGTTCTTCAAAAAAAAAAATTAAGTACACATTTGGCGGTCCGAAAACACTGCAGTTTGTGATGTTCGACTGTCAATGGTTTGATCCCATATCGGGCATGCGAGTGGATGATTTTGGAATTGTGGAGGTCAACCACAAATCGTGGTACAGAACCCATAACAATGTTGTACTTGCACAAGAAGTGGAACAAGTGTACTATTTAAGTTATCCTCACCCAAGTTTGGAAAATTGGTGGGTTGTATACAAAGTTAATCCTGAGGTGCACTCTCATCGTTATGATGAGTATATAGAGAGTCAGGAAGATGATAATGGTGGTGTATACAAAGATAGAGTCAAGGAAGTAGAATATTTTAGGATATCTTGTGGGACAGGACTCGTAAAATTAGCTAGTGGTACTATAGAGTTAATGCCTGAAGAACAGATTGGCCCTTCGAGAAAACTTATTTGGCAGTCACAAATGATTATTGATAAGCAAAAAAGGATTATTAATGATCAAGAGGGATTTGAGCAGGATAGTGAAGAAGAAGAGTTTGAAGAAGAGACGGAAGAACAAGAGATGCATGAACATCTTCATGCACGTGTGGCTGAAGCAGATTCTGATGCTGATGATTTTGATTCGTATTGTACGTGTTCTATTAAATTTTGATTCTTATTATATGCATCTTTTTATTATTATTTGTCTTATTATGTGTTTTGTATATTAATCATTATTTTGAAATTTATGAAGATGTTGAAGCATGTGAAAATTGGGAGGAAAAAGCGTAGTGGCACTCCGTCTTCCACGTCTCACCGCAGTAGTAGTTTGGAGCACAGAAACTTGTTTCACGTACTTGTTTTTAATGCATTTCAATATTATATTTATCTATCAAATATATCTTACATGTTTATTTGCATTTGTAGGGTACTAGCGCGAATGTGGAAAGACAGAGACAGCTTATGCAGTGTGTGACAGAGCAGGCACCCAGCCTGCACGGAACCGACTCCAACATACGAGGAGCTGGACAAGGAGACAAATGTTGTGACACAGCCGTTAGATCAGGGCAGAGACTCTAGTGCAGACACGAGAGACTGTACAACTGCGGGTTTCTTTGGACAGTCCTCCTCTGAGGGTGGTGATGAGAAGGATGACGAGGCCGGCGATGAAGAATAGGGCGATGACCCCGTGCGAGATAAGAGGTTGGCAAGACTGGCGGAGCTACGTGAGTCAAGAGAGGGGTCACCCGCTCGATGCCTCTTCAGGTACTATTTAGGATTAATTGATACATAAGCTATCTTTTAATTGATATATCGGTTTTATTGTCAACTGATTAACTAATCTTTTTTATACAGGCTACGGAGGCACCTTTTATGTGCTCAACTAAAAACCCTGATGGGAAGATTGTTATAAGGTCGAAGGATACTAGGTGCTGGATCGAGCCTGGTTGGAGCGGCAAGGGGCGTTGACAAGTAATTGACAGGGAGTTGGGGAATGCCATCCGGTATTACTACCCCGGGATAGTCGTAGCGGGCGGTCAAAGAATTGCGGCACATAGTTGGGATCACTATGCGCTGAAAGAGTATGGCAGTTTGGGTACTTGTCAGGATAAAGTTTTGGAGATCTTTTTGGTAAGTTTGTTTTTATTTTCTCAATCATATTGCTTCTTGTTTTGATTGACACAAATTTTTGCTTCTATGCAGGGTTTGTTTCATTTGGAGGAGGGTACGAGTTTACCGTATGCAAGAGTAGTTTATCAAGAGTCAGCGAAAGGACATGCAAAATACTCCTTCTCGGATGCACGGATCAAAGTTGTGACCGTGTACTACAATACAAAGTTGTTTGAGCCCATGACAAACAAGGAAGCAGCCACAGTGCATGTAACAAAGGAGGAGTACTTGGACAGCTACGTGGATTGGATTTGTGTGGATCTAGAAACTTGGGAATGGTTATGTGAGTATTGGGCGTCGGAGGAGTTCCAACAAATTTCGGATAGAAACAGAAAAAACCGGAAGAGCAAGCCCGGAAAGCACTATTATGGCACGGATGGACATGCTCGGAAATAAAAAAGAATGGTATAAATTCTTGCAATTATACTTAGATTGTTTCAAATATGTCTATTGATTAAACTTTTGCATTTTGTTTTGTAGAAAGCTAAAACTGGTGTCGCTCTTTCATTTTTCGAAGTTTACCTTAAGGGGCATAAAGGTTCAGATCCAAATCGCCCAGAGCAGTTGTGTGATGAGGCAGCGACACAAAAAAGTGTAAGTATTATCATTGATTTTTATATCTATCTATAGAGTCAATTTATCTTTGGCAACGACTACAATGCAATCTGAACTCCTGTGCAAGCGTGCAATCTGCGAATCTCAACCGTTGGATGGACATCTAAAGGTGGATACCATTTTATACATAGATCCTTCCCTTTACATAGGCAGGTGGAAGGATTTATGCGTAAAATGTCAGCCACCCTTGGATGTCTGTCAAATGGCTAAGATTTGCGGATTGCACGCTTGCACAGGAATTCAGCTTGCACGGCAGTCGTTGCCTTTATCTTTTGTTTCATATATTTGTGAACTAAATGTATATACGTAGGCAAAATATGTTGATTGTTTCAAAAAGAATCATGGAGCTGATGCAGATTACACGAGAGTGTCGTTAGATGTGGATGTGGCGTACGAAGCTGGTGAAGGTCTACTGCATGGGAGGTATGTGTAAAACTATTGATGGTTTATATGTTAATGAATGTCAATTCACCACACTTTAATTTTTTTTAGACTAGGGTTGGGCAATTTGTGAACTAAATGTATATACGTAGGCAAAATATGTTGATTGTTTCAAAAAGAATCATGGAGCTGATGCAGATTACACGAGAGTGTCGTTAGATGTGGATGCGGCGTACGAAGCTGGTGAAGGTCTACCGCATGGGAGGTATGTGTAAAACTATTGATGGTTTATATATTAATGAATGTCAATTCACCACACTTGTATTTTTTTTAGACTAGGGTTGGGCGACGGGTACGTGGAGCGTGATACTTATGCTAGACAACGACGGTCCTCCACTACCAGTTCTAGTTGTTCCCAACAAGTGAGTGTGGAGAATGAGCAATTAAAAGAAGAAGTGAGACGCAACAGAGAGCAGATACAACAGATGCAACAACAGATACAATATCTCTATATGGCACAGGTAACATGTAATATTAACAATTGAGCAATTCATTAAATTCCAAAATACTTTTGTTAAAATCTCACAAATAAATTGATTGATGCAGTTTTTGTCTCATGGCAACACTGCTTCTCAGTTCGCTATGCCGTCCCAGTTCGACACGATGTCGCAAGTACACTTGCCAGTCTTCTTCAAATTAGAACTCTCTTTACCATATATGTATTAAACTAATTAACTAAATATTTTGACTTGATGCAGTTTCCCGGTTCTCAGTTCGGTTTGCCTTGTCCCACCCAGCCAAGACTTCAGATTGGCTCCTCATCGCAGGTATAACTTTGTCTTATTAGTTTGACTTATAATACAAATTTGTAACCATATATTCTGCAACCATACATGTCACAGGGTTCCCAAAGTGGTCAGTCATATGTTCCACAACTTGAAAGATTCATGGCGATGTTGTCTGGAACTAGATTTCAACCTTATCCAGCTGTTTTCCCACCAATGCCATTAGCTCCGGAGCAACCTCAACCAACAGTTCCTCTAGTTGTAGCGGTATGACTTCTCAATCATTAGTTATCCTGAAAAATTGAAGACATTCATTTTCATATGAGTTTGTAACACATAAATCAATTATCACACAATTTAGGGTAATTGAAATGTTTGTTGTAGGGTTCCTGTCAAGGAACACCTGATGGTTATGATGGTTTTCTCAGTTTGAATGTCGGAGGTGCGAGTGGTGGAGGTTCAAACAATGACATGGATTGATCCAATGTCGTTTCTATTATGGTTTCATTCATACTTAACTATGTCGTTGCATTGTGCTTTTGTGTTCACAACTTAGTGTTTGTTATGAACTATGTGCTCTGTTCTGTCTCTGTATGAATATGTTTGAACTATGAACTATGTGCTCGATTTGTTCTGGATGTGGCTGTATGAAATTTGATTCTGCTGTTGTATGAAATTTGATTCTGCTGTCTGGTATGAAATGTGTTTGTTGTTCTATAGAATGTGTCTGCCTGTATAAACTGTGGAGGCTCGCCAACCGGGGACGGAGCGCGAGCAGCATCATTTAAAAAAAATAGAATGATGTCCATCAGTATAATTAACAACTAAAAGCTATAACGATAAAACCGATGGGTTGGCCGTCGGTAACCGACGGTCATAACGACAATAAAGCTGTCAGTTGTGCCCCGAAGCTGACGGTCATACGTCCTATGACCGTCGGGTTCCATGGGACCCGACGGCTATAGCACATTAAATGAAACGGGGTCCGGGCCAACGGTCATAGTTGCAAAAATGGACTACGACCGAAGGTTCCCGCGGATCAACAGTTTTAACTGTTAGAAGTGTCGGGCCCGGCGGCTTAGTTGATAAATACGTCGAATAAAGACTGTCGGATATGACCATCGGCTCACCGACGCTTTTAAGCTAGATGCACTGGCTACTGTAGCCAACTGACGGCCATATGGCCGACGGCCTATTAATCGATTCCTGTAGTGTGTACTACCATCTAATAAGCACACAACTCTCACTACATATGTGGTTCATCAAATTAATCGATCGCATGCTGCGACGTATATAGTATATTTTCTAACATGCATGCGCTATACTCGTCATTTGAAGAAACGACAACCGTGGGCGCCAGCCGCTATGAAAACACTTGTGAAAACACGTACGCCACATCCAATCCTCAACATCATCCAATTAACATGATCCTCAACAAGGGGGCGCAAAAATCTTCAACACGTGATCAAACATGCTTGATCGCGAGTCTCTTTCACATGCATTATATTCATGTCCACCATCATATATATGATCACGATAATTATCATCAGTTTGATATGGACTCTCGGTCGGCAACTATCAGATCCTTCAGAAAAAGATATGGACTCTCGGTTGATTGCCACGCGCGTTCACTTCAATATTCCGCACCACGTTGAAATCGTTCGCACGAAATGTTACGAACACCGAGGGACGAACCTACAAAGTATGTCAGGTGGGCCATTGCATACCTTGGGCCCTTTGCATGTCAAATTAAAAAACTGGCCTATGGGATGTGTCGAGTTGTTGCAATAACAAAGAGGAGGCAAACCGCGGTTTGGAGTAACTCTGCTCGTCGATTCAAAACCACAGTTGTCGAGGCATCTGATCATCTCCACTCGCACTCTTAGACGACGACCCGCTATAAAGGCACACTGTCCTCTTCTTCTCCGCCGCACCTCTCCATCGATCTTAGCATCCAAACTTCTCCTCTTGCTTCTCCACTGCACCACCATCGACCACCTCTCACTCTTTCTCCGCACCTCCATCGCCGCACAAATGGGTAGCCCCGCACCGAAGCGCTCCAGGCCATCAATGTCCTCCTAACTTCCTTCTCTGTTTCTGTCGCCGCAATGCCGGTAGAACTGGAGGCGGCGCTCGCATCTCCTCCGCCCCTATCTCCGCCTACGGCGCCGGCACCTCCTCTGAGTGACTATGTTGAGACTATCCGCCTCTTCGAGGACCGCATCGCCAAACTTGTGGGCCAGCTTAAGCAAGCCACCAATGACATGTCCGTCGCTGACGTGCAAGCAAGTGCACTTGACACAATGGCGCAGGATGTATTTGACAATACATCTCGCTCCTGTCGCCGTCTAGGACTTGGGATCCTTCCCCACCACACCAGCATGGACTTCGCCGGCTACTACGTCTTCAGGTTAGGCTTAGTGGCCGCTCGTCTGGACTTCTTCTACGAGACAATCGGTGAGGAGTCTGCGGTGCAGTTTCGTGAGCAACTGGTGAACGCCGTCGGACGGAAGTTCGGTCTGGTGTTGGAGGAGGTGTCGTCGGCAGTTGCAGTGGCGACAGAGGCGCCGCCAGCAGATGTGGCGGTGGAGGCGGCGGCGGAGGAGGTGGACAAGTCTTCATACGAGTAGAGTAGGATTAGTAGTAGTTTTTTCGTTTGTTTTCTATGTGTTTTTTTCTTGATTGTAATATATGTGTTGTTTTTATTTTAATGAAAAATGTCTTTTATGTTCATGAACAATGTGTCCTATAGTATGCATTAATGAAAAACTCCTCCTTTTATCAGAAAACATCGCATATGGAAAATTAACATATTAGTAATATTATATCTAATAAATATTAAACACATTAGGATGTAGTATTATATTTCAAAGAATTATGAAAATAAAAAGCTAGACTGTGTAACTGTACATCGCGTATGGATGATGCAAATACCAATTAATTTTGTTTATTTTATCTTTAACAGCTGACATCGTGGGCTCCTCCCCGGCCTGGCCCTAGGCGGTCACTCCTCCCGCCTAGGCCCAGAGTCGGGCCTGCTTTTAAGACCATCCGCATCGGTTTCCTCTAAAACTTACTCTATCCATCTATACTTCCAGTATATACTCTATACTTCCAGCATTTCACTCTGGACACTTACTCTATGCTTCCAGTAATCTACTTTATATTTATAGTCCAGTAAGATTTACAGTAAACCATTGCGGATGGTCTAACCCCTTGGTGCGGGAATCGAATTCTCTGCAGCAGGGCCGCACAGTCGTCTCTGTGCAACCTTGCCCAGATGGTTGCCATGTACGTTCACGCTCTAAATCTTACAACAATACAACCAAGGGCGCACTGCACGGTTCATGCGACTGCCACCCTGCCCAGATGATTGCCACGTATGCCAACGCCCTAAATCTTGCAGCGCGCACGGGCACAACGCAACAATCGATGAACATCGTTTCAAAGTTTGAAGAGGCCCATGCATGGAAAAAGCCGACGGACTTAGAAATAATGATGAACGAGTGAGCGAAGTATAACAGATGAAACAAAAAACACTCCCGGTTGACATGTAACAAGGCCACCGATGAACACTGCTTTTATATTATTCGTATTGTCATTTCAACAAATGAGTACAACACCTTTTATAGGCTTGGAGCACACGAACTCCACATCCGAAATTTGCTCAGCGATCTGAATGACTCGACACTCGGCGTGCACGATCCATCATGCGCACTAGCACGACGCGTCCAAAAAGATCTGTGTCTGGTTGCTTGTCTTGGATTGGATCGACTCGGATTGGATGGTCCAGACATGTCTTATTGGTTTCATGTTCAGCCGGGCAGGGTGATCCAGGTTTGAGAAATATTCCTCGCAGATGCTTGATGAGATGGTCCAAGAAATTTGGTTAGATGAGTCCATCCACCTTATCTAATTATGCTTCTTAATAATGTAATTAGTGATAATTAACTTGTTTATTGTTGATTAATAATTACAATTATGATATTAACATTAATATTTGCTAGTAATATGATAATAAGTATATAAATAATTAATATTATGAAATTATCAACTTAGATAATGCAATCCACCCAAGTTTCATCCAATCTACCAAACAAAAAATTGGATCATCCAGTCCATCCAACCAAACGTTTATTTGGATGATCGAATACATAAAGAAATGGATGATCCTATCCAATCCAACTTCGACATCAATCCAAACGCAATTGATTGAGGACTTTGTCATATGTCACTAGTGTACGCACATATACGGCCTCACACTGGGTTTAGGGTGCATCATGGACTAACCACACGACCCGGTCAAACACTCACGTAATTAGTATACACCTGCAAGAGCAACTACCTGGCCGCATCTTCGCGTATGAACGGGAATGCCGACCAACTTACTTTGTACTATGTACAAAGTATTTTCCTTGTCCGTGAGCCAAACAAGCTCTTCTTGATAAGGAGTTTCGGCCCGATGTCGATTGGGGTGGAGAACTTGATGTTGATGGTCCGCAGCACTCAAGCAGTTCGAATACAGCTGCAATCACTACACCACCGCTCCGTTGGTTATCAATCGTGCTGCACATTCTTGACATCGCCAAAAAGGCTAATCCCTGCAAGTGCAACCGAGAACACAAGCAAGAACGTCAAAGACACAATCTGAAATCGCGAAGTTGGGGTCTCACAAACCATAGAACGGTGATATTATTGATCTAAGCAAAACCCAATTGTTCATGACGGCTACTATGGAATATATATAGGTGGGAGGACATCCAAGGGGGTGTTGGGGTCGTCACCTAACCCTAAGACACGAAAATAATGGACTTGGACTTGATACAAGGCCCAATGGCCCAATACGGTGGTGCAGCACCCTGACAGATTCTGAACACGAATTTGTTTTGATGTTTCCCGTCAACTCAGAAGGTATTTTGACATGGGACCAGCGGCATTGGAAATTTTATCTCCTCCCCTTTCCGTGAATATGTAGAACGTCCAAAACGGAGATCGTATGCGTCCTGAGCGTCCGTTTTAGTGCGAACTGCTCCTAGACTCTGAGTTGGATACGATTTTGAGTTGGGCTCGGTTTCCATCTTCTTTGAACGTATTCTCTTGTCCTCCACGTCCCTAAGACTTCCTCAAAGTACTCCTTAAACCTCTCCATGGATCCTAATAACAGTTAAATCATTAGGTAGCAATCTATTCTCAAAAACATATAAGGAAACATATAAGAATGAGTTCACCTCTTAAATTAATTGTTGTGTGTGAACTCTATTGATTGCATCTTGTATGTTCAATAGAGTGTTGTTTGTATCCATAGAAGTGATGTGCTCATCATCCCCCCTTCTTGAATTGGAGTCGTCCTCGACTCAAGTTCATCTTCTCTCATGTGTTGGTCCAAATGTGCAATGCCATCAAATCTTCTTGTATGTATGAAAGGAGGAGGCCAAGGTGGTGGACGGCATAGTGCACCATCTTGATCTTGTCCATCAAATAAGAGCGCACATTCACTTGAGCCAGGATCCCAAACAAATAAACTTTGTACCATGTTTGTAGGTGCAATGAGTACATGCATGATCTCGTCATTCTCCCCTCCTTTATGACAAGCCGTCCTCGGCTTGTTCGTATGTCCAGGAAAGAGGCTTTTGGGGATAGTATGAGCGCTGTCCATATAGCACAAAGGAAGCGAACAATTCTTCTCTTTTAATTGTTGTCCCCGCTGCAAAGAAAGAATACTAAAAAAACTTGACAAGGCATTATTAGCATTAGTGCATTCATTTACTTTACCATGGTGTTGTAGCACAAAAGAAGCTTGCACATTTGAACATATGTAAACTTTATGCACCATAAACATGCCACTATGTTCATATTTCCCTATAACATGAAAACTATATTTTGCCAACAAAGGTAATTCAGTTTTAGAAAATATTCTTCTCTCTACAATATATAGATCACAAAAGGTGTCAAATTCAATATAACCCAAAGTATTTAGATAAGACAACAATTTCAGCTCATCCCTTTCACATGTAATTGGAATCAAATGCTTAATTTCAGCACAAGTGAGTGATAAAGTATCAAATTCATTTGGTTGTTCTATCATAGGTACAATATAATTATCAGCACACAACTCAATTTTACTGTAAGAATCAGCAGGAAAATCAACTAGTGGTAAAGGTGTATTATGAAAAGGTTCATCTAAGTCGATTGGGGTCGAGAACTCGACGTTGATGATCTGCGGTACTCAAGCAGTTCAAATACCCCTGCAATCACTACATTACTGCTCCGTTGGTTATCAACCATGCTGCACACGCTTGACCTCGCTAAGAAGGCTAATCCCTGTAAGTGGAACCGAGAACACAAGCAAGAACGTCGAAGACACAATCTGAAATCGCGAAGTTGGGGTCTCACAAACCATAGAACGGCGATATTATTGACCTAAGCAAAACCCAATTGCTCATGATGGCTACTATGGAGTATATACAGGTGCGAGGACATCCAAGGGGGTGTTGGAGTCGTGACCTAACCCTAAGACACGAAAATAATGGACTTAGTCTAGATACAAGGCCCAATACAGTGGCGCAGTCCCCTGACAGATTCTGAACTCGAATTTGTTTTGATGATTTCCGTCGACTAGAAGGAATTTTGACATGATACAAGCGTCATTGGAAAGGTTATCCTCTCCCCTTTCCGTGCATATTTAGAACATCCAAAACAGAGATCGTATGCGTCCTGGTCGTCCGTTTTAGTGTGAACTGCTCCTGGACTCCGAGTTAGACACGAATTTGAGTTGGGATCAGTTTCCATCTTCTTTCAACGTATTGTCTTGTCCTACACATCCCTAAGACTTCATACAAGTACTCCTTGAACCTATCCATGGATCCTAATCACAACTAAATCATTAGGTAGCAATCTATTCTCAAAAACATATAAGTAAACATATAAGAACGAGCTCACCTCTGAAATTAATTGTTGTGTGTGAACTCTATTGATTGCATCTTGTGTGTTCAATGGAGTGTTGTTTGTATCCATAGAAGTGATGTCCTCATCAGTTCTGATGCGGCAACTATTAATCATCACCAGACCACTCTTGTGCATGCACTCACCAACACAACCTGAACTCATCAGGTGTTCATTATCCTAGAAAGTCAGGATTAGCACTAACACGAACAACGCAACAAGAATAAGTGGTTCTGAGAGTTGTCTACGGCTTCGTGGCCCTCGGTCGAAAAAACTGCCACCATGCAAAGAGCGCTACAACCTCACCTGTCATAAACTCCATGCTTGGAAACGGAAAACACCACTTGACGTCATGGCTTAAGTATGAGCATGACACGGAAGATCAAACTCGTGAGTGCATCTTGAATACGAAGTGATTATGCATACTTAGCTTGAGGAAACAAGTGCTCTTGATTGATCACACATTAGAAGAGAGAGACGATGAGCCAAGGATAAGAACGAACGGAACTACAACCATGAAGAATAGAATGGATAAGACCTTTGCCTAGACTCTAGATTTTATTCACTCATCAAGAAATTTATTTAGTTTATATAGTATTTATTGTTTAATTAATACTCCCTCTTGGTTCGAAATACTTGTCATCGGATAGTTCATTTTTGAACTAATCGGTGACAAATATTTCAAACCAGGAGCGAGGCACTAATTTTCCCTTGAACCAAAATGTTTTCTAAACTCAAGCACATAATATTATTTGTTCTCAATTAATGTGCCTTATTTTAATATACTCATGCGTTCTCTTAAACAAGCTAGCCAACAAATTTAATCCTTGCTTCCTGTAGCAAGCTAGCCAAGAAATTTAATCATTGCTTCCTATAACTATCGTAAATGAATTCCTCTGATCAATATATATTCAATACAACAAGGATTTTGTTTATATATCTAATATTTATTGTATTCCTTATAGAAGAAAAAAATGGCAAAACATTCTAGCTAATGTTGTGATGGAAAATGTGAATAACATTTTGACAATTAACACACTGATAAAAAATTGATTGCACAATCTGAATAATGAAAAATATCAAATTTATGACATTGTTTACTACTTGTGTATCGAATTATAAAATTTGTATTTTTTATTAAATTATTAACAAGTTGTATATATTTTTCAAAGCGCATACCCTTCGGTTAAATCCTAGGTCCGCCATTATTTTGACATGCATGTTAGTTGTCATGCATATGCTACGCCCCAAACATGATCAACAAGCCTCAAACTATATATATGATGATTTTTCAACAAAAAGAGAAAACACATAACGTCATTATCAAACATGATCGCGAGGTCTTTCAAGTGCATGTTACTTGGCCATGCTTGCTACGCCCCAAACATGACCAACGAGCCTCAAACATGACGATCTTTCAACAAAAAAGAGAGAAAACACGCGCAACGTTATCATACATGATCGTCGACGTCTCTCTCACATGTATGTTAGTTGTCCACGCATGATATGCCCCAAACATATGATCAACGAGCCTCAAACTATATATATATATATATATATATATATATATATATATATATATATATATATATATATATATATGACGATCCATCAACAAAAAGAGAAAACACCTAACGTCATCAAACATGCATGATCAAGGTCTTTTGCGTGTCAGATTGAAATACATGATCGAGGGTTTGTGATATATATATATATATATATATATATATATATATATATATATATATATATATATATATATATATATATATATATATATATATATATAGTGTTAATGAATGAATGTTCTTCGAGAATGACAATTCATAAAGAAGGATTTGATTATTTTTTGGACAAATGAATGATTTAATACCAAGTGAATGTGCTCTAAGTTCGGTGATGTGTTGTCTCTAAGGAGGAGGATTTAGGTTTTCTTTTGTTGTTTTTCTTTTCTTTTGTGTGCTTGTAGGTTTTTGTTATGTTCTGTGACGATCTTTCAACTATACATGACGATATTTCAAAAAAAGAGAAAATACGTAACGTCATGAAACTTGATCGAAGTCTTTTGTGTGACAAAATGAAAAACTGGAACATTACATACCCTGGGCCCTTTGCGTGTCAAACTTAAAAACTGGAACTGAAAAACTGAAACACCGCGGGACGGACCTACAAAGTATGCCAGGTAGACCATTGATACCCTGGACCCTATGCGTGTCAAATTAAAAAACAGCCTGTGAAGCCGAGATGGGTCACGTCGAGCCGTTGCGATAACCTAGAGGAGGCAAACCGCGGTTTGGAGTAACTCCGACCCACCCACCGGTTCGAAAGCACAGTTTTCAAAGCGTTCGATCATCTCCACTCTCTCGATTAGACAACGACCCGCTATAAAGGCACACTATCATCTTGCGTCTCCGCCGCACCACTCCATCGATCGTAGCCTCCAAACTTCAACTCTTGCTTCTCCACCGCACCACTGTCAACCACCTCACGCTCTTTCTCCGCACCTCCATCGCCGCGCAAATGGGTATCCCCGCACCAAAGCACTCTAGGCCATCGACATCCTCCGAACCTCCTTCTCTGTTTTTGTCGCCACCAATGCTGGTGGAACTGCAGGCGGCGCCCGCACCTCCTCGGTCCCCTTCTCCGCCCGTGGCGCTTGCACCTCCTCATCCCGTTTGGGTTCAGGATATTGTTCGCCTCCTCCAATACCGCATCAAAGAACTCGATTGGCGCCTGAAGGAGGCCACTGAGCACCTGTCCACCGCCGCTTAGCATGCAAAAAAGCTCGACAAATTGGTGTGGGATGTATTTCCCAATACATCTCACTCGTGTGACCGTCTGGGTCTTGGGAAACTTCCCGTCTACACCAGCATGGACACCGTCGGCCACTATTGCTTCGAGTTAGGCTTTGAGGCCAGTCGTCTCCACGTCCTCCACGAGACGATCAGGGAGGTGGATGGGGTGGATGGCCGCCAGCAACTTTTGCAGACCGTCGCTCGAAAGCTTCAGACTCAATTGCCTGAGGAGGAGGCAGCGGCAGCAGCGGCAGCGGCGGAGAAAGAGGTGGAGGAGATCTCCTCCGACTCCGAGTAGAGTAGTATTAGGAGCAGTTTTTATTTTTCTTGTTTTCTATGTACTTCCATAGTTCTTTTTTGTAATATATGTGTTGTTTTTATGTTAATGAAAAATGTATTTTTATTCATGAACCATGCTTCCTATGTAGTACTGAAAAACAACTTCTTTCTGAAAAAGGGACGAGATAACTGGCGTGCAATGTCTAGCCAAGAATTTGTTGTGTTGCGACAATCGATGATTCTTGGTTGGGACTCCATTGAGAGCGTGGTTGAGGCTGTGTTTCTCCTCTTTGTGTTCCTTCACTCAATTTTTTCATTTGTAGTCGGTGGTTTATGTACTGCAATTGTTATCATCATCTTTCCAAAAAGAAGACCGATGGTGACCGATTTTACATAATCTTAGCCTGTGATTGATCTAACGATCAAACTTCACCAAGGCTAATATTATTGTTGTCTTCATACAAAAAGTTCATGGAGAACATACTCATGGATCAACATTAAGGATGGGTGGCCACTTATCAGTTTGGGGTTCAATCTCTGAATCGGGCTCCCGATGTTCTCATCGGTGCATGTCTACAATAAAATTTTAGTTATTGCCTCTCATGCGTGGAGGCACAGAGTGTGACATCCATGTCACGCATCGGATTCTAAGGATTTCGATGATCTCTTCAAGGACGCGATTTCAAGCAGTTTCTCTTATCGACATCTCGGTATTGGGACCCTTCCCGTCCACACCACCATGGACACCGCAGCACCAGCCACTACTGCTTCGGGTTAAGCTTTGTGGTTGCTCGTCTCGATGCCTTCGCGAAGGTGGCTGGGGTCGAGGGTCGTCGGCACTTTCTGCACACCTTCGCCAGGAAGCTTTGGACTCAGGTGCCAGAGGAGGAAGAGGCAGCGACGGCGGAGGCGGTTGAGGAGACCTCCTCCGAGTAGAGTAGGATTAGGAGAAGTTTTTCTTTTTCTTGTTTTCTATGTGTTTTTGTATTTCTTGTCTATAATATATGTGTTGTTTTTATGTTAATGAAAAATGTCTTTTATGTTCATGAACAATGTGTCCTATGCAGTATCAAAAAATATCTCATGTTTGTTTGTAACTAGGGACCGTCTATATTGCATGTTTTTGAAAGACTGAAATCCGGTAAAAATTAAAGCAACCTTAGGTAACACTAATTCGGTAAAATTTCATAATTGACGAGACTATTTTTTTATATAGATTATACATTGACAAAACATCGTCGCGCATGTAAAAATATATTTTTAGTAGTAGTATATACTATATGTTATCATTTCATTGTGATCAATGTTACAGAATGCTGATTGTTTACCTTTTACTATACCATGGATTTGCCATCGTCCTTTCGTGGACTTGGGTTTTTGGTACTTGCATGTCATTTTCATTAGCTCACATACATTTGGCGATTCATATTTTTGTTCCTATTTTTTGAAATGTCCCACTGGCTAGCACATGGCTGCTTTTAGATTTTGATCGCAATGCATGGCAACAAAGATGAAGGGGAGCTAGCGGTCGCACGTTGAGCAAGCAGCTAGGACATACTATAATTAAGAAGCGAGCAAGTTGTCCGAACAAGTCTACCCCCCTAGCTACATGCACCATGTGCAGGAATCGACACGACATGGCATGTAAATAATCACGATTGCATGTGTGCACAAGGGCATGGCTAGCATCAAATTCTCCACGTCCGTGAAAATTTTTTCATTCTTCTTGGCCCGTCACAATTGAGATTTTGACAATTCAATTTTCACTCCCTGTGCCTCCAATTTCAGTCCTGCCTATTGTAACCCTATTTCAGCCACATATAAATGGAAACACTGGCCTCCGTTCCCGACACATGGATGCCCCGCCCTTTTCCGGTGATCTCGCGGTACTCCAAACGTGTTGTCTCTCTGTCCTGTGTTCCAAACTTATCCTAAGAAATTCCCGTGTTTTCATTTCCCACGGTTTTTACAATTTTTTCCCCATGAATCTCGCAGTGACGCATCGAAGCTCTTGGTGGTCGTGACTCGTGGGTACAATGTCGGGCGACCAAGTTTGATGGGCTATACCGAACCTCTTCATCGCCGACACCTCCCTGCGACATCCCGGGCTCCAGTTTTGTGCTAGGTAAGTTCTACACGATCCATGCCGTCTTTTTATAGAGCTATATTGGCTAGATTCTAAATGATCCATGAAGTTTTGGGCTAGTTAAGTTCTACATGATCCATGTTGATATACAAAGATTAATTAAATTAACAAAGAAGAAATGTGCTCTTATGTTTCATGAATTTATTTATAGATATATATATAGCATATTCTACATTTGTCCCAAAATAAATGTCGCTCCGTTAGCTTATTACAGTAGTGTATTTCTAGTTCAATTCCTGGCCTGGAACGACAAATATTAAAAACCGGAGGTAGTATGTAATTTCTAGATTTAGAAGTAAATGACGCATGGGTTATCTAATCAACCACTACAAATGTTGTACTCTCATTCTTGTTTTCCAAATTTGTATTCCTAAGATTTTCAGTTCCCACGGTTTTTACATTTTTTTCTTTCTTGTGGCTTTCTCGAATCGTACATTTTTTCCTATTCCTTCATTTCTAATTCCTCCGTTCCAAACAAACACTGTTAGTTTATAGAAACCACACCGTTCGATCCAAAATCTACGTCGGTCATGTAATTTGACGTTATCACTATTATTTGGAATGACTACTTACAATGCTCTTTACTTTAGGAACAAGACACCAAACTGTGATGTTGTATACAAGCATTCATGGTGACCAACAAGCACCTGGTATAACTCTAAATGTGTTTACTATTAAAATTAAAAAAATTTAGAAAACATTAATTCCTTTGCATGGTATGCAGAGAATATTACAGCACACGATGTTCAAGAACCCCATGATTCTTCACTCCCTCGTACTACGATGCATGAACCAATAGCAGGTATAGATATGCAAACTAGAAATACTCCTTCCGTCCCAGCGTAACTTTACTTTTGGAGCTTAAAAAATGTCCCACTCCAAATCTATCTGTAGCTTCCAACCACCCATATCACATCACATTACTACCTGCCTCTCTCTCGAGCCATTTGTTTTGGTAGAGTGTGTTAGTTTTTTACTCCTTTGGCATTGAATTTGGAGCATTTTGGGAGACTACGTTCTGTCCTTCAAATGTACTGATGATGGGTATCATGGTCATTTGCATTCTTTGCTGAGACGATGTTTGAATCCTAGGAATAGAGATGAGTTGGGATGGAGGGAGTATGTACTAGGCTCCACTAATTGTTTTAGCATGCCTTGCGATTCTACTTTCATAGTCTTTACAGTTAACAGTTCATTAGCCTGTGTGATGGTGTGATTTTTTTATGCCTCCATGATGTGCTCTCTCGCCGTCGGCCACTCCGGCCAGCACTGACGCCCACGCCCTGCTGCTGGTCACTCTAGTGTCCTCCCTGACGTGTCTCCCTCGCCCATCACCACATCCCACCCATCGCGTGCCATGATGACACTGCCGCCTGCAAATCCCTGTCCATTACTCGCCCTGTCACCAATCCTCCTCGAGAGTTGCTCCGAGTGATCTCAGCCAGACCGATCCGTCGCTTTGTTAAGTGTCGCAAGCTGGGACTATGCAGTATTGCACCTGCAGTAACTGCAACTGACAAGTGAATCCGATGTCTCATGGGCCCACATATCAGTGGCAGCTACTGTAGGTGCAGTACTGCAGAGGATTTCATCCTCCAAGCTGCCTTCCTTATATGTCTTGCATTCGCCACCTGCTACATCTGGCGTTCATTACTCGCCATGCAACCAATTCTCTTCAAAACGCGCTCTCAGTCTTGCCTGCTTCGCTCTTGGACTGAAAATCCTCTGCGGTACTACAAGTGCAGTAGTGCCACTGATATGTGTACCTAATTGCTCATTTTAGGGTTTGAACAGCGACAAAGAAGTCAACAATGTACCCCCCATCAAAATAATTGTCGTTCAGATGGTCCTAACTAGTTCATTTTTAATTCATTTGTTGGTCTGATACGACAATTAATATAATCTAGGAGGGAGTAATACAGAACAAAATGTTGCCGAGACGCGGTCGTCCCACGCTCGTATTTGCCGCACTCGTACTGAAGATGGTACAAACATCAGACTTTTCTTCATTTCACACTATTTGTACAAGATACTAAACTTGGTCAAGCGGTAATTTGCTTTAATCATTTACCGTTTGTATCAATGTAACAGAAGGAAGGAAGTTTGGAAGAGGTGTGGCTAAAGGACCTAAGCTTGCCAGCATACGCTATGCATCCCAAGTTAGTAGAACGGAGAATGTGAAGCTACCAATTCAGTTCTCCACTAGGTTGGGTGTTGTGGTTGGTATTAATCAGCGGCACTTTGTCGATGATGTGGTTATGTTAACTAAAAACATGCACCCCTCATCGGTGTAAGGCAGTGGGCAGAGGTTGGCGATACTAAGAAGAGAAAAATAGTACGAGACATTTTCGTTAGTGTCATCACACCCCACACAAGTAATTTTTTTTCTTGCAATCTCCATCTTGTACGTTTACAACAATGTGTTATACAATGTACAGAATTTCTGGGACATGGAAGACACATGGGAGAGCGTAAGAAAAATTTTGAAAATTGTTGGTGAGCACTACAAGGAGTGGCGCTTGACTTTGCATGCCACCTATAAGAGTTATTCGACCAATGAAGAACTTATACAAAACAAGTCTGATGACGTACTGGCGCCCTAGTGGTTGTACCTGATATAATATTTTGGGTCTGAGCGATTCAAAGTCAGCTAAATTTTTAATAGCTTCACATCATACAAAAAATATTTTATTTACATTCATTCGTGGAATTAATTCTTAAAATTATCACAGTCAATAAGTAGGACCAATTCTCAAAATCGAAGAAGACAGAAGACGAAACACTTGCTTGGCTCCGAATCCTACGCCCAACTTAGTTACGAGAAGGTATGAAAAATAAATCATGCTTTTACTTTGCGCTGCAATCAATATGTATACCTACATGTTGAATTTTACTTGTATTTTATGTAGATAGACCCAGAGACCGAAGAAGAACCCGATGATATACAACTGTGGGAGGCAAGCTATTTGAAGAACGGTGAATGGGCAAACAAGCAGTCAGAAGTTGTACATGTGAGTAACACTTCAAACAATCCCCAATTAAATAAATATTTGCAATGTACCTATGACTTTTTTTCGTATATAGAGCCAAGCACGTGCCCAAGTGGATGAAAAGGAAGCTGAGCAGGGAGGCCCAATTCCAAATGATGAGAGAAACCACATCTTCCAGCGTTGCTATAGATCCTCAACCGGTTGTGCAGGATCACAGGTTCAAGGGTGTGGTTATATGGCTAACCGTGCTGGTCCTGAACGTGAATGTATGCGTATCCAGATGGTTGAACACCTCAATGACCAAGTTTGAAACTTACAAGATAGAAATGCAAGCCTCAATCACCAAGTGCAGGAATTGGAAGGAAGAAATGATAGCTTAACCACCCAGATGGACTGCATAAATTAGAAGAATGAAGAGTTAAACCTTCAAGTCTAGAACTTAGAAGGTCAGATAGCAGCTGATCGTGAATAGAGAGCTCATGAAATGGAGGACATGTGCCTCTCAATGATGGCTGAAGTGCGCAAATGTTGGAGACTCCACAAAAGGGCCAACAAAAGGGCAACCAAAAGAGCAATCAAAATAAAGCACCTGTTCCAATTATTCCCGGTAGTCTTAGGCAAACCTTTAACATGCAAACATGTCGCTTTAGTAATACTTGCGTGTTGCAATATCAATTGATGGATGTATATTGTTAAACTCGTGATTTTGTTGCCACTAATTATCAATCCTGGTGCATTAGGATTCTACTACCGCTAATTATAAAATGTGGCATTACAAATTTCATGTCACAAATGATAGATTGTTGCAATAGGAAGCTATTGCCACGAATTACAAAAACGTTGCAGCATAAACATTTGGTCACGACTCAAAAAATGTTGCACTAGACTGATATTGCCACCACTCAGAAAACGTTGCATTACCACACTATGCAACATATGACAAAATGTTGCATTACACCTCTATCGCCACAAGTCATTAAACGTTGTATTACAACCGTATTGCCACAGATCAGAAAACGCTGCATTATGAACCTATTGCCATAGATCAGTAAATGTTGCATTACAAACCTATTGCCATAGATCAGAAAACTTTGCATTACGAACCACACTTGTGAAATCATTGCAATAAAATATTATTTGTCACGAACGTCAAATCATCGTAGTACCATACTATTTGCCACAGATGTGTTATCGTTGAAATATCATACTATTTGCCACGAATGTGAAATCGTTGCAATAACATACTATTTGCCACGGATGCTAAATTGTCGCAGTACCATACTATTAGCCACGGATGTGAAATTGTAGCAGTACCATACTATTTGCCATGGATGTGATATCGTTGCAATACCATACTATTTGCCATGAATGTGAAATCATTGCAATAATATATTATTTGCCACGGACGCTAAATCGTCGCAGTACCATACTATTTGCCACCGATGTGTAATCGTTGCAATACCATACTATTTGCCACGAATGTGAAGTCGTTGCAATACCATACTATTACCACGAATATGAAATTGTTGCAATATCATTATATTCATTGCAATACGTTAAATCATTGCAATACGTCAAATCGTTGCAATACCATACTATTTGCCACGGCTATGAAATCGTTGCAATAACATACTATTGCCACAAATGTTAAATCTTTGCAATACCCTGCTATTCGTTGCAATACGTTAAATCATCGTAATACGTTAAATCATTGTAATACCATACTATTTGCCACAAATATGAAACGGTTGCAATAACATACTATTGTCACGAATGTGTAACCGTTGCTATACCCTGCTATTCGTTGCAATACTTAAATCATCGTAATACGTAAATCATTGTAATACCATACTATTTGCCACAAATGTGAAGTTGTTGCAATAGCATACTATTGCCACGAATGTGTAATCGTTGCAATACCATGCTATTTGTTGCAATACGTTAAATTATTGCAATACCATACTATTTGCAACAAATGTGAAATCGCTGCAATAACATACTATTTGCCACGAATGTGGAATCATTGCAATATCGTACTATTCGTTGCAATACGTTAAATCCTCGCAATACGTGAAATTGTTGCAATAAGATACTATTTGTCACCGATGTCATATTGTTGCAACACCATACTACTTGTCAAGGATGTCAAGTCGTCGCAATAACCTATCGCCCCGGGACTTATGCCAACAATTCGCAAGAACTATCGCCACGTTCTTTTTCATTGCAACAATGACCTATTGCAACATAAAATGACCTATTGCAATGAATTTTTTTCATTGCGGTAAATCAGAATCCTTGTAGTGTATGTAGGAGCAGAGGGGTTGTAGTATGGTGCATTTGGTGGTGCAAAGCGGTGCGAACATTGCTTCCTTGTGGTTGTCCTTGATATGGCGCCTTCCTCTTGTTATCTTGCTCCATCTTGCGAACCTTGTTCTCAACCACAATGGCCTTGTCCACAAGTTTCTGGAACTGACATAGTCACAGTTGAGCAATTGGACTTGAATCTAATTGTTTAGGCCTCTCATACACAAATATTGATTGCGACTGTCCCGGTTGGCATCCTCTAGAGCATACCTTGAGAGTTGATTGAATTTGTTGAGATACTCACTCACACTTGACTTTGTCTGCCTTAGGATTTCAAATTCCTGCATCTTTAGGATCATAACACCTTCCGGAACAAAGAGAGAACAGAAACTCTCCTTGAATTCAGCCCAAGTGATTCTCTCTTTATTTTCATAGGCGTTGCATAGCGAGTCTCACCAATCTGCAGCTGCTCCAACTAGCTGATAGAAAGCAAAGAGAACCTTCTCCCTATTATTGTACTGGACAATACTGAGTTTCTTCTCCACAGATTTCAGCCAATCATCAGCTTCCATAGAATCATTGGCTTGAGCGAAGGTAGGTGGCCTAGTCCTTATAAACTCTCCCAACCTAGTATGAGGCGGTGGGGGCGGCGGTGGTGGAGGCATATGGGGTGATTTTGATTGTTGGCCTCCAGCTGTCCCAAAGTTTGCATCACCGTCTGCATAAGTTGATTTTGCATAGCCAACAACTGCTGAAGGTTGACAGCCTCAGGTCCAGGTCCATTATTGTTTTGAGGTGCACCACTGTTCTCCTCATTCTCATTGGCATCCCTTTGGTTGCGAGTCCTTGGCATCTGAAGAAAGAGCAAGATATAGAAGAATTTAGAAAACATCTTAAACTATATGCATCAAGAGATATAAAACTAAGCAACTACCTAAACTAGCCTATATGGATGTGGCAAGCCCTAAAGTATCCCACAATACTCTACTAAGCACACAAGCAAACATTACATAGCAATCAGCACACCAACAAACAGAAACGGTCCCTGAGTGTTCCTATGTCCTCTAAAGTGTCCATTCTATCTAGGTTGCGTCCTACGGTCAACCTGTGGCTCTTATACCAATTTGTGACATCCGGTTCCAAAAATTAACCAAGTGCGACGCATATGTGTGCTCAGGACGTTGATCACACATACACGAGTGCCTCACAAATGATATACACAAATTTACCACAACACCAATTAATTAAAAGTTACTTTTATTACAATATTCAAATAATCCTCAAATTACAACTCTAATGATTATTATTAATAAATTTGAAACTAATGTAGCATAAATAATCTAAATTGAGCAAACTAAGCACATAGGGCATCGCGGCTCCAAGCAACACCACAGGCAAGCCGACGACAGCTCACAGCCTAGTACTCCGCATTATCCTCAGGATACTCCCGAACATCACCTGAAACTATTGGTGAGAGAATTGCAAGGGTGAGTACATGTCGTACTCAGCAAGTGTGGGAAATAATGACATGTAGCTTAAACAAGTAATTGACAATAACAATGGCTATTTGCTGAAAAGTACATTTAAAACATATGAAAAGCATCCTACAATGTCTATGTGAAATAATCCCATCATATCGCAAATAAACAAAATATTTCATATTTGTCATTCATTATCCATCCATATACCACATCCTTACCATCATCATTAACCATGTCCATTTATCACAATCCAATCCATAACCATAACCAATACCAAACCATAACCCAACCATCCCAAATACCAGTTCCAATCTAATCATGGAAGTTGTCCAGGTGCTCTCAACCGGGAGCACGACTATCATGATAGTTATTAACACTCTGCAGAGGTTGTACCGCTTTACCCACAAGTTTGTGATTTCATCACCCGTCGACGACTACAGAAACCTCCCTTATGCCAATTACACTTCCTTAGGTGTATGGCCAAGAGATCACAAAATAGCCTTTACAAAGGGATTACCAGCATATTCATACCCACTGAGGTTTCACCGATGGTGATGCCTCCAACTGAGCACATACAACCAAGGACCCCCTCTTGTGCCGTTCGGATCATCGGATAGTCTCGCCACAGTTGCAAACCCAACCAACTCCCATTCCCTGCTCTCCCAAATGATCCGAACAATGATAGCAATACACCTAATTAATTAGCTAAGCCACACCCATACTTGTCCTTGTGGTAGCACTATTGTCCTTGCTTATTCTCACACGAACCGGTCCTTAGATCCAAGGCAGGCAAAACCACCATAACTTGCAACCCAATCCACAAACCATGCTTGCTTAGATTTCCCAAGTCCCATGTTATCAATTAACCATATTTATCAATTCTCATCACATACATGTTCATTAATTCATAATTAAGTCATTTGGTTGTTTTCCCATCCCAATTAATTAGAGCGAAGGAAAAAGGTAAAAATACCCTTCCCAAATCTCTACAACATGTTCCAAGTGACAAAGATGGTCAAACAAGTATAGTAAACACCTATAAATGGGTTTCCCATCAACTTGACACAAGCATGCAGTTTTGCAAACAAAACATTTAAAATTAGGATCAAAATGTTCAAGTACACTTGACTTGCTCTTGAGACTGATTAGGATCAAAAGCTTCAAAGTTCTGGTGTTTGGGGTCCTTGACAGCACCCTTTAGAGCAACACCTTCTATTCTGCGCAATAAACATACAAAACAAGCATTACAATCAATGAATAATCATATATTACTCAATATGCTATGACATGCATGATAATGCAATTATGAGGTGAAACTTGTTAATGAGTTGCTATTAATGTTTACTAACTAGTTATAATGGTTTTTAACAAGTTTGAACAGGTTTCGAGTTGATTTTAGTCAAATTGGATTCAATTCAACAACTTCAGATTCAGGTGGTCGGACAAGTCCGGAGGCTGACAATTTCTCCAAAAACCGGATCAAAAGAGGGATCTACCGGACAACTCCAAAAAGTTCCAGTAGCTAGGAACGGACTAGTACGTACTCAACAATGTTCAAGTCCGGAAAAAAAACACAAACTCAATCGGACTAATCTGCAGCAAGAGCGGACAAGTTCGGGGAACATCAGAGAGCAAAACATGACTAGTCCGCAACTATACAGGTTTTTAAATGTTGTTTTGGTTATAATTCATTTAAAACTCATTCCTTTTTGTGTTGCTTAATGTTAAATATGTATAAGAATGTATGTAATGCATGATGGATGAAAATGAGGGTGTTACACGAGGGATGGCTTGAGGACCCACCTGTTAGTCGCTCGAAGGAAGCACACCGCGGGAGGGGCCAGGACCAAATCGGCTGAGCTCCCTGCTCGGTGTTGGTATTTCTTAACGTCTACATATCATCCTAACAATGAATGCTAAACATGCTTATTGACACTAGGCTAACCTAAGGTCAAAGAAAGATGAGTTTCACAAGCGCACGGAAAGTAGTGTTGTAGCATTTCACCCAGGAGTACTTCCTAGGGTATCGTATTTATTTATCCTAAAAGCAAATGAAGTGTGGCAAAACCATGAGTAGAGTAGATTGTTCTGGTGATGGTTCTAGTAGGGTGGGTAAATGATGGATTGGGGTAGTGTGATACACAACTAAGCAATCTACTCTAAAGGGTAAATGGGTCCTAGTGGGAGCTAAACTACAAGAAGGGGTTACTCCTACTGTGCTCTAAGTATACAAATGCATAGCCTAAGAATGTACACATAAATGTGTTAGGTGGTGAATACTAGGGCTTAGTGGTCCAACACATTGAACACAGGTGTACCTCTGGCAAAGCTAAAACGATTCCCGCTAAGAGCCTATGGCATAACCGAACATGGGAGAATACAAAGGACGAACAGGATTGTCACCACCTGTCGCCAACCTCTACAACTCGTGGGTCTACGAGACATCTAATATTACCTAACTATCCAAGCATCATGCTTGCATTCTAAGTAAATGCCATAAGAGCTGCAGTACAAGTACATTCCTAAGGCCATGACTAACCTAAACAACATTGAACCAATGATGGGACCAAGCACTAACTTATTCATACCAACATATTCATGTTATTACCTAATTAGACAATAGTGAAGTTGTATGATGTTTATGATAGTATAATAACAACATTATTATTGAATCATAATGACACTACAGCTATCACATGAATGTACTCCACTCAATCAATTAAGAAACGCTTTGTCCAAGCATATGAATAAATATAGACTAATAGTAATATTATTAATAAGCATAATGTCATAAAAAAAAAGATAAAATACATGAGCCATACATTTACTAAATGGACTTGGGACTAGAGGCTCTTCTCTACAGCCTAACCTTCACAAAGGACTTGAAGAACTAGTGTAAACAAGAGAATGGTGCTCAAGTGGCGTTTGTGGAGAAGTTAGGTGTGGGGTCCTATTTATACATGAACTTCTGTCGGTTCCCGCCACAATTAGCGTGAAGCAGTCTACACCATCATCAGGGAGCACAGGAGAGCGTCACACGTCATTTGATAGTGAAAGGTGCCAGACCATGTCGGTCGAGCCAGGGGGTCAGTCGACATGTTCCTAGGCCTCCTCGTAGGGTGTTTCCTCCGAGTGACTGACATGTGGGCTCTGGTTCCCTTATCACGTGAATTTCCATTGGATTTCCTCGGATACGCTTGAGAATGGATCCATGAGATGCCACATGTCATCGTCTGATTGGTTGGTATGTCACTTTTTAGGATTGCTCCCCACAATTCTTCTCATTCCTGTAATAAAAATAACTGCATGCACTATTTCTCCAGATACAAGTGGAATTATGTCAACTATGAAAGTTATGTGTGTAAAAAATATTTATTTCATTGCATATTTGAGTTATATTTACGGTTGAAATCGGTATATAATGACCGTCAACAGTCGGCCAACTCCATCCTAGCGCCAAATGCGTTCATCCGACGCATGACGCTATCCTGTGGCTTATGAGTGCGGTGGTGAGTGATTCGCACGCTAATTGTGGCAGGAGCCGACTGAACTCTATGTATAAATAGGTCCCCACACCCTCACTTCATAACATATACCACTTGAGCATCACTCTCTTGTATACACACTTCTCCTAGTCCTTAGTAGAGTTTAGGCTATAGGGGGGAGCCTCTAGTTCCTAAGTCCATTTTGGGAAAGGTATGGCTCATGTACCATTTCCTTTATTTGTGACATTATGCATTATAATATTATTAGTTTTTTATTATTCATATGCTTGGGTGAAGCAATTCTTGTTTGATTGTGGAACCCATGTATGTGGTAGGTTTAGTTTTTATCATGATAGTATAGTAATTGTGTTATTATGTTATCATAAACATCATAAACCTCCACTATAGTCTAATTAGGTATGATATGAATATGTTAGTATGAATAACATAGTAGGTTAGTCATTGTCTTAGAGTGGTAATTGTACTCAAGCCTCTAGGGTATTTACTTAGCATGTAAGCATGGTGCTTGGATAGTTATGTAATGTTGGATGCCTCAGGGACTCACGAGTTGTAGGGGTAGACGACAGGTGGTGACAGTCTTGTCTGTCCTTGGTAATCTCCCATGTTTAGCTACGCCACATGGTACTAGCGGGTATCTCTCTGGCATTGCCAGAGGAAAACCGTGCCCGATATGTTGGACCACTAATTCCTAGTATTCATACACATGTACACTGTTAGGCTATGCATATGTGTATTAGGCGCACATTAGGAAGACCCTTTCTTAGCTTAGCTCTCACTAGGACTACCTTATCTCCGAGAGTAGATTGCTTAGGTGTGTCTTACACTACCCTTATTATAAACTTACCCATGCTATGATAATTACTTAGTATTCTATAAATTGATCATAAGAATAGTGATCCCTTTGCTTCACTACCTTCCTTTGAGATAAATATGATACCCTTCAGAATCCTCATGGGTGAAATGCTACAACGGTATTCAGTGCGCTTGCAGATATAAGTTATGAATGTAAGAAATACCAATAGGTGTCCACAAAGGACTGGGTCTATTTCAACCCTAAACCTCTGATAGTTGACACGAAGGTCAACTCGGTCCTCCACTAAAATCACAAGGGTAAATACAACATCCTTGGGGCTTCTCATAAGTTGAGTGCTCCCACAACAATCTAGCAGTTATAGGAATCAAAATACAACAGCCACAAACATGAATCAACAACCAAAGTGCGAGAGAATCAAACCAAGAGCTCAAAACCGATGAACCACTCATCTCTCCTCTCACAAACCTTCAAATTCCGCAAGAATCACTCGTAGAGGTCAAGAGCTCTAGGTTTGGTATGGCGGTTCTAGGGTGTAGGAGAGGTCAAAAAGGTGTTGGGGATCCTATTTTATAGGAGTTCCGACACTTGACCATTGTGACCAACAAAAGTCCGGCCTAGTCCAGCCATGACCCCGGACTAGTCCATTCCTAGAAAGACCACCTACATCACAAAGTTAAATTCTCCACCACCTTCTGAATTCAAACAATCACCTACCCCAGGCTAGTCCATCCGACAACGGACTAGTTCGATATTAGACAGGACCCTTTGGTCCGTCTGAGAATGGACAAGTCTGGCAAGGGCAGACTAGTTCGGCCTATCAAGACTTAGTATAAGCAGCACTCTCTTCTCACAAAATGGACTAGTATGGCCCACTTCGAACTAGTTATAACTCAGACAAAGACTATTTGTTCGTCCCAAATAGACTAGTCAAGCAGGGCGAACTAGTCCGATCCCACCTGCGGATTAGTCTGGTCTTATAGGACCTAGTCCTAAAAAGGCACACATACTCACTCAATGGACTAGTCCATCCCAAAACAGACAAGTCTGAAGTCACACATGGGCTCTTGGTCCATCTAGTATCGAAGTAGACCGTTATTGTCGGACTAGTCCGACCTGGAGCCCACACAAGTCCGGCCTTGTCCTTATGACATTCCTAAGACTACTCTCTCACCAACTTTTCCCAAACTAAAATTTTAGCACCCTAATATTCTAAGCACTTAAGTTGATGAGACCCTCTACACATCATGGCGATCTTAGACTCAAAGATAATAAAACTCTAATCTCTGCCCTCGTGAGTCTTCAATGCTCATTTTCTGTTCCTTTCTCTTTTGAGAGGCTCCACATCAGTTTTCAACCTAATAATATGTGCTTATACTCAATAAAACTCGTTAGATCTTAATTATCATCATCAAGCATCCAAAACCCACGAGGAATGACTAGATGCACTTTCAAAGGAATTTTGTTGGACTGATGATACGCAAACACCTTCTCCTAGCTTAAGCGGTGCTAATGATGATACCTATTCTTCAAATGTCGGACCTTGAAAAGTGTTTCATCGTCGAGTGCAATGCATCGAGTGTCGACATCAGGGCGGTTCTACAATAGGGGGACGACACCATCGCCTTCTTCAGCCACGTCGTAGCTCCTCATCACCAGAAACTACTAGCGTACAAGTGCGAGCTGATCGGGCTTGTGAAGGTTGTGAGCCACTGGCAGCCTTACCTATGGGACCAACCCTTCATCGTTCGGACTGATCACATCAAACTGAAGTATATTATGGATCAGCGCCTTACTAGCATTTGCCAGCCTGCATGCGGTGAGCATGCTCTTTTGCTATGATATGTAGATTGAGTACAGGCTGGGGCATCTCAACGAGGAAGCAACCACCTTGTCTCACCAGGGTTGTACACACCATATCATTTCCTATCTTCCACCTTTTTGACTTGCTTCACACAGAGACCGCCACGGATCTGCAAGCGCAACAGCTACGCATGTACCTCCAGGATGGAGCCACACCTGCTTATTGGTCTGAGCGAGATGACCTTCTCCTTTACAAGGGGAAGCTCTTTTTCCCCGACACATCCTCCTTGTGGCCCTCCCTCCTGGCTAAGGCGCATCATGGAGATCACGAGGGCGTTTAGAAGATGGCGCAACAACCGCGCCTCTCCTTCTATAGTTTCTCCTGCTATGGGTGCGCGAATATGTCCGCGGTTGCACCACATGCTAGTGCAACAAGACATACCATCTATGTCTGCTACAACCTCTTCCTATACCTTCGGAGGTCTGGATTGAAATTTTCATGGACTTCATTGAGGGCTTTCCTAAGGTTGGTGGAATGTTGGACCGCTTCTTGAAGTACACCAACTTCATACCCCTAAGCCACCCGTAAGCACTGCATCGGTGGCACGGGCATTCTTCGATGACATTGTAAGACTACACGGCTTCCCTTTCTCCATTTTCAGCTACCGCGACACTGTCTTCACAGTCTATTCTGGTCGGACATGTTCCTGCTGGCCGGTGTTCACCTGCAGCTATGTTTGGCCTTCCACCTGCAGTGTGACGGCCAGTCTGAGGTCATCAACAAGGTCATCACCATGTACCTTCATTGTATGGCTGGTGATCGACCGAAGAAATGGCTGCAGTGGCTTCTCTAGGCTAGGTACTGCTACAATACTTCATATCAGACGACCCTCATATGCTCGCCCTTCAGAGTGGTCTATGGTAGGGACCCTCCAGCTATTATTTCTATCAGCAAGGCATCTCCAGGGTATCAGCAGTTGATAAACAACTAAAGGATAGGGATGAGTTCTTGGGAGAAATCAAGGACAGACTTGTGTAGACACAAGTTACCATGAAAAGCTACGAAGACAAGATCCGCCCTGAGGTGGAATTTCATATTGGTGATTGGGTCTGGTTGCGACTTCATCAGAGGACTGCTGTGAGAGTGATGGTGACGCCTCCCTCAAAAATTGGTCCTAAATATTTTGGGCCATATCAGATCACACATCACATTGGTATTGTGTCCTACAAGCTTCAGCTGCCTCCTCAAGCCAAGATACATGATGCCTTTCACGTATCTCTGTTGAAGAAATTTGAAGGCTCTACAACAACACAATTGGTGCATCTACCACCACTTCTCCATGGACAGATTGTGCCAACGCCTGAAAATAATCCAACGAGCGCGACTAGACAGAGGTCTTGAAGAGTTGCTCGTCAAGTGAGCAGGTCATTCTGAAGCTGATGCATCCTGGGAGCAGCTGGAAGACTTCAAGACCAAGCATCAGGTTGCTAAGAAGAGGTTAGGAAAGTATTTTGCACCCTTTACTGTCTAAACAACTTTTAACCTGCTGACATTGGTTGCTAACGAGTTCCAGTGTGCATAGCTACTTCCACCTGAGGAACCCCACCAAGACATGTTATAGGCAAAGATTCGAAAAGAAAATTCATACCATGGACCATGGTAATCATGACATACTGGATTATATGGTGCGAAAGAAATGGGTGAATATTTCAAAGTGTGGAGAGATCTATGTCTCGAATATTTCGAGAGGTAAGAGACACAACCGGATTGTTGGAAATGGCCGGAAATCATCTTCGTCAGTAGACAGGAACTCGTCTTCGGCATTAGTCAGAACATGTGTAGACGAGGTATTTTGCAGCCTCTGTTTTCTACAGATCAACAGCCTGTAATATTTTGTATACCACCTCGGCTTTGTAGCATAAACTCTGCTGCTCGGGCACAACGTGCGGAAGCAGGGCAACATGATGCTACGGTTCATGCAGATGCTGGTGCACGTCTAGGTGTGTGTGCGTGACTAGCGGATGCACCTCTCTCGAAGGACTCCATGACAATGTCAATGTCTGCTGCTGCCGCGAGCCGTGCGTGAGCAGCAAGTCTTCCTACAACGTCGACACATCTGTGTTCAGGGACTCCATGTACACGCACGAATACGTTGACCAACAATCAGTCATCAATACTCGTTTTCCCCTCCTTTTTAGAATAATCCACAATATTGTTAGCTATTCTTACTAATTCAAAGCGGGAAATAAAGGATTATCATGGGCGTATTTGGATCGTAGCGTCAACACGCCGTGCCGCGCCTTCGGCTACGTCTATGTTGCGGCGGCCAAATTCAGCAGCACAACTACCTCGTGATGGGGTGCGAAAAAACAAGTGTGGAGCTGCGTGGTGAGCAAGGCGCGCCTAACCATCGGCAAAAAGCAAACAACGTTAAAGCTCACCGCACTTGTGGCGTTGACCGATGCAGCAAGTTATGGTAGAGATCCAAACACACCCTATATTTATATTGACATTTGCTAAGTCACATCAATAAAATTATCAGAGGAAAAGATGCCAAAATACTTATTGACGTTCCTTAATATCAAAGTGAGGAATCATGTTGCAACAATACAAAGAGAGGCAGACATATCATTAAAAACCGAGAGTGTAAAGATACTTATCGGCTTTCCTTTTATTTGCCTTAACTTTGAGCACTAAAACTAAGTTAGACAAGGACTTTCCACATGAATCCTCTAACCAAGTCAAGAAAGTAAATTGCATGAAGAAGTATTTGAAAAAGAAAAATATGAAGAAGGAAGACATCAAACTGACATTTGAATGCAATACCTTCTCAATGCACACGAAAGGACCTCACTTTCTACCAAAAAATAATATGATTGATGAAACTTACAAAATAACATAAATATGGTTTTCACGAGGAACTTAAATATGGTTCTAACAGTAATAAAAAACTTCATTATATTATAAGTTTCATTAGAAAAGTTTTGTAAAATATTATTTCTTTCATGAATTTAATATATCCATGATGAAAGACTTTTCGTGAGAAAGTATCTAAAACGAAGTGATTGCACGAATCAGAACTAGACAACCCCACGTAACCTCGAACCCAATCAAACACCTCATTGCAGATCAAACCGTTCGATCCTAATCTGGCAGTCCTCATCCTTCTCCCTCGCCAGCGTCTGGTCGTCGGCTCCTCACCCAGTTTACCACCAACCTAAACAATTAAACCAACATCTAAACCTGACCTAAACAATTAAGCATAATGAAACCTAATAAATATCAAAACAATTATCAATTTATCTACTAAACAATTATTCACCTAAACAATTGATAATTAAAAAAATCCAAACTGGCCTCGGTTGAGCCATGGCCGGCAATGGAGGCCGGCGTGAGGGGCACCGGTGGCTAGCCGGTGGCATCGTTCAGCGATGGGGGGGGGGGGGGGCACGGCCTTACCTCGGTGGCACGGCGGCACACGGCGGGGAAATGCAGCGCACGGCAGAGTTGTGTGTGCCAAGGAAGCAAGGCAAGGCGACACGGTGCACGACGAGGTGTTTGGGGCGTGCGGCTGGAAGATGGTGTGGCGACGAGATGCGAGGCAAGGCGGCTCGGGCGCGAGGAGGAAGACGCGTGGAGTGGGATTAGGGTTAGGCCATTGTGAATAAGTGGTCTACATCGCAAATACTCGGGATGTAGGGTTAATCCCTTAACTTACAACGATTAAGTAATATACGATGGCTTAGGGTTAGGCCATCGTAAATAAGTGGTTTACTTGCGATGGCCAAATATGTTACGACAGTTCACGTAGCGGCCATCATAAGTAACACATTAGCTTACAACGGTCATGGGGGTCTGTCAGAGTGTTTTTTCGGCAATTCTCCCGATACTACCGTTAGTAGCTCGCGAAGTTTGTAGTTCGGTATTGGGTGCATAGAGATTCAAAAGATGATGGCAAATAGACACAAAGATTTACGTGGTTCGGGCCGCCTGAGCGTAATACCCTACTCAACGGGGTGTGTAGTTGTTGTATTGAGTGTCTAAGAGTCTAGAGCTTCCAGAAGTCCCCTTGTGTATCGTCGACCAGTCTTTTTATATAGTACAGGGACTGGTCGTTACACCGTTAGCCTGGCCCGACATGTGGCCCTGGCGGTTACTGATGTTTAATACATAATTAATGAGATTAATTACCCTTAATAGCATGGTAACAGGACTTGACAGTGCCGTTACTGGTATTAAGGGACTTCTGATCGTGTGTCATTAATATGGTATTAATGACACTTAACCAGGTCTTGAAGTCTTTGATTGCCCCTTGAAGGTCCGAGCCGTTGAGGCTTCACCAGCCTGATTGCTGAGGTTGAAGGTCCGGCGGTTTGGACACGTGGCAGCTTCGGAGCTATTTGACCAGGACAGGAAGGTTCGGTGTAGATGTACATGTGTCGATACCGGAGCTTCCCTCTATCGAGGGTGAGGTCCAGGGGTGCCGCACGAGTGTTTAGCCCGGAGCTATCCCATATGTGGGATATAGGTCCGATTGCGGTATACACGTGGCACCATCGGGACTAACCATAGATGGGAGGCAGGTCCGGTCCCGTATGACATGTGGGGCCTTCGCAGGTCTTAAACTCAGACAGGTGAAGTTCCTTTGGTCTTTTTGTAGTCCCAAGGGGTATACGGTACGTAGGGTACCGACAGTGGCCCCCTGGGCCCACCTCTGGGAGAGACCTTTTGGATGAGTCGTTCTGCTAGAGGTGGGTCCATCCTTCGATTTTCATGCCTTGTCTTCAAGGGTCTTTGGATGTGTTGTTAGCGGTAGTTCACAGTTAAACCAACGCCGCGTGGCATATCCAGGATGCGGCAGGTGAGATCTTAGCGTGCAGATGTCACGCAATTGAAGGTCACCGGTTCCGGATACGAAAATCGTATCGGTTCCGCGCGCCTTGTCAGGTCGTTGCCTTCGGGTTTCCCGCCTTTCATGATGACAACCATTCGCCTGGGGTAAGGATCTCGACTTGATCGTCGGGTAGCCCTGGGCCCCCTTGTCATTGGCAGGGTGAAGTTTTTGAATTGTATCGTCGGCTCCTCTGCGGTTTCCATCCAAGCGTTGCGGGGGCTTACTTAAGAAGGAAAGCGTGCACCATTTGGGGGTTCTTTACGCCTTCATTTGATCTTGCGCTCAAATCCTCCAAACTTTCGCTTGCTTTTCATATCTAGCCCCGCTTGTGCTGCGATGGAGTTGGGTCTCCGTGAGAGTCGACTTAAGACTGACAGGAATTTGAAGAAGGTCCGGGCCCTCATGGGGTGGTCCAGTGACTTCTTCAACTACCAGGTCCGCGCTGGCAAACTTCCATTCGAGAAGGAGCACACCGGCGACATGGTGTACTTCTCCGCGTATGCCATGGTGGGACTGATCCCACCCTTTTCTTCTTTTCTCTTAATGCTGCTAGACTTCTATGGTCTGCAGTTGTACCACCTTGGCCCCCCTCCATTCTTTTGGTGTTGATCTTTGTCCACTTCTGTGAGATGTGGGTGGGTATTCCTCCCTGCGTCGAGCTCTTCCTCACCTTCTTCACCATCCACACCACCGGCAAGAGTGACGAGTACCTTGGCTTCTATTATTTTGTGAAGCGCAAGAAGTGCCCGCACAAGTACTTGCGGTCGTTCCCTTCTGGAAAGTGGGACGACTGGAAGAAGGATTGGATTGCCACCAGGACAGAGGAGCATGAGAGGCTGGAGTTGTTCGTAGGCCTCCCCAACATCGACACTGAAGCTTGGAGCGAAGTTCCGGTGTTATCGGACGCCTTCAACCCTGCTCTAACCAAGATCCGCCAATGCATGGAAGGAGGGGTGACTCCCCATGCGGTATTTTGCAACTTCCTGGTCAACAGGTGGGCTCCGCTGAAGAAGAGAGAGAAGCTTGCTTGGGCCCTCAACAGCGTGATGGACGATGAACGAATTGAAACCGGTTTGAAGTCCAACCTGGAAGGTGCAGCCTTGGAGCTTCAGCTCAAGAAGTTCCAGCACGGCATCGACGTCGAGGGTGACTACTTGTCTCCGCCGGCAGCTTTCTTGAGTCTAAACATGGTGGCAGAGTTCAGCAGGGAGCTCCAGCGGAAGATGCTGGTGCTTGATGACCTTGCTGTAGTTGAGAGGCATTCGACCACCGGGTTGGTGATCTACGGAGCTTTCGAGGGTGGTCCCCCTTCCATCCCAGAACAGAGAGTTGAAGTCGCGGGCAAGGGCACAGAGTTGGTCGAGCCCTCGAGCCGTAAAAGGAAGCTGAAGCACTCTGACAAGAGGTCCGTCTGGCCTGCTCCTTCCGCAGCGGCTCCTTCTCCCCGGAGGAGAAGGTCTTCAATGGCGGCAGCCACTCTAGCATTGGCATCTTCCCGGGGTGCTAGTTTTGACTGTGTGGCTACTGTACTAGGGCCAGCTGAAGGCTTTGGGTCTGGAGGTTCTTCCCGATCGAGGGGGCCTCGAACAAAGTGACGCCAACGGCAGCGGCAAGCTCCGGGGAACCTTCCATAGCTGACACACCAGTGGCGACATGGTCCGGTCCTGAGCGTCCGGGGAAGAGGTTTCGCGCTAGCTGGAGCGGAAGCCTTCCGAGGTAAATTTTGTTTTTTACCTCAATTGGTTGTTTTGTGTTGTAACTGCGTTTTGAGTGTCTTCGTCATTCATCCACAGGGTACCCAAGAAAGGGGCTGAAGCTCCTGTTCCTGCCACAGCAGCTGAAGTTGTGTAGGCGGAGGCTCCGGCTCCAATCCCAGCGCTGCCCCAGGAAGTGGCTGAGGCTGCGACAGCTCTGACGCCGGCTGTCGTGGTATTGGACCTTGACACATCCCCAGAAGCTCCCGTGGTAGCGCTGGACCACGGGAATGAAGATGTACCAGGGGCATCTGCCCCTGAGGTTGAAGCTCTGGGTTTGATGCTGAAATGGTGTATGCTTCGGCCTCAGAACCGGAGGTAGCTGCGATTTCGGCCCTAGAGCCGGATGTTGTTGAAGCTTCGGCGATGGAGCCGGTGGTTGATGAGGCTTCGGAGGTAGAGCCGGCGGTTGATGAGGCCCCGGCGCCAGAGTCGGTTATTGAAGAGGTCCCGGCGGTAGAGACGGTTGCTGCAGAAGTTCCAGCGGTAGAGACGATCGTCGGAGTGGTTTTGGCGCTTGAGTCAGTTGCTGCAGATGTGCCGACGCCCGAACCCGTGATGGTCGAAGCGTCATCACATGGGCCGGTGGTGGAGGAGGCGCCAGCGTCAGAGCCAGAAGTAGCTTCAGCTCCGATCGAACCTTCAACGGCTGCCCCAGAGGTGGTGGCCCGGAGGTACCCGCGCTTGAGCCAGGGTGCCAAGATGAAGTTGTTGGCCCCCCGCTTGAGGGACCAATTGTTTATGATCTGGCGGCAGGACCTTCAGAGCCAATTCTGGAGGTTGAAACTTCTGTAGCAGGACCCTCCTCGGCGGCGTCCGAGGCTATCCTGGAGGGCGGCCCTAGTGTCGTGGAAGCTCAGGGAACCGCTCTTGTAGAGTGGGACCCAATTTTTGTCACGGAGAACCCGCTGGATCCAGCGGAGATGACCCCGGCAGGTCCGGACCCGATCCCTCTATTGTTGTCTATTGTCAACGCCTGCTCTAGTCTTCGCCAAGTCCAACTGGCTTTTTACCACAACAGCAAGGCTCTCGAGGAGGAGCGCCAAACTCTTAGGAGGTGGCGCAACCGGCTCCAACTCGAGACCAAGCTGGCGCAGTCGAGGCTGGCTGACGACAAAGAGTGGGTGAGGAAGGAGAAGATCCGTCTGGAGTACTGGGGTAAGTTGCTGGATGAGAGGGAAAGCATGACGCGATCCCTTGACAACCATTCCCGTGCCATCTACGAACAGGCCAAAGCTGCTAATAGTGCAGCGGATGATTGCCAAGAGAGGCTCGACGCCATCCACGACAGCCTCATCAAGTGCCGGGAGGCTCTTGAGGAGCGGGAGAGAAAGCTCAAATATGAAGAACAAAAACTCCTGGAGCTGCGAGATGACGTCATGAAGAGGGAAGAAGAGCTTACTCAAAGGCTAACTTTAGGTGACAAGAGTCTCGAGGAGCGCACTAAGAAATTGGACAAGTGCTGCGAGAAAGAGGAGAAGAAGGCCTGGCAGCGAGGACAGGACCTCCACAGTAGGGAGAATGATGTTCCTGCTAGAGAGAAGAAGGTGTGGGGCCGAGAGAAGGACCTGGTTAACCGCCGGAACGAGATCCACCTTCGGGAGGAAGAGCTCAGCAAACTCGAAAGGCGGGTTGCTGAAAAGATTCAGTAGAATGCCAAAAGAGGTAGATTGTCTTGCCCGGGAGAATTCAGAGCTTGCAGCGGTTAGAAGATCCTTGGAGGAGATGCGAGGTTGCAAGGTTGCGGAGTCCCAACAAGTTTGGGACTTCCTGGGTAAAGCCAATGACACAATGACGCCAATGGGTTTTAGTCCCGTGCATCCGGATGATCCGGAGTCGGAGCTGGACCAGGCGTTGCAGGCACTGAGTTCGGTAGGCAACAAGCTCACCAAGATGGACGATGTCATTGGGGACCAACTGGAAACCGAGGTACAATCTCTGGCAAAGAGTGTCGAAGAATTTGTTCTGACGTGCTACACAAGTCGGGACCCTCAATTCCCCCTGGACCCGGTGCTCGAAGGCCCCATCGACGGAGAGGGAGAAGCTGCCCAAGCCAGCGTTTCGGAGGTTGCCCAGAAGGTCGCCTCGTTCTTCCATAGGGTCTAGGACCATCTCTTTGTAGCTTCCGCTTGTATCCTCTCTTCTTTTTCTCAAATTTTGTAATCTCTTATCTCTAGATGAATGAAATCTAAGTTTTTTGTGAATTTCATTTTTTGTCTTCAGCATCTTTGTCCCACTTGGCCCCCTGGTAGATGTACGCAATTTGATTGTGAACATGTACCAAGAGGATGTAACAGTTGTTGAAGACTTGCGTGCTTCGAACTTGTAGAGCGTAGGTCCGAAGTCTTCGATAGTGAAGGCCCCCTGAGGTTGTCGGAGCTTAGTGGTTCCGGCATTGACCATCGTCGGAGCTTAGTAGCGCCGGCAGCAGTCTTCATCAACGTGTAGAGCATTGACGGTTAGTCCTCTAGGGTGTCGGAGCTTGGTAGCTCCAGTAGTGGCCTTTGTCAACACGTGGTGTGTCAACAGCAGACCCCATTGTGGAGTCTTCCCACCATCTTTTGTTCACGTTGACGGCTGGCCCCCTAGCTTTACCGGAGCTGAGTAGCTTCTGCGTCGCTTGCTATCAATGTTTGAAACATCGATTACAAGCCACCTAGGGGATGTCGGAGCTTTGGTAACTCCGGCTTAATTCACCATCACCATGAGATCTTTATTTTTCCTGCACACTGAAGTCAAGAAAAATAGTAAAATCTGTTTCCTATCTATAACTTAGTTGCGACTTATTATACTTGTAAAAAAAATTTAGGTCGAGCGCAATTCTTCATACGATCAAGTGCACTGAGTTGTTTTCTCCAGGTCCAATCGTTTTCAGGACCCGCCTTACTTCGGCCTGCCGGGGTGTAGGTAGAGTGGCGTACTTAGGATGCAGGACCAGGCTAAGTCGATAGCACACTCCGGACCTAGATTGGCTGGCGACATTCAGGCGAGTGAGCCATTCAACAACGCGAAAACCCGAAGGAATTAACAATGCGACTCGAGTTGTATATGAATTAGTCGATCTAAAAAATTCTTGAGAATCGCACAACCTTGTTATAGACAAGAAAGAGAAAAATAAAAAATATTGAGCTTGTACAAAGTAAATGCACGTGGAGTCTGTTTTCATACAAAGATGCCTTTCATTATAGGTCCGGGGTACAGGGGAAACAATTACACCCTTAGGGTACGGAACCAAGCTAAGTGTGTTTTGTTTCTTGTTTGACCCAAGGTAGCTAGCTACACTTTTAGTTCTGAGACTGTGACAAGTGTTGCCTGAACTTTGCGGACCTTCCGAAGAAGGTCCGGCTGTTCTGTCGGAGGAGCTACCCTACTCTGTACAATGACTCTATAACATACATCACGTGTAACTACAACTCACCTCTGTGATATTAAGCGTATAACTTACGGAGGTGCTCAATGTTCCGAGGATTAGGGAGAGGTGTCTCATCCTCGTCTGCCATGCGAACGCATCCGGGACGGGATACTTTGGTCACTCGGAAGGGTCCTTCCCAGCTAGGGGAGAGTTTGTTTAACCCTTCTCTGGATTGTATTATCTGTAGCACCAGATCACCTTCCTCGAGCTGTCGGCTGTGAACATGCCTTTGGTGATAGCGCCAAAGAGCTTGGTAGTATCGGGCATTTCGAACAGCTGCTCGGCACCTTCCCTTTTCAAGGAGGTCAAGGTATTCACGCCGGTGCTGGTCCTGCGTGGCTTCGTCGAAGGTCTGGACCCAGAGCGACCCCAACGTGATTTCCGTAGGAAGGACTGCTTTAGCTCCATACACCAGGAAGAACGGTGTCTCTCTAGTTGACCGGTTTGGAGTTGTCCTGTTGGCCCATAGAGTGGGTGGAAGCACTTCGATCCAGATGGCTCCATGTTTTTTCAGGCGCTCATAAGTGCGCGTCTTGAGTCCTTTTAGGATTTCTGCATTTGCTCTCTCGGCTTGGCCATTGCTTGCCGGGTGTGCTACGGAAGCGTAGCTGACTTGAATGTCGAGGTCTTCGCAATATCCTTGGAATGCAAAGCTTGTCAATTGGGTCCCATTATCGGTTATGATTTTGTTTGGGACTCCAAATCTGCATACAATGGACTATAAGAAGTTGATGGCTGATTGCTTGTTTATTGTCACAACTGGAGTAGCTTCCGACCATTTGGTGAATTTGTCAATGGCAACGTAGAGGAACTTGTAACCTCCGACGGCTCTCGGGAAAGGTCCCAAGATATCCATCCCCCACACAGCGAAAGGCCATGTAGGAGGTATCATTTGTAGGGGCTGAGTCGGTGTGTGAATTTGTTTTGCATGAAACTGGCATGCTTCACATTTCTTCACCAGCTCAGTTGCATCCTGGAGCGCTGTAGGCCAGTAAAGGCCATGCCGGAAGGCTTTACCGACCAGCGTGTGGGAAGACGCATGGTTCCCACACTCGCCTCCATGGATTTCTGCGAGGAGCTTGCAGCCTTCTTCCTTTGTAATGCACCGCATTAGGACGCTGTTGGCACCGTGACGGTAGAGATCCCCTTCTACCAGCGTGTATCTTTTAGCCAATCTGACTATCCGGTCAGCGGATACATCATCTTCAGGAAGGAAGTTGTCTTTCAAGTAGCTCCGGATCTCTGAGATCCATGCATTGGAGCTAGCTTGAGCATTTGAGTCTTGCGTGCTGGGTTGCTCGGAGCTTCCGGCAGCACCTACGACCCTTGATGGCTGCCATGGTAACAGGGCCATCGGGACTGCCAGCTTCGGGGTGCTGGTCTCGCCCCCTTTGCTCAGTTCGGCGCGCTGAGCTATGGGTTTTGACAACCTCCGAACGAAGGTTCCGTCGGGAGCCGGAGCTCCGGTTGACGCTTTCGTTGAGAGTTCGTCAGCTTCAGCGTTATGGAGACGCTGCACATGGTGGAGGTCCAGGACTTCGAAGTCCTTCTGAAGCCTCTGGACTTCAAGGAGATAAGCAGCTAGTTGGGGATGGTTGCAGGAGCATTCACCCTTCACCTGTTTAATGATGAGCTGCGAATCTCCCTTGACCAACAGCTGCTTGACACCATATGATAGTGCCACCTTTAGTCCGGAAATGAGTGCTTCATACTCTGCCATGTTGTTGGTCACCTTGAAGTCAAGGTGCACCATGTATTTAACCTTCTCCCCGGTCGGAGCGAGGAGAAGGACTCCAGCTCCGGCCCCCTACTTTTGTGTGGAGCCGTCGAAGTAGAGAGTCCAGTGAGGCTCGGTGAAGACCGGATCCTTGAGTTCCGACTTCTGCTTACTGAGGCCCCCAGGGTTTTATGGAGAGGGGGTCCATTCTGTCACAAAGTCCACCAATGCTTGACTTTTGATTGCTTGTCTTGGGACGAATTCAAGGTCAAACTCGGCCAATTCCGCTGCCAACTTTACAATGTTCCCAATGGAGTTGGGATTATGCAAAATAGCTCGCAGTGGATATGAAGTCACCACTGAAATCTTGTGAGCTTGGAAATAGCGTCGGAGCTTCCTGGAAGCAATAAGAACTCGGTATAGCAGTTTATGTACTTCCAGGTATCGAGTTTTGGCATCGTGGAGTACTTCACTGATGAAGTACAATGGGCGTTGGACTGTCTGGACCCTCCCGGAGGGGCCCGGAGCTTCCTCCTCATTGACCCGGACCCTCCCGGAGGGGTCCGAACCTTCTTCCGGGACCTCGATGTCTTTGTTGGAGGAACCCGGAGCTTCTTCAGGAGTGACCTGGACCCTCCCAGGGGGGTCCGTCTCTTCTTGCTCAACAAGAGTAACTCCTTGTTGACCCAAGTCTGGGGGCTGGGACCCAGACTCACTTTCAGGAACTTCCTGACCCCCCCCCCCTGAGGGCGTCTGGATACCTGAACTTGTGATGGTTCTGGTCTCTCTGTAACTAGGACCATGCTGACAACTTCGTCAGTTGCTGAAATGTAAAGCAGTAGAGGCTCACCAGGGTTCGGAGCTACCAAGGTTGGTAGGGTGGTGGGGAGCTGCTTCATCTCCTGGAATGCCTTTTCTGCTTCTTCATACCATTGGAATGGTCTAGGCTTCCTCAATAGCTTCAAGAAAGGTAGCGCCCGTTCCGCCAGCCTTAAAATAAATCGGCTGAGGGCGGCTATACATCCAGTCAGCTTCTGGACGTCCTTGATGCAGGCTGGTGGTCGCATATCTTCAATAGCTTTAATCTTCGCCAGATTTGCTTCTATTCCTCGGTGATTCACCAAGAAACCAAGAAGTTTTCCGGAGCTAACCCCGAAGACACACTTGTTCGGGTTCAGCTTCGTGCGAGTGACTCGCAACTTGTCGAAGGCATCTTGCAAGGTGTTAAGGAATGATTCCTTGTCCTTAATCTTGACGACGATTTCATCGACATACACTTCCACTACGTCTCTGATGAGCTCTCCAAAGGTTTTGTACATAGCTCGTACAAATGTTGAAGCTGCATTCTTGAGACCAAAGGGCATGGCAGTATAACAATACAATCCATCTACTGTGATGAAGGAGGTATGTTCCTCATCTTCCCTAGACATTCTTATTTGATGGTACCCAGAATATGCGTCTAGGAAACACAGTAATTCACACCCAGAGGTGGAATCCACTATCTGATTTATTCTAGGTAGTGGGAATGGATCTTTTGGACATGCCTTATTCAGTGTAGTGTAGTCGATACACATCCGAAGCTTCCCGCCGGCCTTGGGTACAATGACTGTGTTTGACAGCCATTTTGGGTGGAAGACTTCTCGGATGAATCCAGCTTCGAGCAACTTCTTCACTTCTTTTCGTATGAAGTTTTGTCGCTCTACTGATGGCTACTGAGGCTTCTGATGTATAGGCCGAGCGTCAGGGTAGATCTTTAGATTATGCTCGATCACTTCCCTAGGGATCCTAGGCATTTGGGATGGTTGCCAGGCAAATACGTCGACGTTAGCCCGGAAGAAAGTGATGAGCGCGAGTTCCTATTTGTCATTTAGACCTCCCGATATACGGGTAGTCTGAGCGGTGTCAGAACCAATTTGGACGACTTTGACAAGAATGTCGGTGTTGCCGCTTGGTTGCACGCGAGGTGCGGAGGTTGAGCCTCGATGACGAATGCTTAGAGGTTTCAGGGCTTGCTCCTTTCCGGATTCTTCTTCCTGAGCTGTAGCAAGTGCATGAAGTTCTTCCAGAGCTGTCACTACGGCAGTGCGATCTCCACGGATCCGGAGAACACCAGCTGGTGTTGGCATCTTTAACACCAAGTAGCCATAATGAGCAGCAGCCATGAACTTTTATAAGGTTGGCCTGCCCAGAATGGCATTGAAGGGTAAGTTGATATGTGCCACGTCGAAGACCAACTTCTCAGTGCGGTAATTCTCCCGGGTCCCAAAGGTCACCGGAAGGGTAATTGCACCGAGTGGGGTTATGGCCCCCGGACCTACTCTAGAGAAAGGTCGGGAGGGGCGAAGGTCCAAAGATCGGAGCTGAAGCTTGAAAAAAACTTTGAAGCTTTTGAGGTTCACCCCGAACCTCCGTCCACCATTACATGGTGGAGTTGGATGTTGTTGATGGTCGGATATACCATCAATGGGAGTTGGCTAGCTCCGATCATATTCCGAGGGCAGTCTGATGCATCGAAAGTGATGGCAGTATCCATCCACTTCTGGTGCGGCTCCGCCCTGGCGGTGGGAGCTACTAAGGCCATGTCCCTTCGCATGGTCTTGAGGACGCGGCGGGAGGTGATGTCCCACGAACCACCAAAGATGGTGTTCATGGTTTTCCGACGTTCATTGTCGGAGACATCGGAGTCGTCGTCAACGGAGGTGTAAACAACCTTCAAGACCTTTTTAGAGTCCTGAAAGCCTAACTCCTCTTCAGCCGGAGCTTCGTAGACTTTCTGTTTTCCTTCCCTTTGTCGGAAAGGAACTTCTTCCCGGCACTTGTTGTAGCGCTCGGCAAGGTTCTGGACCTCTCGGCAGTCTTCCAGATTGTGGAAGTTCGAATTATGTTTAGGAAACCACATTTTGGAGTTGCCACCATCTTCAGATGAAGGTCGAGGTCGTTTCTCGGGGCGTGACCCCCGGCCACCCGGAGCTGCGGCAGCTGCAGCAGTAGGTGTACCGGCTGACGACTTTTTATTACCGTTGGACTTTTTCTTCTTTTTGCCACTCCTGAAGGTAGTAACATCACCCTTGGAGGATTTTTTTTATTATCCTCCGGAGTGGTTTGGAGTGCATTTCACGGCCCTCCGCAGCTTTGGCATATTTGTCTGCCAAGCTGAAGAGCTCCGTCACGCTGGTGATCTCCTTGATCGCCAGCTTCTCCAGCATCTTGTTGTCTCGTACGCCCTGTCTAAATGCCACAATAACGGAGGTGTTGGAGATAGAAGGAATAGTGTTTCGTACCTGGGAGAACCTCTGGATGAAGGAACGCAGGGATTCTCCCTCCTTCTGCGTGACAGCAAAAAGGTCCAGTTCGGTGCGTGGTCGGGTGTATGAACTCCCGAAATTGGCGATGAACTGTTGGCACAGTTCCGCCCAACTATTGATGGAGTTGGGCGGAAGGCTCATGAACCAAGACCTTGCGGTCCCAGTCAAATCCACGAGGAAGTAGTTGGCCATTACGGCCTCGTTACCTCCAGCCGCAAGGATTGAAGTGGAGTAAATCTGGTGAAACTCTGCGGGATTGACAGTCCCGTCAAAATTTCTCTGGCAGGTGAGGCCGGAACTTTTGTGGCCAATTGACCATGCGTAGGTGCATGGGCAGGGCAGAACAGCCTCCTCCTACTCCCACGGGAGCAGGACTGTCTCGAGTCTCTCGCCTTTCACGAGCATGCTCGATATGGACGCGGTCATCCTGTTGTCGGTAACGGCGATCAAGCTCTGCCCGGAGGTCGTGAGTTGAAAGCCTAGTTACCGTATGGGTACGTCGCGCCCCGGAAGGCAGCGACGTCACTTGTTGAGACACAGCACGCCTCCTATGTTGGGAAGCGTGCGGACCAAGTCTGCCCGACACAGTCTGATGCTGCGATGGGGCCTGCCCTGAGTGGGGAGGACCTTGGTTGCTGATGTGATCGGCTACTGCTGCAACCAAATGCTCCACATCAGCCCTCCACTGCTCCATGGCACCCTGGGATGCTCCTGGAGGTGGTGGATGTTGGAGAAGAGCATGCGCAGCATGGAGCGCATGTTTAGGGTTGTTGTTAGCCGATGCCGTGATCGACGCAGATGCCCCTGTCCCGCTGTCTAGCTTGATTTGCTGGTGCGGACGATGGCGGCGGAGGCATGACTCCTGCTGGATTCGCAGCCCTTGCTGGTTGTTGCATGTTGGAGGGGTTGCCCGCGGCAAGTTGAGCAGCAGGGTTGCCGTTGGACGATCCAGCAGCTGAGTTCACCATTCTTGAAATCTCGGGAACCCCCTACCTGGCACGCCAACTGTCAGAGTGTTTTTCCGACAATTCTCCCGATACTACCATTAGTAGCTCGTGAAGTTTGTAGTTCGGTATTGGGTGCACAGAGATTCAAAAGATGATGGTAAATAGACACAAGGATTTATGTGGTTCGGGCCACCTGAGCGTAATACCCTGCTCCACGGGGTCTGTAGTTGTTCTATTGAGTGTCTAAGAGTCTAGAGCTTCTAGGAGTCCCCTTGTGTATCGTCGACCAGTCCATTTATAGTACAAGGACTGGTCATTACACCGTTAGCCTGGCCCGACTTGTGGCGCTGGCGGTTACTGATGTTTAATACATAATTAATGAGATTAATTACCCTTAATAGCGTCGTAACGGGACTTGACAATGCCGTTACTGGTATTAAGGGCCTTCGAATCGTGTGTCATTAATATGGTATTAATGACATTGTCGGTACCCTGCGTACTGGATACCCCTTGGGATTGCGAAGATCACAAGGAAACTCCATCTACCAGATTTGAAGACCTCCAAAGGCCCCACATGTCAACCGTAACCGGACCTGCTTCCCCGACATGGTTAGTCCAAGGGTCGCCACGTGTATCATAAGACCAGAGCTATCGCCCACACATGGGAAAGCTCCGGACTGGATACCAGTATGGCACCCCCGGACCTAACCCCAGACAGAGGAAATATCCGGTACCGACACGTGTCCAACAGCACTGGACCTACCCGTCCATGATGGTAAGCTCCGGAGCTGCCACGTGTCCTAACTGCCGGACCTTCAACGTCAACAATAAGACTGGTGGACCCCCAACGGCTCGAACCTTCAAGGGGCAATCAAGGAAACCAAGACCCTATTAAGTGTCATTAATACCATATTAATGACACACGATCGGAAGGCCCTTAATACCAGTAACAGCACTGTTAAGGCCCGTTACCATGCTATTAAGGGTAATTAACCCCATTTATTGTGTATTAAACATTAGTAACCGCCAGGGCCACATGTCAGGCCAGGCTTACTGTGTAATGACCAGTCCTTGTGCTATAAAAGGACTGGTCAACGATACACAGAAGAAGGCTCTCGAACTCAGAGACTCTCACACGCCCTCACACACATACTCACTCGCTCAATACAACATCAACACACCCCGTGGAGTAGGGTATTACGCTCAGGTGGCCCGAACCACATAAACCTCTGTGTCAACTTGCCACCATCTCTTGAATCTCTGCGCACCCATTATCGAACTACAAACTTTGCGAAATACTAACAGTAGTGTCGGGAGATCTGCCGGATTCAACCACCGACAGTTGGTGTGCCAGGTAGGGGGTGCCCGAGATTTCAAGAATGGTGAACTCAGTTGTTGGATCGTCCAACGACAACCTCGCTGCGCAACCAGCTGGAGGCAATCCCTCCAACATGCAACAACCAGTCTGTGTCGTGGCTCCAGCAGGAGTCATGCTCCGCCACCACCACCTGCACCAGCAAATCAAGCTGGACAACAGGACGGAGCATCTGCATCGGTCACGGCGTCGGCGAATAACAACAACCCCAAACACACACTCCATGCAGCGCGTGCCCTTCTCCAACGCGCACCACCTCCGGGTGCATCCCAGGGTGCAATGGAGCAGTGGAGGGCTGACGTGGAAGACTTGGTTGCAGCAGAAGCCGATCGCATCAGCAACCAAGGTCCTCCCCCCTCAGTGCGGGCCCCATCGCAGCATCAGACTTTGTCGGGCAGACTTGGTCTGCATGCTTCTCAAAATAGAAGGCGTGCTGCATCTCAACAAGTGACACCGTTGCCTCCCGGGGCGTGACACACCCATACGGTAACCAGGCTCTCAACTCATGACCTCCGGGCGGAGCTTGATCAACGTTACCGTCAGCAGGACAGTCGCGTCCATATCGAGCGCGCTCGCGAAAGGCGAGAGGCTCGGGACAGTCCTGCTCCCGAGGGAGTAGGAGGAGGTTGTTCTGCCTTGGCCATGCACTTACGCATGGTCAGATGGCCACAAAAGTTCCGGCCTCACCTGTCGGAGAAATTTGACGGGACTGTCAATCCCGCTGAGTTTCTTCAGATTTACTCCACTGCAATTATTGCAGCCGGAGGTAACGAGGACGTAATGGCAAATTATTTCCTCGTGGCTTTAATTGGGACCGCCAAGTCCTGGTTCATGAGCCTCCCACCCAACTCCATCAATAGTTGGTTAGAATTTTGCCAACAGTTCACCGCCAATTTTGGGAGTTCATACACCCGACCAGGCACGAAACTGGACCTTTTTGCTGTAATGCAGAAGGGGGGAATCCCTGCGTTCCTTCATCCAGAGGTTCTCCCAGGTACGAAACACTATTCCTTCTATCTCCAGCGCCTCTGTTATTGTGGCATTTAGACAGGGCATACGAGACAAGAATATGTTGGAGAAGCTGGCGATCAATGAGATCACCAGCATCACGGAGCTCTTCAGCTTGGCAGACAAGTGTGCGAAAGCTGCGGAGGGCCATGAAATGCACTCCAAACCACCTCCAGGGGATAACAAAAAAATCCTCCAAGGGTGAAGCCACTATCTCCAGGAGCGGCAAAAAGAAGAAAAAGTCCAACGGCAAGAAAAAGTCATCGGCTGGCACACCTACCGCTACAGCTGCTGCAGCTCTGGTTGGCCGGGTGCCACGCCCCGAGAAACGACCTCGACCGTCATCTGAAGAGGGCAGCAACTCCAAGACATGGTGTCCTATACATAAGTCAAACATCCACAATCTGGAAGACTCTAGAAAGGTCCAGAACCTTGCCGAGCGCTACAACAAGCATCGGGAAGAAGTTCCTTTCCGACAAAGGGAAGGAAAACAGAAAGTCGACGAAGCTCCGGGTGAAGAGGAGTTAGGTTTTCAGGACCCTAAAAAGGTCCTAAAGGTTGTATACACATCCTTCGACGACGACTCAGATGTCTCCGACAATGAACGCCAGAAGACCATGAACACCATCTTTGGTGGTTCGTGGGACATCACTTCCCGGCGTGTCCTCAAGACCATGCGGCGGGACATGGCTTCGGTAGCTCCCACCGCCAGGGCGGAACCGCACCAGAAGTGGATGGATACCGCCATCACTTTCGATGCGTCGGACTACCCTCGGAATATGATTGGATCCAACCAACTCCCATTGATGGTATCTCCGACCATCAACAACATCCAACTCCACCATGTAATGGTGGACGGATATTCGGGGCTTAACCTCATAAGCTTCGAAGCTTTTCTTAAGCTTCAGCTCTGACCTTCAGACCTTCGCCCCTCCAGACCTTTATCTAGAGTAGGTCTAGGGGCCATAACCCCACTTGGTGCCATTACTCTCACCGTGACCTTCGGGACTCGGGAGAACTATTGCACTGAGAAGTTGGTCTTTGACGTTGCTCAGATCAACTTACCCTTCGATGCCATTCTGGATAGGCCAGCCATGTACAAGTTCATGGCTCCTGCTCACTATGGCTACCTGGTGTTGAAGATGCCAACACCAGCTGGTGTTCTCCAGATCCGCGGAGACCGCACTGCCGGAGTGACTGCTCTAGAAGAACTTCATGCGCTTGCTACAGTACAGGAGGTAGAGTCCAGGCAGGAGCAAGCTTCGAAACCTCTGAGCATTCATCAACGAGGCTCAACCTCCGCACTTCGCGTGCAACCAAGCGGCGACGCCAACATTCCCGTCAAAGTCGTCCAAATTGGTTTTGATGCCGCTCAGACCACCCGTATATCGGGAGGTCTGAATGACAAATAGGAACGCGCGCTCATCACTCTTCTCCGGGCTAACATTGACGTGTTTGCCTGGCAACCGTCGCAAATGTCTGGGATCCCTAGGGAAGTGATCGAGCATAATCTGAAGATCTATCCTGACGCTCGGCCTATACATCAGAAGCCTCAGAAGCAATCAGTAGAGGGACAGAACTTCATAACATACGAAGTGAAGAAGTTGCTCGAAGCTAGATTCATCCGAGAAGTCTTCCACCTAAAATGGCTGGCAAACCCAGTCGTTGTACCCAAGGTCGGCGGGAACCTTCGGATGTGTATCGACTACACAACACTAAATAAGGCATGTCCAAAAGATCCATTCCCACTACCTAGAATAGATCAGATAGTAGATTCCACCTCTGGGTGTGAATTACTGTGTTTCCTAGACGCATATTCTGGGTATCATCAAATCAGAATGTCTAGGGAAGATGAAGAGCACACTTCTTTTATCACAGTAGATGGATTGTCTTGTTATACTGCCATGCCATTTGGTCTCAAGAATGCAGCCTCAACATTTGTACGAGCTATGTACAAAACCTTTGGAGAGCTTATCAGAGACGTAGTGCAAGTGTATGTTGATGACATCGTCGTCAAAATCAAGGACAAGGAGTCACTTCTTGATACCTTGCAAGCTGTCTTTGACAAGCTGCGGGTCACCCGCACAAAGCTGAACCCAGACAAGTGTGTATTCGGGGTTAGCTCCGGAAAGCTTCTTGGATTCTTGGTGAAGCACCGAGGCATAGAGGCGAATCCAACAAAGATTAAAGCCATTGAAGATATGTGGCCACCAGCCCGCATCAAGGACGTCCAGAAGCTGACTGGATCCCTAGCCGCCCTCAACCGGTTCATCTCAAGACTGGCGGAATGGGCACTTCCCTTCTTCAAGTTGTTGAGGAAGTCCGGACCATTCCAATGGTCTGAAGAAGCAGAAAAGGCGTTCCAGGAGCTGAAACAGCTCCTCACCACCCTACCAACCATGGTAGCTCCGAACCCTTGTGAGCCTCTACTACTTTACATTTCGGAAACTAACGAAGTTGTTACCATGGTCCTGGTTGCGGAGAGACCAGAACCCTCACAAGCTTCGGAATCTAGACCCCTCTGGGAGGGTCAGGAGGTTCCTAAAGGCGAGTTTGGGTCCCAGCCCCTAGACCTGGATCTACGAGGAGTTACTCTTGTTGAACAAGAGGATCCGGGCCCCTCCGGGAGAGTCAGGGTCACTCCAGAAGAAGCCCTGGGTTCCTTCAGCAAGGACCCGGAGGTCCCCGAAGAAGGTCCGGACCCCTCCGGGAGGGTCCGGGTCGATGAAGAGGAAGCTCCGGGCCCCTCCGGGAGGGTCCGGACAGTCCCACGCCCAGTGTACTTCATCAGCAAAGTAATCCATGACGCCAAGACTCGATACCTAGAGGTGCATAAGCTGCTCTATGCAGTTCTTATCGCCTCCAGGAAGCTTTGCCATTACTTCCAAGCTCATAAGATCTCAGTGGTGACCTCCTATCCACTGCGTGCGATCTTGCATAATCCCAATTCCACTAGGAACATTGCAAAGTGGGCAGCGGAATTGACCGAATTTGATCTTGAACTCGTCCAAGAACAAGCGATCAAGAGTCAAGCATTGGCGGACTTTGTGGCAGAATGGACCCCCTCTCCGTCAAACCCTGGGGGCCCTAGTGAGCAGAAGCTAGAACTCAAGGCTCCGGTCTTCTCTAAGCCTCACTGGACTCTCTACTTCGACGGCTCCATGCAAAAGCAGGGGGCCGGAGCTGGAGTCCTTCTTCTCGCTCCAACCGGGGAGAAGGTAAAATACATGGTCCACCTTGACTACAAGGCGACCAACAACATGGCGGAGTATGAAGCACTCATTTACGGATTAAAGGTGGCACTGTCATACGGTGTCAAGCAGCTGTTGGTCAAGGGAGATTCACAACTCATCATTAAACAGGTGAAGGGTGAATGCTCCTGCAACAATCCCCAACTAGCTTCTTATCTCCTTGAAGTCGAGAGGCTTCAGAAGGACTTCGAAGTCCTGGACCTCCACCATGTCCAGCGTCTCCATAATGCTAAAGCAGACGAACTCTCGACGAAAGCGTCAACCAGAGCTCTGGCTCCCAACGGAACCTTCGTCCAGAGGTTGTCAAAACCCACAGCTCAGCTCACCAAACAGAGTGAAGGGGGCGAGACTAGCATCCCGAAGCTGGCGGTCCTGATGGCCCTGTTACCATAGCAGCCATCAAGGGTCGTAGGTGCTGTCGGAAGCTTCGAGCGACCCAGCACGCAAGACTCAAATGCTCAAGCAAGCTCTGATGCATGGATCTCGGAGATCTAGAGCTACTTGAAAGACAATATCCTTCCTGACGATGATGGATCCGCCGACCGGATAGTCAGATTGGCTAAAAGATACACGTTGGTAGAAGGTGATATCTACCGGCGCGGTACCAACGGCGTCCTAATGCGGTGCATCACAAGGGAAGAAAGTCGTGAGCTCCTCACGGAAATCCATGGAGGAGAGTGTGGGAACCACGCGTCTTCCCGCACGTTGGTCGGTAAAGCCTTTCGGCATGGCTTTTACTGGACTACAGCGCTCCAGGATGCAACTGAGCTGGTGAAGAAATGTGAAGCATGCCAATTTCATGCGAAACAAATTCATACACCGACTCAGCCTCTACAAATGATATCTCCTACATGGCCTTTCGCTGTGTGGGGGATGGACATCTTGGGACCTTTCCCAAGAGCCGTCGGAGGTTACAAGTTCCTGTATGTTGCCATTGACAAATTCACCAAATGGTCGAAAGCATTTTCAGTTGTGACAATTAACAAGCAATCAGCTATCAACTTCTTGCGGTCCATCGTATGCAGATTTGGAGTCCCAAACAAAATTATAACTGATAATGGGATCCAGTTCACAAGCTTTGCTTTCCAAGGATACTGCTAAGACCTCGGCATTCAAGTTAGCTATGCTTCTGTAGCTCACCCGGCAAGCAATGGCCAAGCCGAGAGCGCAAATGCAAAAATCCTGAAAGGACTCAAGACGCGCACATATGAGCGCCTGAAAAAACATGGAGCCAACTGGATCGAAGAGCTTCCGCCCACTCTATGGGCCAACAGGACAACTCCAAACCGGTCAACTGGAGAGACACCCTTCTTCCTGGTGTACGGAGCCGAAGCAATCCTTCCTATAGAAATCACCTTGGGGTCGCTCCGGGTCCGGACCTTCGACGAAGCCACGCAAGACCAGCTCCGGCGTGAAGACCTTGACCTCCTTGAAGAGGGAAGGTGCCAAGAAACTGTTCGGAATGCCCGATACCGCCAAGCTCTTCGGCGCTATCACCAACGGCATGTTCATAGCCGACAACTCGAGGAAGGCGATCTGGTGCTACGGAGATTACAATCCAGAGAAGGGTTAAACAAACTTTCCCCCAACTGGGAAGGACCCTTTCGAGTGATCAAAGTATCCCGTCCTGGATGCGTTCGCTTGGCAACCGAGGATGGGACACCTCTCCCTAATCCTTGGAACATTGAGCACCTCCGTAAGTTATGCGCTTAATATCACGGAGGTGAGTCTATAACTACATGTGATGTATGTTATAGAGTCATTGTACAGAGTCGGGTAGCTCCTCCGGGAGGACAGCCGGACCTACCCCATAAGGTTCGCAACGTCCATGCAACACTTGTCACAGTCTCAAAACTAAAATTGAAGCTGGCTACCTTGGGTCAAACGAGAAACGAAACACACTTAGTATGGTTCCGTACCCTAAGAGTGCACTTGTTTCCCCTGTACCTCGGACCTATAATGAAAGACGTCATTGTGTGAAAACATACTCCACGTGCATTTACTTTGTACAGGCTCAATATTTTTTATTTTTCTCTTTATTGTCCATAATAAAGTTGTGCAGTTCTTAAGAAACTTTAGCTTGGCCAGTTGATGTACAATTCGAGTTGCATTGTCTATTCTTATGGGTCCAAACATTGTTGATGGTCTACTCGTCTGAATGCCGCCAAGCCAATCTAGGGTCGGAGTGTGCTATCGACTTAGCCTGGTCATGCACCCTAAGTACGCCACTCTACCTACACCCCGACAAGACGAAGTAAGGCGAGTCCAGAAACGATCGGACTTGAAGGAAACAAGGCAGCGCATTTGATTGTACTTAGAATTGTGTTCGACCTAAAACTTTCTCGGGAATAGTAAGTCGCAATGAAGTTATAGATACGAAACGGATTTTATTGTTTTTATTGAATTAAGTGTGCAAAAAAAATAAATATTTCATCATGAAGATGAATGAAGCCGGAGCTGCCAAAGCTCTGACATCCTCTAGGCGGCTTGTGGTCGATGTTCAAACATTGATAGCGAGCGTCGCTGGAGCTACTCAGCTTCGATAAAGCTAGGGGGCCAGCCGTCAACATGAAGAAAAGATGGTGGAAAGACTCTATAGTGGAGTTTGCTGTCGACACACCACGTGTTGACAGAGGTCACTGCCGGAGCTATCAAGCTCCGACACCCCAGAGGACTAACCGCCGATGCTTTACGCGTTGATGGATACTACTGCCGGAGCTACTAAGTTCCAACAGTGGTCAATGCCAGAGCCACTAAACTTCGACAGCCTCAGGGGGCCTTCACTACCGAAGACTTCGGACCTACATTCTACAAGTTTGAAGCGCGCAAGTCTTCAACAACTATTACATCCTCTTGGTACATGTTCACAATCAAATTGTGTACATCTACCAGGGGGCCAAGTGCGACAAAGGTGTTGAAGACAAAAAATGAAATTCACAAAAAACTTGGATTTCATTCATTAGGAGACAAGAGATTACAAAATTGGAGAAAAAGAAGAGAGGATACAAGCGGGAGCTACAAAGAGATGGTCCTAAACCCTATGGAAGAACGAGGCGACCTTCTGGGCAGCCTCTGATACGTTGGCTTGGGAAGCTACTCCCTCTCCTTCAATGGGGCCTTCAAGCACCGGGTCCAGGGGGAATTGAGAGTCCCAGCTTGTGTAGCACATCAGCACGAATTCTGCGACGTCCGTCGCCAGGGATTGTCCCTCGGTCTCCAGCTGGTCCGCAATGACATCACCCATCTTGGTGAGTTTGTTGCCGGCCGAACTCAACGCCTGTAACGCACGGTTCAGCTCCGGCTCCGGATCATCCGGACGCACGGGACTAAAACCCATTAGCGTCAGCGCATCATTGGCTTTGCGCAGGAAGTCCCAAACTTGTTGGGACTCCACAGTCCTCGAGTCTCGCATCTCCTCCAAGGATCTTCTGGTCGCCGCAAGCTCCGAATTCTCACTGGCAAGGCGCTCCTACTGAATCTTTTCAGCAACTTTCCTTTTGAGTTTTCCGAGCTCTTCCTCCCAGAGGTGGATCTTGTTCAGGCGGTCGACCAGGTCCTTCTCCCGACCCCGCACTTTCTTCTCCCTGGCAGCAACAGCATTCTCCCTCCTGTGGAGTTCCTGCCTTCGCTCCCAGGCCTTCTTCTCCTATCTCTCGCAGCGCTCCTCCAATTTCTTGGTGTGCTCCTCGAGACTCTTGTCACCTAGAGTTAGCCTCTGAGTGAGCTCTTCCTCCCTCTTCACAACGTCGTCCCGCAACTCCAGGAGTTTTTTCTCTTCATCCTCGAGCTTTCTCTCCCGCACCTCAAGAGCCTCCCATCACTTGACGAGACTGGCGTGGATGGCGTCGAGCCTCTCCTGGCGATCATCCGTTGCGCAATTAGCAGCCTTGGCCTGTTCGTAGATGGCCCGGGACTGGTTGTCACAGGATCGCGTCATGCTTTCCCTCTCATCCAGCAGCTTACCCCAGTATTCCAGACGAACCTTCTCCCTCTACACCCACTCCTTGTCGTCATCCAGCCTCGACTGCGCTAGCTTGGTCTCGTAATGGAGCCGGTTGCACCACCTCCTAAGAGTTTGGCGCTCCTCCTCGAGGGCCTTGCTGTCGTGGTAGAAAGCCAGCTGGACCTGACGAAGACTGGAGCAGGCGTTGTCAATAGACAACGATGGGGGGATCGGGTAACGACCTGCCGAAGTCATCTCTGCCGGTTCCAGCGGGTTCTCCGTGACAAAAATTGGGTCCCACTCTACAAGAGCGGTCCCCTGAGCTTCCAAGGCACTAGGCCCGTCCTCCGGGATAGCCTCGGCCGCCGCCGAGAAAGGTCCTACAGTAGAAGTTTTGACCTCCGGAATTGGCTTTGAAGGTCTCGCCGCCAGGTCATCAACAACTGGCCCCTCAGACGGGGGGCCGGCAGCTTCATCTTGGCACCCTGGCTCAGGTGCGGGCACCTCCGGAACCACTGCTTCCGGGGCGGGCGTAGAAGATTCCGCCAAAGCTGAAGCCACGTTCGGCTCTGATGTTGGCGCCTCCTCCACCGTCGGTTCCAGTGCTGACGCTTCGACCACCATGGGCTCGAGCGCCAGAACCTCTACAACAACTGGCTCAGGCGCCAGTACTTCTTCGACGACCAGCTCTACCGCTGCAACTTCTGTAGCAACCTGCTCTACCGCCGGAGCTTCCTCAACAATCGGCTCAAGCGCCAGAACTTCATCAACACCCGGTTCTATCGCCGGGACTTCATCAACCACCGGCTCGACTGTCGGGGCTTGAACAACATCCGGCTCTAGGGCCGAAATTATAGCTACCTCTGGCTCTGAGGCTGGAGCGTCCATCATTTCAGTATCCAGGCCCAGAGCTTCAACCTCCGGGATTGGTGCCGATGGTACATATTCATTCCCATGGTCCGCAGATACCACGGTAGCTTCTGGGGATGAGTTGAGGTCCAAGACCACGATAGCTGGCGCTGGAGCTACCGCAGCCTCAACCTCCTCTTGGGGCGGTGCTGGAATTGGAGACGGAGCTTCTGCCTGCACAGTCTCAACTAGTGCTGCAGAAACCAAAGCTTCACCCCTTTCTTGGGCACTCTGCGGATGAAGGACGAAGAAACTCAAAACGCAGATACAACAAAAAATAATCAACTGAGGTAAAAAAACAAAAATTACCTCGGAAAGCTTCTGCACGAGTTAGCACGAAACCTCTTTTCCGGACGCTCAGAGCCGGACCCTGTCTCCACTAGCGTGGTGGCTCCGGGAGGTTCCCTGGAGCTCGTTGCTGCTGTCAGTGTCACATGGGTTGAGGCCCCCTCGACCGGGAAGGACCTCCGGACCCAGAGCCTTCAGCTGGCCCTGGTACTTGAGCCGCATGGCCAGAGCTAGCACCCCAGGGAGATGCTGATGCTGGAGTAGTTGCCACCGATGAATACCTTCCCCTCCGGGGAGAAGGAGTTGCTGCAGAAGGAGCAGGCCTGACGGACCTCCCGTCGGCATGCTTTAGCTTCCTCTTGCGGCTCGAGGGCTCGGCCAACTCTTTGCCCTTGGCCACGACTTCAACTCTCTGTTCCGGGACAGAAGGGGGACCACCCTCGGAAGCTTCGAAGATCGCCAACCGGTGATCGAACGCATCTCAACGACAACAAGGTCGTCAAGCACCGGCATCGTCCGCCGGAGCTCCCTGTTGAACTGCGCCTCCATGTTCAGAGGGAGAAAAGCCGCTAGCGGAGTCAAGTCGTCACCCTCGACATTGATGCCGTGCTGGAACTTCTTGAGGTGAAACTCCATAGTTGCACCCTCCATGTTGGACTTCAAACCCTGGTCTCAATCCGGTCGTCGTCCAGCACACTGTTGATGGCCCAATCAAGCTTCTCCCTCTTCTTCAGTGGAGCCCACCTATTGGTCAGGAAGTTGCAAAATACCGCCTGAGGAGTCACTCCTCCTTCCAAGCACTAGCGAATCCTGGTCAGAGCAGGGTTGAAGGCATCTGATAACACTGGAGCTTCACTCCAAGTTGCAGTGTCGATATTGGGGAGGCCTTCAGGTAACTCCAGCTTCTCATGCTCCTCCACCCTGATGATGATCCAATCCTTCTTCCAGTCGTCCCACTTCCCAGAAGGGAATGACCGCAAGTACTTGTATGGGCACTTCTTGCGCTTCACAAAATAATAAAAGCCAAGGTACTCGTCACTCCTGCCGGTTGTCTGGACAGTGAAGAAGGTGCGGAAGAGCTCAACGCAGGGGGGAATGCCCACCCACATCTCGTAGAAGTGGACAAAGATCGACACTAGAAGAATGAAGTAGGGGACAAGGTGGTACAACTACAGACCATAAAAGTCTAGTAGCATCAAAAAGAAAGAGGAGAAAGGCGGGATCAGTCCCACCATGGCGTACGCGGAGAAGTACACCATGTCGCCGATGTGCTCCTTCATGAAAGGAAGCTTGCCGGCACGGACCAGGTGGTTGAAGAAGTCAGCAGACCACCCCATGAGGGCCCGGACCTTCTTCAAATCACCGTCAGTCTTCCGTCGGCTCTGGTGAAGACCCAACTCCATTGCAGCACAGTGAGGCGAGAGGGAAAAAGCAAGCGAAAGTTTGGAGGGTTTGAGCGCAAGTTCGAATGGAAGGCGTAAAGAACCCCCAAACGGTGTGTGCTTTCCTTCTTAAGTAAGCCCCCGCAACGCTTGGATTGAAATCGTAGAGGAGCCGACGATACCATTCGAAAACTTCACCCTGCCAATGACAAGGGGGCCCGGGACCACCCGACGATCAAGTCGAGGTCCTTACCCTAGGCGAACGGTTGTCATCATGAAAGGCGGGAAACCCGAAGGCGGCGGCCTGACAGGGCACGCGGAACCGATACGATTTTCGTATCGCGAACCAGCGACCTTCAATTGCGTGAGATCCGCACGCTAAGATCTCACCTGCCGCACCCAGGATATGCCACACGGCGGTGGATTAACTGTGAACTACCGCCAATGGCACATCCGAAGACCCTTGAAGACACGGCTCAAAAACCAAAGAATGGACCCACCTCCGGTAGAATGACTTCATCCAAAAGGTCTCTCCCAGAGATGGGCCCAGGGGGCCACTATCAGTACCCTGCGTACTGGATACCGCTTGGGATTGCGAAGATCACAAGGAAACTCCATCTACCAGATTTGAAGACCTCCGAAGGCCCCACATGTCAGCCGTAACCGGACCTGCATCCCCGACGTGGTTAGTCTCAGGGCTGCCACGTGTATCATAAGACCGGATCTATCGCCCACACATGGGAAAGCTCCGGACTGGATACCAGTATGGCACCCCCGGACCTAACCCCAGACAGAGGGAAGCTCCGGTATCGACATGTGTCCAACAGCACCAGACCTACCCGTCCACGACGGTAAGCTCCAGAGCTGCCACGTGTCCTAACTGCCAGACCTTCAACCTCAACAATCAGGCTGGTGGACCCCCAACGGCCCTGATCTTCAAAGGGCAATCAAAGACTTCAAGACCCGATTAAGTGCCATTAATACCATATTAATGACACTTAATCGGAAGGCCCTTAATACCAGTAATGGCACTGTTAAGGCCCGTTACCACTCTATTGAGGGTAATTAACCTCATTTATTGTGTATTGAACATTACTAACCGCCAGGGCCACATAACGGGCCAGGCTAACTGTGTGTAACGACCAATCCTTGTACTATAAAAGGACTGGTCGACGATACACAAGAAGACTCTCTCTGAGCTCCGAAGACTCTCTCGGACTCTGAGACTCTCACACGCCCTCACACACAAACTCACTCGCTCAATACAACATCAAAACACCCCGTGGAGTAGGGTATTACGCTCAGGCGTCCCGAACCACGTAAACCTCTGTGTCAATTTGCCACCATCTCTTGAATCTCTGCGCGCCCATTACCGAACTACAAACTCCGCGGACTACTAACAGTAGTGTCGGGAGATCTGCCGGATTCAACCACCTACAGATCTTCTGGTCGCCGCAAGCTCCGAATTCTCACGGACAAGGCACTCAACCTCTTTGGCGTTCTGCTGAATCTTTTCAGCAACTTGCCTTTCGAATTTTCCGAGCTCTTCCTCCCGGGGGTGGATCTTGTTATGGCGGTCGACCAGGTCCTTCTCCTGGCCCCGCACTTTCTTCTCCCTGGCAGCAATGGTATTCTCCCTCCTGTGGAGTTCCTGCCCCCGCTCCCAGGCCTTATTATCCTCTCTCTCGCAGCGCTCCTCCAATTTCTTGGTGCGCTCCTCGAGACTCTTGTCACATAAAGTTAGCCTCTGAGTGAGCTCTTCCTCCCTCTTCATGACATCGTCCCGCAGCTCCAGGAGTTTTTGCTCTTCATCCTTGAGCTTTCTCTCCCGCACCTCAAGAGCCTCCCGGCGCTTGACGAGACTGGCGTGGATGGCATCGAGCCTCTCCTTGTGATCATCCGATGCACTATTAGCAGCCTTGGCCTGTTCGTAGATGGCCTGGGACTGGTTGTCAAGGGATCGCGTCATGCTTTCCCTCTCATCCAGCAGCTTACCCTAGTATTCCAGACAAACCTTCTCCCTCTGCACCCACTCCTTATCGTTAGCCAGCCTCGACTGCGATAGCTTGGTCTTGAAATGGAGCCGGTTGCGCCACCTCCTAAGAGTTTGGCGCTCCTCCTCGAGGGCCTTTCTGTCGTGGTAGAAAGCCAGCTGGACCTGACGAAGACTGAAGCAGGCGTTGTCAATAGACAACGACAGGGGGATCGGGTCAGGACCTGTCGGGGTCATCTTCGCCGGTTCCAGCGGGTTCTCCATGACAAAAATTGGGTCCCACTCTACAAGAACGGTCCCCTGAGCTTCCACGGCACTAGGGTCGTCCTACGGTATAGCCTCGGCCGCAGCCATGGAAGGTCCTATAGTAGAAGTTTCGACCTCCGGAGTTGGCTCCGAAGGTCTCGCCGCCAGGTCATCAACAACTGGCCCCTCAGGCGGGGTGCCGACAGCTTCATCTTGGCACCCTGGCTCAGGTGCGGACACCTCTGGAACCACTGCTTCCGGGGCGGGCGTAGAAGATTCTACCAGAGCTGAAGCCACGTTCGGCTCCGATGTTGGCACCTCCTCCACCGCCGGTTCTGGTGCTAATGCTTCGACCACCATGGGCTCGAGCGCCGGCACCTCTACAGCAACTAGCTCAGGCGCCAGTACTTCTTCGATGACCGGCTCTACCGCCGGAACTTTTGCAGCAACTGACTCTACCGCCAGAGCTTCCTCGACAACTGGCTCAAGCGCCGGAACTTCATCAACACCCGGATCTATCGCCGGGACTTCATCAACCACCGGCTCGACTACCGAGGCTTCAACAACATCCGGCTCTAGGGCCGGAATTGCAGCTACCTCCGGCTCTAAGGCTGGAGCGTCCATCATTTCAGCATCCAGGCCCAGAGCATCAACCTCCAGGGCTGGTGCCACTGGTACATCTTCATTCCCGTGGTCTAGCGCTACCACGGGAGCTTCTGGGGATGAGTCGAGGTCCAAGACCATGACAGCCGGCGCCGGAGCTGCCGCAGCCTTAGCCACCTCTTGGGGCGGCGCTAGAATTGGAACTGGAGCTTCCGCTTGCACAGCCTCAACTGCTGCTGCAGGAACCGGAGCTTCAACCCCTTTCTTAGGCACTCTGTGGATGAAGGATGAAGAAACTCAAAACGCAGTTACAACAAAAAATAATCAACTGAGGTAAAAAATCAAAAATTACCTCGGAAGGCTTCTTCACCACTTAGCACGGAACCTCTTTTCTGGACACTCGAAGCCGGACCCTATCGCCACTAGCGTGGTGGCTCAGGAAGGTTCCCCGGAGCTCGCTGCTGCTATCAGTGTCACTTGGGTTGAGGCCCCGCTCGACCGGGAAGGACCTCCGGACCCAGAGCCTTCAGCTGGCCCTGGTACTGGAGCCGCATGGCCGGAGCGAGCACCCCGGGGAGATGCTGATGCTGGAGTAGTTGCTGCCGATGAAGACCTTCCCCTTCGGGGACAACGAGTCACTGTGGAAGGAGCAGGCCTGACGGACTTCCCGTCGGCATGCTTCAGCTTCCTCTTGCGGCTCGAGGGCTCGGCCAACTCTTTGCCCTTGCCCACGACTTCAACTCTTTGTTCCGGGATGGAAGGGGGACCACCCTCGGAAGCTCCGGAGATCGCCAACCCGGTGATCGAACGCCTCTCAACGACACCAAGGTCGTCAAGCACCAGCATCGTCTGCCGGAGCTCCCTGCTGAACTCTGCCTCCATGTTCAGAGGGAGAAAAGCCGCTGGCAGATTCAAGTCGTCACCCTCGACGTCGATGCTGTGCTGAAACTTCTTGAGGTGAAACTCCAAAGTTGCACCCTCCATGTTGGACTTCAAACCGGTCTCAATCCGGTCGTTGTCTAGCACACTGTTGAGAGCCCAAGCAAGCTTCTCCCTCCTCTTCAGTGGAGCCCACATGTTGGCCAGGAAGTTGCAAAATATCGCCTGAGGAGTCACCCCTCCTTCCACGCACTGGCGGATCCTGGTCAGAGCAGGATTGAAGGCGTCCAATATCACCGGAGCTTCACTCCAAACTACAGTGTTGATGTTGGGGAGGCCTTCGGGCAACTCCAGCTTCTCATGCTCCTCCACCCTGATGATGATCCAATCCTTCTTCCAGTCGTCCCACTTCCCAGAAGGGAACGACCGCAAGTACTTGTACGGGCACTTCTTGCCCTTCACAAAATAATAGAAGCCAAGGTACTTGTCGCTCTTGCCGGTGGTCTCGATAGTGAAGAAGGTGCGGAAGAGCTCAACGCAGGGGGGAATGCCCACCCACATCTCACAGAAGTGGATAAAGATCGACACTAGAAGAATGGAGTGGGGGCCAAGGTGGTACAGCTACAGACCATAGAAGTCTAGCAGCATCAAGAAGAAAGAGGTGAAAGGTGGGATCAGTCCCACCATGGCGTACGCGGAGAAGTACACCATGTCACCGGCGAGCTCCTTCACGAAAGGAAGCTTGCTGGCACGGACCAGGTGGTTGAAGAAGTCAGGGGACCACCCCATGAGGGCCCGAACCTTCTTCAAATCACCGTCAGTCTTCAGTCGGCTCTAGCGAAGACCCAACTCCATCGCAGCACAACAAGGCGAGAGATGAAAAGCAAGCAAAGGTTTAGAGGGTTTGAGTGCAAGTTCGAATGAAAGGCGTAAAGAAACCCCAAACAGTGCGTGCTTTCCTTCTTAAGTAAGCCCCCACAACGCTTGGATGGAAATTGCAGAGGAGCCAACGATACCATTCAAAAACTTCACGCTGCCAATGACAAGGGGGTCCGAGACCACCCCGACGATCAAGTCGAGGTCCTTACCCCAGGCGAACGGTTGTCATCATGAAAGGCTGGAAACCCCAAGGCGGCGGCCTGACAGGGCGCGCGGAGCCGATACGATTTTCGTATCGGGAACTCGCGACCTTCAATTGCGTGAGATTCGCACGCTAAGATCTCACCTGCCGCACCCAGGGTATGCCACGCGGCGGTGGATTAACTGCGAACTACCGCCAACGGCACATCCGAAGACCCTTGAAGACACGGCTCAAAAACCGAAGAATGGACCCACCTCCGGCAGAATGACTTCATCCAAAAGGTCTCTCCCAAAGATGGGCCCAGGGGGCCACTGTCGGTACCCTGCGTATCGGATACCCCTTGGGATTGCGAAGATCACAAGGAAACTCCATCTAACAGATTTGAAGACCTCTGAAGGCCCCACATGTCAGCTGTAACCAGACCTGCTTCCTCGACATGGTAAAGCTCCAGACTGGATACCAGTATGGCACCACCGGACCTAACCCCAGACAGAGGGAAGCTCTGGTACCGACATGTGTCCAACAGCACCGGACCTACCCGTCCACGACGGTAAACTCCGGAGCTGCCACGTGTCCTAACTGCCGGACCTTCAACCTCAACAATCACATTGGTGGACCCCCAACGGCTCGGACCTTCAAGGGGCAATCAAGGACTTCAAGACCCAATTAAGTGTCATTAATACCATATTAATGACACACGATCGGAAGACCATTAATACCAGTAACGGCACTGTTAAGGCCCGTTACCATGCTATTAAGAGTAATTAACCCCATTTATTCTATATTAAACATTAGTAACCGCCAGGGCCACATGTCGGGCCAGGTTTACAGTGTAACAACCAGTCCTTGTGCTATAAAGGGACTGGTCGACGACACACAGAAGGCTCTCGGACTCAGAGACTCTCACACGCCCTCACACACATACTCACTCGCTCAATACAACATCAACGCACCCCGTGGAGTAGGGTATTACGCTCAGGCGGCCCGAACCACGTAAACCTCTGTATCAACTTGCCACCATCTCTTGAATCTCTACGCGCCCATTACCGAACTACAAACTTCGCGGACTACTAACAGTAGTGTCGGGAGATCTGCCGTATTCAACCACCGACAGACACTTAATCAGGTCTTGAAATCTTTGATTGCCCCTTGAAGGTCCGAGCCATTGGGGCTTCACCAGCCTCATTGCCGAGGTTGAAGGTCTGGCGGTTTGGACACGTGGCAGATTCGGAGCTATTTGTCAAGGACGGGTAGGTCCGGTGTAGATGTGCACGTGTCGATACCGGAGCTTTCCTCTGTCGGAGGTTAGGTCTGGGTGTGCCGCACAAGTGTTTAGCCCGGAGGTATCCCATGTGTGGTATATAGGTCCGGTTGCGGTATACACGTGGCACCACCGGGACTAACCATAGATTGGAGGCAGGTTCGGTCCCGCCTGACACGTGGGGCCTTCACAGGTCTTCAACTCAAACAGGTGAAGTTCCTTTGATCTCTTTGTAGTCCCAAGGAGTATACGGTACGTAAGGTACCGACAGGGTCCGCGACCGTTGTAAATTAACTTACTTACGACCGTTGGGTCTGCCATCGTAGATTATCTTACTTACGACGGCCGCTCCTCGTAAATAACATGCAGCCCTCGTAAAATATCGAGTTTCGTGTAGTGAATATCTGGACATTGGTTGCTAACGAGTTCCGGTGTGCGGAGCTACTTCCACTTCAGGGACCCCACCAAGACATGTTATGGGTGAAGATCCGAAAAGAAAGTCCATACCGTGGTAATCATGACCTGCTCGATTATATGGTGCCAAATAGATGGGTGAATATTTGAAGGTCTCGAGGTATCTATGTCTCGAATCCTTCAGGAGGTAAGAGACACAACCGGATTGTGGGAAATGGCCGAAAATCATCTTCGTTAGTAGACAGGAACTAATCTTCGTTGGTAGTCAGAACATGGTGTAGACGAGGTGTTATGCAGCCTCTGTTTTTTACAAATCAACATCCTGTAATATTTTGAATGCTACCTCGGCATTGTAACATAAACTCTGTTACCACATTTCAACAGATCAATCACCATTGCGACCATGTGGGCAATATGACGGGAGGGAAATGCAAAGGTATTCCAATCACAAGAAAGTAGGACAGAGCAAGTCGTTGCGATAGTGAAAGATGAACTACTCTTGGGGTTTACTGTGGGAATCAAGCATTTGACTATTATACTTTGTACTGCTGATTACAGGCTTCAACCTGTTGTACATAATTCTTTCGTCTTATAATGAATTGCTAGTGATGGCCTTTTCCGAATATTAACCGGACTGAACCGGAATTTTTCGAAAAAAAGAAGGTTGACATATTGCATATAGGGGAAGAGGGAGCGGTGAAGGCGACTATTGGGTCACTCCTCACCGTCACCGCGACGCCGGGACAACCGAGATTCGCCGGCCCAACCAACACGGAGGAGCAGCACGATGCCATAGCGCAGGCGGCAGCAGAGGTGCTCCGTCTCACGCGCCCCAACTCCTGCGGCTTCGTGCGGTAGCATTACACCACCTTGTGATCCAAAATGTGTTCCACGGTTACCTTGCCCAGCGCGCGCTGCGTGCGGTCAAGGGGCCGGTGAAGCTATAGGCGCTGGTGCACGTCGAAGTGCGTGTGTGTGACTAGCGGATGCGCCACTTTTGCAGGACTCCACGACAATGTCAATGTCTGCCGCTGTCGCGGGGCCGCACGGGAGCAGCAAATCTTCCTACAACATCGACACATTCGTGTTCTGGGAGTCCATGTACACGCACGAATACGTTGACCGACGATTAGTCGTGAGTACTATGTTTTTCCTCCTTTTTGGGATAATCCACAATATTGTTAGCTATTCTTACTAATTGGAAGGGGGAAATAATAATAAGGGGCTATTATATTTATGTTGACATTTGCTAAGTCACATCAATAAAACCATCACCGGCAAAGACACCAAAAACACTTGTTGACGTTTCTTTATGTCAAAGAGAGGAATCATGTTGCTACAATGTAAAGGAAGGCGGACATATCATTAAAGACGGAGAGTGTAAAAATACTTATGGGCTTCTCTTTTATTTGCCTTAACTAGACAAGGACTTTCCACATGGATCCTCTAATCAAGTCAAGAAAGTAAATTGCATAAAGAAGCATTTGAAAAAGAAAAGTATGAAGAAGGAGGGCATCAAACTGACATTTGAATGCAATACCTTTTGGTTACACATGAAAGGACCATACTTTCTACCAAAAAATAATCTGAATTATGAAACTTACAAAATAACTTAAATATGATTTTTTTACGAGGAACTTAAATGTGACTCTAACGGTAATAAAAAACTTTATGATATTATAAATTCCATTAAAAAAGTTTCGTAAATAATACTTTTAGAATTATTTCAAGAATTTAGTATATCTATGAAGAAAGACTTTTCGTAAGAAAGTATCTAAAACGAAGTGATTGCACGAATCAGAACTACACATATCCAACCGTTTGATACTGATCTGGCAGTCCTCGTCCTTCTCCCTCGCCGGCGTCTGGTCGCCGGCTCCTCGCCCAAGTTATCACCAACCACGCCGAGACAATTGCTATTATAGAACTTTTAATATGTGGCGTTTGACGGAATAACACTTACAAGATGAGCTTCTTTAAAATAGTATTTTTAACACTGACACACTGTTAAAATAGCATTATGTACTAATTTAACTCATTTCATTTTCTTTTTCTATTTTCAGGTCACATAAATGACTGATTTGCCCTTACTCTTAACAGATCAAGGAATGCGTGCTTCCAGAAAGCTAATTGACAGATTTTAGACTTTGGTAAGATCATATACAGAGCTAAGCAGATTAATCATTCGGTCTGGATACGAAACTATCCAATCTGTCATGAAATGTGCTAATTGTGATTTTCGTTGATGTTAACTAGAGTCTAGACGTAGAGTTCGTCTACGGGCGGATCATATTCGCTGAGATTTAGAAGGCTTCAGATGGAGGTTCCAACGCAAGAACAGTTGCCGCATCACCGGATAAAAACGTTGATTTGATTGAAGCTTCGGGACAGCAGCAACTTGACTCGCTGCAGGCACTGGGTGTATCCTCTCGCTCTGGATTGTGTGGCTTTGACTTCTACCTTTTGTTTACATACACAAGTTTCTTACCAGTAGATACGCCAATAACCATAATCTCTTTCAGAAATAATGATGCTTGAAAAGTGATAGTCTTTGGAAGTTGGAAGAAACAAATTCATTGATTTGTTTAGAAGTAAGGACAAATCAGTCATTTTATGTGGCCTGAAAATAGAAAAAGAAAACAAAATGAGTTAAATTAGTACATAATGCTATTTTAACGATGTGGCAATGTTAAGAGTACTATTTAAAAAAATCCATCTTATAAATGTTATTCCGCCGAAACCGCATATTAAGAATTGTATAATCGCAATTGTCTCAACCACGCCACCTTCTTCCGTCTCGGCATCCTTCGATGCCGTCGATCCGGTGTCAGCGCTAGGGTTTGGGTTAACCCTTTACATTCAACAACATGGCTTCTGAGAACACCACCGCCATCACTAACGCCCGGTCCGAGTCCGACAGCTTCGGCGCTGGAGGCGGGATGAGCAGCGAGGTGGCAGTCGCAGCAAGGCCGCTTCTCTTGCCATCGCCACCTTCACCCATGGGGCCCTCCACTGCTACAATAAGCCTCATCACAGGCGGCTCCAAACCTATTATCACAGACGGCTTTTAAAACCGCCTGAAACGAAGAGTCTGTGATAATCCGCAATTTCACAGGCGGAGAAGTGAAACCGCCTGTGAAGAGTAATTATCATAGACGGTTCTTCACTAAGGATAGCCGCCTGTGAAGATCGATTATCATAGGCGGTTCTTTACTTAGGCTAGCCGTCTGTGAAAACACTTTATCACAGACGGGTCGTGCAGCATATATAACCGTCTGTGATAAAGGTCTTATCACAGACGGTTATTGAAGAATAACTAACCGTCTATGATAAGAAGTCTTCACAGACGGGTATTGAAGCATTACTAACCGTCTATGATAATTTGTATTCATAGGCGGATTTTGAAACATAACTAACCGCCTATGATAATATGTCTTCACAGGCGGGTTTTGAAGCATAACTAACCGCCAATGATAATGTGTCTTTACAGACGGTTATTGAAGCATAACTAACCCGTCTATGATAATGAAGTTATCACAGACGGAGTTTACCTATATCAGCCGTCTGTGAAGACCCTTTAACGCAGCCGGTTTCTACCATAACAGACACCGCCTGTGAAAATTAGGTTATCACAGATGTTTCTTTACTTGTATCTAGCCGCCTGTGATAATTGTTTTTCTAATTTCCAGGTCATGCAGTACTACTGCTGTTATTTCTAATTTCCAGGTCAATTCAATATAATCACAGAACAAAAAACAACAATCATCACAGAACAAAAGACAACAATATTATCATCACAGAAGTCAATTTCACTAAAACAATATACATATGTACAAGTTACAGATACAATTTCATCTCAAAGTTTACAAGTTTTCACTAAAAACTGTTTAGATTGGTATAGTCGCAAAGTTCTGGCACATCAGCTGCTGAACCTCTCTTATCAAAGAACTTCCCCGTTTTGTGCAAAATTTCGCGACGAATGAACTGACAGAGTTCAGAAGCAATCCTGTCGGCTCCTCCATCAGGAATACTTCTACAAACCGGCCATTCTTCGTTCAGATTCTTCTTGTGCTGCAATATAACACATAACAAGGTTTAGAATGTGTTGGTTTCAACAATCTCAAAGTATAGATCAAAGTGAGAGTATACAAGAATTTAGTAGGTATTTTTGGAGCAGTTGTACTATGAGCAATTGAATTTTGAAGTTGGAATCAAAATATGAAAATAATGTTTCTGGTAATATTGAACAGCAGAGAATATAAGCATTAAACTATGCTAGTTACAATGAAAATGAAACACAAAAGTAAGAAAATAAGGTATCGACATTAAGGATAACTTACATCCTCACGATTGACTCTATATACGGCGGCGGTCCGAAGATGCTCGCATACATAATACCCGCATAAGAGACTCCCAGCAGGCTGCTTCGGACAAGCATAATACGTTTTAATGTCCAATGCATTCGTATTAGGAGGTCTCTGACCGCCAAGCCGTTCCGCGTAAAACCGCCAAGCGCTGTAATACAAGAAATGTCATATAAAACTTGTCAACACATTCTAAATGTGCGTAAATTAAAATTATTGAATAAACGTACTTTTTCAAAATGGAAAGGAAATCTTTGTAACGATCTGGTGGGTAATCGGCCGAGTCCAAGACTGTTGCCATTCCCTGCGTTGGCTTGATGAAGATCATTATGTAGTGATTACTGCAAACATACAAACACACGTGTTAACAATTACCAATAATTGCTATTTCAATGCCATGTGTCGAACTTACTCGAAGTGGTACGGAGCCTTTACGAGGTCCTGGCCGTCTCTGACAAAGTTAAACATCGCATGTCCTATGTAAGCTGCAACTTCTGCCTTTCTATCCTTCTTAAGTTTTGCAATTGCTCTTTCAAAATCTTTTTTTTTCATGTGTTTGTACTGGCTTGATTCTCGATTTGCCTGGACGTCGAATAGCGACTTTGCAATCCTAGTAGGGTCAAGGATACCTGTCTTGTGCGCCAACTTTTCATTATCCATGTATTGCATCCTATTGAAGAAGTCCAGAATTGTTATAATCTCATGAAATGCGTATGCGTGTAGTAAGAAAAGCAAATACAAAATATTAGAGCACTTACAAGCACCAGACGAGCAGCAGGTTGATTTCGAGCATGCCCCGATGGAAAAGGGAAAGCAGCTCTTCAAATAAAATGACTCGTTTATCTACTCCAGTGCTCCAGAATGCTTCTTTTGGAATACGAAATGTGACGCACTGAAGACCATATTTTGTGCTGGCAGTGATGTACCACTCATGCATTCTTCTGAGCGCGACGGGTTGTTTGCTAAGTTGTACGGATGTCATTAACGGCTTCCCATTCTCAAATTTAGGAGGAACATCCTCAAGCTTGTATATTGGAACTCCTGGTTTAACTAAAGCCGTCCGCCGATTATACATGACACCGTCTTCTTCCCACTCCTCGATATCTTCTAATGCTGGCTCATGAGAAGAACGAGATGCACTCGATTTTCTAATATTATCCTTCATAGCTTCCAAATACTTTGTCACTTCTGATGAAGGTTTCTTATTTTCGTATGAGCTAACTTTGACAGGCACTGATGATCGAGGAGTAGTCGTCGGAAGTTGGACACTGGCTTGTTGTTGAACCTGTTGTTCAACTGATTGCTCTTTACTCCCAGCAGCTGGCTCTAGTACTACTTCAAGCTGTTGCTCAACTAGTTGCTCTTTACTAGCAACAGCTTGCTCTGGTACTGCTTGAAGTTGTTGTCCAACTTGTTGCTCTTGGATATCATCATCCTTGCTCAGACATAGGGGGAGTGGATCTTCCCGGACTGGGAGTGGATCTTCATGCACTTTCGCCTTAGAAGATGGGGTTGCAGTATTTGGAGATGCGACGGGGCTAGAAATTGGCTCATCGTCCAACACGATATCGCGTCGGTGCCAAAGGATTAATTGGTTGACAGCCTGCCTCAGAGTCGCGATCCCCTCAGGTGTGACGTGGTCTATTTCATAATCTTCATAATCATTATCAATGATCTGAAGAACTTGCACCACAGAATAATACAACGGAAGTGGACTCCCGTTGAAGTCACGATCAGGCTTTGCCATAGCAGTGGCAACCTGTTTGGTTTTGTTCCCTGCTCTGCCTATCGGGACAAGAAGACGACAAGATTTGTCGTTAGCAATATCATCGACAGGGAACTTATGGGCTGACCCTGAGCCTGGCACGGAACCAACGCTGCTAGGGTAGGCAGTTGGAGATACTAATTGCTCCTTTTGCACCGGAACCATCATTGTACTCGGTGCCACTAATTGTCCTGATTGTCTAAGTTGTTCCATAATTTCTTGCATATTTTCTTTGACCTTTTGAGCAATTGTTTCATCAAGTGTTTTCTTAAACTTCTCACGTCTTCTATATGTGTCTTTATCTTTAGGGAAACCATATAGCCAAGACATTTGAGAAGAGACCGCTCGAACCCGTCCGCTGTGTTCAGGGTTTCCCAAGATAGCGGTAAGTTGGTCATTCTCCCTCTTCGGCTTGAAGAGACCCTTCTGTTGCTTTTCAATTACTTCTTTCATTTTATCCTCTACTTCATTCAGAGAGTCGGGCTTTTCAAGTTTGCCCTCGCTGGTCAAACCTGACCGAGCAAAGACCCAGCGTTGAGTTCGCTCATCGCACCCTTCTAATGGGTGAGGATTGCCCTTACTAAGAATGTCGTCTATTATCTTATTCCATTTCTGGACTTTGGGGCCATATCCGGCAGACCCCAAGCGATGATGGTATTTGTTCTTTTTTGCAAGCTCTGACCTAGTTGCACTTAGAGCTTTAGCATCAGGTGTGCTCTTTTGACGAACAAACTCTTGCCACTGAGCTTGTGTGATTTTTCCCATCTTCCTCGGGCTAGGGACCTTATTGGCCTTAACATAAGCATTCATTTCACTCTTCCAGCATCGAAACTTCTTGCCGCAAGAGACCAATGTTGCTTTCTTTACAGCTTCTTCTGTGCCTTTCGGGAACTTGAATTGTTTCTTTATCTTTTCCCACAACTCATTCTTGGTCTGCTCGGGTAATTTCCTCCAATTCTCGGTTGTGATCGGCACAACCTCCCTAACAAGAAAACCGCATGCATTACGGTACTTGGTAACTGAATCCAGTGGTTCTTGGGGAAGCCCACTTGGACCGACCCTTGTTATGTACATGATGCGGTCCAATAGACCCTTATTGGGACCTCGTTGCCCTCGTTTCCGCTTGAGTGAAGCTGAGGATTCATCCATTGGTGAACCTTCTGCGGTTTTAGGAGCCGATGTCACCTCATTGTCTTCGAGATTAATCTAGGTAGAAAAAAATTATAAGACTTCGTATACTTGACAACCAACATTAACTTGAACTGCTGAAGTTAAGATTCGTGATCCATACCTCGTCGGCAGGATCATATTCCGGGTCTAGATCCACTGAAGTCTTTTTAATTTTTATATTCGGAAAAGGATCCGAAGGACTGTGATAGGAGCCTGAACTGCTGGAGTCAGTAAACTCCATATTGTCTTCTTTGTTGTTACAATCAGGACCAGTCTTCTTAGGGCTTTCCATGCTAGATCTAATAAGACAAAAAATCTAATAAATGGCATAACTAAATTTGGTCATATTTAAAACAAATTTTCTCAATTTTGGCTCAATTAAGTAAATTTAGCCAAAACACATTTTTGAAGTTATATAGGTCTAACTAAATTCTTGTATCATAGAGATCGGCATCATATGCTCAGACTCCATCGCCACACCTAGTGTTACCTAGATATGGGCGTGAGGATGCTCCTGGCATCACAAATGAGTTGGCCAGCAACTTTTGTTTGGCTTCAGAGCTAAATATAGCATAACTTTGGTAGCTCAGATTAGGTACAATTGCTAAAATGAAGCTGATGGAGCCACAAGTGCAGACATCTTTGGTAGCACAGATTAGCTACAATTGCTCAAATGAAACTTAGAGAAATAAAAGCAAACTTAGCCAAACTTAGTCTAGCATAGCTAACTCTAAGCAAAAGTAGCCAAATATAGCTAAATATAGCATAACTTAGTCAAAATTAGTCAAGTATAACTATATCTAATGTAACTTAGCCAAAATTAGCCAAATTTGGTCAACTTAACCAAATATAGCTAAATCTTGCCCCTAATAGAGAATTATGTGGCATATGCAAGGCCGATGACAGAAATAGGGAATATACTGCTGTTACTAGAGTCTAGAATCATGTTTACCACTAATGTGTCGGAACAGTTTCAGACACACAGAACCAACTACCAATTTATCGTGATATAACCATCCACATAAATCTTGCCCCACCGAACCCTAACCAAAGATGCCACCGAACTTGACAGTTTTTCGAATTCCACCGAACCCTAACCAAGGATGCCTACCATTATCTAATTCCCGAACCCTAACCAAGGATATGCAAGGCGGCAGCGAGGGCGGGGAGGGAGGCGGCACGGCGAAGGAGGATGGAAGGTCGAAGGGTTTAGGGTTTACCTTGAAGCTCGGCGGTGACGGAAATGGCTTCGCTCGGCGTACCTGGAAGTGAGGAGGGCGAAGCTCGGCGGCGACGGCGAAGCTCGGCGACGACGGCGAAGCTCGGCGACGGCGAAGCTCGGCGGCGTACCTGGAAGTGACGAGGGGGAACACTTGGCGGCAAACGAAATTTTGGCAGCCTAACGGCGTCTAAGTGTTTCGCCCGGGTTAGGTTTTTCCAATGCTGCCGAGGGGTATATATAGACTCACATTTTCTCAGGCGGATTTTAAGTACCGACCGTCAGGGAAGAATGTTATCTCAGTCGGATTTTACTTACCAACCGTCTGAGAAGATACAATTATCTCAGGCGGTTGGTTAGTAACACCCGTCTGAGAAGATACAATTATCTCAGGCGGTTGGTTAGTAACACCCGCCTGAGTTAAACATGAAGATATTTACTTCTTAATTTGATGAACGCCTACATAAAGACCCCTCACCAACCGGGATGAGGATCCCCTGACTTAATCAGCGGTCACTGACATGTGGACCCGGTCCCACACGTCAGTGACCATGTCACGCGTGCGCGACCTTTCTTTTCCCCGAGGTGCGACCTTTCTTTTCCACTCCGCGCGGCCTTAAAGACCCAACACCACTATGGCTCACAAGCGCATCGCTCACTTTGAATCCTCTTGTTTTCTTCGTCTTCCTCCGCTCCGACGACCCAACACCACTATGGCCGACCTTCCGCCGCCAAGCCCTCCGAGGGAGCCACCTTGCAAGAAACAATGTTGCAGCTCCCCCGAGAAGATCAACGCCGAGCAGCGCCTCCTCATGGCGCGAGAGGCGTACAACAATACGTCTCGCGCCATGAGTGCCTTGGGGCTGGGTACCCTTCCAGAGTACTCCCTCCGGTGTACAAAATATTGTCGTTTTGGACATGTTCTCGCATACCAAGGAAGCATTAAATAGATTTCTTTCTTTTATAATACAACTCTCCTTAGTGGTCCGAGTGGTCTTCTTCACGTTTTTCCAGCCAATCTGATGCAAGTTTGATTCCTAGGTACACGCTATCCCATTTTTTACACTATTTTCCATGGCATGCAGTGTAAAACGACAATTTTTTGTGCACTCTTAGCTCTAGTGTAGAACGACAATATTTTGTACACCGGAGGGAGTATACTGGAATGGGTACCTTGGGCCACTACCTCTACGCCCTCGTGGGGGTGGCTGATCGTCTCGACATTCTGTTCGCGACGATGGCCCAGGTTCTTGGCCCCCAGGGCCGTAGAACGCTGGTGGAGGCGACGGCTAGCAACCTCGGGGTTGCACCGCCGGTGCAGCCGGTGCAGCCGGTGCAGCCGGTGCAGCCGGTGCAGCCGGTGCAGCCGGTGCCGGAGTCGCCGCCGGAGGACGAGGAGGAGGAGATGGAAGAGGAGTAGGAGTAGGATTTAATTAGTTTTTCTTTTTGTTGTTTTTAGTTGCTTCTGTTTTGTAAATATTGTTAATGAATGAAATCTATCTTTTTTCATCTATGTGATTGAATATTACTTGTGTATCTTTTGTGTTCTTGTGTGTTCTTGTGTAAATATTGTGCATCTTGTGTGTTCTTTTGTGAGATGTGCATATTGTTAATGAATGAGTATCTTGTGTGTTCTTGAACTGTGTGAATGATTGAATATTGTTAATGGATGTAGTGTGTTCATCGTTAATTAAAATTTCACGTCTGAGAAGAAATTAATTTGATATTTACCAAAACATTACAATGTCAGCTATACAAGTTTTAAAAATATTTTGTTCATGTGGTAGATGTTAATTTTATACAAATGTAGAAGAAAGAATCATCGAATTTGGACACAATTTGCAGAATCTAAACATGTTTGAGTATTTATATTGGAATCTAAATAAAAAAGAAGCAAGGGATAAGGGAACTGAAGAACAGTATCGGGCATTATCTCAGGCGGTTGTTAAGCAATAACCGCCTGTGAAGATATTTACTTCTTCTTATTTAATATTCTTGATTAAATTTGGTCCTTTAAAAAGGCAAAAATCCACCTTCTTGTAATATTATTGATAAGTAAAGGTTACCATTAAATTTCACTTCATAAATCCTTTGAAATTGGTCAGAACATAAAAAACATACAACAAATGCTATTTTTCATTTTTCTATCTTGATGAATATAATGCTTTTTTCATTTATTTTTTCAGTGGACATTTTTAATCATCATACCAACATCTAGGAATTTTTTCATATTTTTTTAAATTTTTTGGAATCAATGTGTGTTCATAATTTGATGAATGCCTCATATGAATATGAGCATTTAGTTAGAATGGTGGATAATTTGAAGTTTGACATGTTGGAATGCTTTTAAAAAAATTAAAAGAATTCATACATGTATAAATTATACAAATATGTTCATACCAACAATTTTGAGTGAAGGAACCTTTTTTTTTATGAGATACACAAATGTGAATAATATGTGAGTAGAAATTAATTTGATATTTACCAAAACATTACAATGTCAGCTATACAAGTTTTAAAAATATTTTGTTCATGTGGTAGATGTTAATTTTGTACAAATGTAGAAGAAAGAATCATCGAATTTGGACACAATTTGCAGAATCTAAACATGTTTGAGTATTTATATTGGAATCTAAATAAAAAAGAAGCAAGGGATAAGGGAACTGAAGAACAGTATCGGGCATTATCTCAGGCGGTTGTTAAGCAATAACCGCCTGTGAAGATATTTACTTCTTCTTATTTAATATTCTTGATTAAATTTGGTCCTTTAAAAAGGCAAAAATCCACCTTCTTGTAATATTATTGATAAGTAAAGGTTACCATTAAATTTCACTTCATAAATCCTTTGAAATTGGTCAGAACATAAAAAACATACAACAAATGCTATTTTTCATTTTTCTATCTTGATGAATATAATGCTTTTTTCATTTATTTTTTCAGTGGACATTTTTAATCATCATACCAACATCTAGGAATTTTTTCATATTTTTTTAAATTTTTTGGAATCAATGTGTGTTCATAATTTGATGAATGCCTCATATGAATATGAGCATTTAGTTAGAATGGTGGATAATTTGAAGTTTGACATGTTGGAATGCTTTTAAAAAAATTAAAAGAATTCATACATGTATAAATTATACAAATATGTTCATACCAACAATTTTGAGTGAAGGAACCTTTTTTTTATGAGATACACAAATGTGAATAATATGTGAGTAGAAATTAATTTGATATTTACCAAAACATTACAATGTCAGCTATACAAGTTTTAAAAATATTTTGTTCATGTGGTAGATGTTAATTTTATACAAATGTAGAAGAAAGAATCATCGAATTTGGACACAATTTGCAGAATCTAAACATGTTTGAGTATTTATATTGGAATCTAAATAAAAAAGAAGCAAGGGATAAGGGAACTGAAGAACAGTATCGGGCATTATCTCAGACGGTTGTTAAGCAATAACCGCCTGTGAAGATATTTACTTCTTCTTATTTAATATTCTTGATTAAATTTGGTCCTTTAAAAAGGCAAAAATCCACCTTCTTGTAATATTATTGATAAGTAAAGGTTACCATTAAATTTCACTTCATAAATCCTTTGAAATTGGTCAGAACATAAAAAACATACAACAAATGCTATTTTTCATTTTTCTATCTTGATGAATATAATGCTTTTTTCATTTATTTTTTCAGTGGACATTTTTAATCATCATACCAACATCTAGGAATTTTTTCATATTTTTTTAAATTTTTTGGAATCAATGTGTGTTCATAATTTGATGAATGCCTCATATGAATATGAGCATTTAGTTAGAATGGTGGATAATTTGAAGTTTGACATGTTGGAATGCTTTTAAAAAAATTAAAAGAATTCATACATGTATAAATTATACAAATATGTTCATACCAACAATTTTGAGTGAAGGAACCTTTTTTTTTATGAGATACACAAATGTGAATAATATGTGAGTAGAAATTAATTTGATATTTACCAAAACATTACAATGTCAGCTATACAAGTTTTAAAAATATTTTGTTCAGGTGGTAGATGTTAATTTTATACAAATGTAGAAGAAAGAATCATCGAATTTGGACACAATTTGCAGAATCTAAACATGTTTGAGTATTTATATTGGAATCTAAATAAAAAAGAAGCAAGGGATAAGGAAACTGAAGAACAGTATCGGGTATTATCTCAGGCGGTTGTTAAGTAATAACCGCCTGAGATAAATATTTTCTTTGACGGTTATTAAATACCAACCGCCTGTGAAGATATTTATTTCTTAATTAATATAACCCATAGAGTACAACACGTTATGGGAGAACAGGTCATACTCGCGCTCAATCCTACAGTTCTCAGTACAGAAGACGGTCTCGGACCACCCTCGCCTGCCGCAGCGGGCAGGCCCCTGGTTCCCCCCTGTTGGGCAGCGGCAAACGCCATCGTCAATGTCGGGCAGTGCCACCGGCGGCGGTCCGGGAGGAGGCCTACGCAGTAACCTCCAGCTCACGAAAATGTCGAGCCTCTGCATGGCTTGATTCCGACACTGGCAACACTCATTGTTGGTCCTCTTCATCGCGACGGACCCGACCGTGTTGTCGCCGATGTGGGCCTCGCCTTCGACCTGCCGGATATACTCGAGGGCATCGCGGTCCCCGCGGTCGGCGTCGTAGCAGAGCATGGCGAGGACGTAGGCCGCCACCTTGTGGCCGTTCGCGGCCGCCCGGGCAAGGAACTGGGTGCCCTGCTGCGCCTGCGCGCGGCCGTAGTTGAAGACGAGGTCGAACCCGGTGACATAGCACGCATGAGGGTTGCCCACGTTGGCCAGGCGCTCCACGAGGGCGTCGTAGCTCCCGTTCCCGTGCCGTTGGAACCACTCCCAGCTGCTCTCGCGCTCCAGCGCCACGCGCCTGCCGACGGTGGGATCACGGCACGCTGCGTGCATGGCCTTGCAGGTGGCGCGCAGACTGGAGAGGTCGTCCATGGGCTGGGTGGAGGTTGCGGCGACCCACCCCGCGATCAGGACCGCAATATCGTGCGGCAAGGGGAACTCCATGGGCTTATCTTAGGCGATTAGTAAGTAACACCTGTCCCCGAGATAAATATATTCTCAGGCGGTTGGTAAGTACCAACCGCCTGAGAAGATGTTAATTAACTGACGCGCCGCATGAGGTCTGTGGAGAAGTTAAGAAGCCGTGGTGCAGGGATGCGTGCGATGGAAGGATCTCTGAAGATCGTCTTCCACAGTGGTTTAATTGTGCACCGCACGAGGGCTGCAAAGAGTTCAATGTGCAATGAACAAAATATTTTGTTCAGTCGGTAGATGTTAATTTTATACAAATGTAGAAGAAAGAATCATCGAATTTGAACACAATTTGCAGAATGTAAACATGTTTGAGTATTTATATTGGAATCTAAATAAAAAAGAAGCAAGGGATAAGGAAACTGAAGAACAGTATCGGGCATTATCTCAGGCGGTTGTTAAGCAATAACCGCCTGTGAAGATATTTACTTCTTCTTATTTAATATTCTTGATTAAATTTGGTCCTTTAAAAAGGCAAAAATCCACCTTCTTGTAATATTATTGATAAGTAAAGGTTACCATTAAATTTCACTTCATAAATCCTTTGAAATTGGTCAGAACATAAAAAACATACAACAAATGCTATATATGTTAAGAAGCCGTGGTGCAGGGGACGCGCCGCACGAGGTCTGCGGAGAAGTTAAGAAGCCGTGGTGCAGGGGACGCGTGCGACGGAAGGATCTCTGAAGATCGTCTTCCACAGTGGTTTAATTGTGCGCCGCACGAGGTCTGCAAAGAGTTCAATGCGCAATGAACAAAATATTTTGTTCAGTTGGTAGATGTTAATTTAATACAAATGTAGAAGAAAGAATCAGCGAATTTGAACACAATTTGCAGAATGTAAACATGTTTGAGTATTTATATTGGAATCTAAATAAAAAAGAAGCAAGGGATAAGGAAACTGCAGAACAGTATCGGGCATTATCCCAGGCGGTTGTTAAGTTATACCCGCCTTAGATAAACGTATTTGTAGACGGTTGTTAAGTACCAACCGCTGTGAAGATCTTTACTTCTTTTTTCTCAGGCGGTTTATAAGTAATAACCGCCTGAGATAATCATTTTTGAAATTACAATATGTTATTTAACGGCCTGAGAAGTGTTAATTAACTGACGCGCCGCACGAGGTCTGCGGAGAAGTTGAGAAGCCGTGGTGCAGGGACGCGTGCAAGGATCTCTCAAGATCGTCTTCCACAGTGGTTTAATGGTGCGCCGCACGAGGTCTGCAAAGAGTTCAATGCGCAATGAACTAAATATTTTGTTCAGTTGGTAGATGTTAATTTAATACAAATGTAGAAGAAAGAATCATCGAATTTGAACACAATTTGCAGAATGTAAACATGTTTGAGTATTTATATTGGAATCTAAATAAAAAAGAAGCAAGGGATAAGGAAACTGCAGAAGAGTATCGGGCATTATCCCAGGCGGTTGTTAAGTTATACCCGCCTTAGATAAACATATTTGCAGACGGTTGTTAAGTACCAACCGTCTGTGAAGATTTTTACTTCTTTTTTCTCAGGCGGTTTATAAGTAATAACCGCCTGAGATAATCATTTTTGAAATTACAATATGTTATTTAACGGCCTGAGAAGTGTTAATTAACTGACGCGCCGCACGAGGTCTGCGGAGAAGTTGAGAAGCCGTGGTGCAGGGACGCGTGCAAGGATCTCTCAAGATCGTCTTCCGCAGTGGTTTAATTGTGCGCCGCACGAGGTCTGCAAAGAGTTCAATGCGCGGGAAACGAACCGCTCCCTCGTCTACTCCGCACAGACCTATATAAGGCGCGTCGTCGGTTATGGACAAGCACAAAACTTTTCTCCACTCCTTTCTTCTTCTCCTAGCCCGCCGCCGATTAACCACCACAGCCATGGCCAGCCTTCCACCACCTAGCCCTCCGAGTCAGCCATGCAAGCGGATACGCTGCACCTCCCCCGAGAGGGTGAATGACGACCAGCGCGTTCCACCGCCGGTGCAGCCGGAGCCACCGGTACAGCCGGAGCAATCGGCTCAGCCGGAGAAGCCGACCCTCTCTCCTGCTGCATCGTCGCCGGAGGAGGAGGAGGAGGAGGAGGACGACTTCGACGACGACGACGATGATGACGATGATGACGACGAGTCGTCCTCCGACGACGGCGACGACGAGTCGTCCTCCGACGACGGCGACGACGAGTCGTCCACCGACGACGGCGACGACGAGTCGTCCACCGACGACGGCGACGACGAGTCGTCCACTGACGACGGCGACGATGACGACGGCGACCACCACCATGGTGACGACTACGACGACGACGACGACGAGTCGGAGGAGGACCGCTTGGCTTGGTTTGAGAAGCTGGCGGAGAGGATGGAGGAGGCGGGGCCGTAGTGTAGTTTTAGGATTTCAATCAAGTGTTCTTGTACATTTTTCTTGTGTTTTGTACATATTTCAATCAAGTGTCAATGAATACTGGTGGATAATTTGAAGTTTGACATGTTGGAGTGCTTTTAAAAAAATTAAAAAAATTCATACATGTATACAAGTTTTAAAAATATTTTGTTCAGTTGGCATTATCTCAGGCGGTTGTTAAGTAATACCCGCCTGAGATAAAAATCTTCCCTGGCGGTTATTAAGTACCAACAGCCTGTGAAGATATTTACTTCTTAATTAATAAACATCATCTCAGGCGGTTGCTAAGTAAAACCCGCCTGCGATAAAGTTAAAAACCGCCTGTGAAAAACCTACGTCTATATAAGGACCCCTCACCGCAGTCAAAACGCAACCCTGGAGAATTTATATCGACGCCGCCAGGCTGTTGAAATTTCCCCTGCGCCGCGCCGCCGCTCCGCCGCCCAGCCCATACTGCCGCGCCGCCGCTCAACCCCGCACCGCCACTTCTCCACCCAGCCGGCCCACCGTGCTGACGCCTCTGCAAGGTAAATGTAGTTTCCTTACTTTTTCTTTGTATATTTTCATTAGCTGATAAGCTGTTAGTTTTGTGTGTTCTGGTATATGGATTCTGTCCTTTTGCATGTGTAAGGACTATGGATTGTGTTCTGGTATATTGATGTATGGACTATATGGATTGTTTCCTTTTTGTACCTATTATGTGACATGAATATGATGTTTAATTAACAGATGCTATTGTAATATATATAAGATGCATCTGGGCCTTGTTTCCCGATATAACGGACTGGATCCCACCCAGACCTAGCCCATGCTGCTGGGCCTGTTTCCCCCTTTGACTCCGTCCGCCTCAAGACGTCGCCCGTCTCCTACATTAGTCGCCCTAATCATACTTGTTATGTCTCTGTAAATTCATTTTATAGAAGACCTTTAGAGAATATTTGTGGCCAAATTTTGTAAATCTGACAAAAAATTCTATTATTGAAGCATGGACCGTCGAGCGTGGATGTATAACATGCCAAGACCCGATCCTATGTACATTCGTAATGTTGCAAATTTTATTGAAGCATCCAAGAGACATGCGAAGTTGCAAAAGATAGATGACATATTATGCCCATGTATCGACTGCGAAAATAAGATTGCTTGGACGGATACTATAGTAATCCAATCTCATTTGGTGAAAAGAGGTTTCAAAAATAACTACACAATATGGACAGAGCATGGTGAGTTAGATACACATGATGTGGATAAAGATGATGAGAGAGGCTCAGATGATGATAATGTTCATATCGATGATGGTAGTGACAATCAAGCTGGTGATGATGATGATGAGTTCGATTGTGAGGAGATGTTGCGTCACATTGAACCATATGTACTGACTTCTATGGGAGCAAGCAAAGGCTTAAGTAAAATGGAGACATTGCAGAATGCGGCCACAGAGCTTTTATATGATGAATCAAACGGTTGTGATAAAGAGTTTACTACATTGCGTGCAGTCTTAGAACTACTAAAGTTGAAAGCTACGCACGGATGGTCCGATTGTAGTTTCTCTGATCTTTTGAATCTTCTGGCAGAAATTCTTCCAAATCCAAATAAACTGCCTAGAAGCACTTATAAAGCGAAGAAACTTCTTTGCCCGATGGCACTAGGTGTGACAAAAATACACGCTTGTGTGAACCATTGTATTCTGTATCGCAAAGAGCATGAGCTCGCAACTAGATGCCCCATTTGTGGTGTCAGTAGATATAAGAAGGACTACAATCACCAGTATGTTACCAACATGAAAAAGACTCAGAAGAATAAGAAGTTTATTATTGGTCCTGAAGGTGACGATGACGATACTTCTGGCGATGCAGACGGAAAGAATAAGAGAAAAATTCCTGCATTGGTGATGTGGTACCTTCCGGTAATTGATCGCTTGAAGCGTTTGTTCTCAAACCCTAGGGAGGCTGAACTTATGCGTTGGCATTCCGAGGAACGCAAGAAGAATGAAAAACATATACGACACCCTGGTGATGCAACGCAGTGGAAAAATTTTGATATTCAGTATCCAGAATTTGCGAAGGAAATCAGAAATGTGAGGTTTGCCTTGGGTACAGATGGAATGAATCCGTTTGGTGAAAAAAGGAGCATACACAGCACATGGCCCGTGGTCTTAACTATGTACAACCTACCGACGTGGTTGTGTCACAAAAGGAAATATATCTTATTATCTGTTCTTATCCAAGGTCCGAAACAACCCGGCATCGAAATTGATGTGTTCTTGGAACCTTTAATGGAAGATATGGCGAAATTGTGGAATGAAGGGGTACGTACATGGGATGAGTACAAGCGGGAGTATTTCACGCTAAGAGCAATGATATTCGTTACCGTGCATGATTATCCCGGACTGTTTACATTATCGGGACAAATGAAAGGGAAGAAAGGTTGCGTTAGGTGCGTGGATAGAACTGGATATCTATACCTCACTTCATCCAGAAAGACGGTGTACATGAGACATCGACGGTTCTTGACAGATACACACAAGTATAGGAAGATGAAAGAACAATTTGATAACAAAATCGAAAAAGATACTGCACCGAAACCTTACAGTGGAAAACTTGTGTTTGAAATGGTCAAGAACATTCATATTGCTTTCGGTAAGGGAAAAAAGAGTAAAGGAATTAAGAGAAAGAAAAGTACATCTTCGGATGATACAACTGACATGGCTTTCAAGAAACAATCAATTTTTTTCAAGTATCTTCCGTATTGGAAGAATCTGGAATGTTGCCATAGTATTGATTTGATGCACGTTACAAAGAATGTATTTGACAGCATCATTGGGACCTTGCTGGACATGCCGAGGAAGACAAAGGATGGATTAAATTCACGTATGGACCTAGTAAATCTTGATTTGAGACCAGAGCTTCATCCAGTAGAAAAGGCGAACGGGAAGCATTACCTTCCCCCAGCCAGCTACAACTTGACGCTAGAAGAGAAAAAAGCAATTTGCGAATGCTTGCGTGGGATCAAAGTTCCCACAAGTTTCTCATCCAATATCCGCAAACTAGTCTCGATGAAAGACTTGTCTTTATTCGGTTATAATTCTCACGACTGTCACATGATGATGACAGTTTTCCTTGCCATTGCAATAAGAGTAATCAAACCTGAGCATATAAAAGTTGTCATCACACGTTTGTGTTACTTCTTCAATGCAGTATCGCAAAAGGTGATAGCACGTGAAGATTTAGACTATCTGAAAACATACATCGTCGAGACAATGTGCAAGCTTGAGATGTGTTTCCCACCATCCTTTTTTGATATGCAAGTACACCTAATCATACATCTTGTTGATCAGATAAAAGCATTGGGGCCACTATATTTACATCATATGTTTTCGTTGGAGAGATATTTAGGAGTATTAAAAGGTTATGTGCGGAACCGTGCTCACCCAGAGGGTTCAATTATGGAAGGATACACCACTGAAGAAGTGATTGAGGGTTGCGCTGATTACATCAAAGATGGAAAATCGATAGGTGTGCCTATACCGGTACATGAGGGTAGACTACGTGGGAGAGGCAAAGTGGGTAAGAAAACTTTTATTGTTCAAGATTACAAGAATGTACACCGTGCACATTTTGGTGTACTACAACAGCTCGCAATAGCTGAGCCGTACATCGAGGAACACCAAATTGAGCTTCGTGATAAAAACCAAGACCGCAAAGAGGACTGGATCATGAAAGAGCACAGAAGATGTTTCACTGAATGGTTAATGGACAAAAATATATCATACGGAAACACTATAGAAGAGGCAACAATGAAAAAGTTAGCTTGTGGCCCATCTGCTTTGGTAACATCATGGCAAGCATATGACATCAATGGTTACACATTTTACACTAAAGAAAAAGACGGTAAGAGTGTTGCACAAAATAGTGGTGTTCGTATTGAGGCTTATGATTCGCAAGGGCAGAAGACCACATACTTCGGGTTCATAGAGGAAATATGGGAACTCGATTATGGCGAAAGAATGGTAATGCCCGTATTTAAGTGCCAATGGGTCAAACATCCTGATGGTTTGAAAGTGGACAATTACGGACTGACACTGGTAGACTTGAATAAAGTGGGTTACAAAGATGACCTGTGGGTTCTCGCCGATAATGTTGCACAAGTTTTTTATGTTCAAGATCCAGAAACTGAGAAGTTGCACGTAGTTGTTTCTGGAAAGCAAAATATTGTTGGGGTTGACAATGTGGGAGATAATGAAGAGGAATATAATCAGTATGAAGAGATGTACCTTTTCACCGAACCAGAAAACATCAAGCGCGTAGAGAGAAGCATTAAAAAGAATTTGAAACCCTATATGCGAGAAGATGTCAATGCTGGAAAAAATGTATATAGCAATGCGAGATGATATATATTGTATATATTTGTATCTTCTGAAATCAACTTAGAACAATGTTGGTATATGGATTGTGTCCTTTTGCATTTGTGTACATATGCGTTTGGACTCAATGATTTGGAAGTTTGGAAGCTTGGTCTTTCTTCAGATAATGATGTCTCGGGCGTGTAGCCGATTGAAGGAGGAGCGCTTGGCGTGGCGCAAGAACCATCCCCATGTATGTACATATGGCACACCGGTCACATGGTTGTATATACATATGTATCTGTAATGGACTGATGAACTTAACTGTAGTTTGTTTTTCCGTGTTGTTTGTTTTTGGTATTTTCAATTTCTCCGCGTAGGGTTTCTCTGCGAAGCCTGAATCGGGAGATTTATTGAAGTGGCAGTGCATCGTCCCCGGTAAAGAAGGGGTAAGTCATGAAGAACAAGCACAATATGAGTTTAACTATCGTCCTCCTATTAATAAATTTCTTTTGCAGACTGAATGGGAAGATGGTTACTACCCCCTGACAATCTCCTTCTCTGAGGACTATCCCTTGGTGCCTCCAAGATGCTCCTTTCCATTTGGGTTCTTCCACCCAAATGTCCATCGTTCGGGAGCACTCTGCATCGGGATTCTTGATCAAGAGACTGTAAGATAGACCTATTTTGTTCATGTAATTATTACTTATAATTTTTGTCGAACTTATTTGAACTGGTTTCTTATATTGCTTAAATTATATTTCGTAGGGGTGGTGCAGTGCTTTTACAATCAAAACTATACTACTTGAAGTTCAGCGTTTGCTGCATCAGCCAAATGTGCCTGATGTTGAAAATGATTGCTATAATCTACTTATCAAGGTTAGATGACACTTTGACTTAGTGACCAATGTAGGTTATTCATTCCTCCTTCGACATTTGTTAATTTAAATAATGTCAATATTTTCAGGATCCAGCGGAATATAAGAGACGTGTTCGGGAGCAAGCAGGACGGTACAATTTAGATTGATCGATGGGAGCTTCATCGTCGATCTACAATGAATGTAGCATGATTTTTGTTCAGTGTGTAAAGAAATTATCTTTGAACAATTGTAAAGCCTCTAATGGTGTATTATCACAATTAAGCCAGCCTCACTGGTGATCGAGCATTTCCTATAATGCATTACTGTACTAGTATCCGCTAGCTCATCTGTGTTTTTTTCCTGATACAATTTTGCCTGCACGACTACATGCGGCTGTGATATATAATTGCAACTACATCCCTGTAATTTCAATGAAAACCGCTTATGATAATTAAACAATGACCGCCACTGAAAATACATGATCTTCTTAGGCCGTTGTTAATCAAGAACCGGCTATGAAGTTCATTGCATTACAGACGGTTATTAATTAAGAACCGCCAACGAAGATCATGTATTTACTCAGACGGTTGTTCCTTAAAATCCATCTGTGAAGTTCATTGCATTAGAGACGGTTATTAATCAAGAACCGCCAACGAAGATCATGTATTTACCCAGACGGTTGTTTCTTAAAATCCGTCTGTGAAGTTCATGGCATTGCAGGCGGTTAATAATTAATAACCGTCTGTGAAGATCATGTATTTACCCAGACGGTTGTTTCTTAAAATCCGTCTGTGAAGTTCGTTGCATTACAGGCGGTTCTTAATTAAGAACCGATTCTGAAGATCATGTATTTACCCAGACGGTTGTTTTTTAAAATCCGCCTGTGTTGTTCTTTCATCACAGACGGTTATTATATCATTCGTCATCACAGTCGCATATTTTTAAGGACCGCCTGTGTTTGAAAAATTGAGGCGCCTGTAAAAATGCTTTTTGTAGTAGTGCTCGCCGGCGCGGGAGAGCGTCGAGGAGCTGGACCAGAGGTACGCGCCTTACGCGCGGCGGGACGCGTACGGGCCAATGGGCCTGGAGCCCATTGGGGCGGCCGAGGCGGCACGGCTGGCGGTCGCGGCATTCGTTCTCGTCCCGCTCCGGCTCGTGGCGGGCGTGCTCGTACTTGTGGCCTACTACCTCGTGTGCCGCGTGTGCACGCTGCGGGTGGAGGAGCGGGAGGGCGGCGGCGAGGGGGACGGGTACGCGCGGCTGGAGGGGTGGAGGCGAGCGGTAGTGGTGCGGTGCGGTCGCGCGCTCGCTCGCGCCATGATGTTCATCTTCGGCTTCTATTGGATCAGGGAGTACGACTGCTGCTCCCTCCTCGCGGAGGTATAATGCTCAATGGTTCTACTTTCTCTGCTGCTTGCTTTCTTGATGCTTCATTCCTCTGATGAAATTGTTGATTACGTGCTTGCTGTGTTCGGTATGTGTGGCCTCCATTCAGTTTTCAATAATAACTGTAGGACAAGTTATAGAAGTTGTCCTGACATCATTAATTAAAAACCAGAGAGAGTATCTATCAACATTCATGAAGACTTGCTAGTTTGGTGTAGACTCTTACCACCTGTTGCATGCTATGCGTTTGTTTGAAGCGAAAACATTTCTAGATGTTGGAGATGTATTTGTGATAATGTGGTTTAAGTTCCTAGTTCAGCCGAATGTGATAATCCTATTGGTGGTCGTGTACTGCAGTCATTGGTTGTACCAAAGTATAATACCCATTTAGTTTAATTGTTTACGACTTGCTGTAGGTTTGACTCCTACTTGTCTTGGGTGCTCCGAATTGTGTTTGGTGATCTCTGTGCCTATATCATGTGCAGCTTTTGTGACTTCTTTTGTTTTTTTCAGGATGAGCATGTGGACCAGTCAAAAGAGTTGGAAAGGCCAGGGGTAATTGTATCCAATCATGTTTCTTATGTTGATATTCTTTATCACATGTCAGACTCTTTTCCAAGTTTTGTTGCCACGGTACTGCAAAACTACTAGCATGGTTTTGTCCAAATGATTGCTCGAGACTTGTAGTCTAAACAAATTGATTTTGACATGTCTCTTTTACGCGTGTCTATCCTTGAAGAGATCAGTGGGTAGATTGCCCCTAGTTGGTCTCATGAGGTACTAGCGTTTTCTACCATGTTTGGTGTTATGTTTTCCTCAGTTTTTTAGTTCGAAATAACAGCATCTTGTTTTAATTGTCAACCTGAATGGAGAAATATTTGTATTCATGTTTATTTAAGCTGGAATGCTGAATTAAGAAAATTGACCTGTGTTTTGCTATGCAGCAAATGTCTTGGATGCATTTTTGTTCAGCGGGAGTCAAAAACATCAGATTTCAAAGGCGTTTCAGGTATATGGTAGCAACACCCTTTTTTTTTAGCCTCTGCTGATAAGTACTTGCATTCTCATCATGGAGACTTTAGTATTTGTAATACAACATGATACTGTTGATGTTGGAAATCCGGCCTCCAAATTAGCTCTATGTTTCTGTTCAAGACTCCTGTACTGTTCTGGATGAACAATGCAGCGTGCCTGGAACTGAACTAGAAAGCGCAGAGATATCTGGATATACGAACAGAGAGGACAGAGCAGGGACAGAGGGAGCAATAGATCTGGAGAAGCAGGACATTTTGCACATCAATGTTCTAAGTCAGGCCTTGGTCAAGGAAGCAATGCTCAAAGACAAAACCCAAGACCCAATGGAGGACAGCCACAAGGGAATCGTGGACAACATAATTGTGCTCGTGGCAACGTGAACCATGTTTTTACGGAGGATGCTCAACATGTAGATGATGTGGTGATTGGTATGTTTCTCGCAAAGTCCAACTTGACGACTACGTTATTTGATTCTGGAGCATCGCATTCATTCATTGCATCGAAATATGTTGCCAAGTATAGTTTGTCTATCTTTCATATGAAGTTTACTCTTTTGATTAAGTATCCTAGAGGAGAGATGAGGACAAATATAGTATGTCCAAAAGTAAGCCTTAGAATAAAGAGGGTAGACTTCTTTGCCAACCTCATTGTTTTGGATTCTCAAGGATTGGACATTATACTTGGTATGGATTGGTTCAGGAAGCACAATAGAGTCATTGAATGTGCCACAAAGACAGTGAAGTTAACCAATGAGGAAGGGATCACCGTAGAATTTGAAGCATCTTAACATGAATAGAAGCAATTGAAGCTGAATCATATGGACGATGCCACAATGGAGGTGATTCCAGTGGTGTGTGAATTCTTGGATGTCTTTCCGGAATAGTTGTCAGGTATGCCACCTGACCGAGACATATAATTTGTTATTGAATTAATACCTAGAACTACACCTATAGATAAGAGGCCATATAGGACTCCTCCTAAGGAGTTAGCAGAGCTCAAGAAGCAGATTCAAGACCAACAAGAGAATGGTTTTATTCGCCCCAACTCTTCACCTTGGGGAGCGCCAGTTCTTTTCGTGGATAAGAAGGATGGATCGCAAAGGATGTGTGTGGATTACTGAGCTCTCAATGAGGTGACCATCAAGAACACGTATAATTTGCCTCACATAGAGAATTTGTTTGATCAAATGAAGGGTGATTGTGTCTTCTCCAAAATTGATTTGAGATCGGGGTATTTTCAAATGAAGATTAGACCATCGAACATACCCAAGAAAGCTTTTCGGACATGGTATGGATCTTATGAGTATACAGTTATGTCCTTTGGATTGACAAACGCACCTGCCTATTTTATGTACCTCATGAATAGGGTCTTCATGGAGTACTTGAATAAGTTCATTGTGGTGTTCATTGATGATATTATGATCTACTCGAGAAGCGAGGAGGAACATAAGGAACACTTGAGGCTCACATTGCAGAAGTTGAGAGAGCATCAATTGACAATTGTATGCCAAGTTCAACAAGTGCCAGTTTTGGTTGAAAGATGTGTCGTTTTTCGGTCATATCATCTCAGGAGGAGGAGTATCGGTCGACCCCGGCAAAGTGAGGGACGTGTTGAAGTGGGAACCGCCATAGAATGTAAAGGAGATATGATTTTTCCTGGAATGGCTTGATATTACCATCGATTTATCAAGGACTTTTCCAAAATAGCCAAGCCGATGACAGAACTGGTAATGAAGGGGAAATCATTCAATGGACTCAAGCTTGTCAATATAGTTTTGAGGAGCTAAAGAAGAGGTTAACTACAACCCCAGTTTTGGTATTGTCAGTTGTGAGCAAAAGTTTCGATATTTATTGTGATGCATCAAGATAAGGACTTGGATGTGTGCTCATGCAAGAAGGTCAAGTGGTTGCATATGCATCGAGACAATTGAAGAAACATGAGCAGAATTACCCAACACATGATATGAAACTTGCAGCCGTGGTACACGCATTGAAGATTTGGAGACATTACATACTTGGTCACAAGTGTGAAATTTACAAAGATCATAAGAGTCTCAAGTATATTTTCACATAAACGGATCTGAATTTTAGGCAACGAGGATCGTTGGAGCTTATCAAGGATTATCATGTGGGAATCAACTATCAACCAGGAAGGGCTAATGTAGCGGACGATGCCTTGAGTAGGAAAGGAGTAAGCCACCAGCTCACGGTTCAAGAATTGCTGATGAGGATATCACAACAATGGAGACACACATTGAACTGCAAGGACCAATCACAAGAGCACGAGCACAGTTAATAAATCAGTAGGTGAATTCGTTCCTGACTTCTTTTGCATGTGAGTTTGAAAATAGATTGCTATGTGATCATTTAATTGTTATTAGGAATAATGGATAAGATCAAAAAGTGAAGGAAAGAGGCCTTGGGAGCATGGAGAACCAGCTGAGACGTCCACAAGTTGATGGAAACAGTTTACAACTCGGACTCGAGTTCAACTTGGAGTCCAGGAGCAGTCCACCTTAAAACGGACGCCCATGAGGCATACGGACTCCGTTTTTGACGTTCTACGTATGAACGGAAAGAGGAGAAGATAGACTTTCCAATGGTTCTGGTCCCACCTCAAAATTTCTTTGGAGTCATTGGGGATCATCAAAACAATTCGAGTCTAGATTTCTCTCTGGTGCTACGCCACCGAATCGGGCCTTTGGGCCTTGTATCCCGTAAGAGTCCATTAGGGACGCATCTAATCGTGTTTTGGTCGAACCTAGCCTATAAATACTGCAGCCGCCGGTCATATTCGGTGTGTTTTTCTCAGATCAATAATATCACCGTTCTACGGTTTGTGAGATCGCAACTTCGCGATTTCAGATCGTGTTTTCGACGTTCTTGCTCGTGTTCTCGGTTGCACTTGCAGGGATTAGCCTTCTTAGCAAGGTAAAGCGTGTGCAGCACGATTCATAACCAACAGATCCGTGGTGTAGTGATTGCAGGGGTACTCAAACCGCTCGAGTGCCGCAGATCATCAACGTCGAGTTCTCCACCCCAATCGACATACCTTTCGGAAGATCGGGCCTAAACCTACTCATCAATTGCCATCCGATCTATGCAAGGAGTTTGAATGGTTGAATCTCATATTTGTGAATGAGATGGGGATGATGGAGTTAAATCCTACCTTGGAGCAAGAAATTTGAGAGGGTGAAATAAAAGATGAGGAAATTCTAGAGATCAAGGAAAGGACCCAAGAGGGAAGAGAATTTAGGTTTGATGAGGATGATCATAGTACCTTATGGCTTAGAAAGAGAATTGTCGTGCCTAATGTGAAGCATATTCGGGAGATAATATTAAAGGAGGCACATGACTCTGCATACTCAATTCATCCCGGTTGTACAAGGATGTACAAGGACTTGAAGACGTGTTATTGGTGGGCTAGCATGAAAAAGGACGTAGCTGAATATGTAGCTTTGTGTGATGTATGCCAATGAGTCAAGGTGGAATACCAAAGACCAGCTGGATTATTGCAGTCATTGAAGATTTCGGAATAGAAGTGGGAAGAAATTGGAAAGGAATTTATAGTTGGTTTACCGCTTCCCAGACTATAGTGCCTGCAGTTTCGTTTTTCAGTTTGCATTGTTGAGTTTGCATTCGTGTGGTCGAGTATTGTTGCTGGTTTAGCTTTGTGTTTTGGGTCCTAGTTATCGTGTTTCTTCCTTGTTGTCTTGCTATTCGACACCTATTCCACAATCCCTAAATAACAAACCGATCCACCACGTTCATTGGTTTGCCCTAGCTAGCCGCCTTGCGTGAACTCCTGCATCGCCAGCCCTAGATTAGGTGACAAACCCTTGTGCCACTCATCCTTGAATCCTCACACACCACCCCATTAGTTGTTGTGCAAATTTCTGACCGTTTTCATATCCGATTGCGAGTTCTATTATCAAATCGAGTTGGAATCAATATCTAAAAATCGTAACTCGGACAACCTACCTTAAAACGGCCATAACTTTCACATACGAACTCGAAATCGGGCGATTTTTTTTTCAAATTCATCTACACGAAATTTTGCATCTGATTTTCCGCCGCGTAGCCGCGTTCGGCGAAATTAGATTGCCAAAATTCCCCTCGGAAGATAGGCTATCCGGCCTCCGAAGTTTTAGCACGAATTTTAAAGAATATTCTTGATTTTCTATAGCCCGCATATTATATCGAATTGAGCTACAAATTTGTGTGCTTCATATCTTCGTGCTCCTGAGTAAAGAAAAAATATCAAAAAATATTACAAAAAAGAAAAAAAATAGTGAAGAGCACGCATATTAAAGCAATTGGCCTATACTACTTGTGCTGTGATTGTTGGTTATATCATTCTGTCTTCCTTTTGCCTTGCTACTTCCTTGTGTTGTTCTAGGCCTTAGAGCACTTGGTTGACCAGCAACAGTTTCCTAGATTGAATACTTATTCAACTTTGTTTACCTGTTAACGATTTTCTGCTTATTAGCCACCATATTGTGCCATCCAAGCTCCACATTTCTCCTGACCATAACAGGTACCTTTGCAATCACCGCACACTTCATTGGTTCATCTCACCGTCCACACCACCTGCTGTGTCGGTAAGAACACTTGTAAGAGCGTGGTAAGATGCTTGAGCAAGAGAGATTGTTTTTCTTCCACCTTTCACATTGTCACTGTAGTTGATAGGGATAACATATTTTTGTTGACTTTTGTTTCCTACTAACAATGGCAGGAGAAGACAATAATGACGAATGTGTTCAACATGCTGAGTTACGGGATATGATGAAGACCATGACAAATATGTTTGCCAAATACAACGCAGCAATGGAGGAGTCATTGGCGAACTTGACTCGCCAACTTGATGACCTTGCTCTTCGGATGAATACTTTTGAGGCCCGGTTGCCTCTCACTGGAAGACATGAAGACAATGCTTATGATGATATAGAAGATCACAACAATAAGCCAACACTACTACTTTATCGTCGAGGTATGTGAGGTAATAATCATCATAACAATTACAATCGTCCTCCTGATGATCCTTTTGCTAAAGTGAAATTTACTATACCCCTTTTTTCGGGTGCTTATGATGCTGAGACTTATCTTGATTGGGACATGACAGTAGAGCAAAAATTTAATGCCCATCTTGTTCCTGAACAACATAGAGTTCGTCAAGCCACTAGTGAGTTTAAGAACTTTGCTATCATATGGTGGAATGAACTTGTTAAAACTAGAAATGATCCTCCAACATGGGATAGATTAAGGGAAGCTATGTATGTTCGATTTGTTCCTCCATCTTTTCAGCGGGACTTTCGCAAAAAAATTGTAGTGCTTAGACCAAGGTAACATGTCCGTAGAGGAGTATCAAGAGTTACAAATGGGTATGCTGCGTTGTGGGGTAGTAGAGGACATGGATGATAAAATAGCTCGTTTTATGGGGGGTTGAGGCGTGAAATTCAGGACATTGTTGATTACAAGAAATATGATACTGTTAACAGATTGTTTCAGCTTGCTATGTTGGCAGGAAAAGAATTACAGGGCCGACAACAATAACAACAACGTAGGAGGAGCAACTTCACGCTGCGTTCGACATCTACACCATCCAAAACAGCACATCTTCGACCCCCCGTGCAGCGATTACACCATCAAATGGCGACCAACGAACTATACCTGCTGCTCCACCTTCTCGCGTGCCGGAAGGAAGCAAGGCGACATCATTCAAGCCTTCATCGCCCACTCCTTCTACAGATCGTACTTCCGACATTAAGTGTCACCACTGCCAGAGACTTGGTCATATGATGAGAGATTGCCCGAGCAAACGAGCATACATAGCACGCGACGATGGCGGGTATGATAGTACTTCGGATGTTGAAGATGAATATTCTCTTGTACTGAATTTACCGATCCAAACGATGAATGAACCGAAGAAGAGGTACTTGGTACAACGGCGACAGAGAACTATAGGAGCATCATTGTGCAGCGTGCCTTGAGCTCCAATGTGGAGACCGACGACAAGCTACAACGACACAACCTCTTCCACACGTTTCTCGTCGTCAAGGACTGCCGTGTACACACTATAATTGATGGATGTAGCTACAACTACTTGGTGAACACAGACGTCGTCAAGAAACTTGGTTTGACAACAAGAGCACACCCTGATCCGTACCACATTCAATGGTTCAAAAACAACGGTAAGGTTCGAGTAACACAAACAACGAGAATACATTTTTCAATTGGTTCTTACCATGATTTTGCTGATTTTGATGTTGTTCCTATGGATGCTTGTTCTCTTTTATTGGGTCGTCCTTGGGAATTTGATACAGATCCAATTCATCATGGTAGAACCAATAAATATACTCTCATGCATAAGAGAAAGAAAATCACTTTGCTCCCCATAACTCCTGCTATAATTGTGCATTTTGAGAAGAGTAAAATTCATGATGGCAAAGCAACAAAATTAGAATCTGAAAAACAGCAAGTTATTAAGTTAAAATTACCATCGTTGCTCGCAACTAAATCTGACCTTGCTGACTTATTCGATGCTAAGGGGATGTGCTATGATTTAGTTTGCAAAGAAGCCATGTTTTCACTTCATGAATTGTCTATTGCATTGCCCCTGCTGTTGTAACCTTTTGCAGGAGTTTGAGGATGTGTTTCCCTCTGAGCTACCCCCTGGTTTACCACCGATGAGAGGCATTGAACACAAGATCAATTTGATTCCAGGAGCAAGTTTGCCAAATCGTGCAGCATACAGGGCGAACCCACAGGAAACTAAGGAAATTCAGCGACAAGTCCAAGATCTTTTGGACCGCGGGTACGTTCGTGAAAGCCTTAGCCCTTATTCCATTCTTGTTCTTTTGGTTCATAAGAAAGATGGTAGTTGGCACATGTGTTTTGATTGTCGAGCGATTAATAACATCACCATTCGATATCGTTATCATATTCCTCGCTTAGATGAAATGCTTGATGAATTGAGTGGTGCAATCATCTTCGCAAAAATTGACTTGCATAGTGGTTACCACCAAATTAGAACGGCACTAGGAGATGAATGGAAAACTGCATTTGAAACCAAGTTTGGACTTTATGAGTGGTTAGTCATGCCTTTTGGTTTAACTAATGCACCCACCACCTTTATGCGTTTAATGAACGAGGTTTTACGTGCTTTCATTGGGAAATTTATGGTGGTTTACTTCGATGATATCCTCATTTACAGCAAGTCATATGATGAACATCTTGATCATTTACGTTCTGTTTTTACTGTTTTGAGAGATGCACGTTTGTTTGGTAACCTCAAAAAGTGCGTCTTTTGCACCAATCGAGTCTCGTTCCTTGGCTACGTCGTTTCCTCGCAGGGAATTGAGATGGATGAGGCTAAAATTGAAGCAATCACCAGCTGGCCAACCCCAACAACCGTTACGCAGGTTCGTAGTTTTCTTGGTCTTGCACGTTTTTATCGGTGTTTTGTGCGGGATTTCAGCACCATTGCAGCACCTTTACATGACTAACAAATAAGGGATTGCCATTTCGATGGGGCGAACAGCAGCAACAAGCTTTTGATGCTCTCAAATTGAAGTTTACACAAGCACCATTGCTACAACTTCCTGATTTTGACAAGACCTTTGAGCTAGAATGCGATGCAAGCGGCATTGGTATTGGAGGCGTTCTCATACAAGGAGGTAAAACCGTTGGTTTCTTTAGTGAAAAACTTCATGGTCCTTCTCTAAATTATTCCACTTATGATAAGGAATTGTATGCCTTAGTGCGAGTGTTACAAACTTGACAATATTATCTTTGGTCTAAGGAGTTTGTCATACATTCCGATCATGAATCATTGACGTATCTTAAGTGTCAAACCAATATGAATAAACGACATGCTAAATGGATTGAGTTCATAGAGTCTTTCCCATACATCATCAAGCATAAGAAAGGGAAGGAAAATGTCATTGCCGATGCATTATCTAGACATTATACCATGCTGTACCAACTTGATCATAAAATCTTTTATTTGGAAACAATAAAAGCATTATATCCTACTGATTTGGACATCAAAGATGATTTTGAAAATTGTAGAGAAGAAAGAACTTGGAATAAATATGTGTTGCGAGAGGATCTCCTCTATCGTGCTAACAAGCTATGCATTCTAGCTAGCTCCATTCGTCTATTACTTTTGCAGGAAGCACATGGAGGAGGTTTGATCGGACATTTTGGAGTGAAGAAAACTGAAGACGTGTTGTCCACACATTTCTTTTGGACAAAGATGAGGCGTTATGTCGAGCACTACGTGTCACGATGCACTACTTGCAACAAAGCTAAGTCTCGCCTCAACCCACATGGTCTTTATATGCCTCTTCCTGTTCTTAGTGTACCTTGGGAGGATATTTCTATGAACTTTGTTTTGGAATTGCCTAGGACTAAGAGGGGGAGGGATAATATTTTTGTAGTTAATGACCGTTTTTTCCAAAATGGCACACTTTATATCTTGTCATAAGAATGATAATGCCTCACACATTGCTGATTTATTTATGACGGAAATTGTCCGTTTACATGGTGTGCCAAATACTATTGTTTCTGATCGTGATGCAAAATTTTTAAGTCATTTTGGAGAACTTTGTGGTATAAATTGGGAACCAAGTTGCTGTTTTCAACTACATGTAACCCACAAACGGATGGACAAACCGAGGTAGTTAATCGTACTTTAACCACTATGTTGCGGGCTATCTTGAAAACAAATTTGAAGTTGTGGGAGGAGTGTTTACCACATATAGAATTTGCTTACAATAGACCCATTCACTCCACGACAAAGGTAAGTCCATTCCAGGTAGTGTATGGTTTCAATCCTCGTGCTCCTATTGATTTACTACCTTTGCCTCCTTCTGAAACTATAAATTTGGATGCTACACAATGATCTGAATTCATTCTTAAGATGGATGAAACTACAAAGAAAAATATTGAAAAGATGAATGAGAAGTATAGGATTGCAGGTAGTAAAGGTAGAAAGGAAGTAAAACTTGAACTGGGTGATTTGGTGTGGTTACACTTGAGAAAAGAGCGATTCCCTAACTTGAAAAAATCTAAACTTATGCCACGAGCTGCTGGTCCTTTTAAGATTGTTGAAAAGATTAATGATAATGCATATAATCTTAAATTGCCTACCGATTTTTGGTTTAGTCCTACATTTAACATTTCAGATTTACGATTGTACTTGGGAGAAGAAGATGAACTTGAGTCCAGAACGACTTCAATTCAAGAGAGGGAGGATGATGAGGACATCACAACAGCGGAGACACACATTGAACTGCAAGGACCAATCACAAGAGCACGAGCACGGTTAATAAATCAGCAGGTGAATTTGTTCCTAACTTCTTTTACATGTGAGTTTGAGAATAGATTGCTATGTGATGATTTAATTGTTATTAGGAATAAAGGAGAAGGTCAACAAGTGAAGTAAAGAGGCCTTGGGAGCATGGAGAACCAGCTGGGACATCCACAAGTTGATGGAAACAGTTTACAACTCGGACTCGAGTTCAACTCGGAGTACAGGAGCAATCCAGCTTAAAACGGAAGCCCAGGAGGCATACGAACTCCATTTTTGACGTTCTACATATCCACGGAAAGAGAGAAGATAAATTTTCCAATGGTTCTGGTCCCACCTCAAAATTCCCTCGGAGTCATTGGGAATCGTCGAAACAAGTCGAGTCCAGATTTCTGTTCGGTGCTGCACCACCGAATCGGGCCTTTGGGTCTTGTATCCCGTAATAGTCCATTAGAGATGCGTCTAATCGTGTTTTGGTAGAACCCTAGCCTATAAATACTGCAGCCACCGGTCATATTCGATAGGTTTTGCTTAGATCAATAATATCGCCGTTCTACGGTTTGTGAGACCTCAACTTCGCGATTTCAGATCGTGTCTTCGACATTCTGGCTCGTGTTCTTGGTTGCACTTGCAGGGATTAGCCTTCTTGGCGAGGTCAAGCGTGTGCAGCACGGTTGATAACCAACGGATCCATGGTGTAGTGATTGCAGGGGTACTCAAACCGCTCGAGTGCCGCGGATCATCAACGTCGAGTTCTCCACCCCAATCGACATACCTTTTGGAAGATCGGGCCTAAACCTACTCATCAATTGCCATCTCAGCTATGCAAGGAGTTTGAATGGTTGAATCTCAGATTTGTGAATGAGATGAGGATGATGGAGTTAAATCCTACCTTGGAGCAAGAAATTTGAGAGGGTGAAACAAAGGATGAGGAAATTCAAGAGATCAAGGAAAGGACCCAAGAAGGAAGAGAATTCAAGTTTGATGAGGATGATCATGGTACCTTATGGCTTGGAGGATTGTCGTGCCTAATGTGAAGCATATTCGGGAGATAATACTAAAGGAGGCACATGACTCTCGATACTCAATTCATCCCGATTGTACAAGGATGTACAAGGACTTGAAGACGTGTTATTGGTGGGCTAACATGAAAAAGGACATAGCTGAATATGTAGCTTTGTGTAATGTATGCCAATGAGTCAAGGCGGAACACCAAAGGCCAGCTGGATTATTGCAGCCATTAAAGATTCCAGAATGGAAGTGGAAAGAAATTGGAAAGGACTTTATAGTTGGTTTACCACATATCCAGTCCAGTTATGACTCCATATGGGTTATTGTGGATAGGTTAACCAAGTCAGCTCATTTTGTTCCTGTCAAGACCATCTATACCACTGCGAAGCTGGCAGCATAATGTGTGGCGACATGGAGTACCAAAGAAGATAGTATCGGATAGAGGCTCTCAGTTTACTTCAAGTTTTGGCAAAAATTGCATGAAGCATTGGGAACAAGGTTGAATTTCAGTTCGACATATCACCCTCAAACCGATGGACAAACTGAGAGGACCAATCGGATTTTAGAGGATATGTTAAGAGCTTGTGCTTTGAATCATGGGAAAAGTTGGGACAAGAGCTTGCCGTATGCGGAATTCTCATACAACAATAGTTATTAAGCAAGCTTGAAGATGTCACCATTTGAAGCATTGTATGGGAGGAAGTGTAGGACACCTTTGTTTTGGAATGATATAGGAGAAAATAAAGTATTCGGACCCGAGATGTTGCAAGAGCTGAAAAACAAATCCAGATTATTCGTGAAAACCTGAGGGCTGCTCAATCAAGGCAAAAAGGCTATGTCGATAATAGGAGAAGGAAACTAGCCTTTGAAGTGGGAGATTTTGTTTACCTTAAGGTGTCACCAATGAGAGGTCATAAGAGGTTTAACATAAGAGGCAAGCTAGCACCTCGATACATTAGGCCATTCAACATTTTGGACAAACGAGGAGAAGTAGCATATAAGTTGGAGATGCCAGCTCACCTATCAGATGTTCATGACGTCTCTCATGTTTCCTAGCTCAAGAAGTTCTTGAGAGTGACGGAAGAACAAGTACCAATGGAAGATTTGGAGCTAGAGGCAGATTTGACTTGTGCCGAGCAACCGGTTAAAATCATGGAAACCAAGGAGAGAGTCACAAGGAACAAGGTTATTCGATGGTGTAAAGTGCAATGTAAGCATCACACGGAATCAGAGGCAACTTGGGAGCTGGAAGATGATCTCAAGAAGGAATTTCTCTATCTTTTCTCTTCTGCGTCGAATCTCGAGGGCGAGATTCATTTTAACGGGGGTAGGTTTGTAACACCCTTATTTTCATGCATCATGTCTTGCATCCATCATTATACATGATTAACATTAATCCACATAAAAAGGAATGAGTTAAAAATGAATTTAAAACAAAAACTGCACTCAAAGTTCCAAGAAGTGCGAACTAGTTCAGTTTGCTGCGGACTAGTCCAATTTCTCTAAGACCTCGCTCGTACATGTTCATTTTAGTGCAGACTATTCCGGTTTTGCCTCTGTACAATTTCGGACTTGTCCAGTCCATTGTGGACTAGTCTGGTCACCCCAATTCCTTGAAATTTTGCTAAGTCCCTGGACTTGTCCGGCATTCCAGTGGACTAGTCCGTTTTCCCTCTGACTAAAATTAGACTTGTCCGGTTTTGGCCAGACTTGTCTGATTTTCCACTAACCAAGTTCTGACTTGTCCGTTTTTGTCTCTGTCAATCTTCGGACTAGTCCGTCCCTTTTCAGACTTGTCCGGTAATCGTGATTCCGAGTTGATCTTTTGTTCCATGAAAATTTTTGGGTTTTACCTTAAGTGGGCCTAAGGATGTCATGTCTAACTCTTTTGTAGCCCATGTGGGACCCCACGCCGGCTTCCACCCTCCCCAAACTCCAATCCATTGAAACCCTAGCCCTCCACCCTTATATAAACAACCCACCCCTTGACTTTACATCCTTTCGCCTCAATTGAAAGTCCACAAACCATAGTTCGTGGAGAGCCGCCATCAAGGAGGGAGAAGGAGATCCCGAGAAACAAGAAGAAGAGGAGGAAACAAAAGGGGATCAAGATCTCCATCAAGTTTGCATTCTTCATCACCAATTCACCTCAAGTTCTTCATCAGCCCTAGATCGTCAAGACGCAAGTGTTGCCTCCAAAACCCTTCATTCATTCGAGTCTAAACACCTAGTATACCTTCAACTTCCTTTTTTCTCACGTGAATTCAACCCCGTTTCTCCAAATTCACGTTGATCTAGAAAACCCTAGTTCGTTGTTCCTGCGAAGGGCGGACTAGTCCGACCCTACAGCGGACTAGTCCGATTTTGCAATCTGTTTCCTGCTGAATTAAATCTAAATTGATTCGAATCAACTCCAAACCTATGTAGACTTGTTAATAACCATTGTAACTGATTAGTGAATGTTATTAACAACTCCTTAACTAGTTTTACTTTGCATTTGCAACTATCCCTAATGTGCAAGCTACACGATCAGGGAGGAGCCCCAATGATAGAAGCACTCCAATTAGGCGAGAGACCCGAAGATGGAGTTGGGGCCCGATGCAAACTCAACCGCACTTCGTCCTCTGGTGCCTCTGAGCCTGAAAGGGGCAATAAGAGATCCTCCGAGCCACTCCGCTTGTCCATCCAAGACAGCTCTAGATGGTGCCACATCACCCAAAGGGCGGAAGGACACACTCGATAGATCTACGACTAGCCTACACCCAAGCTCCCCCGCGCCTGCGTTTGGCACTCGCATGACGCCCGCGCCGCTGGAAGAAGAAATGACGTGTCCCCTCGAATGGAGCAGTCGACGACCAACCGCGACGCGCACCTCCAGGAGGATGACTGCGGTAGCAGTTAGATCACGAGATTTAATCCTGAGCTCCGACTGCAACATCTAGGCTCGGGGGCTGCTGCTCGACCAAGGACCCGGCCAAGTCCCAGAGCCTCTCCTTTAGGAACATGTCTTCTCGCCTGAGAATATTCCACGCGTCCTACGAACCACAACCTATGAATGACGAAAGTTCTAAGTGTTGCGGCTCAAAGGAGACAAAAAGATGGAGAATATATTGTAGCAAGAAATATTTTTGAAGTCATTATAAAGGACTCAAGATACAATATGGCTCAGAACAGTACATATAAAAGGAAAAGGCTACGTCCCAAACTCGATTCTCGCCTAGGGCTACCCTACTCTTTGAACGATCGATGACTTCTCGCTTCTTCTCTTTAGGGGGTAGACGGCTTCTGTAACATCATGCTCCAATTCTTGGTTGTCGTTCCTTCCGAAGGATGTTTGGCTTCTGGTGGGGAAATGATCTGGCAAAAACAAAAACATCCAAATAGGAGGCTTCAGCCTCTCGACGGGCGAATGGCCTCTTATATCAAATTAGAGAGGTAGTCATCCCTCATCGGTGCAAAGGTGATCCACAGAAGACCAAAATGCCCTAATCAGAGGGCACTAGTCCTCAGACGGGCCAATGGCTCCTGATCTCGAGTTGCAAGGACTATCAACCCCTGCCCATCAAGGTGATCCAGAGAATACCTGAACACCCCAGTTAGGGGGCGCTGATTTCCCAACAAGACAATGTCCTCTAATCTCAAAATACAGAGATCATCGCGCTCGAGTTCCCTAAAAGGACCTCTCATCTCTGAGTTCGGAGATGGCGTCACCTCATCACCTGTCGAGGTAGGTCGGGATGCCAAAGGGTCATGTCTAACTCTTTTGGAGCCCATGTGGGACCCCACACCGGCTTCCACCCTCCCCAAACTCGAATCCGTTGAAACCCTAGCCCTCCACCCTTATATAAACAACCCCACCCCTTGACTTTACATCCTTTCGCCTCAATTGAAAGTCCACAAACCATAGTTCGTGGAGAGCCGCCATCAAGGAGGGAGAAGGAGATCCCAAGCAAGAAGAAGAAGAGGAGGAAACGAAAGAGGATCAAGATCTCCATCAAGTTTGCGTTCTTCATCACCAATTCACCTCCAAGTTCTTCATCAACCCTAGATCATCAAGACGCAAGTGTTGCCTCCAAAACCCTTGATTCATTGGAGTCTAAACACCCGGTATACCTTCTACTTCCTTTTTTCTCACGGGAATTCAACCCCGTTTCTCCAAATTCACGTCGATCTAGAAAACCTTAGTATGTTGTTCCTGCGAAGGGTGGACTAGTACAGTCCCAAGTGGACTAGTCCGATTTCGCTGTCTGTTTTCTGCTGAATTAATTCTAAATTGATTCGAATCAACTCCAAACCTTTATAGACTTGTTAATAACCATTATAAATGATTAGTGAACATTATTAACAACTCATTAACTAGTTTTGCTTCGCATTTGCATTAACCATGCATGTCATGTCACATTGAGTAATATTTGTGCACTTATTGATTGTAATTCTTGTCTTGTATGTTTATTGTGCGGTTTAGACGATTTTGCGCTAGAGAGTGCTGTGGAGGACCTCCAATACCACAAACTTGAAGGCTTTGATCCTAATCAAGCCCAAGAGCAAGGCAAGTGTCCTTGAACATATTGATCCTGTTTTACAATAAATGTTTTGTTTTCAAAACTCCATGCTTGTGTCAATTTAATGGGAACTCCTATGGTAGGAAGTTTACTAGCCTTGTTTAACCACCCTTGTCACCTGGAATACATGGTAGAGAGTCGGGAAGTGCTTTTTACCTTTGCTTCGTATAATTAATTGGGATGGAAGAACAACTATACCATTTAAGTATGCATTATTGAGATTATGGTTAATATGAACTGGATAATATGATATGGTAATGGGTGATCTAACCAAGCTTGGTATGTGGATGGGTTGGAAGACATGGTGGTTGCTTGCTTTAGATCTAAGGACCGGTTCATGCGAGAATAAACTATGACAACAGTGCCACCATGAGGCCAAGTATGGGTGGGGCATAGCTGATTAATTAGGGTATTGCTAGTTTTGCATGTATCATTTGGCGCACCGGGGAAGGGAAGCCGGATTGTGTTTGGATTTGAGGTGGGACTCCTTGGGATCTGAATGGCACAAGAGGGGGCCCTTGGTTGAAGATGTGCCCAGTTGGAGCCATCGCCACTGGTGAAACCTCAGTGGATCCGTACATGCTAGTAGTCCCTTTGTAAAGGCTATTTTGTGATCTCTTGGCCACACACCAACAGAAGTGTGAGACGGCAAGATAGAGGTTCTAGTCATCAAAAGGTGATGAAATCATGAACACGTGAGTAAAGTGGTACAACCTTGCTCCCGGTTATGAGCACTTGAACAACTTCCATGATTAGAGGCAAACTTGGGATTTGGGATGGTTTGGTACTGGTTATGGTTGATAATATGGTCATGGCTGGTTATGGATCGAGTTATGGTAAGGGATATGGTTAATGGTAATGAGAAATCTGGAATATGGATGATGGTAATGATATACGAACTGGTATTATGATAAATATATGGTTTATGATGGGTTTACTTCACATAAGTACACTACATTGCTTTTCAAATGTTTCAATGTACTTTTTAGCACTTAGCCTTTATTATTGTTGTCATTTGTATTAGCTACATGTCGTACTTTTCACACTTGCTGAGTACGACATGTACTCACCCTTGCAATTCCCCCACCAATAGTTGCAGGTCAGGATTGGGAGTATAACATTGATAATGCAGAGTTCTAGGTCGTGTCTGCCATCGGCTTGCTTGTGGATGATTGGAGTTGCACCATATACCATATTTCTTAGCTGCTTATTTAGTTTATTTCCGCTGCATTAGTTCAAACTTGTCATTAATGTTCATGAGAGAGTGTATTTGAGGATATTGTGCATTTTGTAATAAATGTACTTAATTAATCTTGTTTTGTGGTAATCTTGTGTATATCTTTTTGTGAATGCACTCGTGTATGTGTGTTGAAAGTCCTGGGCACATATGCGTTCACTTGGTTCATTTTTGGAACCGGGTGTCACAAATTGGTATCAGAGTCACAGGTTGACCGTAGGACGCAACCTAGATAGAATGGACACTTTAGAGCACATAGGGGCACTCAGGAATTGATTTGTTTTTGCTTGGTGTGCTATTTTCTATGTATTGCTGCTTGTGTGCTTAGTAGAGGATTTTGGGATGCTTTAGCATTGCCATGTCCATATAGGCTAGTATAGTTAGTTGCTTAGTTTCATATCCCTTGACGCATATAGTTGGGGACGTTTTCTAAATTCTTATCTCTTGTTTTTCTTTAGATGGTGAGGACTCGCAACCAGAGGGATGACAATGATGAGGAGGAGAACAATGGAGCACCTCGGAAAAACAATGGATAAGGACCTGCCCAGGGAGCTATCAACCTTGAGAAACTATTGGCTATGCAAAACCAGCTCATGCAGACCATGATACAGACTATAGGACAGCTGCAGGCGGGCAACAACAACAATCAGCCTCACATGTCTCCACCACCACCCCCACCTCCTCATAACCGACTGGGAGAGTTCATGAGGACCAGGCCACCGACTTTTGGTCAGGCTGCTGGCCCCATGGACGCTGATGATTGGCTCAAGTTCGTGGAGAAGAAACCTGCAATTGTCCAATGCAGTGACCGGGAGAAGGTGCTATTTGCGTCCCATCAACTTGTTGGAGCAGCTGCAGATTGGTGGGATTCGCTATGCAACGGCCATGAAAATCAAGAGAGGATTACTTGGGCTGAATTCAAGAAGAGCATCCGTACTAATTATTTGCTGGAAGGAGTTATGATCCTAAAGAGACAAGAATTTGAGAACTTGAGGCAGGGAAGATTGAGTGTGGGTGAATACCTCAATAAATTCACTCAACTCTCAAGATATGCACCTGAGTATGTGAGCCGGGACAGCTAGAAGCAATACTTGTTCTTGAGGGGCTTGAACAATGAAATCCAGGTACAATTGCTAAATTGTGATTATGCCAACTTCCAGAAGCTTGTGCACAAAGAAATTGTGGTAGAGACCAAGGTCCGTGAGATGGAGCAAGACACCAAGAGGAAGGCGCCATATCAAGGACAACAACAAGGAAGTAATGTGCATCCTCCCTTTGCAGCACCCAATGCGCCAAATTACAGCTCTTCTGCTACTGTACAACACCCTGGTTATGCATCGCGCCTAGCTCAGTTTTGCAACCACTAGGCCTCCAATGCCTTTTGCACCTCGTGCCAATTTTCCTGGTGCAAATGTTCAAAATCAAGTTCGTCCCAATAATTCTGGTGCAGTTAGGAAGTGCTATACATGTGGAGAACCAAGACACTTTGCAATTCAATATCCTAAGTTAGGCCTTGGTCAAGGAAGCAATGCTCAAAGAAAAAACCCAAGACCCAATGGAGGACATCCGCAAGGGAACTGTGGACAACAAAATTTTGCTTGTAGCAATGTGAACCATGTCTCCACGGAGGAAGCTGAACAAGTGAATGACATGGTTATTGGTATGTTTCTCGCAAACTCTAACCCAACGACTATGCTATTTGCTGGAGCATGGCATTCATTCATTGCATCGACATATGTTGCCAAGTATAGTTTGCCTATCTCTCATATGAAGCATACTCTATTGGTTAAGTCTCCTGGAGGAGAGATGAGGACAAATATAGTATGTCCAAAAGTAAGCCTTAGAATAAGTGGGTAGACTTATTTGCCAACCTCATTGTTTTGGATTCTCTAGAATTGGACATTATACTTGGTATGGACTGACTAAGGAAGCACAATGGAGTCATTGAGTGTGACACAAAGACGGTGAAGTTGACCAATAAGGAAGGGATCACCATAGAATTGGAAGCATCTCAACATGCCCCAAAGCAATTGGAGCTGAATCACATGGATGGTGCCACAATTGAGGAGATTCCGGTGGTGTGCAAATTTTTGGATGTGTTTCTGGATGAGTTACCAGGTATGCCACCTGATAGAGACATTGAGTTTGTTGTTGATTTAATACCTGTAACTGCACCTATATCTAAGAGGCCATATACTATGCCTCCTAAAGAGTTAGCGGAGCTCAAGAAGCAGATTCAAGAGCAACTAGAGAAGGGTTCCATTCGCCCAAGTTCTTCACCTTGGGGAGCACCAGTTCTTTTAGTGGATAAGAAGGATGGGTCACAAAGGATGTGTGTGGATTACTGAGCTCTCAATGAGGTGACCATCAAGAACAAGTACACCTTGCCATACATAGAAGACTTGTTTGATAATATGAAGGGTGCTCGTGTCTTCTCCAAAATAGATTTGAGGTCGGGATACTTTCAAATGAAGATTAAACCATCGGACATACCCAAGACAGCTTTTAGGACACGGTGTGGACCTTATGAGTATATAGTTTTGTCCTTTTGATTGACAAATGCACCTACGTACTTTATGTACCCCATGAATAACGTCTTCATGGAGTACTTGGATAAGTTTGTTGTGGTGTTCATTGATGACATTATGATCTACTCGAGAAGCGAGGAGGAGCATGAGGAACACTTGAGGCTCACGTTGTAGAAATTGAGGGAGCATCAATTGTACACCAAATTCAGCAAGTGCCAGTTTTGGTTGAAAGATGTGTCCTTTTTCGGGCATATCATCTCCGGAGGGGGAGTATCCGTTGATCCAAGAAAATTTAGAGATGTGCTAAAGTGGGAACCACCGCAAAACGTAAAGGAAATAAGGAGTTTCCTTGGGATGGCTGGATATTACCGTAGGTTCATCAAGGATTCTCCAAGATAGCCAAGCCCATGACCGAGTTGTTGATGAAGGGGAAGGCTTTCCAATGAACTCAGGCTTGTCAAGAAAGTTTTGAGGAGTTGAAGAAGAGGTTAACAACAGCCCCAATTTTGATATTGCTGGATGTGAGCAAAAGTTTTGATATCTATTGTGATGTATCAAGAGAAGGACTTTGATGTGTGCTCATGCAAGAAGGTCAAGTGGTTGCATATGCATCGAGACAATTGAAGAAACATGAGCAGAATTACCCAACACAATATTTGGAACTTGCAGTTGTGGTACATGCATTGAAGATTTGGAGACATTATATCTTTGGACATAGGTGTGAAATTTATACGGATCGTAAGAATCTCAAGTACATATTCACACAAATGGACCTAAATTTGAGGCAACGAAGATGATTGGAGCTCATTAGGATTATGATGTGGGAATCAACTATCATCAATGAAAGCCTAATGTAGTGGTCAATGCTTTGAGTAGGAAAGGAGTAAGTCATCAGCTCACGGTTCGAGAATTGCCATCCGAGTTATGTAAGGAGTTTGAACAGTTGAACCTTTGATTTGTAAATGAGATGGGGATAATGGAGTTAAATCCGACCTTAGAGAAAGAAATTCGAGAAGCTCAGACCAAGGATGAACAAATTTAGGAAATCAAAGAAAGGACCCAGGAAGGAAGGGAATTCATATTTGATGAAGACGAACATGGTACTTTATGTCTTCGTGCCTAATGTGAAGCATATTCGAGAGACAATACTAAAAGAGGGACATGACTTGCCATACTCAATTCATCTTGGCTGTATGAAGATGTACAAGGACTTGAAGACATGTTATTGGTGGGCTAGCATGAAAAAGGACATAGCTGAATATGTAGTGTTGTGTGATGTGTACCAATGAGTGAAGGCGTTGCAACCAGTAAAAATTCCGGAATGGAAGTGGGAAGAAATCGGGATGAACTTTATAGTTGGATTGCCATGTACCCAATCCGGTTATGATTCAATATGGGTAATTGTGGATCGATTGACCAAGTCAGCTCACTTCATCCCTGTCAAGACCAAGTATACTGCAATACAATTGGCAGACCTATATATGCATCATATTGTGTGCCGACATGGAGTTCCAAAGTGGATAGTGTCGGATAGAGGTTCTCAATTTACCTCCAGGTTCTGGCAAAAATTATGTGAAGCATTGGGAACAAGGTTGAACTTTAGCTCAACATATCATCCTCAAACAGATGGACAAACTAGAGGACCAATCAGATTTTAGAGGATATGTTAAGAGCTTGTGCCTTGAAGGATGGAAGAAGTTGGGACAAAAGCTTGCCGTATGCGGAATTCTCATATAACAATAGTTACCAAGCGAGCTTGAAAATGTCACCCTATGAAGCACTATATGGGACAAAGTGTAGAACACCTTTGTTCTGGAATGAAACCAGGGAAAATCAAGTGTTTGGACATGATATGTTGCAGAAAGCTGAGAAACAAGTCCAGATTATTTGTGAAAACTTGAGGGCTACTCAATCAAGGCAAAAAGGCTATGCGGACAATAGGATAAGGAAATTAGCCTTTGAATTGGGGGATCTTGTCTACCTCAAGGTGTCGCCCATGAGAGGTCATAAGAGGTTAAATATCAGAGGCAAGCTAGCACCTTGATACATAGGGCCATTCAAGATTATGAACAAAAGAGGAGAATTGGCATATAAGTTGGAGATGCCAGCACATCTATTGGATGTTCATGATGTGTTTCATGTTTCACAACTTAATAAATTCTCGAGGGTTCCGGAAGAATAAGTGCCAATGGAAGAGTTGGAACTAGTGACAAATTTGACTTATGCCGAGCAGCTGGTCAAAATCTTGGAAACCAAGGAGAGGGTCACAAGAAACAAGGTTATTAGATGGTGTAAAGTTCAATGGAAGCATCACACAGAATCAGAGGCAACTTGGGAGCTAGAGGATGATCTCAAGAAGGAATTTCCCTATCTCTTCTCTTCCGCATTGAATCTCGAGGGCGAGATTCATTTTTAGGGGGGTAGGCTTGTATCACCCTCATTCTCATGCATCATGCATTGTATATGTTCATATACATGTTTAACATTAATCCATATAAAAAGGAATGAGTTTAAAATGAATTAGAAGCAAAACCGCACTTAAAAATTCTTGGAAGTGCAGACTAGTCCGTTTTTGGTGCGGACTAGTCCGATTTCTCTCTAACCTCCTTCGGACATGCCCGATTTTGCTGCGGACTAGTCATTTTTTCTCTCTATACAACTTTCGTGCCGAGGGTTGAACCCTTGATAACGGAAGTATGCCGCAAGACCGTCTCGTTGTTGTTATAGTGTGGAGTTGAGGTTGATGAACTGAACTTCCATGTGTTGTTGCCAGTCTTGGGTACCTTGGACATGCCCTTGGAGAGTGTTGTAGATGTCACCCATTCTCACTTGAAGCTCATCCATACGTCTAGTGAGATCTGTCATTCCTTGGCTATAGTTATGATGACTTCTAGCCGAAGAGGAATGACCTCTTCTCATGGTCGCTGGAGGCAAGCTGCTAGAGCTTGAAGTGGATAGGGGCGGGTCCCATGTGGCACCTGGCCATCCATGCCGAGACGGAACTTCGATCTCATACGATGGAGGTTGAGTCCATCCGGGTGCATCACCCATTGGGTTCTCTTCCTCTTCATACTCATGGACCGTGGAGGTTGTCGGAGGCATAGCCGCTCTCCTTGTACAGCTTCTAGTTACCCTGCCAGAGACATTACTTCTTCCGGCTTTCTCGATGGGAAGAAGGTCAATAGTTAGCCTCCGGCATTTTTACAAATGATAATATGGGTTATTTAACTGAATTTCATTGACAAAGCCGGGATAATAAAATATCAAAGAGCCATCTTAATCATGCTTAAGGGTATGTCCTTGCACTAAATAATCTTCATCAATTAATTCTCTTTCATTTTCAATATACTCAAATGAAGAATATTCTAGTGCTCCTACCCTAGTAGCAATACGGGTAATCAATGAAGTACATTCAATTGGCCCTACCCTTGGAATGTAATCTAACCATTGTGTCACCATGGCAATAACTAGAGCAACTTTTATCTTTTTTATCATGGCAAATAAAATTTCTAGCTCATCATCACGTATTATCCTTACATCTCCACTAGGGAACATAGTTATAGCCACCCATCTATGTATGAATCGTAAAGTAGGGTTGTGCAAGTGGCTATTCCTAGGTGCACTAAATCTGACCTCACCAGTTAAATCTGGCCAAAAACTTTGTTTGTTAAACTTAGGTAAAATGTCTAAATCTAGCAAACAACGTTTGTGGAAGCCTAGGATTTCACTTAATTCTTTCCATAGGATATTGTATTGTTTTGAAATAATCTAAAATTAATACCATTAACTCCTATTTTGAGTGTGCAAAGGAATCGTATGGAGAGAAGGCGTGAACCTTTCTCCTCTATGTGAGCAAAGTTTTCCCATCCTAGTGCACGCCAAATGGAAATGAATTTGGAATCCATACCTATTTTGGAGATCAAATCCGGATCATAAGCTTTCGTATGAGAAAACTCACGATCTTGGAGGAGCTTGCGAGCTTGATCTTCTTCACTTTGGATGTCGAGGTCGTCGTCATGAAGAAGTTGATGAGGGTTGCTCCTCTTACCCATGGGAGTGTCCTCTCCTACACTCCTCCTCCGTGAACTAGGTGTAGCAACAGAAGAGGGGAGTGCATTGAGTCTCCACCATGGCTTGAGCTTGAAGCCTCCTTCCTCTTTCCAAACAACCTCTTCATTCCTTTCATGGCCACAACAAACAAGAACACAACAAGGAAAAAACTCGAAAGAGGTGAGGTTAGTGAAAGCAAAACCCCGACGAATTTTCCTTGAAGGATTTGAGAGAAAATTGCAAAAAAAAGCAAATCTTTTTGAGTTGGAAATTTGAGCAAGAGTGCTTCAATGAAGAGCAAGAAAACAATGTGAGGCAGAGTAACTTTGGGAAGGTATGAAATGAGCTGAAGTGCGAGGAGAAAAGCTCCTCAAGGCCACCATTTATAGTGTGCAATCCCCAACGATCAATAGGGAACCAAAGATAGCCATTGGAGAAGAGAGAGCCAAAATGGCTCTTTCCCCTAGTCGGCCGAACAGGGGGGTCGGCCGACCTGACAGGTGGGCCACCCTATTCCTCCTTTTGGCAGGTGGCTCCCCAACGTATGAAATTAGCACGTTGGTGAAATACCACTTTTGCAGCTCAGAAAAATTGTTTACCAAATAAAAACTCCCTTTTCAAAACCCAACAATTTTCCTTTTGTGAAAAATAAATAAATAAAAGTGATAGTTGAGAATATAAAATTCTCAACTTATTAAGAAAATCGAATATGGAGTGGGGAAAATCAAAATAAATAGGGAAAACCAAATAAAGAGAAAAGAAAAACGAAGAAAAGGATAACTACCAATTTAACCTATTGGCTAGGTCTCACCACCGTACGGTGAGATGGACATTCTTCCTTCTTCATCGCTTGACATCCAGGCCCGGAGGGATGGGTTCATACGTCTTGTCTTGCTTCTTCCTCCATACCTTGTTTGGCGGCTTGGTGGACTTGGTCCTTTGGGGAGGCCCAAACTTCTCTGTCTTCTTGAGGTGTCAGCGTGGACGATAAGACGTTTCAGTATAAATCCAATTCCTCATGTGCAATGAGTGGGCCCACCTTTGGAGGTGTGATTTTGACCTCTTGAATGTTTTTAACATTTGCCCCTATGCGGATCAATGAGCATTGCTCAAAATTTGGGCGGAAGTTTAAATTCTCCCCCTTGCCATTGATATGGAAGTGGATTTTTCTGGCTCCCACATCTATGCGAGCTCTTGTGGTGCTTAGGAATGGTTGCCCAATAATGAGTAGCATATCCTTCTCGACCTCCATGTAAAGCACCACAAAGTCCACGGGTATGAAGCAATTCCAGATTTTCACTAGGATATCTTCAGGATACTCGCTGGATAACGGTCTGAGGAATCAGCTAGTTGGAGCTGCATTGTTGTTGGAGTAAGTTCCGTGAAGTTCAGCTGGTCAAAAACAACCTTGGCCTCACACTCACACTGGCTCCAAGGTCACAAAGGGCCTTGTCAAAGTGGTGTTCCCCAATTGAACATGGTATTGTAGGACATCCAGGGTCCTTCAGCCAGTTGCCTCCTTGTAGAGAAATCAAGTTGACATTTTCCACAGGGGGTTCAGGCTGTCCTGGCAGCTTGCCATTCTCTATGGGTGGAAAAGCAACTGCCAGTTGAGCCAAATAAGTTTCCAACATCTTGTTGAAACTCAATTGATTCTTGAAGGTTGAGGATAGTCCTTCAATCTTCGCATTTATACTCTCTAGGGTCTTGTCATTGGTCGACAACTTCTTGGATATAGGCTCAATGATCTTCAGCTGACTAGTGGCATGTTCTCTCAAGTTGGGTTGATTTCCACTATTGCCATTGTTGTTGTACCCTCCTTGAAAGAATGGGCATGGTTGGCCCCACCCTTGACCTCCTAGACGATAGCAATTATTGTTTCCATTGTTGGTTATGTATAAGGCATCCTCCCGGGTTTCTGGGCAGTCATTGCCCAAGTGGCCCGTGTTGCCATAGACTTCACAAGTGATGTGAGAGTCTAAGGCATATGCATTGCCGCATACCTCACCATTGCTTTGTCCATCAATCTTCTTCATAAGGAGGTCCAATTTGGCAGCTATCATGTCCACCTCCTTTAGGGTGTGCATGCCTCGCTGACGGGTATGGAGACGCTCGTCGCTCCAACCCATATTTGAAACCATCTTCTCAATCAATTCTTTGACTTTGGGCACCGTCAATGAGAAGAAGGCACCTCTAGCTACAGCATCAACATGGTCACGGGCAGAAGAGATTAGCCCGTTGTAGAAGTTTTGGATAATGAGCCAGTCATCTATCCCATGGTGGGGACAGGCTATGATGTACTCCTGAAGCCTTTCCCAAGCCTCAGGAATAGATTCCTTAGCATCTTGCTAGAAGCTGGATATTCTTCCACGTAGGGCATTGGTCTTGCCCAACGGGAAAAACTTGGCGAGGAATGTCGTAGAACATTTCTCCCAAGTATCTACAGAACCTCAGTTCATATAGAACCATTGTTTCTCTCTTCCAAGAAGAGAGAACAGAAACCACCTAAGACAGACAACATCGGGAGATACATCCTTTATCTTAAAAGTGATGCAGATCCCAAGGAATTGTTGCAGGGGAGCACTTGCATCCTTGTTAGCCTTCCTACAAAATGGGTTGGCTTGCACCATAGTGATAAGGCCAATCTCGAGTTCGATGTTTACGTCTCCCGTGTTAACAGTGGGCCCAACAGGCACATTGTTAGCAGAGGGAGCTGAAAACTCACAAAGGGTCTTCTGAGCCATTGGTGTTTTGGTAGTTGGTGCAGTTGTGCTGGCTTGCTTTGCCTCTCGAAGCTCCTGAGGAGTAACGACATGAGGTCCATCTCTCAGAAGGGATTTGGGATCTTCAACAAAGTTTTCTGGCAAGCGGAAACCAGACATACACTACCCTTTTTTCACATAAAATGCGAAAACAAAGAAGGGTCATCCTACTAAAACCTACAAGGGTCCTATCCTATTCACTCAATCATGCAATACCTCGGCCGCCTTACCCTGCAATGGCGCTAGAAATGCTTGTTGATATTTCCTACGCACTACTAACCATTCATCCCTAGCCGGGGTGCCATAAATGCTTGTTGGTAGGTTTTACATTATACATGTTAATCTGCAAGCTCACGAAAACTATCGATGTAGCATTTTCCCCCCTAAGAGCACTCCCAGAGGGTGTCATTTATATTCTTCCAAAGAAGGCTAGATCAAAGTAAAGCAATCTTCAAGTGGAAAGGCTAGGTTGGCCTAGGTAAGATTTTAGCAAGGATGGATAAAGGGTAATTGAGGTAGTGTGACACACACAAGAAAATTCTATCCTATTGGGATAATATGGGGTAAACAGGGACCAGGCTAAGAACTAGGTAGAGACTCCTACAATGCTTCTAATGTACATATACATAGCCTAGACTAGTTAATAATGATCATGTCAATTATGAATTCTCATGCTAAGTTGTTAACACATCGGGCACGGGTTTACGCCAAGGAATACTAGGACGACTCCCACCAAGAGCTTGTGGTATAGCCGAACGTGGAGGATTACAAAGGACAGATAGGGCTGTCACCACCTATTGCCTACCTCTTCAATCCGTGGGCATACGAGACATTCAACGATACTCTCTATCCAAGCACCATGCTAGCATATTAAGTAATTACCTTAAGAGCCTAGGCACAAGACATCCTAAGGCAATGAACTAAATCATCGTTGAACAAATGTTAATTCATAGCACAAGTGATTCATGTCAACATAATCATATCATAGCCAATTAGACTATAGTGGAGGTTTATAGTTTTTATGATGATATAATGATAATGGTATAGCATAACCATAAATACTACTCCTACCACTTACATGGAATCCACAACCAAACAAGAAACACTTCATCCAAGTATATGAACAATAGAAGACTAAACATAACATCTTTATTAAGAATAAAGTCATAAATACAAATAGGAATATGGGAGAAAAACCTTTCCCAATTGGAAATTGGGAAGAGACTCCTTCTACTCCTCTCCTATTTTGACTATGTACTAGAGACTCTCCTCTCTACAACCTATACTCATCTAAATATATGGAGAGTAGTGGATATAATGGATGAATACTCAAGTGGTGTGTATTGAAGTGAGGGGTGAGGGGTCCTATTTATAGCTTGGAGAGGGGTCCGTTCCCGCCACCAAAAGCACGCGAATCAGTCACCTATGACCTCTTCTAGCCGAGAGGAGCCAACACGTGGCGTTTGAGCCCAAAAGGCGCCAGGACCAAGTCGACCGACTAGGGGGGTCGACCAACCTGGTCTTGGCCCCTTTTGCGGTGTGCTTCCACCAGGTCTCTGCCAGGTGGGCCCCATTGACTGATATTGGTGATACACCATCGTATGACCTCGGATACTTATGTTCGTGGGCCGTTTGATTTATGTGGTGCCACATGGCATCGCCTGATTGGCTGGAATGATATTTTATAGGATCCATCCCCTTGTTTCACTTCAATTCTGCATATACCCCCCGCATGCACTACTTTCTCCAAGGACAAGTGGAAATAGAATAAATAGAAAGGTGATGTGTGCAAGAAATGATATTTCCTTCACATTAATGAGTTATATTGATGGGCCAAATTGGTATATAACAGCCGTCAACAGGGACATGCGAGTATGAGTACCTCCGGAGGGACGCTAGCGCCTGTCTTGTTTTTCCTTCGCCTGTGCGTGCCTCTACGGAGGTGGGACGGATCCGTCCGCATTTTTTCGGTGGGATGGTTCCGTCCCGCATCTGGGTGGAATATTCTCTTTCGAGGGATAACTCCATCCTATGTGTCTTCAAACCAAACAAAAGAAAAGTGGGATTGTCCCGTCCCGTCCCACCATATCCCTCAAACCAAACACACTCTAAGGTCGGGGCCAGGATAGACACCATTCCCTTGGAAACACCACAAAGCGAATGGTTCCTACGCCTCGCACGGCTTGGGGGCTCCCCAACTAGGACGGGAGTTTGGAGTCTCCCGACTTTAGGAGATCCTGGGTTGGGGGATTTCCCTTCTATAAAAGCTCGAGAAGTGAGTGCCCGTCTAACCCGTCACTCGAAGTTAACGCGGGCTCACATAGCGGAAGATTGAGAGGGGCACAATGGCGGGAACAAAATCTGAGACAACATGAGGAGAGTTTCGGGCGACAAAGCAAGTTCAAAAAAAAATAAACAGGGAATTTCATTCACCATTACAAAAGCACTCGGGAGTGTGGCTATTTACATCAAGAGGAACAACATGACGACTCTACATCCAACCCATCCATCGGGCCATCTCCACGACTGACGTGAGAGAAACAAGCCGACATAGCAAAATGGCAGCAGACTCTCAATCTCGGTCAAGGGTCTCCAACTCCACGTTTGATGGCCCACCTGTGTAACCTTCCCCGACAGTGTGAAGGTCGATGCTGTCATAGTGGGACACCATGATTGTGAGGGCGATGTGCAACCCAAAATGCACCCTGGCAGTCCATAACATTGAGTTGCGAGGCCATCCTATTTGGGAGCTTCGCCATTTGAGTGCCCAGCTGCGACACGGAGGAAGCCCCATACACCGCCCCCATAGAGCAAGCCCGGAGGTACGGAGCCCGTGAAGCTCCATCACCACCTTCCTTTGATCAAAAGGAACCTCCCAAAGCCTGGCCGCTAGAGAGACATCGCTCAAGCTGTCGGGTTCTGGCCGGCTGAGCACCAGGTCGCACACCGACATCTCTGCCACCTGCAGTCCTGCGACTTCTGCCTAGATGATGAGAAAGAGGTTTGAGATCTCCTGAAGGTGAGCATCTAGTCGTGCATTCACGTTGGACGTACCAAGAACCACCTCGCATACCATGGAGACGGAGGTGAGGGTGGGCTCGAGCTCCTCAGCGGCCCGCGCCGCCTCCTCATGAGTGATAGCAACTTCGGCACACAACCTTCGACCTATGCCTAGGCTGCCTTCACGTCCACTCGACCTTGCTTGAGCTCATTAGGAAGCACATCTCGGTCGCCCTTCCCAAAACTCGGGCTACCCTCACACGAGAGTTGCACACTCTCCACAAACTCCTGTGTCAATCTCTGCTGAAAAGGTTGAAGTCAGCCCCGGAGACGATCCTAACAAAAAACCAAAGGGAATCACCTAGTTGTTGGAAGTTGCAGCCCTCAGCCTCTTGAGCACTTCGAGGAACCCATCGCATCGTGCCTCGAGGTTCGCTCTCAGATCGGCAACCTGGGAGCTGCCAAAAATGATGTCCTCGTGATTGCTCTCCCATTTGACACGTGCCCCAGTTCCTCCCCGCTCGGAGGCATCCCGATCCACAGGTGGTGGAGCCCAAGGACTGTCATCACCACCAACGCCTGGAGCTTCACCCTCGATAGGCACCGGAGCCGGACCCTTGTCGCACCAATGAAGCAATGCCCCTGGCTCCCACATCAAGAGCCCTCGTTGACCTCGTAGGTGTCGGCGCCCGCGTATCCGTCTCATCGGCAGGTGACTACTCGAACAAGCCCATCGGAGCTACATCACTGACCCTGGGACGGTGCGCCCCACCAAGCCCACCACAGCGGGCGGCAAAAGTGGCATCAGGTATCCCATCATGGAAGAACCTATCGAGGATGACGACACCCGCTCCCTCCATGACGGAGTTGTCACATTTGGGGGAATCCGTCCCGATGGTCGGACCGTTTCCAACGTTCCCCTTTCCAGGACCATCACGACGGGTTGATACTCTGTAAACTAGAGGAGAGGGTCAAGAAATGGAGAAACAAGGCAAAGGACGAGCAAGCCAGAAGAAACCTCAACCTGGTGGAATGACGAGGATCGATGACCCTCAGCCCATGGACGGGTTCGCACCCACCATCGTAAGCCACGAGGATGACACACCAGTAGCCGCAGCAGGAGCATCACTAACAAGAGGCACGGACGGTGACACCTCTTCAACATCCATGCCAGCCTTCTTCGCGGCACGATCATTACCATGCCCCATCGCTCTCTTCAACCATGATGACATCTCGACCAAGGACGACGACAATTACCCCGAGACTTCCTGTCTTACTTCCCACAAATCAATTAACATTTTTTGTTTCACATGGAAAGAGGAGGGGGCGCAAGGGGATATAAAGATGAAGGGTAAAGCGGAGGAGGCTAGCATATACACTGGGATCTTTTATAGCGCTCGGCGGGGAGGTTGCGAATGCGTGTGCCATGAGGCGTGCATGCGGCAGCCATCGGTGTTAAGGTTCCTTGTCTCATCAGACACATATTGTTTCAAGCACGTGGATCGGAGCACTAGAGCATGTGATGTGTGTCCCTGACCCCTCGTAACCAGCGCTGCTCCGAATCGATTTTGTGTTCCTGAAATCTTCGAATACTGGTGGAAACTAGATTTTGCTTGGCGGCTTTCTCCTCGTAACCGGTGCTGAGTCCAAGTTGTAGCATCCCCACATCTCCCCATTGCGCCCGTGAGCTGCGACACTTACAGATATGAAGGCCTAGGTAAGATGGGTAAGTTTTTGGCTAGCTTTGGGGGCCATTATAGTTCTGGGTGCCTACCTATCTGACAGGTCGTAGTGGTTGCCACGAACGAACAAGAGTGATGGATGGTTGACTTGAGATGGCTTGCGTCGAGCGTACTCGGTAGAGCGGCTCCCCCTGACATCTCCAACTATCAGTGTTTGAGTCTTAGCTCTGCAACTCCTTAGTATCCCTACGGATGGTTGGCTCCTAAGCCACTCGGGTCCCTCAGTGGACTCGAGAACTATAAAGATGTACTTGAGCGGATTTATGAAATGCGGCCATTGTGCCCCGCGATGGACTATTCTGGTCACCCCAAACGAACTGGCTCAGTCGAGTTTTACTTGGATTACTCATTAGATAACTCACCGTGCGCGGGATTTCAGCCCTACCCTTGGAATTTTCTGGCCTGCTCACCTGTTTGAGCTATGGATGGCTCGTTAGCAGGGCACAAACAAACTTGCGAACTCACAACCTGGCCTCGTAAGAGGCTCGATGCCCGCCACATGATCCAAGCTAACAAGGACATGATGCCTGCGCCCCGCCGGAAATAGTTCAAGCTGCTAGTGGTCAGGCATGTATATGGCACCAATACTAACACATTTATTGAACTTGTGTTTTTTAGGATGCCCAACACGAGCTCAAGTTCAACCTTTGACCAACTCCATGAAGACTCGACCAAGTACATGAGGGCTACTGTCAGAGTTCTGTACTCGAGGTACCAAAGGTACGGGACCATAAGATAGTATGCAACCACTATGCAACTACGAACTGTAGCTATCCTCCATCATAAGGAGGGGCCGCCACCAACGCCCCAGCCTATCATGGTCTGGGTATCTAGCCTGCCCAAGTCCCGACCCGAGAGGTCAATCGGACGACTTCTCCCTGGATCGAGCCCGGGTGAGATGGGTAGTTAGGGGCATTTATGGCAAATGGTGGGCACTGTAACTCCCGCAGAAGGGATAACAAACGATGTGACCTATTGCAGGATAAACCTACCATCCACCCAATCCATCACAGAGCAATGATAGACCCGCACACACGACGTTGCCTTGTGAGATGAAGAATTTAAAAATGTGAAGCTTCCGCACCTCGGGCAGCTCGGGTGTCTAGAACGAACACTGTACAATCCAGCCCCACTATGAGGAATGTCGATTAGATAGGACCGCCTCGCCCCCCTATAGAAGGAGCCCCATGGACACCCCCAAGGGGCGCTAATTCTTGTTGTAATCGCTTTACTTACGCATTTCATTATGCATTTACATACGCGCTTTACTTACGCGTTACATATATGTTCCTTTTATGCACTTAGATGTGCATTTCATTTATGCACTTTTCTTTCCTAGAGTTCATGTACTCGAGCAAGGATCACTTGTAATATGTTTCTCTCGCCTTTTGAGCTAACAAAGATCACAAAAAGATTCCCTCTGAACATACGGTCTTTTTTGCCCAAACCAGGATAAATATCCTGTCTTTTGCAGCTAGCCATACCAAAACAAACGTGATTCAATACAAGTTTACTAGTCGGTTTCCAAAACACCGACAATACTCTAGTAGGTATCCGATAAGGAAGATAAATGATGTTGAGGGATAGTGTGACGCACACGATCATATACTCTAATAAGATAACTTAGTGGGATTAAGACTAATGGGGAGTTGTTCCTATTATACCTCTAGTATACTTGTGGATAGCCTAGTGGTGTACATAAACACATATTAGTGATGAGTCCTAGGATTTAGATTCCAACATATCAAGCACGGGCATAAATCTGGTCCGCCAGATGACTCTCACTAAGAGGTCTGTGGCATAGCCGAAACGTGGATGATTACAAAGGACGAGCATGAATGTCACCACCTGCTGCCTACCTCTCCAATCTACGAGAATACGAGGCATCCAGCGCTACTTGAGGACCCAAACACCATGTTTGCAATCTAAGTACATACCCTATATTCCAGTTCGAATTTAAGACAATTCCTAACCTAAAAGTCGTTGAACCAATATTAGAGCTAAACACTAATGAGTTCATACTAACATATTCATACCTTAAATAACTAGAGTTTGGTGGAGGCCTATTGTGTTTATGATAGAATAATAATAGAATTATCAAACAAACATAAGACAACTAGTCCTACCACATATAACGCTTCATCCAAACACAAATATAAGAGAGGACTAAATTCATTGTAAGTGCATAAGTCAACATAAGGAAGATAAATACAAAAGCTATACAAGACTTTCTAGCTGACTTGGGAACTCGAGAAGCTCCTCTCTAAGCCTAAACTCCACTAAGGGCTTAGAAGCATGTATATAAGAGAGTGATTGCTCGATGGTGTGTGTGTGTGTGAGTGTGAAGCACCTTCGGTCTATTTATACCCACACTAAGGTGGTTTTTAGCGCTAAACTCTCGGACATTCGCTAACGCCTGCCACAAGAAAGACACCACAAGCAACCATGAGAAAGCATGTGAGAAATGAGCCGAAGACCAGTTTGACCGACTAGCAGCGTCGGCTGAACTTGGCTTTGATCCACCCAACCAATACTCTCGCGTGGACACTGATACGTGGACCCTTGACATGTTTCTAGATGAATTCCGATGATAAAGCATTGGTACCCGTCTGCTTGTGGGACATTGGATCCTTGGATTTCCACGAATTACCATGTGACAATGTCTGATTCATTAGAAGTGTGTTTCATTACCATGTGAACCATGCATTCACCTCAAATCTGTATAAATCACCTATATGCATAATTTTTCCATGTACTTACAGAACTACGTTATTCATTAGTGTAATTCATGTAAGAAATGTATAATCCTTCATATATGTGAGCTAAATTAAAGGTCAAAATTGGTACTTAACAGCCATCAACAAAGGCGATGACAGGGCTGAGAGCGGCATCGCGACGGCACATGAGGTGGTAGTGGTGACGATGGGTACCCAGAAAACATTGACCAAGGTCGTTCTGGCTCAACACTCAGGGGCGAGGCACGAGTGTGACTCAGGGGATTAGCGTTAGGACTCGAGGGGTGGGACGAGCTGAAGTTTTCTGGATCTCCATTATGGGTTGAGCAAATGGGTCGAATTAGTGTTTCGGGCATTCATCGAGCACCCGCGGGCATATGGCTCAGGTGTTAAATGCCTTAGTCTAGCACGACCCAAAAATGAACAAGGCCACGCCGATCCGGCTCGACGGGCCTTCACCTTGGCCGGAGCATGGCCCAGGCTCATTTTATGCGTGTGTGCTAGGCCGACCCCTAAATGGGCCTTGTCGGGCTGGACCAATGCTAGTTTATTTTTAAATATATTAAAAGCAGCAGAAACAATATATTATACAGGCTTATACGGGTCGTGCCGGTTTGTGTCCCAAGGGATAACTAAGCCATACCACCTGTCCATCTGGGCTAACCTTAAACTGGTCATGCCAGGCCAGCCCGATGGGCCTGAGGTCAAGCCCGAGCATGGCCCACGCCGGGCTTCTGGCCGGCCCAAACACCTTTTTTCGTGTCGGGTCATGCTCATGCCGGGCCTTTTTTATCGGGCTTTAGGCCGACCTGATTGGCTTAGCCCATTTGACCACCTATACCTGCCGGTGAGGAGTAAAATTTCATGCTCGCACCTGCAAAACATCGAAGTAAAATTCTCACCCGCATGCCAAACTAGATGGGTACCCGCACCAGCGAGTGGAATTGCCATCCCTATCTAGACCTAAACAACTAGACATTGCAAAGGCTTTTTGTCGCCTAAAAGTATCTATTGGACAAGCAAAAGGCAAGAAATTTCTTCCTTGGTGGAGAGATTGATTTGTCACTAATATGGATGGCAACATATATTCATTATCCTTAATGTTCACATATATTTGACCCGTGAGCATAAATTCAGGTACAAATTTGTGTCCTCGAATAAGAATTCTAGCAAGGTGAGAAACCCAATGCATAATTGTTAACGGGTAAACAAACCTTACCTATACTCATATATACATTTACCCATCTTGACATGTGAGTCCCACATAAGTTTATATAAATATATCCATCTCTAGCATTTATATTTTTTTGATAGTTTTCCCCGTCGTCGCACCTGATAGTCCCACAAAAAACTATCATGTTGCTCGATCTTCCAATTGATTGGTGACTCGCTCGGCGTCTGCTTCTAGGTGCGGCTCAGTGCCTCATCCCTCTCAGCCCTGCTCTACGCCCTTGGCCCTTACATCTTGATCAGGGCTCTCATGGCTGATCTCGGCTCTCCCTGTGGCAGATCTGGGCTCACCAACACGTACCACACCTCTTGAAAGTATCCTAGAGGGGGTGAATTGTAAGGGAATATGCGGGATGCTACTTGCTAGCACACAATAAAATTAACCATGTAAAACAGGAACACTTGGATGTGGATGATCATAGATATACCTTCCCGTCGAGGTATGAGACCCGATTCTGAAAAACGAACCAAGTGCAGTGTATGTATGCCCAGGATGTTGCTTCACACATACACATCAACATAACAAACGGTAAACAGAAATAACCATGTCACAAATAATACAAATACCTTGATTCTATTGTAGCAGAAAATAATTTAGGGTAAGCGACTCCAACTCCACGGGCAATCGACAGTAGTACACATGCCTAGTGCTCCACGTTGTCTTCCAAAATATCTCATGCTACTGAATTAATGTGGGAATAGCAAGAGTGAGCACATGTCGTACTCAACATGTGTGGAAAAGTATGACATGTAGCTAAAAACAAGGACGATAATAAATGGCTAATTGCAGAAAAGTACATTAGTTCATAAACATGTAAAAGCAGCCTAAAATTTCTATGTGAGTTTCATTCCCATCATATTCCAAATAATTATCATAATCCATATCCATCATTCTCAATTACCATCATAATATATTTATAACCATCCAATAATCAATATCATCACCATATGCAAATTTCATATCTTCTTATAACCAAACCATGCTCATATGACATAACCAATCTCTTACCAAACCATCCTAAACCCAAGTCCAACTCTAATCATGTAGGTCATCCAGGCGCTCCTAACCGGGAGGACGGCTATCATGATAGTTTTACACTCTGCAGAGGTTGTACCACTTTACCCACATATTTGTGATTTCATCACCTTTTGGTGACTAAGGAACCTCCATTATGCCGTCTCACACTTCCGTAGGTGTGTGGACAAGAGATCACAAAATAACCTTTCAAAAGGCACTACTAGTATGTACGGACCCACTAAGGTTTCACGGGTAGGCTTGAATCTCCATTCTCTCACCCACGGGCCCCCTCGTGTGCCATGAAGATCCCAGGGTAGCCCTACTCGACTCCCATTCCCCCCACCATCCAATGGTCCGTACAAAACTAGTAGCACACCTAATTATTCAGCTACGCCTCACCCATACTTGGCCTTGTGGTGACACTGTTGTCCTGGCATATTCTTGCATGAACCGGTCCTTAGATCTAAGGCAAGCAAACCACCATCTCATCCAACCCAGTCCACAAACCTTGCTTGCTTAGATCCCCCAAATTCCATATCACTAAAATAATTCATCATTATTCCATCTTCATTAATCCACACGATTAGAGTTATTAAGCATGTTTATTTTGTTTCCCATAACCCCGTAAAGCGATGCGACTCAAAAGAAAAACACCCATACCCGACTCATCATGTACCTGGCGACAAGGGATGGCAAGTAATACTAGTAAACTCCTACGAATAGGTTTCCCATCAAGTTGACACAAGCATACAATTTTGCAAACAAAACATTTAAATACATAGGTTCAATATGGTCAAGGACACTTGCCTTTATATTCCGCAATTCTATGCTCAAGCAAATCAAAGTCTTGCTAATGAAGATTCTCAGATATCCGCTTCTCGATCGTAACCTCTTGACAGTACCCGTCTAGTCGTAACCAAGCACATACACACGCAAACATACACAATAAATGCATTGCAAATACTAATCAATATGCAAAGTTTGGATGCATGTAGAAAATATGTTTGTATTAATGCTAAACAAATTTCTATGATTTTTAGTAATTTTTGATAATGATTTCCTATTTATTGGAGCAAGTTTGAAATTATTTTAGAATTTATTCAGAGGAAAAATAATTATTTCAGAACATTAAATATGCTGAAAATATTATTAATAACTTACTAGAATTTATTGCATTTTTTTGGGAATTTTTCTAGATTTAATTTGATACTTTATGAGTTGATTAGCCTTAAATCCTATTTATTAAATCTAGAAAACAGATTAATAATGCTGAAAATATAAAATTTGGTCAAATCTGAAATAACATATTGATCTTGCTGCATATGATATAACTTGCAAGTTTTAAGTTGATTTATGATGATCTGGTGATGATTAATAGACGCATGAATAAATTAAACCCTACACATTGTGTAATTTGAGTATTAGATTAACTCTTGTCACTTAGGTCTAAACCGTAAAAACTACCGTGTGCGGCTAGTCTCGACGATCGTAGAACGACGGCGTAGTGTAGACGAAGTAGACGACACAGCGATCCTCCGGAGGCGCGACGATCTCCGGCGGACAGCGGCTCCTTCCTTCTCATTTTCCTTCTCTTCTCCTTCTACTTTTTCTCCCGACGGCTAGGGCTTCTCTTTTTTTTTTCTACCGGCAGCAACTCACGTACGTTGGCTAAATTTACATGGGCAGGGCAAGCTGTACCGAGGGCTGGGCGCCTTATAAAGGCGGAACCACGGCCTAAGTCCCGCTATGATACCGAGGAGTCCCGAACGGCTACAGGAGTCCAAGTCTCGGTAGGTTACGAGCCTGGGAACCAATCCTCTAAACGGTTACGGGAGGCCAAGTCCTGGTAGGTTACGAGCCTGGGATCCAACCCTCCGAACCGCTATGGGAGGCCAAGTCCAGGTAGGTTACGAGCCTGGGAACCAAATGCTGCTTCTAGGAAGAGTATGCTTCCCCTAGAAACTTTCAAACCTTCACCCAGAAACTTCTAGAAGGTTCTAAAAACTTACGGAAAATTCTAGAAACTTCTGGAAAGTTCCATTTTTTTTATTATTACTAGTTTTATATTTTTTCTTTCTTTATAAATTTTATATACATATTTTTGTTTTCTTTATTTTTTCATCTTGGCGTCTGGCCAGGGATGTGCGTCCAGGGCATAACCCTTGGTGGGACCCTCCCGTGAAGCACTGGGTTGTTTTTTTTTTTCATTTATATTTTCTATTTATTTTTTTTGTTTATTTCTTTTTTTTCCTATTAATTATTATTTTCTATTTGTTTATTATTTATATTTTTCTTTTTTTACTTATTATTTTTATTATTATATTTTATTTTCATGTTATTTGTTATTTACATATTTTTTATTATTTATTTACTTAGTCATATTTATATATTCTATTATTATTTCTTTTTATTATTATTTCTTTGTTAGTTTTTATTCTAGTTTATTTTATTATTCTTATTAACTATTGTTTCTTCCTTTCATATTAAATTTTCTTTTCTTTATTTCATTCCTTCCATATTTGTTATGGCAACTTAATTACTTTTAATGTATTAATCTTGATAAATAAATTTCAATACCGGAGGATGAATGCAAATGCAAGATGATATGCATATATTTTATATTTTTCTTTATAAAAATGATTTCTTCGTATTATTAAATTCTAACTTTCTATTCAAATTTTAATTCAAAGTTTGAAAATCGAGATGTTACACAAGGGGCGCAGCGGAAGACTCGTAGTCGATTGGGAGGTAGTGGTTCGGCTTGTCGAATTGCGCAACGTAGCAGCACCTCTACGAACGTCCACACGTACGGAGAGAAGAATCCCGCGCCGCAATGTGCTAGCATTCTGTGACACGGATATGGATCCGCGATCAACCTTTGATGCGGAAGGAGACATGAAGCGGATCCTCCTCGCATCATCTACCTCACACGTCACACGCGTGAGGAACGACAGCTTGTGTCGCGATGGCTGTTGTGGTGGAGGCTCTCTTGAGATTACGGTTAGAGGGCAACCATCTATTATTTATAGTGTAAATAATGGGTCTTCCCACATGGGCCTTTGTGCAAACCTGGGCAGACCTAACAATCTCTCACTTATACTAGAGTTGAACAAAGTGTTCAAAGGATCCCACGTCCTGGACCCAATCCAAAAGATACAGTTAACTCCTTGATTTCTCACCTTATGTGTGTGACCCCGTAGGTTCATGCAACCAACAGACATGACTCAGAAACCATTTCTTATCAATAATTAGCATTGGCCTCTAGCAAGGCTTACTAATTCATGAAGGTTCACGAAGATCATATCTTGCATAACTTGTAACACTTGCTAATACTATGTCCTTATGCCACACGACACCTAGCCAAGTACAAGGCAAATGAAGTGCTACCCTTGTCAACTTAGCCTTATCTCGCTCCGTGTATAGAATATATTATCAATTAACCTTTAATCAAGGCATGGCCATGCACTTTATTTCCAAACACATCTAGAGGGCCTATAGGATTCTCTCTATAATAAGAGAGGGGCATATTCTATCTTGACATGATGCACCCAACGACTTGCTACAATTATTTCTCAAAGCTACTTTTATAATTACACAGTTACGGAGTAGCGTTTGGCAACCCCAAAGTACAACTTACACAATCCAAGATTCTTCATCAATCTCAAGTCAGAGGACGTAAGTATGCGTGTCAATTCGAGACCACCGATAGCACTGTGTATCGTAGTGTCTCATAGTGGGTCAGATCCAGCCCCGTCTTCCTAACACGTGCCTGCATTGTTGTTACAATACCTCATATTGTTATGATCCATGAAACATGATCATCCACCCAGGACATGCACCAACTCATCTCTACATCACAATTCCACATGATGGATAGAAGCTGGGGATCTCATTTAGAACAACGTCATTTTATATCGTGTAGTTTCACTAACAAATCACGTATTCATCAACGAAATGAGAAGGTCAAGGAATATATCACTAAACATGCAGGTCACAAATGTTGACATGATGTCATCATCCTATGACTACCAATAAGGTGCACAACATCAAAAGCTCACAATCACACTAATCAATCCAGCATCTTATGCCCATTGATTTTGTGTGTGCTTCATGTTTTGCTTGTGGAAGTGGCTTGGTCAACGGATTTAAGATATTCAGGTCGGTGTGCACTTTGCATATCTTCACATCACCTTGATCGATGATATCTCTATTAAGGTGATAACACCATAGTACGTATCTAGATTTTTGGTGACACCTCAGCTCCTTTGCTTGTGAAATTCGAACTATTATCACAATAGAGGTCAATCGTACTGGAGCAACTAGGGACCATGCCTAATTTAAAAACAAATCTTCTGATCCATACAGCTTCTTTGCAGCTTCTGAGGCTCCAATGTACTCAGCTTCTGTTATCAAGTCTGCGACCGTCTCTTGCTTAGAACTCTTCCAGCTCACTGCCCCACTGTTGATATAGAAGACATAGACCGACTGTGATTTGCAATCATTTTTGTCGGTTTGGAAACTAGTATCGGTGCAACCATTTACAACGAGCTCTTCTGAACCTCCATAGACTATGAACATATCCTTGGTTCTCCGCAAGTACTTAAGGATATTGTTAACTGATACAAAGTGACTATCACCTAGGTTTGATTGGTACCTGTTCGTGATACTAAAAGCGTACGAGATATCTGTGCATGTACATAACATTGCATACATAATAGATTAATAGCCGAAGCGTACAGGATTCTACTCATCCTTTCTTGCTCATCAGGTGTCATGACACACTGATTCTTGCTCAAGGATATGCCATGCGACATTGGTATGAAACATTTCTTGGAGTCATTCATGTTGAACCTATTCAACACCTTGTCAATGTACATACTTTGGCTCAATACAATTAAACGTTTAGATCTATTTCTATAGATCTTTATACTCATAATGTAGGATGCCTCTCCAAGGTCCCTCATAGAGAAACTTTTTCTCAACGAACCCTTTACATCCTCCATAAATGAAACATCATTCCCGATTAGTAGTATGTCATCCACATACAAGACCAGAAGTATAAGTGCACTTCCACTAGCCTTATTGTACACACAAGGCTCTTCTACGTTTTTGGAGAAGCCAAACGATTTGACTACCTCATCGAAATGAAGATTCCAACTTTGAGAAGCTTGTTTTAGCCTATATATAGACTTCCTAAGTCTACATACTTTTCTAGCCTTTTGTTGGCCGACACAACCTTCAGGTTGTGTCATGTACACATCCTCACTTAGATTTGCATTAAGGAAAGCCGTTTTTACATCCATTTGGCATATTTCATAATCATATTACGTGATAATTGCTAGAAGGATCCAAATAGACTTCAACATTGCAACAGGTGAAAATGTTTTGTCATAATCAACACCTTGAATTTGACGGAGACCTTTTTGGTACTAGTCGTGCTTTATAGATGTGAAAATTTCCACCATCGTCTATCTTTTTCTTGAAAATCCATTTACACTCAATTGGTCTCACATCATTGGGTGGATCAATCAGGTTCCAAACATGACTTTCTTTCATGGATTCCAATTCGGATCGCATGGCCTCAAGCCATCTATCAAATTATGGTCCCATCAATGCCTCCGTATGAGTGCTTGGCTCATTGTTGTCCAACAACAATATGTCATGTTGTTCTGTGGTAAGTAATGTGTACTTCACTGTTAGACGACGAGGTTGTATTGATCTTCGTGGTTGAGGTTCAACATTTTGATCAGTGATCATCATGGGCTCATCTTGTTGTACCTCATCAGTGAAGATTGGAACATCATGTGCTTCTCGAACTTTATCGAGTTGCACTGTGGTCCCACTGACTTCTTTCAAGAGAAACTCTTTCTCAAGGAACACCGCATTTCGAGCAATAAACAATTTGATCTCTTGCCGGTTATGAAAATATTCTCCTTTGGTTTCCCTTAGATATCCCACAATGACACACTTATCAGATCTGGGTTCAAGCTTAGTTGGCATCAAATGCTTCACATAAGCATTGCAACCCCAAATATTTAAGAACGACAATCTGGGATGCTTCGCAGTCCATATCTCATATAGTGTTCTCTCCACAGATTTAGATGGAACACGGTTTAGTGTGAACACAACCATCTCTAGCGCATAACCCCAGAAGTACAATGGGAGATTTGCATGACTCATCATCGACCTCACCATGTCCAACAGAGTTCGGTTTCTCCGCTCAGACACACCATTCCATTGTGGTGTTCTAGGTGGAGTAAGTTGTGGAACAATTCCACAACGTTTTAGATGATCACAAACTCATGGCTTAAATATTCTCCACCACGATCAATCACAGGAATTTAATTGTCTTGCCAGTGTGATTTTGTACTTCATTTTGGAATTCCTTGAACCTTTCAAAGGACTCAACTTTATTTCTCATCAAATAGATATAACCATATCTACTTAAATCGTCGGTAAAGGTAATGAAGTACTGATAACCACCTCTTGAGGTTGAGTTCATTGGACCACATACATCAGTATGTATTAGTTCCAACAACTGACTTGCTCTCTCACTTTGTCCAACAAAGGGAGCCTTAGTCATTTTACCAAGAAGGCATGACTCCCATGTCTCAATTGTGATTCGTAATCAAAAGAGTTAAGAAAACTATCTTTATGGAGTTTCTCTATGTGTTTCTTGCCTATATTGCCTAAATGACAATGCCACACGTATGTAGGATTTGAGCCATTAGTGCGCATTCTCTCATCATTCACATTATGAATTTCAGAACTCTCAAGATCAAGAACATAAAGTTCATCCATAATGAGGCAATGACCATAATACATCCTATTCATAAAATTAGAACAACATTTATTCTTTATTATGAAATCATAGCCTTCTTCTCCCAAATACGAAGAGGAAATAATGTTCTTATAGGGTGTAGGAGCACAATAATATTTAATTCTAGCACTAATCCAGAGGGTAAACCGAGTGGGTAAACGCCAACGGCAAATGAAGCAACCTTTGCTCCATTTCCAACGCGTATATCCATCTCAGCTCTTGGGAACAATCTAATTCTTTAAGCGCCTACCATGATTTGCAAGTGTGAATAATGGCACCAATATGAAATACCCATGCCTCATTAGAACATGTTGCAAGATTAATTTCAATAATGTTAATACCTTGAGCAGAGGTCCCATCTCTCTTTTTCTTGATTTCTTCAAAGTAGTTCTCATAATTCCTCGACCAATGTCCACTAGTATTGCAATGCCAACAAACATCGTTAGAAGAGGGCCCAACCTTTTTCTGGGCCTTAGACACTTGCCCGGAAGTCTTACTTTTAGTGGTCTTAGCCTTGGCGGGGCGCTTATGCTTTTTACCCTTACTTACCATCATCACATGACTAGGAGTCTTCTTAAGACTCACCTCTGCCATCATTAGCATCCCATGCAGTGCAGTTAGTGTCTTTTTCAAGCCATTCATGTGATAGTTCAGCATGAAAGGCTCGAAACTAGACGGCAAAAAACTGCAGTATCACATCAACAACAAGCTCGTCGATGAGTGGAAAACCCAATCTCTATAAGCTCTCAATGTAACCAATCGTTTAGATTACATAAGGACTAACTTGAGCGCCTTCAGTGAGCTTGCAACCAAATAGGGCATTTGAGGTGTTAAATCTATCGACCTTCGCTCAGTTCTCAAACATGCCTTGCAATCCCACGATCATATCGTATGGATTGGTGCTCTCATATTGCTTTTGTAGCCCAGAGTTCATGCAAACAAGCATCAAACATTGCACATCCACTGCATCATCAATGTGCTTCACATAAGCACTAGATAAATTGGAGTTGTGCTCGACATCCTAAGGCATCGGGGTAAGGCATAACGACAACATACTCTTTCTTTTCCTGTTTGAGAACAATTCTTATATTTCGGTTCCAATCAACAAAATTAGAACCATTTAGCATTTCTTTGTGTAGGATTGATCGCAAATTAAAATTCGAGGAGCTCGACATTTTCTACAACAACAGATATATGCAATAGTTAGCACTACTTTCTTAAAACTTTTTTAACAAAAACCCCACTATGTGTTGCTAACGTTCTTCTGGTGTTGCATAGTGGGACGAAATCCAACGTTTTCTATGAGACTAGTGAGATTTGGCATAACCGCTAGCATCATAGCTAAGAACGTAGTCAACCACTGCCATTCACATACTATGCAAATCTCGTTTGTTGGGTGACATCCTCTCTCCCGGCTCCAAACGTTTATGCCCCAGAGCCCAAGTCCGACTTGATAGCTCCGTCAAGCAAACCAATACTATGCTGTGGTGTCCAACACCACCCTATAGGTCAAGGTAGAAAATGACACCGTGCTTTGGCAAACCCATCATCAACTAACGTGACCCAATAGGTGCAACTTTTGGAAGGACATAAAAAACTTATTTTTTTGTGAGGAATTTCTCACACTCATCACAGGCAGTGCATAAAAATATGAATATCAAAAATAATAAAATTATTGTGACAGCATAGCTTTTTTCTGTCCAACGAAAATCAGCACATGAAACATCCGCAACGTAGACGTCTACTCCATGGACGTCACCGCTTGTTCGTCTGGTGGTAGTCGCGCCATCTCGTGCTCGCCCTATGTCGATGAATTACATCATTTATTACTACACACTAATAGCAATTAAAATAAATAAAATTACATGGCATAGGCACTCCACAGACCGGCACACAAACTGAATACAATATACGAACAACCTCAACCCGGCTGTAATTATCTTGTGTCACGCAAGACACATAAATAATTACACAGATCATCTCACATGATTTTAGTGCCTCACAGTCACATCATTCTCTGCAAAAACAACTTAGGTACGTTTCTACAGAATGCACGTGACACGTATTTTTGCAAAACACGTGTTTAGCCCCGTCAGCCGGTGACGGATAGAACAGAGGGTTCACATGCTGTTACACGCTAATAGACATGGTGCTTCAAATGATATAGCAGTTCACGCCGTGCATCAAACTAATATACTCAATGCACTCGGAACCTCGTGGTCAGCCTCGTAATGCTTACACGCTGTCATGAAGACGGCCATTTAGCCAGTCACTTAATGAGGAGGCAAGAATGGAATAAAACAGTCTGATTTACGCGTAATTCTATAAATCAAAACGGTCTGTTCTACAACCAAACACGCAATTTAATCCAGATAAAAAACAACGCAAGCATGACTCTGATGCCACTATAAGGGAATACGTGGGATGCTACTCGCTAGCACGCAATAACATTAATTGCGTAAAACAGAAACACTTGGATGTGGATGATCATAGATATACCTTCCCGTCGAGGGGCGCAACGGAAGACTCATAGTCGATGGTGAAGTAGTCGTTTGGCCTAACAAATTTCGCAACGCAGCAGCACCTCTATGAACGTCTACATGTACGGATCGAAGAATCCCGCACCGGAACGTGCTAGCGTTTCATGACACGGATATGGATCCAGGATCAACCTTTGACGCGGAAGGAGACATGAACCAGATCCTCCTCGCAGCAGCTACCTCATGCGTCACAAGCGTGAGGAACGGCAGCTTGTGTGCGGCGTCTACAGTGGTGTATGCTCTCTTGAGATTAGGGTTAGGGGGCAACCATATATTATTAGTAGTGTAAATAATGGACCTTCCCACATGGGCCTTTGTTTAATCTTGGGCAGATCAAACATGAATAAGCTAATAAAACCTAAAAACACTTAGTTCAACTGAATTAGACAATTAAGTCTGAACAAGACCGGTGTTAGGTGCGAACTTGTCCAGTGTCAATGTAGAAGATAAATGAAATAAGGCTACTGGATGATCTAGCATAATTTTTACCAACTAAAGCAAATAAATGATACTAGCAACCTGAGAGATGATATAATAACACAATGATACAACTAGATCACAAGATAAGAAAGAGTAGCAATTAGGCACTTCATGAAGCCCTAACAACCTAGATTGATGAACAAGTAAACTAAAGAGACAATTGGACACACAATTTTTCATCGAGCTTTGATTTCACATTGAAATCTATGTCCTCGTTGAGGTGTTCATGAAGTATCAATTTTCTTTAAACCCTAACTCTCACGAAATGATCACAATGAACAAAACTTAGTCCTCCACTATCAATGTTAATGGTGATACAAACTTTTCGAGTCTCACCATGAATTGGGCGCCAAGGAAGTACCTCTAGACGTCTGGGGTTTGAACCTAAAAGTAACAAAAATGAAATCAACGAGAAAGAATGAGAAATCAGTTAAAAAGCTCAACCATAGTGTTCTCCACTCAATTCGCTCACAAACTCACCGGATCCCTCAACAAATAGACTCAGGGCTCAAAGAGATGAGGAGAAGGGGCCAGAAGAGCTTAAGAATGAGTATTGCAGCACTAGGATTCTAGAGAGACCGAATTGGGATCAGGATCCTCCTTTTTATAGGGGTCCCGACAAGATTACCGTTGCCAACCACTAAAATGCGGACTAGTTGAGATTGAACACCGCACTAGTCCGGTGTTGAGGGGACCAACCACATCACCAAGTGACATCTGCCACAAGATTTTTGTTTAAAAACAATCAAGTCAACTCCGAACAAGTTCACAAAATATTGGACTAGTCCAAAGTTACACAGAAGGTGCTTTCTCGGTCATTCACCAGAGAAGCTCCTTGTACCGGACTAGTCCGATTTGTAGGTCCGGACAAGTTCGAGCTACACAAACTTCACCATAACCCAAGGGAGGTTCTGACTTCGGACAAGTCCGAAGCCAGACAGAGGGTACTTTTTCTCAAAATCGCCATGTATCTTTTGTGGTTCGAACTAGTCTGAAGTCAAACACAGACTGCTATTCGGGGCTAACCCTAGATACTCTGGGGGTCTGAACTAGTTTGGCCTTCAGGTAGGGACAAGTATGAACTAATTCGTAGGGATATTCTAGGGGCTTCTATATCCACTAATCCCCGATAAAAAAAATGATCTAGCACTTTTTTAGTTCTTATGCAAACATGTTGCCTTGTCTCTATTAATAGTATGACATTTCCCATACTCAAGAAAATAAAAAACTCTAATTCTACACGTATAAATCTTCAACACCTGTTTCTTTTTCTTTTAGAGGGACTCCACGACTTTTCTTTTTGAATCTGAATACATTCTCACAACGTCTCCTTAGTTCTTCAATTGCCTATCATCAATCAATCAAAACCTAGAAGGAATGCCTTGGTGCATTTTCAATCTTCTCCATTTTGGTGATTGATGACAACCAATTAATGTTTCAAACACACACACACACAATATATATATATATATATATATATATATATATATATATATATATAGCAAAATTCATAAACAGTATTCATATGAATAGACCCCCCGCTAAATATGGGCATACATGATACAACAAGAACGACAAGCACACAAAGAGAGAAACATGAGGTCTTTATATTTACATAGTTTATTGTGGTGTACCTATATGGATTATGAGGAAAATGAATAACAACGTGATGAGTATGATAATAATAAAATGCAAATAGCCTCATCAACTCATCACTAGCATATTACAACATAAATATCATACAAATATCGATCTCGCAATATCATCCAACAATATAGCTATCCAAATGGGTCGGGCTAATCGGTTCAACCAGAAGCCCGGTGTTTTTGGCCTGACACGAGCACGAACCGACAAGGAAGGGATCGGGCCTGGACCGGCACACAGCCCGACCTGGGCCGTGCTTGGGCTTAGGCGCAGGCCCGTCAGGCCATCCTGACATGGCCCATTCAACAGTTGGCTTTGATGGCCTGGTGTCTGGCCGCGTAGCCCACGGGGCCCGTCCGACACAACCCATTTAAGCCCGAATAACATGATTTTTAATTTTTTGCATGTATTTTTTAATATCGGGTGCCGAGCTAGCCCGACCCAACATGACCCGTTTAAGGCCTGACACGACATGAGTAAAATGACCCCGGGTCGTGCTTGGGTCAAGGTGCAGGCCCGCCGGGCCGACACGGCACGGCCTGGTCCATTTCTGTGCCGTGCCGGGCCGGGCCGAGGCTTCCTAGGCACAAGCTCGACCGGGATTAGGCCGGCCCGGCACAGCCCATTGGACAGCTATATCCAACAATAACCATCAACGATAGGCATATGTTTGAATATGAAACAAAATAACATAAAACACATTGTCTCATACATAACAAAGTTCAATAAAGCAATACAAGCTTTAAAATAGAGCCATGTCCATGATCAACATAAAACAAAGTCCAATAACGATAAGAAGCTAAGATACTACCCTTGTACTTTGTCTCCTCTTTAGCGATCAATACACAAAAAAGGAAAAGAAGAGTGAAGGAGTCTGACAATAAAGATCTAGCCCTACTCACCGTCATCCTCCTCTACTCGCTGGCGGTCCTCTCATCATCATCATCGTCAGTGGCGGGTGGAGCAGCACTCGAAGAAGCTCTGCCTCTGTTGATGAAGTCTCGCTCATTGCCGGTGAGCTCGAGAAACTCGATGGAGTCCACCTCACTATCCTCAGAAGTCCCTAGAGGTCCTATTCGAAGGATCTCAAGCTTCTCATAGATAGGGGTGATGTTTTCCTTCTTGTATCTCCCCTGGCACTTCCTAGCGGCTCGCTCCTTGTGAGAGCGAACTTCTGCCTTGCGACAGGAGTTGAAGATTGACTAAAGAATCTTCAGGAGGTCTCCAGAGGAGCTTTGAGAAGTAGGAGGTGCAAAAGTAGCCCCTCGGGCCACCTGAGCCTCCATAGTGCGTTGTCTCAGCCAGTCAGAGGGGGTAGGTGCTAGGGCCACTACAGGACCCTAAGCCACTTGTGCATCACATCCTTTACAAATCAAGATTTTTGACTTTCTAAATCATGCACAGGATGTACAGAGCATAACCATAAGATGCGTTTGGTGAATGTGAGATATTGAAGATCTCACTATAGATGAAATAAAAAAACATGAACTTGTCCTATTCAATGAGTCACGTCATCAAGTTGTTGAACTCATCCTTTCCCAAGGAGTTTGCATTGTGAACGAGGAACTCATGCTTAAAGTCCAATCCTCACAGACTCGGTGTAGCTTGATTTAGATATGTCACTTGTGGTGAGCGGTACCCAAAACTAGAAAATAGTATCCATAATACATACTAGCATTGGTGTCGGTCTAACATGTATGGGGATAGGTTCACATACTAGCTTGTGGGTATGGGTAGACGACGGGAAATCCGTAAATATTTTGCTTGTTCGCCAATTACCTTCAAGGTACATCATCCTTCATGTTCACCTAGGTTTTGATGCCATCAGTGACACTAGGTAGGTTCACATACTAGCTTGTGGGTATGGGTAGACGACGGGAAATCCGTAAATATTTTGCTTGTTCGCCAATTACCTTCAAGGTACATCATCCTTCATGTTCACCTAGGTTTTGATGCCATCAGTGACTCTAGGTTCCTTTACTTAGTTTTGCATTTCTGCAGTTCATGTGACCCTGCCTGTGTTTATGCGAATTTGTCCTAACAGAGTTACCTTGCCCGCGTTTATGCGAATTTGTCCTAACAGAGTCCCTGTCAAATGAGTTTTCATCGATTTACAGCCTAACGGGATCAATCTCATTAATTTTCTGTAGACAGAGCTCCATAGCTCATGTTTACCATACATACTCCCTCCGGTTTACAAAAGAATATCGTTTTAGCCTTCTATTCAAAGTTACATAAAGTATGTCATTTTTCAATGTATTTTTGTCGAATATAGCCCTACATGGTTCGCTTCGTCCTATGTTCTATTTACATTTTGCACCTACACCATTATGTCTCAACCAGTAACTCAACAATACTTAGTTGGTTTGATGCACATTGATTGTATTTATTATGGACAAAAATGATAAATTATAGTAAAAAAATCACTCATTGATATGCGAAATGCTGTCCAACTGACATTTTTCTTGAAACTGGAAGCAGTAGAAGCGTGCTCATGTTTAAACATCCTTTTTCGCATCAGCGCTTTGCTTGCGTTGGTGGCAGTAGGCGACCACGACACACTAACGCGGGTGGGTGCTTGAAACCGGAAGCAGTAGAAGCGTGCTCATGTTTAAACATCCTTTTTCGCATCAGAGCTTTGCTTGCGTTGGTGGCAGTAGGCGACCACGACACACTAACGCGTGTGCCACCCACCCGTGGCTTTGTTGGATTAGTTAATCCTAAATTACTACTCCCTCCTTCCCGTTTTATTTGTCGTCGTAAGTCACTTCGAAACGTTCTTTTTTATTTGTCGTCCGTAGTCATCGCGAGAAATTTATTCCTTGCTTGCCCCGACCGCAAATCACCCGCTTTTCTTCCTCGCTCCGTCCGTTCATTCTTGCTGCGAGTCCGCCGTCGTCCTGTCACCCTTCTGCTCATTCTCCCTCACGGCCTCCATCGCCGCCCGCCGCCATCGTACTTGCTCTCTCTCACGCTCTCTGCCACCGGCCCGCCGTCTCCTGCTCGTTCTCGCCCGCCATTACGCTCTCCGCCGCCAGCCCGCCGTCCTCCTGCTCGCTAGCCCTCGCGCTCTCTGCGGCCGGTCCGCTTCCATCGTGCTCACTTGCCCTTGCGCTCTTCGTTGTGGACCCGTTGCGCCGCATACCACCTCCTCGACTATGTTGATCTGATGATGGTGCTGTGGCGCACATTCGCACTTCTCTAAGCCGTTGCTCTGTGCCAACAAGCATTTTCTCATGGAGAAGAGATGATACGGTCTGATGGAATTCCACTGCTTGTCACCGCCTGCTTCTTCTGATGATGCCTGATGGATGCACCCTGCGCTCCTACGCCGCTCCTGTACAACGGTGCCCCGCATGAACTTGTTAATCAGTCGTTTGAGTCGAGTAACTGGGCACCGATGGAGGCGAAGGCCGCGTCACGTTCGGGGCGACGTCAATAGGGAAGACAACCACACACAAATCTCGTCGGGAAAGACGATGACACGCAAGATCCCGGCGGCGACAGCGATAGGGAAGACAACCTCACGGGATCTCGCCAGGGAAGACAACCTCACAGGATCTCGCCAGGGAATACAATGGAACGCGAGATCTCGGCGGCGACGGCGACAGAGAAGAAAGCCTGAAGTGGATCTCGTCGGGGAAGATGACAGCACGCAAGGTCTCGGCGGCGACAGCGATAGGGAATACAGCCTCACACGGATCCTGCTGGCGAGGACGACGACGATGCGCCAGATATCAGCGGCTACGGCGATGGCGACAGAATATCGGCGAGGTGGAGCTGGAGCAATGAGAGGCGACGGAGGGGAAGGCCGCGCCCGCCCAAGGCGTGCGGGAAGCAAGCGGGAGGGCAAAACCGTCATTTTGCAACTTCCTTAATTTCAACGAAGATGTCGGAAGAGACAACTAATTCAAAACGGAGGGAGTATTTCATTAGGCGTCACAGGGTTTGCAGCGAGCAATGTCCGATGATTGTGAAGGGCGCTGCCACTACGCCTCTGAAAAAAAAATTGTCTGGCACCAAGGCTCCTCCCTCGACATGGCAATCAAGCAGTTAGTAGAGCAGATCAAGCAGGCTTGCTGGATAATCTGCGATATGGGACATGTTTGTTTCCTCTTATAATCAGCTTATCAATGATAATAAGCCAAAATCTATCTCAAATATATTGATTAAATCTCACATTTCTCAGCTACTTTCTAAAAAGCTAAAAATAATAGGAGTTTGCTTCCTCATATTGCAGCCCAACACTCGCGATACGAGTGATCGACTCACGATTTCCATTGGTACCCTCCAACCAGTCCCTGCGCTTGCGCTGACACCGACCATTGTATGCGACCACGTCTTTGCCCGCTGGTGCCTGCACCCTTGTTTGCGGCGGCGCCCATCGTCGCCCTCGTCATTTGCACTTGAAGGTCATGGTGGCATGGCAGTTGGCTGTTTCGACGGCTGGAAAGTGAGGAAAGATCGGGTGCTGCTGGCGGAGCCAGTGGTCGTGATGGGCGCGCCAGATTCGAAGGTGTTCTACCAACGTTCGGACACCATATCCTTGTGAGCACCATCAGTAAGCGCTCGGTGGCGAAGCAGCGGTAGGGCACCATATGTTTGTCCGATCTGATGTTCGTGTGGTCAGAGATGTTGGTCACGGACGTCGGTCCGTACTTCTGCTCTATGGCCAACAACTCCGGCAACGCAAGGAGCATCATTAGTACGCAGAGCCCATCGAGTTCTGTGACACTCGGTTCCAAGAATGAACCAAGTGTGACGCATATGTGTGTCCAGGATGTTTAACACACATACACAAGTGCATCACAAACGATATTATGATGATAACCATGTCTCAAATAATAATAATAATAATAATAATAATAATAATAGTATCTTATTGCAATATCCAAATAGTCTCGAATACAAGCTCTAATAATATTACTACAGCGAAAAAACTAAACACTAATAGACTCTATCTCCACAGGCAATTCGACGGTAACACGCATGCCTAGTACTACTCATACTCCTCCGGGTACTCCAAAATATCGCCTGTTTTTAAATTAATGTGAGAGTAGCAAGGGTGAGAACCTATCGTACTCATCAAGTGTGGGAAAGTATGACATGTATCTTAAATAAGGATGATAATAAATTGCTAATTGCATAAAGCTCATTTAGTTCACAAACATGTAAAAGCAGCTTACAATGTCTCTATGTGATTAAAACCATCATAATCCAAGTAATTATCATAACACATATTCAACATCCCCATTTACCATCATAATTCATTTATAATAGACCATCAATAAATATCATCTCCATATACCAATTTTATACCTTCATAACTAACCATGCTCATATGACATAACCCAAACCATAACCATAACCAAACCCAACCAATACCCAAGTTTCCTTCTAATCATGTAGGTCATCCAGGTGCTCTTAACCGGGAGCATGGCTATCATGATAGTTTTTAACACTCTGCAGAGGTAGCACCACTTTACCCATAAGTTTGTGATTTCATCACCTGTCGGTGACTAAAGAGAAACCTCCTTTATGCCAAATACACTACCATAGGTGGATGGCCCCCTCTTGTGCCGCTTGGATCCCAGGGTAGTCCCACCATTACTGCAAACCCAATTGACTCCCATTCCCCGAGCCTTCCATATGAATCAAATGATACTGACAACACACTAATTAATCATCTAAGCCGCTGTTGAAGGTCCTTAAGTGGCATATTTATACCATCAATTCACCTCATAATGTGCACAAAAGAGAAACACAACGTAGTGGTAGGGTTAAAAACTAAGAAATTCCACAAGTGTTGGTGTTTATTTGTATGTAGGTGAATTTAGACCCGAAACACAAAGTCATGCAGGGAGTAATCCATCAAATTGGATTCCAACGAATCAAGCGACACCACATGTCATCACATGGATCAAATGGCCCGCAAGCAAAAGTATCCGAGACCATCCAACGGTGTAGGACCAAAATAACAGGCTGGGACCCACCTAACAGAGACCTGGAGAAAGCACAACCCCAATAGAGCTGTGACCAGGTCGACCGATCTCCCTAGTCGGTCGAACTTGTCCTGGTGCCAAACTTGGTCAGCTTCCATGTGTTGGCTCCTCCCGGCTTGAAGATGTCAGTGGTGACAGATTCACGCGCATTTGGTGGAGGGAAGCAACCCTTCTCCCCCCCCCTATAAATAGAACCCTACACCTCACTTCACACACACACACACACACACCAAAAGATGAGAATAGAATACCACTCCTAAGGTTTAGAGTAGTCCTAGAGGCTGCCAAGTAGAAGGAGAGTGTGGTGAGAGTTCATGAGAAGGAGACTTGGACTTGTCAACTCCCTCTTCTACACTTGTACCCTACAAAGGTGTAATTCAAATCATGTAATTCCTTCGTGAATTCAATTCAAGTTTGATTCTTAATTCATAGTGGTTTGCACAAGTAGTTACTTGTGGGTTCATTGCTTTAATTCATTAGAGGCTCTAGTTGTAGCTTTGTGTTCAAAACAACTAGAGTTGTGATTTAAAACGTAAGTGTGGTGCTTAGGTTTGAAATCACCAGTGAATATCTCGTAGACCCACGGATTGAAGAGGTAGGCAGTAGGTGGTGACAGCCCTATCTGTCCTTTGTAATCCTCCACGTTCAACTATGCTATAGGCTCTTGGTTGTAGTCGTCCTAGTGTTGCTAGGGGTAAACCCGTGCCCGAAGCACGCAGCTAGTGCAAATTCCTTTGAATTAGATTCAATACTTTGAATTCCTCTCTCTTGCTTGCCTACCAAACAACTTTGTGTCTTTGGGTGGATTAGTTCGTAAGTTTAGCACACACGTTACTTGGATTTGATACCCTTGGGAATACTCTCTTAAGGGGAAGTGCTACACGACAATTTCCATGCACTTGCATATATTTATCTGTGATGTAAGAAATGTCAACAAGCATTTCTGGCGCTGTTGTTGAGGAACAGTTGCCGTTAATGTTCGAACCTTATTCACCCTCATATTTATCTCCTTATTTTACCTTTCCTTTTCTTACCACCACCACATATTTGGAGCAGCCCACCATTCTTCCTTATTCGGCCCTAAAGGGCAAGTTCTGTGAGCCACCACCTTAGCAGAACCCATCTATTCTACCAGCTATGAACTTTGCCCTAGCTTTATACCCATAGTTTGGGAGCAATCCTTCTTAGGAACGTATTGTGAAAACCCTTACAACCATCTAAGAGAGTTCGAACAATTGTTTTCATGCCTTCTAATCAAGGTATGACGCAAGAAACTCTCAAATGGAAGTTGTTTCCTTTTTCTCTCAAGGAAAAAGCCAAACAATGGTACGACCACAACGTTGGGAAACAAATGGAAATTGGATTGCGTCGGTACCCTGGATACCACATACCCCCTGATACCACACTTAAAACTAAGGAGTTCCTATGTCCGAGTTGAAGAATTCCAAAGGCAACACATGTCTGACAGCACTGGGCCCGCATCCCTCATTTGGGTAGCTCCGGTGTTGCTACGTGTTTTGCTAGACCGGACATACTTCCCTTCACAGGGAAGCTACAGTCCCGCCACGTTTCCAGCAACCCCGGACCTAATCCCCTGTGGAGGGAAGCTCCGGTGCCGCCACGTGTCAAGAGGCTTCAGACCTGCTTCCCCATAGAGGGAAGCTCCAGAGCTGCCACCTGGTGGACCTCCGGACCAAAGCCCCCAACAGGAAGACTACAGAATCTCCAACGGCACAAACATTCAAGAGGCTATTAAACAATTGTTACAAGACCTGCTTAACGTGTCATTAATTTAGCAATAATGACACACGATCAGAAGACCATCAAGACTGATAACGCAGCCATTAAGGCGTGTCATTAGAATGTTAATGACAATTATGCATGTATATCGAGTATAGGTGATTTATTACAGCTGGGGCCACCTATCGGGCTAGGCAAATACTGTAATGGCCATCCCTTAGCATATAAAAGGGTTTTTGTCGCACGGTAGAAGACAACTAAGCTCACACGCATACAAGCACTCACTGACACTCGCCACAGACATACATACTCAATCAACAACCACCCCGTGGAATAGGGTACTACGCTTAGGCGGCCTGAACCACGTAAAAACTCTCATGTCATCATCTTGCTCTTGATCTTACGTGTCCCATCCGAATATGAACCTCCACGGACTACACTTCAGTATTATCGGGAGAAGTGTCATTTATACACTTCGACATTTGGCGCGCCAGGTAGGGGCAGCTAAGATCTCAAGAGGTGAACTCCATCGTAGATTTGTCCAACGGTGTGGCTGAGCAACCTGTAGGAGGAAATCCCTCCAATGTGCAACAGCTGACCAACACTGTTATTCCGGTGGGTGTAGTTCCACTACCACCTCCACCATCTCAGCATGATGGTGTATTCGCGTTGGTCACTATGTCGGCGAACAACCCTCAGAATGTGCTGAATGCAGCGCGGACTCTTCTTCAGCGTTCACCAACACCCAGAGCACCTCAGGGTGCGATGGAACAGTGGCGCATTGATGTGGATCAGTTGGTTGCAGCTGCAGCCAATGCCATTAGTAACCAAGGTCCACCCCCTGCTGGGCAGGCACCTTCATGGAATAGGACCTTGTCTGGTAGACTTGGTCCTCAGGTGTCACAACACAGGAGATGTGCACCCTCCCAGCAAGTGATGTCACTGCCTTCTGGGGCATGCCACACTCATACGGCATTGAGGCTCTCGATGCATGATCTACGGTCAGAGCTCGACCATCGGTACAAGAGGCAAGATGGCCGCGTCCTCATGGAGTGCGCCCGTGAGCGGCGGGAAGCTCGGGAAAACCCTTCTCCTTTGGGAGTGGGGGGCAGCTGTTCGACTCTTGCCATGCATCTTCGCATGGCCACCTAGCCACCTAAGTTCTGGCCTCATCTACCGAAGAAGTACAACGAGACAATCAACGCCGTCGAATTTCTTCAAATCTACCCCACTGCCATCCTTGCGGCTGGAGGCAATGAGGCCGTGATGGCTTACTACTTCCCTGTGGCTCTAAAAAGGAGTCAAGGTCCTTGTTCATGAGTCTCCCTCCTGACTCCCTCAATAATTGGGGGGAACTTTGTATCCATTTCACTGCCAACTTTTGGAGTTCCTACACCCGACCTGGCACAGAGCTGGACTTATTTGCCATACAGCAGAAGGCGAGACAACCGCTATGATTATTCATCCAGCGGTTCTCTGAGGTATGGAACACTATTCCTTCTATCTCCATTGGCTTTATCGTTCACATTTCAACAGGGAGTTAGAGAGAAGAAGATGCTGGAGAAGCTGACAACTAAAGACATCACCAGCGTCATAGAGCTCTTCAGCCTAGCCGACAAATGCGCTAGGCTTGCAGAGGGCCGGGAGATGCACTCCAAACCAGCTGTGGAGGCTAGTAAATCCTCCTATAAAGCTGAAGCTACTGCCTTAGGAAGTGGAAAGAAGAAGTCCAACGGCAAGAAAAAGCCGTCAGCTGGCACACCTACTGGTGCTAGTGCAGCTGCAACTCCTGGTGGCCGAGGGCCACGCCCGGAAAAAACGACCCTGACCATCAATTGAAGGTGATGGTGAGAAGATGTGGTGTCCAATCCACAAGACGAACACCCATAACCTCAAAGACATTCGTGAGGTCTAGCGGCTAATTGAACACAGCATTAAGCGCCAAGAAGAAGCCTCATACCGCCAATGGGAGGGGAAATAGAAGGTCAGACAAGATTTGGCAGAACAGAAGCTTGGCTTCCAAGATGCCAAGAAGTCCCTAAAGGCCATCTACAACACTGTGGATGATGACTCTGACATCTTCGACAATGAACATCGGAAGACTCTACATATGTTATATGGAGGGTCTTGGGATATTACCTCCCGGCGTATTCTCAAGGCTATGCATCGGGAAATGGCTGCCATAGCTCCCACCGCCAAGAACCTCGTCGAAAGTGGATGGACACCACCATCACCTTCGAAGCTTCGGATTGCCCGAAGAACATGACCAGAGCTAGTCAGTTACCCTTGATGGTTTCTCCTACCATCAACAACATCTGGCTCTACCATGTCCTGATGGATGGAGGTGCAGCGCTCAACCTCCTCAGCTTTGAGGCATTCATGAAGCTTCAACTCAGCCTATCGAACCTTAGGCCTTCACGTCCCTTCTCCGAAGTAGGTCCAGGAGCTATCACTCTTCTCGGAAAAATTACACTCCCAGTGACCTTTGGGACCAAGGACAATTATAGGTCTGAGAAGTTGGTATTTGATGTGGCACACATTAGCCTTTCCTTCAATGCCATCCTAGGCAGGCCAACCCTATATAAGTTCATGGTCGTAGCTCATTATGGCTATATGGTGTTGAAAATGCCAACTCCTTCAGGCGTCCTTCAGATCCGTGGGGATTGCTCTGCTAGAGTCACTGCGCTGGAGGAACTTCATGTGCTTGCAACAGTGCAAGAAAAAGAATCTGGCAAGGATCAACCAGCTCAGCGACCTTCGAGCTCACATCAGGGTGGCTGAACTTCTGCACCTCGTGTGCAACCAAGCGGTGACACCGACATCCCTGTCAAAGTCGTCCAAATTGGTTCAAATGATGCCCAGACCACTCATATATCGAGAGGTCTAGACGATAAATAGGAACTTGCGCTCGTCACTTTCCTCCGGGCGAATCTTGACGTGTTTTCATGGCAACCATCATAGATGCCTGGGATCCCTAGGGAGGTGATCGAGCACAACCTGAAGATATACCCCGATGCACGACCATTACATCAGAAGCCCTAGAAGCAATCAGTCGAGCGGTAGAACTTCATCAGACAAGAAATCAAGAAGCAGATTGATGCTGGTTTCATCTAGGAGGGTCACCATCCTCAGTCGCCGGCAAACCCAGTCGTCGTACCAAAGGCCAGTGGGAAGCTTTGGATGTGCATCGACTACACCACCTTGAATAAGGCATGCCCAAAGGACCCGTTTCCACTTCCTAGAATAGATCAAATAGTGGATTCTACTTCTTAGTGTGAGTTACTGTGCTTCCTAGATGCGTATTCTGGATATCATCAGATACAAATATCTAGGAAAGATGAAGAACATACTGCCTTCATTATAGTAGATGGGTTATATTGTTACACTGCTATGCCTTTCAGTCTCAAAAACACTACTTCAACTTTTGTGCGAGCCATGCACAAAACATTTGGAGAGCTTATTAGGGATTTGGTGGAGGTCTACGTCGATGACATCGTCATCAAGGTGAAAAACAAGGAGTCACTCCTTGACAATCTGCAAGCCGTATTCGACAAGTTGCGCTTGACGCGCACAAAGCTCAACCCGGACAAGTGTGTCTTCAGGGTTAACTCCTGAAAGCTCCTCGGTTTCTTGGTGACTCATCGAGGAATTGAGGTAAATTCGGCTAAAATCAAGGCCATTGAAGAGATGCGGACCCCAGCACGTGTCAAGGATGTCCAGAAGCTAACTGGGTGTCTAGCTGCGCTCAGCCGGTTCATATCATGACTGGCGGAGCGGGCGCTTCCCTTCATTAAGCTATTGAGGAAGTACGGGCCATTCCATTGGTTCGAAGAAGCAGAGAAGGCATTCCAAGACCTCAAGCAGCTCCTCACCACACTACCAATTATGGTAGCTCTAGAACCTGGTGAGCCTCTTCTGCTTTACATTTCGGCAACTATGGAGGTTGTCAGTATGGTCCTGGTCGCGGAGAGATCGGAGTCATCTTCAGCTCAGGAGCCTAGACCCCTCCGGGAGGTTCCAGAGCTACCTAAAGGCGAGTCTGGGCCCCAGCCCCTAGACACATATCCTAAAGGCAAGAGGCCTGAGGATCAACCTCTCTCAATCGAGGGAATTCCTGCGATACAAGAAGAAGGTTCGGCTCCCTCTGGAGAGGTTCGGGCTGATGAAGAACAAGGTCTGGACCCCTTCGGGAGGGTCCAGGTTGCTCAGGAAAAATGTCTGTACCCCTCGAGGAGGGTTTGTGTTGATGGAGAAGAAGCTCTGGGCCCCTTCGAGAGGGTCCAGACCGTCCAGTGATTAGTGTACTTCATCAGTGAAGCACTCCACAACGCCAAAACTCTTTAAATTGAGGTGCATAAGCTGCAAGATATCAGTGGTATCCTTGTTTCCACTATGTGCTATATTGCATAACCCAAACTCTACTAAAAATATTGCCAAGTGGGTTGCCGAGCTGGCAGAATTCGATCTCGAATTCCTGCCTTGACATGCTATCAAAAGTCAGGCACTGGCTGACTTCTTGCCAGAGTGGACTCCTCCTTCATCAACTCAAGGGGGCCTCAATGAGCAAAAGCCGAAACCTAAGTCTTCGATCTTCATTGAGCCTCACTGGACTCTCTACTTTGATGGCTCCATGCAGAAGCAGGGGGCCGGAGCTCGAATCCTTCTCCTCGCTCCGACTAGGGAGAAGGTCAAGTACATGGTACACCTTGACTTCAAGGCAACCAACAACATGGCGGAGTACGATGCTCTCATCTACGGACTCAAGGTGGCGCTACCATATGACGTTAGGCAACTAAGTGTGAAAGGTGATTCGCAACTCATCATCAAGATAGTAAAAGGTGAATGCAGTTGCAACAATCCTCAACTTGCTGCTTATCTACTTGAAGTCCAGAAGCTACAGAAGGACTTCCACGTCCTGGATCTCTGTCATGTCTAGCGTCTCAATAATGCTAAAGTTGATGATCTTTTAATGAAAGCTTCAACGGGAGCTCACGCTCCGAACAGAGTTTTTTTCAGAAGATTGTCAGGACCTGCCGCTCAGCTCGCCGAGCTGAGTGATGGGGGTGAGACCAGCACCTCAAAGCTAGTGATCCCGATGGCCGTGTTACCATGGCGTCCACCAAGGATCGTAGGCGCTGTAGGAAGCTCCGAGCAACCCAGCGTGCAAGATCCATGAGCTCAAGTTAGCTACGATGCATGGATCTCAGAGATTCGGAGCTATTTAAAGGACAATATCCTTCCTGAAGATGGTGCTTCTTCTACGTTCATAGAAGGGGATCTCTGCCGCTGTGGTGCCAACACCATTCTAATGTGGTGCATTTTCTCGAGAAGAAGGCCACGAGCTTCTCGCGGAGGTCCATGGAGGCGAGTGCGGGGACCACGCGTCTTCTCACACGTTGGTCAGTAAAGCCTTCCGGCATGGCTTCTTCTGGCCTACAACACTCCAGGATGCAGTTGAGTTGGTAAAAAAGTGCAAGGCGTGCGAGTTCCACGTGAAGCAAATTCACACACCGGCTCAGCCACTACAAATGATACCTCCCATGTGGCCGTTCACTGTGTGGGGGATGGACATTTTGGGACCTTCCCCAAAAGCCGTCGGAGGTTACAAGTTCCTGTACATCGCCATTGGCAAGTTCACCAAGTGGTCGGAAGCTACCCCAGTTGTGATGATTAACAAGCAATCTACTATTAAGTTCTTGAAGTCCATTGTCTTCAGATTTGGAATTCCGAACAAAGTCATTACTGACAACAGAACCCAATTCACAAGTGCAACATTCCATGAGTACTGCGAAGATCTCGACATACAAGTCAGATACGCATTAGTAGCTCACCCGACAAGCAATGACCAAACTGAGAGAGCTAATGCAGAAATACACAAGAGACTCAAGATGTGCACATATGAGCGCTTGAAGAAACATGGAGCCAACTGGATAGAGGAGCTTCCGTCTACATTGTGGGCAAGCAGGACAACACCTAGCCAGGCAACCGGAGAGACACCTTTCTTCTTGGTGTACGGAGCTGAAGCAATCATTCCTCTGAAGATCAGCATGGGTTCTCTCCGAGTCCGAACCTTCGACGAAGCCACGCAGGACAAGCTCCAGCGTGAATACCTAGATCTCGTATATGAGGCAAGGTGCCAAGCAGCTGTACGAAATGCACGATACCGCCAGGCACTTCGGCGCTACCAACAAAGGTTTGTGCACGACGGCAGCTAGAAGAAGGCGATCTGGTGCTGCGGAGAATACTGACTCGAGAAGGGATGAACAAACTGTCCCCAGGGTGGGAATGTCCCTTCCGAGTTATCAAAGTTTCCCACCCCGGATGCGTTCGCTTGGTGATAGAGAGTGGGACTCCGCTTCCCAATTTGTGGAACATCGAGCACCTCCGTAAGTTTTACGCTTAGCTACACGAAGGTGAGTCTGTTGTATAAATTGTATCTCTAGTAGTCTATGGACAGAGTCTGGAAGGGTCTTAGCACACTTAACTTGGTCCTGTACTTTAGGTGTGTCTTTACCCACCCTGGGATAGATCAATATGAATAGCATACTTAACTTGGTCATTGTACTTTGAGTGTGTGTGACACCCGGTTCCAAAAATGAACCAAGTGAACTCATATGTGTGTCCAGGATGTTCAACACACATACACGAGTACATTCACAAAAGAGTATACAGAAAATTACCACAGAACAAGATTAATTAAGCTCTTTATTACACAATTCACATTATCCTCAAATACAAGCACTAATGAATAGTAATGACAAGTTCAAATAATGCAGCAGAAATAAACTAATTAAGCAACTGAAAAGCTAGGCAGCACAAACAATAGGGTAGAGCAGCTCCAATCAACACCACATGCAAAGCTGACGGTAGACACGGCCTAGAACTCTGCATTATCATCGCGAAACTCCCAATCCTGACATGAAACTGTTGGTGGGGGGAATTGCAAGGGTGAGTACATGTCGTACTCAGCAAGTGTGGAAAGTATGAGATGTAGCTGATTCAAATGATGAATATAATAATGGCAAAATGCTGAAAGGTACATTATAACATTTGAAAAGCAATATATTACATTTATGTGAAGTAATGCCATCATAAACCATAAGCAATAACATAGTACCAGTCCATATTTCATTACCATCATCCATTTTCCAGATTTCACAATTTCCATTTGACCATATCCATTGCCATAAACCATAATACCATCCCATAACCAATACCAAACCATCCCAATACCAAAACCCTCTAATCATGGAAGTTGTCCAGGTGCGCATAACCGGAAGCACGACTATCATGATAGTTTTATTAGTGTGGGACCTATGTGTGCTGAATACATTGGCTTTGATAATAAAAGATTTGAATGATGCCATAACATATTTTTAGCAAGGTCTAACTTTACCTCCGGCATGTCTTTGTTAGCTCCGGCATGTCTTTGATAGCTCCGACATGTCTTTGATAGCTCCGCCATGTCTTTGTTAAGCTCTGATATGTTTTTGCTAGGTCCGACTTATGTTGGTTAGCTCCAACATGTTTTTCTAGCTCTGGCGCTAGGTTGTACTAGCTTTGGTAAGCTCCGACGCTAGGTCGTACTAGCTTTGGTAAGCTCCGGCGCTAGGTTATACTAGCTTTGGTAAGCTCTAGCTCAAGCTCCGGTTAGCTTTGGTAAGGTTCGTAGCTTGATCGCAATGTTCCTGCTTTTACTATGAAATGTTTTGAACTTGCTTTACACTTATGGAAAGGTCGCTTAGTATCTTTTACTATGTTTTTGATGTGTTTTGGTTGATATGGCTGATATCATTTTGCTATGGTTTGCAACATGCTTACGTGAGGTGCCCACGTAAGATGTTGTAGTTTCGGAACTAACATGAGTCAAGTCGAGGACTTGTGCTCGAAAGTATTGGTTGTTTATTCATGTGTAGGCGTTGCTTTAATTCAAGACATGGCTGGTGACAAAATCCATTGAACTAGTCTTAGGGACAAGATGAGGTTCAACAATCAAGTTCAGGAGGAATTGTGGTTGAGGTGATCGGGAGGTTGCGCAACATGTTTGAATCAAGAACAATGCATGTGATGGTATTGTGGACGTCGTTGGATGCTGTTTGCATGTATGCAAGGAGTGCATGGACATGGCTACATGGTTCCGAGGCGTGATGAAGATATGTGGATGTAAAAATTGGTCGGAAAGGTCAAACCGACTAAGTTATGGCTCAAGCTGCGGCTGAGTCAGGTTTAACTCAAATATGGAAAGATTTGAGTTGGTTATGATAGGATTTCATGTGGGTCATGAATTTGGGTTGTTTTAGGAATGTGGGATACGTTTCTAATGTGTTTGGAAGTCTTAATATTGCTTCTATCTGCGTATAGAAGAGTCCTAAACAGTTATGGAATGTTTCAATTCGTGATTTGAGTAGGATTAGAGTCCTAGTTGAGATTGGGTTGGCCTAAGGGTTGGTTATATAAGCAAGAGATGCCAGAGCTCATGGTAGACGTCTTTGGGGCTGTTCCTCTTGTGTTCTATTGAATAAAATTCGTAGTTGAAATGAACTTTTGTGCCTTGTTCGTCCGACTTGTTCCTGACAAGTTTTTCTCATCGAGTTTTCTGCACAACACTATCTTTCTTTGGTGGTTTTATCATAACTAGAGTTTTACAGATCCAATTGACGTGATTATTTTTGGGTTTTCTTCACAACTTGATTATATATCATCTGTAAAGATTTAACGGTCATTGGATTTGTGGTTTCTGATCTACATGAGTTTCTTTGCAGCATTCTAGAACTGTTTTTCTCAGGTAGGACAGATTGACCTTTGTTCTATCTTTCAATCGTAACATGAGTTTCTATTGACGGATTTGAGTGATTCTTGTTGTGTTGTCTTCATGACTTGATTCTCTCTGATATCTATCACTTTTTTCATGGTGAAATACGTTTAGATTAGTCTCACACACGATTTCTTTAATAGATCATTTTTCTGGCAAAGGGGTTGGAATTTAATTGTTTTTGCTGCGTAAGATTTTTAAATCTACCATTCACCCCCCCTCTGGTTGCTTTTCACGTGCTCTTCAATCCTACAATTGGTATCAGATCCACGGTGCTCTAATCTTTGTGATTTGCACGTGTTTTTGACTATCTAATCATCATGGAGAAATACTCTGCCAAACCTTGTGTGTTTAGTGGTATTAATTTTCATGTTTAGAAGGCACGTATGGAAGCCTTCATCCAGGCTCAAGGCTTTGCAATATGGGAGAATGTATACAAGCCTTACGAAGTGCCATCAAATGATCAAGTTACAGCTACAAATATGAGAAATGTCGACAACAACAAGGCTCGGAACTTGATCATACAAGGATTAACTCAAAGCGACTTCAACCGTGTTGCACACCTCCGATCTGCATATGATGTATGGAAAGCACTTTGTGACTATCACAAAGGATCCAACACGATCAAGGAGGTAAGGCAAGATATGTTCAAGAAAGAATACATGCGCTTCGAGATGCAACCCGGTGATTCTATTGATGACCTTTTTTCTCGCTTTAATAAAATTCTCAGCAACTTGCGTAGTGTCAATGTTAATTTTTTAGATGCTGAAAATGCAAGGCAATTGTTAAGTGCATTAGATATGTCAATGTCGGAGATGAAAGTTACATCTATTCGTGAATCTACTGTCATGGGTACACTTACTTTAGATGTGCTTTATTCCAAGTTGAATACTCATGAAATTGACATATCTATTGCTTTTGTTTCTCAAAGTGACATGCCTAGCTCCGCTCGATCTTCATATTGTGATATACTTGCTTTGTTGTCCTCTCTAACCCTTGAACAGACTGAGGAGTTTCCAGAGGAGGAGCTAGTACTTCTCTCTACTAGGTTCTCAAAAGCATTGCAAAATGTGAGAACTAGAAGGAGAGGAAGCTCCAGACCTCAACGATGTTTCAAATGTGGTAAGACAGGACATTTTCGTTCAAATTGTCTAACCATTCAGGTCCTACTTCATGAGATGAAAAGCAAACAAGGAAGAAGCACTCCTCTGCAAAAGATACGAAGAAAAAGAAGGGTTTTATAGGACGTCAATTGGTGAGCAGTTTTATCTCCACACTTCAAGAACTTAGCTCAAGTGATGTTGACATTGGAAGTGACGAAGATGAAGATGATTTGGCAAACTTGTGCTTCATGGCGGGCAAGTCAATATCAAGTATGGAGGAGGTTGAACACAACAGCGACAATGAAGAGATATGTCCTACTTGTGAAGAAATGTGTGATGCTATTTCTCGTGCCACTGTTATAGTTTAGAAAAAGGACAAAAATCTTAGGGACAGTGCTGTTAAAATTGAATCACTAGAATCTGAAATTAACCGTTTAAAAACTTTGATTCCTAGTGATGATGTATGTCCCTCATGTGATTTAATATATGAACAACTGTCCTCATTAAGAAGTGCGCACACCTCCACACTTGATAAACTTGAGTTAGAAATTGAAAAGAACAAAGATCTTGCTGCACTTAATGATAAAAACTTGAAAGATGCTAGCTGTTCTACAATTGATTTGCATTGTTCTACTTGTGATGATCTTGATAAGAAGCTACAAGATGCTATGAATGAAATTTCTATATTGAACAATGATTTACATTCTCATGAAGTTAAATATTCTTCCAATTCCAAATTAAAAGGAAAAACTTCATGTGAAAATTGCCTTGATCTGTCCAATAAACTTGATGACATGCATAGGACATTAGATCGGTTTTGTAATGGGAATAAGAACCTAAACTTGCTGCTGAATTCTTCCAAGTCTTGCAATGATAAAACTGGTTTAGGTTTTGATTGTCATGCTCATTCTAAGACACAACCACCTAAAATGGTAAAGTCATTAGGAAATGGTTTGATTCAAATAGTTCCTAAACAAAAAGAAGTGATTTTCAAATCTGCAGGTGTGTTGTCTCATTCGGTTTCAAATAAAAATGTTGCTTCCTCATCTAAACATGAACACAAAGTTAAATTTCATTGTATCTACTGTGGTAGAGATGGTCATGTCATAGATTTTTGTTATAGACTAGCTAAACAACAGAAAAAGGAAAGAATGATTGTTAGATTTCATAACTTTCATGCCAAATTTGCTGCACTTGCTAAACCGAATGATAGGAACATGCAATCTGCTGTAATGAGTCGAAAACATACAAAGTTTGCTCCCAAACCAACTGTTTTTTGTGCTACACATGTAACATCTCGTAGGATAGTAGTTGGTACAAAAATACTCAAGCTTTGGCTCATTAACATGCTGTTTTATCTTAGCTTTGGCGTGTTATTCCTGCTGGACGTCGTGTGACTCAGTACTGTATTCCTAAATACCTTTTGACTAACCCCAGTATTGAGTCATCGGCGTATTGTGCTTCTATGCAGGTTACACGCTTGAGGAAGGAGAACATTTGGATTGTGGATTCAGGTTGCTCATGCCACATGACCGGTAACAAAGAATGGTTCTCCTCTCTCTCTTTTGTGTTACGTGTAGATAATGTTACTTTTGCTGATAATTCTTCAACTCTTATAATTGCTAAGGGTTCGGTTAGAGTAAATCATCACTACACTTTGAAAGATGTGGCCCTTGTTAAAAATTTGAAATACAACTTGCTTTCTGTTTCACAGCTGCTAGATGAAAATCTGGAATAAATTTTCACTAAAAATTGCCGCAAAGTTGTAAATTCAAATAGTGAGCTTATTTTCAACATGTCTCTGTTTGGAAGAGTTTTTAAAGATGATTTTGATATGTCTTCCTCTAAGCATAGGTGTCTAGTTGCTAATGATTCAAATGACTTATATTTTTGGCATCGTAGACTTGGTCACGTGGGCTTTGATCATCTAACGCATGTTAGTGCTCTTGATCGCATACGTGGGCTGCCTAAGCTTAAAAGGGGCAAAGAAAGTGTGTTCTCTTCTTGTAGACATGCTAAGATGGTTGCAGGTTCACATACTCCTCACACAATGATCATGACAACTGAACCGGGTCAACTTTTACACCTTGACACTGTAGGACCTTCACGCGTTCAATCCTTCGGAGGTAAATGGTATGTTCTTGTGATTGTTGATGATTATTCTAGATACTCTTGGGTTTACATTATGGCATCTAAGAATGAAGCTTTTAGTCACTTTAGAACTTTATTTCTTAGATTATCAATTGATCACCCGAGATCTTTAAAAGCGATTAGAAGTGATAACGGAACCAGATTTAAAAATCAATCTTTTGATCGCTTTTGTGCTGAAAATGGAATAGATCATCAATTTTCTTCACCATATGTACCTCAATAAAATGGTGTTGTAAAAAGAAATAACAGAACCTTAGTTGAGATGGCTAGGACTATGCTTGATGAATATCAAACTCCTAGGAAACTTTGGGCTGATGCGATTGCAACTGCTTGTTATGTCTCAACGTGTTTTCTTGCGCGCTAAGCTAGTTAAAACACCATATCAGCTCCGGTTTGGACATAGGCCTAGTGCTACACACTTTCGGGTCTTTGTTTGCAAATGCTTTGTTAAGAAACATGGTAATCTTGATAAATTTTAACCTAGATCTGTTGATGGCATGTTTCTTGGTTATCCATCTCATACTAGAGGCTACTGTGTGCTTTTACTTGACACTAACAAAATTGTGGAGACTTGTGAGGTGTTTTTTGTTGAAGCTAGCCCAGGTACTAGCTCAAACATTGCAGGTCCAGATCCATATCTGCAGGGGGAGAGCATTTTCGTTGAAGATAAGGAAGAAGTAGTGTTGCTGCCCAAAAATTCAGCAGCTAATGACATTGTTCCAGCTCCTGATTTTGATTCACAGCCAGCACCGACGACCACCATTGCTGGTCCAGATCCTCCTCAAGTCACAAGCTCATCGATTTGTGATGAACATGAAGAAGAATAAGCTTGTGAAGTGTCCACTCCACTCCGGGTTCACAAAGTTCATCCTTCACAACAAATTATTAGAAGCTTGCACGAACAAGTCACACGGTCCAGGTTTTGCGATCCAAACTCTCATGCTCATTCTGCTTTTGTTGCTTCTTTTGAACCCAAATATATATCACACGCACTCACTAATGAATCTTGGATTATTGCCATGCAAGAAGAGTTAGAAAATTTTGAAAGAAATAATGTTTGGAAACTTGTACCTCCGCCTCAAGGTCACACTTTAATTGGAACTAAATGGGTATTTAAAAATAAACAAAGTGATGATGCAGTTGTGGTTAGGAATAAGGCTAGGTCGGTTGCTCAAGGTTTCACTCAAGTTGAAGGTCTAGATTTTGATAAAACTTTTGCTCCTATTGCTAGATTAGAAGCCATAAGAATTTTGTTAGCTTTTTCTGCATCTAAAGGTTTTAAGCTTTATCAAATGGATGTTAAAAGTGCTTTTCTTAATGGATACATAGATGAGGAGGTTTATGTCAAACAACCACCGGGTTTTGAAAATCCAGATTTTCCTAATCATGTTTACAAACTGTCCAAAGCCTTGTACGGTCTCAAACAAGCCCCTAGTGCATGGTATGATAGGTTAAAACCATTCTTACTTGAAAAGGGGTTTACCATGGGCAAGGTTGATAAAACTCTTTTTGTTCTTAAGCATGGCAATGACTCATTATTCATTCAAGTGTATGTGGATGATATTATTTTTGGTTGTGCTTCTCATGATCTTGTGTCTAAGATTTCAGCTATGATGACTTCAGAATTTGAGATGAGTATGATGGGAAAACTCAAGAACATTTTGGTGCTACAAATCAAGCAAACCAAGGAGGGTACCTTTGTGCATGAAACGAAGTATAGAAAAGACCTCCTAAGGCACTTCAACATGGACAAAAGCAAGCCTCTTCGAACACTAATGGGAACAACAACGACACTTGAACTTGATGAAGATGGTGAACCGGTGGATCAAAAAGAATATAGAAGCATGATCAAATCACTTTTGTACCTCACAGCATCAAGACCGAACATACAATTTAGCGTATGTCTTTGTGCACAGTTTCAAGCCTCCCCACGTGCTTCACATCGTCAAGCCATCAAAAGGATTTTCAGGTACTTACATAGAACTCAAGAATTTGGCATTTTTCTCTTACCTCCTAAACTGTTACTTTGAAAGCTTTTTCGGATGCTGATTTTGGGGGTTGTAGGATTGATAGGAAAAGTACTTCCGGTGCTTGTCATTTTCTTGGTAATTCACTTATTGCTTGGTCCTCTAGAAAACAAAACTCAGTTGCACAATCCACGGCTGAATCTGTATGTAGCTGCTGCTAGTGCTTGCTCACAAATTCATTGGATTGTTCAAACACTTAAGGATTATGGGGTTGATCTAGATAATGTTCCACTGTTTTGTGATAAAACTAGTGCCATTTGCATTGCTAAAAACCCCATGCAACATTCTAGAACTAAGCACATTGACATTAGGTATCACTTTCTCTGTGATAATATTGAAAAATAAAACATTATGCTTCACCATGTAGATACCGAACAACAATTGGCTAACATTTTTACAAAACCTTTGGATTTCACTCGTTTTTGTTTCATTGGTAGTGAAATAGGGGTTGTGCATCCTCATGGCTTAAATTGACGGGGAGTTTTGAAACTTGAGAAGTCTATGTGTGAATCTAAAATTAAAATAATATGAGCATAGTATTTCATACATATATGACTTTGTGATTCCTTTTACATGCTAAAAGTTCTTACTACATTACTCATGTTATACATTTTGTAGTTTTTGCCATGTCTAGTAATTGGAATAATTACTTACACTAAATCTGGTCATGGTCGAACTTTCTTGCCATTTTGAACTTGTTGCATGCTCACAAGTTCTTTTAATCATAATGAATTAATCAAGTAATCAACTCACATGTTGAGTTTTTATGAACAAATATAAGTTGAGAAAAGATCAAGAGAATATGCATGCATCGCACTTCTTCTTTGAGATGGCTTATCATTGCACTTAGATATGAACTTGGAAGAAGTTGTGTATGACTAAAACCATGTCCTTAAGCTTTTGATTGTCAAATGACATAGGCTTGGCTTGGTTGGTTAGAATAAGGCAGATGGACATATAATCTCTTGCAAATATCATATGATCAAAATTTTTGCTTTGAAAAATAATAAAATGCAGCAACAAGTGTCATGCTTTCAGGTTTTGAAATAGTTAAGTTTGTGAGATCATGACTTGTTAAATTGAAAATTACATTTGATCTCTAGCATGGCTTACACTACTTTATGTATCTTATTGATGTGATGGTGTAAGTTACTTGATAGCATGACTTGGATGAGCTTTGTTTTATATGTATATGTTATAATATGCTCATAACAATTAACATTTGTCTTATAAACCTTGCTGAATACATTGTCAAAGGGGGAGAGATAATATGATATTTTTTAAAGATAAGTATGCAAGGGGGAGAAATTGATTACACATTGCACATATTCACAATTGTTTTTGGCACGATTCTTCTCAGGGTGAGAAATTGTTCTCAAAACTTTTCATGCCCATGTTTAGATTTTAAATGGTGTTGCCAATGCATTCATCAAGGGAAAGATTGTGAGACCTATGTGTGCTGAATACATTGGCTTTGATAATAAAAGTTTTGAATGATGCCGTAACATCTTTTTAGCAAGGTCCGACTTTAGCTTCGACATGTCTTTGTTATCTCCGGCATATCTTTGATAGCTCCGGCATGCCTTTGATAGCTCCGGCATGTCTTTGTTAAGCTCCGATATGTTTTTGCTAGGTCCGACTTATGTTGGTTAGCTCTGACATGTTTTTCTAGCTCCAGTGCTAGGTTGTACTAGCTTTGGTACGCTCCGGCGCTAGGTTCTACTAGCTTTGGTAAGCTCCAGTGCTAGGTTGTACTAGCTTTGGTAAGATCCGGCGCTAGGTTGTACTGGCTTTGGTAAGCTCCGGCACTAGGTTGTACTAGCTTTGGTAAGCTCCAGCTCAAGCTCCGGTTAGATTTGGCAAGGTTCGTAGCTTGATCGCAATATTCCTGTTTTTACTGTGAAATGTTTCGAACTTGCTTTACACTTATGGAAAGGTTGCTTAGTAGTATTTTACTATGTTTTTAGTGTGTTTTAGTTGATATGGATGATATCATTTTGCTATGGTTTGCAACATGCTTACGTGAGGTGCTCACGTAAGATGTTGTAGTTTCAGAACTAACGTGAGTCAAGTCGAGGACTTGTGCTCAAAAGTATTGGTTGTTTATTCATGTGTAGGTGTTATTTTAATTCAAGACATTGCTGGTGACGGGATCCATTCAACTAGTCTTAGGTAGAAGATGAGGTTCAACAACCAAGTTCGGGAGGACATGTGGTTGAGTTGATCAGGAGGTTGCACAACATGTTTGAATCAAGAACAATGCATACGAAGGTATTGTGGACGTCGTTGGAAGATGTTTGCACGTATGCATGGAGTGCATGGACGTGCCTACATGGTTCCGAGGCGTGACGAAGAGATGGGACGTAAAAATTGGTCGGAAAGGTCCAACCGACTAAGTTATGGACTCAAGCTGCGGCTGTGTCAGGTTTGACTAAAATATGGAAAGATTTGAGTTGGTTATGATAGGATTTCGTGTGGGTCACAAATTTGGGTTGTTTTAGGAATGTGGGATACGTTCGTAATGTGTTTGGAAGTCTTAAGATTGCTTCTATCTGCATATGGAAGAGTCCTAAACAGTTATGGAAAGTTTTGATTCGTGATTTGAGTAGGATTAGAGTCCTAGTTGAGATTGGGTTGGCCTAAGGGCTTGTTATATAAGCAAGGGAGACCAAAGCTCGTGGTAGACAACTTTGGGGCTGTTTCTCTTGTGTTCTATTGAATAAAGTTCGTAGTTGAAAGGAACTTTTGTGCCTTGTTCATCTGACTTGTTCCAGACAAGTTTTTCTCGTCGAGTTTTCTGCACAGCACTACCTTTCTTCGGTAATTTTATCATAACACGAGTTTTACAGATCCAATTGACATGATTCTTTTTGGGTCGTCTTCACAACTTGATTATATATCATCTGTCAAAATTTCACAGTCATTGGATTTGTGGTTTCTGATCTACACGAGTTTCTTTGCAGCGTTCCAGAACTGTTTTTCTCGGATAGGACAGATTGACCTTTGTTCGATCTTTCAATCGTAACTTGAATTTATCTTGACGGATTTGAGTGATTCTTGTTGTGCCGTATTCGTGAATTGATTCTCTCTGATATATATCACTTTTGTCATGGTGAAACACGTTTATATTAGTCTCACACACGATTTATTTAATAGATCGTTTTTCTGCCGAAGGATTGGGATTTAATTGTTTCTGCTGCGTAAGATTTTTAAATCTACAATTCACCCCCCTCTGGTAGCATTGCATGTGCTCTTCGATCCTACAATTAGACCCTGTGGATTTTGTACCACTTTACCCACGTCTTTGTGATTTCATCACCCATCGGCGACTAAAGAAACTTCATTATGCCAATTACACTTCCTATGGTGTATGGCCAAGAGATCACAAAATATCCTTTACAAAGCGATTACTAGCCTATTTAGACCCCACTGACGTTTCACCAGTGGTGATGTCTCCAACTGAGCACATCTTCATCCAAGGGCCCCCTCTTGGGCCATTCGAATCCTAGGGTAGTCCCGCCAATCATCAACAAACCCAATCCGACTACCCCTTCCCCGAGCATCCTTAATGGTCCAAATAGCACTGGCGAAGCATTAATTAATTAGCTACGCTACACCTGTACTAGGCCTCCTGGTGGCACTGTAGTCCAGGCATATTCTCGCATGAACCGGTCCTTAGATCAAAAGCAAGCAAACCACCATAACATCCAACCCATCCACATACCAGGCTTGCTTAGATCACTCATTATCATATTACATTAACCAGTTCATGTTAATCATAATCTCATAAATGCATTATTAATGTGTAGTATTATTTTCCAATCCCAATTAATTAAGCGAAGCAAAAAGGAAAAAAGCTCATCTCGACACTCTACCATAGATTCTAGGTGAAAGGGTGGTCAAACAAAGCTAGTAAACTTCCTACCATAGGATTCCCATCAAATTGACACAAGCATGCAGTTTTGCAAACAAAACATTTATTTTAAAACAAGATCAATATGCTTCAAGGACACTTGCCTTGCTCTTGGGATTGATTAGGATCAAAGACTTCAAACTCTTGGTGCTGAAGATCCTCCACGGCACTCTCTAGCGCAAATCCGTCTAATCCGCACAATAAACACACAAGACAAGAATTTCAATCAATAGATGCACAAATATTACTCAATATGACATGACATGCATGATTAATGCAAATGCAAGGTGGAACTTGTTAACAAGTTGCTTTTAATGATCAGTAACTAGTTCTAATAACTTTTAACAAGTTTATACAAGTTTGGAGTTGATTAGATCTAATTTTAGAATTGATTCAACACAATTTAGCCAAAAATATCGGACTAGTCCGCTAGGGACCGGACAAGTCTGCTATTTGCGAGATTAGCAGATTAGGGTTTTCTAAATCGATGTGAATTTGGAGATTTAGGGTTGGATTCACGTAAGGAAAACAGAATAGAAGGTATACCAGGTATCTAGAACTCCAATGAATCCAGGATCTTGGAGGTAACAATTGGATCTTGACGATCTAGGGTTGATGAAGAACTTGATAGTGGATTGTTGATGAAAAACGCAAAGTTGATGGAGATCTTGATCCTCTTTTGTTTCCTCCTCTTGTTCTTCTTGCTCTAGATCTCTTTCTCCCTCCTTGGTGGTGGCTATGCACGAGCTAGGGTTTGGGTGAGGTGGAAAAGTGGCAAATAGATATCAAGCCAAGGGGTGGGGTTGTTTATATAGAGGTGGAGGCTAGGGTTAGATGGATTTCGTGTTTGAGATGAGTAGGGGTCGGTTTAGAGTCCCACATGGGCTCTAAAAGAGTTAGGGACGATGTCCCTAGGCCCACTTAATGTAAAAACCAAGAAACAAGTCGTGAACCAAAAGATCAATTCGGAGTCACGATTTATCAGACAAGTCTGAAAAGGGTCGGACTAGTCCGAAGTTATACAGAGAAAAATCAGACAAGTCCGAACTGGACATCGGACAAGTCCGAACTTATCAAGAGGGGAAAAATGGACAACTCTGGCAAAAAATTGGACAAATCTTACTTTAGTCAGAGAGGAAAACGGACAAGTCTGATGGAATACCGGACTAGTCCAGACAAGTCCAGGGACTTAGCAAATTTTCTAAGGGAATTGGAACACCGGACTAGTCCACACAAGATCGGACAAGTTCGAAAGTGTCCAGAGGCAAAAACAGACTAGTCCGCAGCAAAAACGGAAGTCCGATCGAAGTTAGAGAGAAATCGGACTAGTCCACACCAAAATCGGACTAGTCCGCACTTTCCAGAATTTTTAAGTGTGGTGTTGTTCCAAATCAATTTTAAAGTTATTCCTTTTTATGTGAGTTATGTTAAACATGTATATGAATGTATGCAGGGCATGATGCATGAAAATGAGGGTGTTAGAAATCTACCCCCCTTAATATGAATCTCGCCCTCGAGATTCGACGCGAAAGAGAAGAGATAGGGAAATTCCTTCTTGAGATCATCCTCCAATTTCCATGTTACTTCTTCTTCTGTGTGGCACTTCCATTGAACTTTACACCATCTAATAACCTTGCTCCTTGTGACCCTCTCCTTGGTTTCCAAGATTTTGACCGATTGTTCAACAACAGTCAAATCTGCCCCTAATTCCAATTCTTCCATTAGCACTCGTTCTTCTGGTACTCTCAAGCACTTCTTGAGCTGGGAAACATGGAACACATCATGGACATCTAAAATATGAGCTGGCATCTCCAACTTATATGCTACTTCTCCTCTTTTATCTAAAATCTTGAATGGCCCAATGTATCGAGGTGCTAGCTTGCCTCTTATGTTAAACCTCTTATGACCTCTCATCGGTGACACCTTGAGGTAAACGAATTCTCCCACTTCAAAGGCTAATTTCCTTCTCCTATTGTCCGCATAGCCCTTTTGTCTTGATTGGGCAGCCCTCAAGTTCTCGCGAATAACCTGAACTTGTTTTTCATCTTCTAGCAACACATCCAGACCAAATACTTGAGTTTCTCCTATCTCATTCCAGAACAAAGGTGTTCTACACTTCCTTACATATAGTGCTTCATATGGTGACATCCTCAAACTTGCTTGATAACTATTGTTGTATGAAAATTCTGCATATGGCAAGCTTTTGTCCCAACTTTTCCCACGCTTCAAAGCACAAGCTCTTAACATATCCTCCAAAATTTGATTGGTCCTCTCAGTTTGTCCATCCGTTTGAGGGTGATATGCTGAATTAAAATTCAACCTTGTTCCCAATTTTTTGTGCAATTTCTTCCAAAATCTGGAGGTAAATTGAGAACCTCAATCCGATACTATCTTCTTTGGTACTCCATGTCAACACAATATGCTCCATGTATATTTCGGACAATTGTGCAACTGTATACTTGGTCTTCACATGAACAAAATGAGCTGACTTAGTCAGTCGATCCACGACTACCCAAATTGAGTCATACCCGGACTGGGTACGCGGTAGACCAACTATAAAGTCCATACCAATTTCTTCCCACTTCCATTCTGGAATCTTCAATGGCTGCAATAATTCGGATGGCCTTTGATGTTCCGCCTTGACTCGTTGACACAAATCACACAATGCTACATATTCGGCTATGTCCTTCTTCATGCTAGCTCACCAATAACATGTCCTCAAGTCTTTGAACATCTTCGTACAACCGGGGTGAATCGAGTATGGCGAGTAATGTGCCTCCTTTAGTATTGTCTCCCGAATATGCTTCACATTAGGCACGACAATTCTCATACCAAGCCATAGAGTACCATGTTCATCCTCATGAAATCTGAATTCTCTTCCCTCTTGGGTCCTTTCCTTGATCTCCTGGATTTCCTCATCCTTCGTTTGGCCCTCTCGAATTTTTCACTCCAAAGTCAGATTTAACTCCATCATTCCCATCTCCTTCACAAATCCGAGATTCAACCATTCAAACTCCTTACATAACTCGGATGGTAGCTCTCGAACTGTGAGTTGATGACTTACTCCTTTACTACTCAAGGCATCTGCCACTACATTAGCCTTCCCTAAATGATAATTGATTCCCAAATTGTAATCTTTGATAAACTCCAACCATCTTTGTTGCCTCAAATTCAGATCCATTTGTGTGAAAATATACTTAAGACTCTTATGATCTATATAAATTTCACACCTATGTCCAAGGATGTAGTGTCTCCAAATCTTCAATGCATGTACAATGGTTGCAAGTTCCAAATCATGCGTTGGGCAATTCTGCTCATGTTTCTTCAATTGTCTTGATGCATAGAAGACCACTTGACCTTCTTGCATCAATACACATCCAAGTCCTTGTCTCGATGCGTCGCAATAAATATCAAAACCCTTGCTCACATCCGACAATATCAAAACTGGTGCTGTTGTCAACCGCTTCTTCAACTCCTCAAAACTGTTTTGACAAGCTTGAGTCCATTGGAAAGCCTTCCCCTTCATTAGCAATTCCGTCATTGGCTTGGCTATCTTGGAAAAGTCCATGATGAATCGACGGTAATATCCAACCATTCTAAGAAAACTCCTTATTTCCTTTACGTTTTGCGGGGGTTCCCATTTCAACACATCCCTCACCTTTCCTGGGTCAACTGATACTCCTCCTCTTGAGATTATATGACCCAAAAATGGCACCTCTTTCAACCAAAACTGACACTTGTTGAACTTGTCATACAATTGATGATCCCTCAACTTCTGTAATGTAATCCTCAGGTGGTCCTCATGTTCCTTCTCATCCTCCGAGTAGATCACAATATCATCAATAAACACCACAACGAACTTATCCAAGTACTCCATGAAGACCTTATTCATGAGGTACATAAAGTAGGCATGCTCATTTGTCAATCCAAATGACATCACGGTGTACTCATAAGATCCATACCGTGTTCTAAAAGTTGTCTTGGGTATGTCCGATAGTCTAATCTTCATTTGAAAGTATCCCGACCTCAAATCAATCTTAGAGAAGACACAAGCACCCTTCATCTGATCAAACAAGTCTTCTATGCATGGCAAGGTGTACTTGTTCTTGATTGTTACCTCGTTGAGAGCTCGGTAATCCACGCACATCCTTTGTGATCCATCCTTCTTGTCCACAAACAGCACGGGCGCTCCCCAAGGTGAAGAGCTGGGCCGAATGATACCCTTCTCTAGTTGTTCTTGAATCTGCTTTTTATGCTCCGCTGATTCCTTAGGAGGAATCCTATAGGGCCTCTTAGGTATAGGTGCAGTTCCAGGTATTAAATCAATAATAAACTCAATGTCTTGGTCGGGTGGCATACCTGGCAACTCATCAGGAAACACATCCAAAAATTCGAACGCCATTGGAATCTCCTCAATTGCAGTACCGTCCATATGAATCAGCTCCAATTGCTTCGGTGCGGTTTGAGATGCTTCAAATTCTACGGAAATCCCTTCTTCATTGGTCAACTTCACCGTCTTCGTGGCACACTCAATAACTCCATTGTGCTTCCTCAACCATTCCATACCAAGTATAATGTTCAATCCTTGAGAATCCAAAACAATGAGGTTGGCGGAGAAGTCTACCCCCTTATTCTAAGGCTTACTTTTGGACATACTATATTTGTCCTCATCTCTCCTCCAGGAGACTTAACCAATACACTAAAATTCATATGAGAGATAGGCAAACTATACTTGGCAACATATTTTGATGCAATGAATGAATGCGATGCTCTATAATCAAAGAACATAGTCACCGAGTTGGATTTTGCGATAAACATACCAATGACCACGTCATTCGCTTGTTGAGCAACCTTCGTAGACACATGGTTCACGTTGCCACGAGCAAAATTCTGTTGTACACGGCTTCCTTGCGGCTGTCCTCCATTGGGTCTTGTGTTATTGAAAGTGCATCTAGGAATCCATTGTGGTTTTTGGATGATTTATGACAAGGAAATGAGATCCTAACCACTTTGTTGAGATGAGCACAGGTTCTAATGAGAAAAAAAGCAAGGTGCCAAAAAGAAGGGAGAATGAGGGACAATGAGGAAAAGAGCTCAAGAAACAAGTGTACTAGATCATTGTGTATGGATTGTGTTAAGGAAACACACCCCAAGAGCTCAATCACAAATAACCTCACACACTGCACAAATTCATACAGGACTGGACTAGTCCGACTGAGCATGGACTAGTCCAATATCTTTTTGCACAAGATCGGACAAGTCCGATATCACCACAGACTAGTCCGTTATCTCTCTGACTAGAATTGGACTAGTCCTCCCAAGTGCGGACTAGTCCTCCAAACACTTCATAAGTTGCACAAAATCACACAAGTCCAATCACACACCGGACTAGTCCGATATCTTTCCGATGTCAATCGAACAAGTCCGATATTAGCACGGACTAGTCCAAAAAACCCTCTGACCTAAAGCGGACAAGTCCTCCAAGTGCAGACTTGTCCCCAATTCATTTAGGGTTTCACCTTCCGAACAAGTCCAATATCCATCGGACTAGTCCGAAGATTTCCAGAACCAAAATCAGACAAGTCTGCTCTAAGCCGGACAAGTCTGATATTTCGGGACACCTAGGGTTTTCTACACTCAGCACACTGGACTAGTCCGGTGTCCACCACGGACTAGTCCGATATTCCTAAACCCTAACGGTACCTTTTGGGAACCCCATATAAATAGGTGTACACGACACATCTTTCACATATCTCGACCCCCTGTGCCGTCACACCTCCCAATAGCCTCAAAAACACATCTCTCCACGAAAATAAACGCAACAAAGATCAATTCTTTGAGGATACACTTTGGATCATTGGAGAGACATAGTTCATCACTCATTGAGCTCTTGATTTGATTCCCTAACACACTCCTATGGTTTTCATTATAATCTTTTGAGTGTGTTCTTAGTGGTGTTCTTGTTGTAATCTTTGGGAGCCCTCAACGTGTGAGAAGGCCCCTTGAATTCGGTTATTTGCCCTTTGTGATAAGTGAAGAGGATTGACCTCCGTGGCGATCCGACGAGGGTAGGGTTGGAGAAGACCCGATCCTATTGTGGACTCCTCAATGTGGACGTAGGTTGCCTCTGTGGAAACCGAACCACTGGATAAAAATAATTGTGTTCTTTCTTTGCGCCCATTGTTCTTACATTTCATACATATATCTAGGGTTTCGATCAATCGTGCTCACTTTACATTGAAACATTGAGTTTAAGATTAAATTGTGATACACCCTAGTTCATAGTTGTGCAATACTTAAATTACAAGTATAATTCCACTGCTTACATCCTAGGATCAAGTTAATCGATCAAATTTGATTAACCTAGTCGGTACAAACCGGACTAGTCCGCTCTTGACCAGACTAGTCCGATATCTCGAGATTTGATCTGGTTGTTAAGTGTTGCAGGTTCCAACAAAATTCAAAAAGGCCTATTCACCCCCCTTCTAGGCCACATTCAATTGGTATCAGAGCAAGGTTCTTCAAAAGGAGACTAACCGCTCGAAGAGATCATGTCAGACATGAAGGATGTACAAAAGAGCATCAACCAAGAGAAGGTTGAAGAAGACAAGAACCAGAAATTGGAGAAGCTCCTCGAAGCCATTCAAGACATCGAGCATGACGATGAGGAGACGCTGGAACTCAAGGCGCTCCTAAGGAAGAAAACTCTTTCCAAGGGAAAGGTGAAGATCGAAGATGAGAAGAAAAAGAAGGGGAGTAGTCACACCGACTACTCCTAATATCCTTATAATTATGATCGCCTAAATTCTAACAACAATCATTATCTATCTTTTCCACTTGGAAAAGCCCCACACTTTGACGGCAATGACTACTCAATGTGTAGGCAAAACATGAAAATACATTTGATTTCTCTCAATCCAAGTTTGTGGCACATAGTATGCAAAGGAATAGATATCCCTGATGATGATGAGGAGCTCACACCTAGCCAAGAGCAAGCGATCCATCGAAATGCCCAAGCTGCGACAGTCATTACTTCATCACTTAGTGGGGATGAGTTTACAAAGGTAGATGGACTCGAGATCATGAAGGAGATATGGGATACATTGCAAACCGCACATGAAGGCGATCATCATGTGCGAGAAGCGAAGATCGAGATGATTGAAGGCGAGCTAGGAAGATTCGCCATCGAAGAAGATGAGTCGCCACAAGATATGTACAACCGACTAAAGACACTCATCAACAAAGTGCGAGCATACGGAAATGGAACGACCACGAGGTGGTGAAGCTCATTCTTAGAGCCTTCATGCCTCGCAATGTCACTTTATGCTCCATGATACGAGAAAGCCCCGGGTACAAGAAGATGACCCCGGATGAGCTACTTGGGAAAATCATCAACTTTGAGATGATGGAAAAGCAAGCCAAGCACGTTAAGGAGATTGCCGATCTCACCTCAGCAAGAAGAAAGGGGTTGCTTTGAAGTCCACCCTCAAGCCCTTATCTAAAGAAGCGCGAGAAGCTCAATTAGAAGAAGATGGTGACGATGAGAGCAGCGAATTGGATGAAGATGACATGATACTATTCATGAAAAAGTTCAAAAGAATGATGAAGAAAAGACAAGGTGCTAAATCAAGTGAAGGAAAGTACAAGGAAGGATCAAGACCAAAGTTGAGATGGGCATGCTATAACTGTGGTGAGTATAGCCACTTTATAGTTGATTGCCCATATAAAGAGAACAAGAAGAAGACCGAAGAAGCAAAGCCTCAACACAAGATGTTCTTCAAGAAGATGAAGCAAGATGAGCAAGCGCCTCTTGGGAAAGAATGGGACGCAAATGATGAGTCCTCATCCGAAGAAGAAGAAGAAGAGATGACTAGAATAGCCATCGAAAAGACATCCATGAAGTCCACTCTCTTCCCCACTCTTGGCGCACGAAAGGGGAATGACACTTGCCTCATGGCAAAGGAAGGTAAACTCAAGGTAACAACAAAACCCTCTTCTGTACATTCCTATTCTAGTGATAGTGAAATTGCTAGCGACAATGAAGATATGCTCATTGGACTAGATAAGAAAACAACCGCTAAAATGAAATCCTTACATGATCAACTTGTTGAGAAGGAGAAGTTGATACATCGTCAAGAAGACATGATTATCTCCCAAAAGGAGGAATATGTTGAACTTGACAAGCTTCTAGAACTTGAAAAGGAGCAAAGCAAGTCACTAGAGCTTGAGTTAGCTTCAAGAAAGGAAGCTTGCTCGGAGTTAAGCGACTCAAATGCTACAATCAAGGACGAACTTGCTAACCTAATCAAGGTTAACAAGATCCTTGAAGTGCAAGTTGAGTCACTCAAGCAAGGTGACCCTTCATCCTCCTCATGCTCTCCTTCTCAACCCATTAAAACTGAAACTGCTTCTACTTGTTCATGTGGTAAAGCTGACACCAGTTTGATAGACAAGTCAACCTCTACCAAGGATAAGCATCCTGCCCAAAGTGGCATATTTGACAAGGAGAAGATCAAATATGCACGTAGTTTATACTTGGCCACAAGACCTCCTAATGTCAAATATGGCATTGGGTATTCCTATGGTGGAAAGCAAAATGCTGGAAGCCATAAGAATAACAAGGAAAACATTAACTTTGTAAAGGAAAGACCCTCTCAAGCTGGAAAATCCAAAGTTAATGCATCCAACACGCATGATCACCGGACTAGTCCGGTCATGATCCGGACAAGTCCGGTCCTCCGGACAAGGCCGATCTCCCATACTAGTCTTGTTTATAAACAACAACAGTTGCTATTTAGAACCTTCGATGCATCTTCTGTGTTAATGAGAAGTAATTTTGGTAAAGTCTATGCTTGTTATGTTGGGCCACGCCATGAGAACACCAAATCTCATGTGTGGGTGCCTAAATCCCTTGTGACTAACCTAAAAGGACCCAAGCAATCTTGGGTACCTAAAACCAAGGCTTGATTTGTTTTTGTAGACCTATTCCTCCAGTGGATCTAAATGGGTGCTAGACAGTGGCTGCACCAACCATATGACCGGAAAAAGAAGGATGTCCGTGGAGTATGAAGCAAATGTGGATCCAAGCGAGGGCATCTATTTTGGAGACAATAGTCAAGGAAAGGTGCTCGATACCGGTAAAATTGCCATATCATCTCAACATTCTCTTTCTCATGTGCTACATGTTGATTCCTTAGATTATAACCTGCTGTCCATATCTCAAGTATGTGAAAAAGGTTATAATTGTTTGTTCACTAATGAGGGTGTGACCGTCTCTGAAGGAGTGATGGTTCCATTGCATTCAAGGTTATGTTAAAGGGAAAGCTTTACTTTGTTGACTTCAACAAAGATAAAGCCGAACTTGACACATGCTTGATTCCAAAGACCAACATGGGTTGGCTGTGGCATAGACGGCTAGCGCATGTTGGTATGAGGAACCTTCAAAAACTCCTCAAGGGCGATCACATCCGAGGTTTGAAGGATGTTGTTTTTGAGAAAGACAGGCCTTGTAGCGCGTGCCAAGTCGGGAAGCAAGTTGGAGCATCCCATCTTGCTAAGAACATCATGAATACAACAAGACCACTCGAGCTACTCCACATGGACCTATTCGGTCCAATTGCTTACATAAGCATCAGCGGTATCAAATATGGCTTAGTAGTTGTTGATGACTTTTCTCGCTTCACTTGGGTTTTCTTTTTACATGATAAGGCAGAAACACAAGGAATCTTGAAGAAGTTTTTCAAACGTGCTCAAAATGAGTTTTCATTGACCATCAAGAACATTCGAAGTGACAATGGCACGGAGTTCAAGAGCACACAGGTTGAGGAGTACCTAGACGAAGATTCAACACCTTACTCCCGTCAACAAAACGGAGTTGCCGAAAGAAAGAATCGAACCCTCATAGAGATGGCAAGAACAATGCTCGATGAGTAAAAGACCTCAGATCGATTTAGGGCAGAAGCAGTTAACACCGCTTGCCACGCCATAAATCGACTTTATCTCCATCGACTACTCAATAAGACATCCTATGAGATACTCACCAGTAACAAGCCTAATATTTCATACTTTCGGGTTTTCGGTTCCAAATGCTATATTTTGAACAAGAAGCCTAGGACGTCAAAGTTCGCTTCAAAGTCTGATGAAGGTTTCTTGCTTGGTTATGATTCGAGCACTTACGCCTATCGTGTCTTCAACAAGACATCCGGACTTGTTGAAGTAGCACGTGACTTAGTGTTCGATGAAACTAATGGCTCCCAAAAGGAGAAAGTTGATCCATGTGTGCTAGATAGAGAAGAATCTCCTTGTCAAGCATTGAGAAGAATGGCGTTAGGCGACGTTCGACCACAAGATCCACCTCTACATATGCATGAGGAAAATGAACCACAATAGGAGGCCAATGATCCAGGGGGGAGCTTACATACAAGATCAACCTCAAGAAGACGAAAATGACCTACAAGTCAATGAGGGCAACCATTTAGGGGGAGAAGAAGACGATCATGAAGACTCAAGACAGCAAGTACCACACCCAAGAGTGCACCAATGCGTTCAAAGGGATCACCCAATCGACGACATCATCAGTGACATCCAAAAGGCAGTAACTACTAGATCACGCATAGCTAATTGCTGTGAGCACTATTCGTTTGTATCCTTTTTGGAACCGCACAGGATTGAGGATGCATTGAAAGATCCGGATTGGGTAGTGGCCATGCAAGAAGAACTCAACAATTTCAAGCAAAACTAGGTGTGAGAAATAGTCGAAAGACCCAAGTCCAACATCATTGGCACCAAGTGGGTCTTCCGCAACAAACAAGACGAACACGGGGTGGTGACAAGGAACAAGACACGACTTGTGGCCAAAGGGTATTCACAAGTCGAAGGTTTGGATGTCGATGAGACCTTTGCTCCTATAGCTAGACTTGAGTCTATTAGAATGTTACTTGCATATGCTACTCACCATGATTTCAAGCTCTATCAAATGGATGTGAAAAGCGCCTTCCTCAATGGACCAATCAAGGAGGAGGTGTATGTGGAGCAACCCCCCGGGTTTGAAGATGAAGAGTTCCCCGACCACGTATTTAAACTGCGTAAGGCTCTTTACAGCCTCAAACAAGCTCCTAGAGCTTGGTATGAGTGTCTTAGAGATTTCTTAATTGAAAATGGTTTTAGGATCGGTAAGGTAGATTATACATTGTTTACAAAGAACCTTGACAATGATCTCTTTATTTGTCAAATTTATGTTGATGATATAATCTTTGGTTCAACTAACAAATCTTTTTGTGAGGAATTTAGTAAAATTATGACACATAGGTTTGAGAAGTCTATGATGGGAGAGCTAAAGTACTTCTTGGGATTCCAAGAGAGGCAACAAAAGGAAGGGACGTTCATAAGCCAAACCAAGTACACTCAAGACATACTTAAGAAGTTTGGAATGGACAAGGCGAAGCCTATAAAGACACCCATGGTAACAAATGGACACTTGTAGGATCGCCACGAAGGCCAATCCTCTTCTCTTATCACAAAGGGTAAATATACACAACCCAAAGAATGGCTTGCCCTTGCTCCCGCTCCTCTGTGCCCCGCGCCTCTACCACCTCCACCACCCCCCTTGTTCGCCGCCATGGGCGCGCTGATAACCTTTAGCACTGCTGGGGATCGGTCGACTTGCTCAACATGGGTGAGGATCGACCACTCCCGACCAGTGGTGACTGGGATCTTCGTCCTGGCGAGATATTCCAACAAGAAGTTCACCGCCAGCTCCGCTCCATGGTTCATCACCTGGGGTCTTCACCCAAGGGTTCCTTCCTCATGATTGCATCCTTTCGAAGGTACACTTTTCGTCTCTCGGAGAGTGTCGTTGGATGGGCTCTCTGCTCGGTGCTGGGTGGTTCACCTTGGGATTTTCATGTCCAACAATTGCAAGAGCGTTTGTTTCGCTTCTCCGTGGCGAGCAAGCAAGTGGGACTACTGATCAATGCAAAGCGAAGGATCACCACATCAACCTTTGATGTGTACTTTCATCTATGGTGCACGGGTGGACCGGATAGGATCTCTGAATACAAGAAGTGGGAGCAGGAACAAAAGGAATGTTGGACATTGGTCTCACTCAAGAAGCCAGCAAGCAGGCGGGTCTCCTTCGCCTCCCCAATCCGGCAAGGTTCTCCAGCAAAAAAGGCAACCCCAACGGTAAAAGGGTTGTGGTTGGGAAAAATTTTCTACAATCTTCTTCAAGCCCCAACAAGTGCTGCCGGACTCTGCTTTCCGGCTAATCAGAAGATCGTCGGAGTTCATTCACCGACCACTGCGAACGAAGGTACGTGGCGCGATAAACAATACAACATTTTGAATTTTCGGGTGGACAAAGGGAAGGATGGTCCCACTCCATTCATGTCTCACTGGCCTTCGGTGCAATGGAGCGCCAACAACTCGGCGCATGCCCCTGATGCGACCGCTCTAAGCAGTAGCCGCCCTAGGCTTAGCTCTACTAAGTGGGAGGTCAGCGAGTGTTCTCGCCCGAAAGGAGATAGTGCTCCTAAGGCCACAGTCTCGCAAGGTCCCGAGGGAACTCTTCGTCGACAAGACAGCGATCAGAGCAGGGAGCTGAGGCGGCCAAGTGATCATGGCGCTTGGCAGTGTGATGGGAAACGATGCTATAAATGCCTCAGCCCATTTCATCTGAAATTCCAATGCCGCAATGAGATACGGTGTAATAATTGCTTTAGATATGGGCATATCAGACGGAACTGCCTCTCGGCTGCCAGAGTTCCTCGGGTTTGGTGCAAGAGAAGCATGCCCCCCATTAAGGCCTCTGGCCTTTCCACGGAACCGTCATCCGCCATCATCATTCACAAACGCAACCCCCCCCCCCCTCAACTTCTCCTCTACCGCTCCTTCTTCCTGGCTCCTCCGCATCCTGCACTCCACATCCGCCTCCACCGCTCTTTCGCCCTCCAACTCTCTTAGCCTCATGGCCAACTTCCCGGTTGATTCCTCAAGGTTCCTGGCCAACCAACACTTTGACTTCACCGACGGAGGCCCAAACCGGCTGCCTAGGATGGTGGTGCACCTTCCTGGTCACCATCACTCAGCTCACCAAGAATTTGTTGTGGCGGTGGATGCTTAGAGCGTGCTGCAGGAAGATCAGTACGAGGATTTCAGGATGCGGATTCGGAACATCCTTTTGCAAGACATCGGTATCACCGTTACTCACTCCTGTCTCACCCCACTGGGCATAGCTCTTTTTTCATTCCAGACAAGCTTGTTTAGAGACTTACTTGTGGAGAGCCAATCGTGGTAGATGGTGTTCATGTGTCCTTTATCAGGCATGACTTTGGCGGAAACCGTCGGACTCATGAGTTTGGTCGTGTGGGTTGCTTTATGATCTTGGGCTTCCCTCTGGACTACAGGACGGTTGAAACTATTGAGTTAGCAGTTTTTGGTTTTGGCAAGTTGCCTAAGTGGCACACAAGCCCGAGGACCCTGGGCTTCATCTTGGTCAAATGTCTCTACATCAATGCAAGGCTCGTCCCCAGAAGTTTAGTCCTGCGTCAAGGCACCACGGATGGGGTCGGGTACTCCTGGTCTTGCCCGGTGTACATTGACAACTGGATTGCCCCGAATGGCTTTAAGGAGGCCGATGGATGGGGGGGCATCCCCCCGGAAGAGTATCTTCCACTAAATGGCGACCCTCACCCTCTTCAAGAACCACCTGAGGAACAGCCAGAAGATGATGAAGAATGGTCGGCGCCTGATGAATAGCACCAGCAGCAGGCCAATGATGGCTGGGAACCATGGGGGCCGCCGCCGCCCCCACTGCACCATGAGATGGACATCCTCTCTGACGCCCCAACTCAAGAGGAAGCTTCAAGCGCCGTGAACATAACTGAACCGGCCGTCAGAGCTCCATGGATGGAGCAACAGAACTTCCCACTGGTCAACCCGGAGGATGTTACGCAGCAACCAGACTGGCTTCCCCCCTGGACTCGGTAGGGCTGAGAAAAATGCTAAAGGTGGCCTTCCCGAACTCCCCCTCTGCATGGTGGAACGTCCAGTTCAATGAACCCAATGGGCAAGGGGGGTTCAATAAAGTCATCACCATGTCGCTCTCTAACTCCACTGATCAGCAGTCAAGGGAGCAGAGTTCTGGCCACCCCTCAGTGATCATCAAAGATATCATTGTTGAGCCCATCGCTGCTGCAGATAAGATAAAAGGAAAGCAAAGCACGGCCCTGACATCGGCAGTAGCAGAGATTGTTGGACCCTCTCACTCCAACAGATCATTGGAACCCAGCAAACTAAGGAGGAGCCCTCGGCTCCAAATGCTCATGCAGGGACATCAGACCACGCCTCCACCTGCTCAGAAGAATGGCCCTGATGCTGGTACAACTGAGGATACGCCAGCACTCAATCTCTTTCCAGGTCCAATCAAATTCCCCAGTCTTGACTCTCTTGACCCCTACCGTCCCTACCCTGAACTCTCCACTGATGTGCTGCAGGCGACGGCGGTAAACGAGTGCGGCATTCCCCCTGAGGTGGCGCTCCAGATGATGTCCCTCCCGAAGCTGAATGACAATGTGGTACATCAAGCTTGACTTGCTGGGAGGGGAAGGCACTGAGCACACTGTGGACTGCTATGCTGCTGATGGGTTCGTCTTTTGGGAAACTGCTATTTGGAATTGTAGGGTGGTTGTATTAAACAGTACTGGCTGTTGTTTTGTGATGTGCTCTGTTGAGAACATGCACGGTTGGGAACATTTCTGCATTTTGATCGGGCGGTGGCCGGAACCTCAACTTATGGCAGTTAGTCTATTCTGGTGTCTGTTGGCTGTGACCTATTTCTATGCTGCTTGGCTCATCTGCCTGTCTGATTACTGGTTTGTTCGTTCGCCCTCGCTGCACAATGACCTTAGTTTCATAGGCCACTTCTTCATTCAATCGGTCGGGACTACTTCCCGGACTGCCCTGTCTTACCTGACTATTATTTATGGCGCACAACATAAACCGTAACTGGAATGTCTTTAACTTGAACATTCGTGGTCTTAATAACACTGCTAAGCAACAAGCAGTCAGGTCCAAAATAGAGGAGGTCCAGGAGTGCAATATCTTCTGTTTACAAGAGACCAAAATGGAACATATTGGCATTTCTTTCCTTAAACTACTGGCACCTAGAAGATTCAACAAATTCGTCTTTGCACCATCCAAGGGTGCCTCGGGAGGTATTCCGGTAGCCTAGAATGACAGCCTGCTTCAGGGGGAAGCTCTGGATATCAGGGATTTTGCCATATTCATGCGGTTCACATCCTTACTGAATGGGGTAGTCTGGAACCTGATCTCAGTTTATGGACCTTGTTAGGGACCTCGTCAGGAGGAGTTCACCGACTGGCTCTGGAATCTCTCACTGCAACCGCAAGAGCTATGCATGATATTGGGGGACTTCAACTTCTATCGCCACGTCAGTGAACGCAACCGTGCGGGAGCGAATATAGGGGACATGCAGATGTTCAATGACATCATCCAACACTTGGGACTTATTGAAATCCCTCTCCAAGGTAGGAATTACACTTGGAGCAACATGCAACAATCGCCTCTACTTGAACAACTGGATTGGTGCTTTACCTCAACGCAATGGTCCCTATCATTTACCAACCCCTCACTTTGGCCAATGGCCAAGGACACATCAGACCATGTCCCACTAGTAGCTCAGATATGCACCACCATACCTAAATCAAAATTCTTCCGCTTTGAAAACTACTGGCTCAGACATCCACAGTTTCTCACCATTGTCAAGGACTCGTGGGACCAGCCTCTGCCAACAGTGGGTAGTGCAAGGAGAGTTTCTGCTAAATTAAAACGTCTGTGATACAAGCTATGCAAGTGGAGCAGATCACTAGGTGGGCTGAAAAAACTGATCAAATGATGCAATGAAGTTATTCTGATCATGGACACAATGGAAGAGCAGAGGACACTATACTTGTAGGAAAGCTATTTCAGAAACATGATCAAACATCAGCTTACTCAGCTCTTAATGCAACAGAATGACTACTGGAGACAACGTTATACAGAGCGTTGGGCCATGTTTGGTGATGAGCCAACAAAATTCTTCTTGGCTGCAGCAACAGAAGGATACAGGAGAAACAATATATCTGTCATTCAAGATGATCATGGAGTAGAGCTAATGGATCATGGGCACAAAGCCTCAGCCCTCTTGAAGGAATTTTCGGAAAGGTTAGGGCAATCTACCCCGACTCAACAATCGCCACAAATCCACCATTGGGTGCTGCATGGACAACATCTACATACATTATGCAACCCAGTCACCAGGGAGGAAATTGAAGCCACACTCAAAAATATGCCAACCGACAAAGCCCCAGGTCCAGATGGGTTCAACACAAAATTTTTTTAGGCATGCTGGCACATCATTAAGGAAGACATTTATCTGCTATTCTCGGACTTCTTTAATGGCAACATCAGTATCCAGCCCCTGAATAGTTCCTTAATCACTATCATCCCGAAGATCAATAATCCCCACAAAGTCACAGATTATAGGCCCATATCACTGTTGAACTCCACTATCAAACTGATCACTAAGATACTCTCAGTTAGATTGCAGGAAGTCATCCCAACCATTATCCACAAAAATCAATATGGTTTCATCAAAAAAAGAACCATCCAGGACTGCATGGCTTGGGTCTATGAGTACCTTTATCAATGCAAAAAAACCAACACTGGTGTCATAGTACTCAAACTGGACTTCGAAAAAGCCTTTGGCAAGGTGGAACATGACTTCATTATACACATGCTGAGAGTTTTGGGTTTTCCTGAACAGTGGATCACATGGGTAACATATATTCTATCTACTGCCACCTCCTCAGTTCTTCTCAATGGAGTACCAGGTAAGACTTTTCACTGTAGAAGAGGTGTTCGGCAGGGGGACCCATTATCCCCCCTGCTATTTGTACTGGCAGCAGATCTTCTACAAATTTTAATCAACAAAGCAGTGGAGCTGGGACTTCTATCTCTGCCACTGCATCAAGAAATGAACGAGAACTTCCCGGTAGTACAATATGCAGATGACACTATTCTAATCCTCAAAGCCAACCAGAGACAGCTCTTCTTTCTGAAAAACTTACTACAATCCTTCGGGGGAGCTACAGGGCTGAGAGTGAACTGGGCAAAATCAAGCTTAACACAAATAAACACTGATGAAGAGGAGGCCACAATTCTAGCAGCCACACTAGGTTGCACTATTGGCTCATTCCCTTTTACTTACTTAGGTCTGCTGATGAGCCTCGGCAGACCCAAAGCAGATGCCCTTGAAGGGCTTGTCTTAAGGGTGCAAAAAACGCTAACTAGAGCAGCAACATGGTTGTCAATGGCTGGTCGATGCACACTTATCAACAGCGTTCTGTCCACCATCCCAATTTATTCGATGTGTACCATCAAATTGAGACAGTCAGTCATTCAAGCTATTGACAAAGCCAGGAAACAATGCCTATGGAGAGGCTCGGACATCGCTGGCAAAGGCCGACCCCTGGTGGCCTGGAATCAAGTTACAACACCAAAGGAAAATGGAGGGCTGGGTCTGAAAAGCCTCACTGCAATGAATGGAACCTTGCTCATGAAATTCCTCTGGAAAATCTATAACAAAGCAGACATCTCCTGAGTTCACCTCATCAACCAGCGCTATTGCAGCAACGGTAAACCCCCGCACAGCACAAAAGGAAAAGGATCCTTCTGGTGGAGGGATGTTGTGAACCTATCTCATTCTTTTCTCAGGAATTTTGAAGTCAAAATTGCCACAGGGGACACAATTCGACTATGGCAGGATCAGTGGGAAGATCACCTACTCAGAAGGTACATGCCCCATTTATACTCCTTCGCAAAAAGAACCAACATCTCAATGGCCCAATACCTCAGCAACTCAGACCATGGCAATCACTTTTTTCAACCACTGTCAGAGGAAGCACTGATGGAACTGGCCAATCTGGACACCATGCTGGAGGAAATCTCACACAGGGAAGCTTCACAGGATGAGTGGACTCCAATCGGGGGAACAAGAACTTTCAGCTCCAAGCTTATTTACAACAACTATTACAAACACATCAACCCACCAACACCCTTTAGCTGGATTTGGGCCTCAAAGGTGCTAAAGAAAATAAAGATCTTCATGTGGGTGATGTTTCGGGACAGGCTCAACTCACGCAACCTCCTAAAGAGAAAAAACATCACGATTGACGGGAATGACTACACCTGCGTACTCTGTGCTGACAATGTGGAGGAACTCACGTACCATCTCTTCTTTAACTGCTCCTTCAGCATGGCATGCTGGAATGTCCTTGGGATTCACTAGGACCACGACATCCCCTTTTTTCATACCCTGGAAAAAGCCAAGCTCAGCTAGGGTCGTAGCGCCTTCATGGAAACCTTCTCCATAGTGGCCTGAGAGATCTGGATTGCTCGTAACAATGTCATTTTCAGAAACTCTACTCCCTCTATAAATGCTTGGAAACGATCATTCATTGCTTCTACAAGGCTTCAGGCCTGTCGTTTCAAGCCGGAGGATAGGGCTAGCGTGCTCGTGTGGCTTCAGAGTTTGTAAAGGACGTTCCTCCCTCTGGAACACCTAGTCAGGCTCTGCTGAGATACTGTAAATCGGTGTTTCCTCGTCTCTTTTAATATATGTTTTATGGCTGCCGGGTTCTCCCTTGCAGTTTTTCACCGGTCAAAATAAACAAATGGACACTTGGATCTCAATGAAGATGGACCAAACATCGATCCAAAGGTATATCACTCCATGATTGGCTCTCTACTCTACTTATGTGCATCTAGGCCAGACATTATGTTGAGTGTATGCTTGTGTGCAAGGTTTCAAGCCAACTCAAAGGAGTGTCATTTGACAACCATTAAGAGAATCTTGCGATATTTTGTAAAATCCCAAACTTTTGGAAACTTCTGTCTCCAATGTATAGCACATGAAATAATAGTTGTCTCCAAGGTATGGAACATGAAATAATAGTTTTAAACATATACATTAAAGACTAAGGTCATATGAGAGCCAATAAAGTTCATATGGACATGAGTAAAAATTTTAAGGTGAAGGTCTAGATAAAACCTAGGATCCCTTTTTAAATTCAGCTAAGCTCAAATTTCCAAAGGTCTTGAATTTTAAATTTAACACCTAAAATTTTGTGCTTTGCTCACAAGGGAAAAATCAAAAGAACAAACATGAGGGAATAAAAGTATATATGGAAATGTACAAAATACTCAAGTCAATGATCAAGGTACAAAAACATATTCTCCATTTGATCAGGTTAGGCAATTAAAAACATAGGACAATATATACATTAATATTAGGGGAAAGAATTTAATGACATGCATATAGATTAGAAAGATTTAATTTGAATCTAATTCAAATTTAACCAAACATGTTATATGGGGAATAGAAAATATATTCAAATTAAGTGCTCAATTTCAACTCTGCATTTGGACTAATTATTGAGCACATTATTGGAAACCCTTGACCATTAAAAGGGCAATAATTGAGTAGATTAAAATATATGCATAAAAGTTATGAGTTCAAATTTGAATCTAATTCAAATTCTAATTGGCCAAATTGGATATTCAAATTGTCAAACCATTTAAATGTAGCAGGACCAATTCTCTTCTGAAATTGAGTCCTTATCACATGTAGACTTGACTAACCAAAAAGAAATAACAGAATGGAAGGGATAAGGGTAGGGTGGGGCCCACCTGTAAGAGGAGCCCAAAGCAAAATTTGCTCTGTTTCACTTTACCCACGCGCGCTAGCACGGAGCAGCAGCGGCAAGCAGGTCGCCACCGCGATCTCCAGCGCGACGTCCTGCCTCGTGCATGCACGCCACGGCGAGCCGCGAAGACACCTGCCCTGCTCCGCCGTCGGCCTATAAAAGGGGCCCGAGCGCTCACTCTTCTTTCTTCCTTCTGCATTGCACCGCTCGACCGCCCGAATCACAGTCGCCCCCACCCGAGCAAAGCCTCCATTAGGTGCGCGCTCATACGCCCTCGACATCCCTGAGCCGAGGTTGCCGCCGGACTTAGCCTCCAGGAGGGAATCACAGTTTCCTTTTCCGGCACGCCGACGACCTCCTTCGATTACAAACTGCGGTCCTTCCCCCATGGTGAGTATCTCTACAATTCCAGCCGCTCCCAGCATTCACACATACGTACGACCCTTCCCGAGGCATTAGATAGCCCTATTCCCACTCCGGCTAACCGGAATTTTAAATCTCGCCACCGCCTAGAATCGGTTCCATGGTGCCCTCATCCCCCGGCCGATTTCAATCCAATTAGAGTGTGGTACAATGATCAGAGCATCACCACGAAGCTTCCAGAGCAAGAACCAACTTCTCCCATGCCTTGTACACCGAGAACGCCATCGCCGATCGTCGGGTTCCGCCGGTCGCCGGTGTGGACACTTTTCCGTGGATTTTCAGTCGAAACGGAGGCCACCAGTGAGTTCCTGAGGGTCGAAAACCCCTGGGTGGCAAGTCACGGCCACGGGAGAGGTGGTTCGACGTTCTCCGACGAGTCGTCGGCCGGTCTCCGGCCATGGCGCCGCCAGGGCTCGTCGGGGAAGAAAAGAAACCCCGTGGGATTTTCTTTGGCGCATGGATGTAATGTGGCAATGCGTTTAAACCTTGTGGCCCCGGTGTGGCATCGGCTGGGGGGAAGGATTGGAGGCCACGTGTCAGCGTATTAAAGGGTATCCTTTTCCATTTATAAAGAATTCCAGAAAATTACTTAAACTTTGAAATACTATAACTTTGGCTAGGATGCTCCAAATTAGATGAAATTTTTTTTGTAATTCTCCTTAGAATCTTTAATTTCCAGTGGTCTATCCCAATATTCATGAAAAGACCTAGAGAATATTCTACAAATCAATTAGTATAATGCATTGTGAACAATATAGAAAATAGGATTCTATTTAGAAAATTCTGGAAATTTACCCAACCAATACTTTTGTTATGTATAAGCTCCAGTAAAAGTTTCAGGCATAACAAAGTTGTTTAAGAGGGTTTAATTCAAAGTCTTTGCCTAGGTTAATTATAATTCCAGAAAATAACAAATTAAATCCAGAAACTCATAAGGACTTGTAAATTCAATATCTTACTGTAGGAAGCTTGAAAAATTGTGAAACCAATTTTGGTAGTTTCCTTTTGATCAGTACTATCTAGCTCTGCCATTTATGGACATGATAAAACCTCAGGTTTTATCTGCAATTTCCTAATTGAGGAAAGCTTGATAGATTTTTGTAGATCATTTTCTCCCATCAAATTCTCTGAAATTTTTATGGGAATTTCTTCATCACATCTCTAAACCAGAGTTAAATTATCAGAGCCAAAAGAACTCATCTGCATAAGAATATGTTCTGTATAGTTTCCTAATATACATGACTATATAAAATTTCTCATGTACATTCTCAGAATATGAAGTAATATAAAATTAACCTACCCAAATCCAAAATCAATACACAACAGTACACTTTATTCATTCTTGAATTACAAACATACTTCTATTATGAGTATGACATTGCATAATGTATGCATATTCATTAGTTAAGTTATTAAAATATATTGTATGTTATATGCATCTTCATTGCGATAGACACCGTGACGAAAAGGAGTCGAAGAGGACCTGTTTGTGAAGCATCAAGCCACTGACTCTTTGACTTAGCGCAAACTAAGGCAAGCCCCGGTTTGCATTTAAAAGCTTTACAGAGTTTTGCAGTATTTCTCACTTACGTCTTTAGTTGATATTGTACATTACGTATAAGGTGTTTGATACCCCACTTGCATATCCATAAAATCCTATGGGAAGGTTGGGAAGGTTTACAGCTTGACGTGTAGAACTACTTGCTAATGTATAGGAAGTCCGGTAGAAGTCGAGTAGTTGGAATCTACTCGCGAGAGGATCACAATTTATTGATCACAAGTCAAGTAGTTGAATTCTACTTGCGAGAGAAGTCGAGTAAGGGAAACCTACTCGCGAGATGTTACCAAAATGTTCACCCTTAATAATTGGAGATGTGGACGGGGATGTTCCTGTAGGACGGGACGCGCAAGGTTGTCTGATCCCAGATGAGGGGGACAATGCTTGCGACCACATTTGGGCCTGGACCGGTAAGGGTAAGGCAAATATGGAGGTTGGTTGTAGCCCCGTCTGTGTTGGTTAAGTACCGTCTCGTGTGCGGCCCTGTTGAGCAAGTTTGAATGGTACCGGTTACATAATGGATTAATGGGGTCCATTAAACTGATGTAGCTCGGGCACCCTTGTGTCGAAACTTATCCCGCCGTCCTTCGGGGGAATATGATCGTAAGGTGGAACCTCTAAGGAGCAACTTTGACGTGCTCGGTTAGGGACCTTACTTTTGGGACGGTAGAACTGGTTCGACATTGGGATGACGGGTGAAAGGTGGCCACATACGACGTGGTAGAGGAGTACAGTGAAAGGTACTTTCGAGCGGGCGTATGTGTCGTGTATTCCGGGTGTGTCCTGATTGCAATCACCATCCCTCGCGGTAATAGAGTACCACTTGTTCACTGAGTTGTGACGTAGTAAATAAGAGTAATGGAATGATGATAAATATTGCCGATCTGCTTAATCATTGTATTACAACCTTGTTTGGCTTAGAGATAGTACAATTAAAAGATTACAGTTTCCCCATACTTTAGCTGTAATAGCATTATGTGCTTTGGGCATGTCATATCATCGGCAAAGCGTTTCTTGTTTGATTGTGGAGTCTATGATGTGCCGTGCCCGAAGAATGTCATTTGCTACTTAAATTGTGAATATAAGGATCCACTTGTAGGCGAGTCCTTTATGCTATTCCTTACCTATGTTTAGTACTTACCCCTGCATATGTCTAGTGAGACGGTTAAGTCTTGCTGAGCCTTATGCTCACGTTTGCGCTTTAACGATTTTTGCAGGTATTAGTTTTATTTTTGCCGTTCAGGTTGTACATGAGACTCGAGGTGTCGAGATAAATCTCATGTGAACCACACCGCTGCTGCATGTTCTTCTTGTTGCTAGTGAGAATCGTCCTAGGGCATGAACGTCTTCTCTCCTGCTTAGTTAGGTGAGATTTTGAGTATGTATTTTCCGTTGCGTGTGTACTTCTGTGGCACACTCTTTTGTAAACTCTTCTTATTATGAAATGAAAACTTTATATGTTTTGGTATCCTTTTTGTGTGTGCTGTTAGGTGCCGCATCGCACGGCACCACCCAATGAGATCCTCGGATGTGGGGACTCCGGTGGTCCCCACAGACATGGTATCAGAGATTCATTGGGAATAGCACACTTGAAAAGAGCCTATTTTTGAAAACTACGAAGTAGTCGAGTGAGGATTAGTTATATGCCCACATAAGGTCTATTATAGTATTAGTACTTAAGGTGGCAAAGCTAACATATGTGTTATTATATTCTGTAACGACGCTCCGACGTCAGGTAAGAGGTAAGGTACGCCACCGCAAGCGGATCAATTGCGGTAAGCTCACCATGCGAGAGGTAGCATGTGATTATTTACGTGGCTTGGAACGGAAAGGTCAATATGAGTCTCTGAAACTTTCCATGTCTCTGAGAACATATGACACGCGGTACCCCAGCATGACACGAAATTAGTGGGAGCCCCCGTCGGGTGGGACATAACCCGATGCACCTCCTACTGGTGCAGCATTATGCAAAGACGTGGGACCCTGTCGGGTGGTAGAAAACCCGGTCATGTACCTCAATACGTGGCTTAACTCGAGGAGGCCCGTATGGAATGATACGGGACGAATGTTTTTACTTTCATATATGTTTTTGTGAATTGTTAGCCCGTGCAGGCTAGACTGTACCGTACGGTACCATATATTTGATCAGTAGTTTGAGTGTAGTGACAGGTACACTAACCACGTTGGACGTTTGGCGAGTAGAATACGTGTGCGAGTGATCGTTTTAGTGCCACCTATAGCGCATTATGCCGGCCAAGAATTCGGTAAAGATTTTCAGTTTGTGAGGTAACGTAGTACCGACATAATTATTGTGATGCATTCACACCTTACTTCACCCCAAAAATCTTTTCTATTAAAGACAAGTAAAACCTTGAGTTGAGAATCAAAAGAAAGTTTAGAATCTAATATTAACTATAGAACTAAGATTCAATTGGAGTTTAGTGATTTTCAAAAAGATTCTAAAGCAGAGTTTCCTGTTTCCTGGCAGAATTTTGCTTGATTTGTACAGAGCATAACTCTTGCTAGGTTTAACCAATGTGATTGTGTAATACAGTTTTGGGGAGGTCTTGAAGTGCACTGCAACTTGTTTTAGACTGCCAGAACTGAATCAATCTTCAAATTGGTAAAAATTCCAGATTAGTAGAACCTGTTGTTGAAAACAGAACCGTAAAAACCTCGCTGGAATTTTTTTCGGTTTTTCAACCATAACTTCCCGTGAAAAATTTCTATAGCTCCTAGGTTACACCGTTGGAAAGTTATGATATGTGTTACAACTTTGTAATTCAAAGTTTTTCCAAATTTGGGGCAGAACTGTATGGGAATTGATGTTCAAATCAGCCACATCCAAAGGAGGTGCTGTTGAAATTTTTCCAGAACTCTGTCAACTTTGAAATATCATAACTTTTGACCCAGAGCTGATCAGGAGGCAAAGTAAGATTTTTCTGAAAGCTAATGAAGTTGGATGTAACTTTGGTATTCAAGTTCAGGATTGATTTTACTCTTAACTGTAGAAGAATCTGAGTTCTTTGCAAACTGGTCAATTTTGGATAGCAGATTGGCCAATGCAATTGAAATGGAAACTGTTTATGGATAGGCATGTTGGAAACTTGCCGAAGTTGTGCAACATGTCAAAATGGATGTAGGTTCCATTACGAAACTGGAGAATTGGAAAAAGCTCGTTAAAGAGGTCTAGAAGAAGATTAGAATCAGAATGTCGTTGGAACGCGTATGAATATGCTGCAAAGTATTATGATTCATATGCGGTTAATGTTTTTCAAGCCTCGACTGTCATTCAATCTTAGAAAGTAACCGTAATTGGTCATTCTTGCAGTATGGTTCGCACTCGTTCCGGCGCTGAAATGGGAGAATCTAGTCACAGCGGAAATGACTTGACTCGACCGCAAGAACTGCCGTCGACCCGATTGACGGAGGTTTTGGCACAAATGGTTGAGTCTCATTGTGAGAACAACCAGCTGCTTCAGTCATTGGTGCAACAAAGTGTTATTCAGGCATCACGACAACGGGATCTGAATGAAAGTTCGTATTTGAATTTTCTGACAACTCAACCGCCTGTCTTCACGGAAGCAACAGATCCGTTGGAGGCACATCATTGGATTCGGATTATTGAAGCTAAACTCGGTTTGATCCAATGTGACGAGTATCAGAAGGTGGACTTTGCAGTTCAGCAGCTTCATGGATCTGCTGGAGCTTGGTGGGCAGAGTATCTCGCCATGACCATTGAGGGACATCACGTTAATTGGAATGAATTCCGTGATGCGTTCTGTGCTCGATATTTTCCGAGGGGGATTATCAAGTCGAAGCTTGAAGAGTTTGTAGAATTGACCCAAGGGGGGAGGAGTGCTCTTGAGTACTCCAGAGAATTCAACCGGTTAGCACAATATGCACCAGACTATGTGAGGACAGAAGCTTCGAGGTGTGACCTATTTCTCCGAGGCTTGAATGGCAAACTTCGTGAAAGATTGGTCCTATTCAACAAAGGAGACTATAACGAATTGGTCAGTAATGCTATATATCAGGAAGATGCTTCTCTTCGTTGTCAGGCAGAGATGAGGAAGAGCACCACAGCAATGGATGATAATAATGGTACTCCTCGGAAATATCAACTGGTATGTCATTTACCAGCGGAACCGGAAGTTTGGGTAATTACAAGACAACCACCGATGTAGAGTTGGCCACCACCATTGCAGTGGGTTGAAGCACTTGAGATGCAGCAGAAAGTGAGTTCGTGTACACCACCTCCACGAGCGGCACGAAATGTTACTCCACTGCAGGCAATGCAAAGGAAAATATATAGTGGTGGTGATAAAGAGAAGTTAGTTCTAGGAGGTCCTGCAGCTAAACAAGACCTCAGTCTAGAAGTTGCTCCTTCAAGAAAGATTCAATCTCGTGGACAACAGAAGAAGATAAAAGTCGGCAGCCTCAATTTTATAGCTGTCGTAGATATTCCAGTAGGAGAACTTTTGTTAGCGGGTATGTTCAGCTTGAATGCTCAACCAGCATTTGTGTTGTTTGATTCTGGAGCAACACATGATTTCATCAGCAAGGAGTTCGTGTTGAAGCGTCAATTATCATCCACAACGCTATCAACACCGTGTACAATAAATTCACCTGGAGGAAAAATGTCAGCCCACCAGATTATTGCTCGAGCACCTCTATGTTTGGACGGTAGGATTTACCCTACCACCTTCATTATATTGGACGTGCAGAAGATTGACATTATCTTGGGAATGACCTGGTTGACACATCATGAAGCAATCTTCAATATCCGTGCTCGTACCGTGCAACTGAATTCTAAAAGGCACGGGCAACATACTTTGGTTCTGAAGAATGTGACACCACAACCTCTAGTGGTGTATAAAACGGAAGCCACAAAGCTAGAGGACATTCCAGTTGTTCGAGATTACCTGGATGTGTTTCCTGACGATCTGCCAGGCGTACCACCTGAGCGAGATGTTGAATTTAAGATTGAGTTAATACCAGGAACCACACCCATATCTCGAAGACCTTACAAGATGGCACCCAAGGAATTGGCGGAGCTAAAAGAACAGTTGAATGAGTTACTTGAGAAGGGATTCATACGTCCCAGCTCATCACCTTGGGGATGCTCAGCGATATTCGTGAAGAAGAAGGACGAGACACTAAGGCTATGTGTCGACTATCGTCCATTGAATGCTGTAACTATAAAGAACAAGTATCCACTTCCATGGATTGACATTTTATTCGATCAATTAGTGGGTGCTAAGGTATTTTCAAAGATGGATCTTCGGTCCGGTTATCATCAGATCAAGATACGGGCTGAAGATATACCTAAGACTGCATTCTCGACAAGATACGGGATGTATGAGTATCTTGTCATGTCTTTTGGTCTCACCAATGCACCGGCTCACTTCATGTATCTAATGAATTCAGTATTCATGCCGGAGTTGGACAAGTTCGTGGTGGTCTTTATAGATGACATCTTGGTTTAATCCAAATCCGAGGAAGAACACGCCGAACATCTTAATATCGTGCTTCAACGATTGAGAGACCATAAGCTGTATGCCAAATTCAGAAAATGTGAATTTTGGATTAACAAGGGACCATTTCTTGGTCATATTATCTCAGCAGAAGGTATTGATGTGGATCCAAGCAAAGTGGTACAAGTACTTAAGTGGGAGTCTCCGACCTCCGTCCATGAGGTCAGAAGTTTCTTAGGTTTAGATGGCTACTACTGGAGATTTGTTCCAAGTTTCTCCAAAGTGGCTAAGCCTATGACAGAATTGCTGAAGAAAGGAAACAAGTATGTCTGGAATGAAGCCTGTGAAACGGCGTTCCAGATATTGAAGAACCATCTTACAACGGCACCAGTTCTAGCTCAACCAGACACGACAAAGCCGTTTGATATTTATTGCGATGCATCATGCACTGGTCTGGGATGCGTCTTGATGCAAGAAGGACGTGTAATCGCATATGGATCAAGACAACTCCGGATTCATGAGCAACATTATCCGACTCATGACTTGGAGTTGGCTGCCGTGTTAATGGCATTAAAAATGTGGAGACACTACATAATGGGAAATCTAGTGCATCTCTACACAGATCACAAGAGCCTCAAGTATATATTCACTCAAAAGGATTTGAATATGAGGCAAAGAAGATGGTTGGAGCTTATGAAGGACTATGAACTTGAGATCCATTACCATCCGGGCAAAGCAAACGTAGTTGCAGATGCTTTGAGTCAGAAATCTCATGTTAACAACATAACCATCATTCCGGATGAAGAGGAAGAACCAAGTCTATGGTTGGTTCCCTACGGAGCTCTATATAATCCTGCCCTCATACCTACAATCCAAGAGGAGATTATTGCAGCTCAAAAGAAAGACAAGGCTATGTCTCACATTCGGAAGAGAATGAGAAACGGAGAGGCGAAATGTTTCCGGGAAGATGAACAAGGAACCCTATGGTTCAACGATCGTATAGTGGTACCCCGGAACATGAAACTCAGGAAGAAGATCTTGGAGGAAGCTCACTTATCGAAGTATTCAATCCATCCAGGAAGCAATAAGATGTATCAAGATCTTAGAACGAAATTCTGGTGGACACGAATGAAAAGAGAGATTGCAAAGTACGTATCCGAGTGTGATACATGCATAAGGGTGAAGGCTGACTACATGAGGAAAGCGAGACCACTACAACCCTTAAGTGTCCCTGCATGGAAATGGGAATATCTCAGTATGGACTTCATTGTTGGATTGCCTCTCACGTTCCACAAGCACGATTCTATTTAGTAATCATAGACCGATTAACCAAGTCAACACACTTTATTCCTGTGAACGCGGCGTACAATGCAAAGAAATATGCTGAGCTGTATATGTCACGGGTCATGTGCTTACACGGAGTTCCCCGCACCATCATCTCTAACAAAGGATCGTTGTTTGTTGCTCGTTTTTGGGAGCAACTACGCGCAGCAATGGGAACTAAGTCAATCCGAAGTTCGGCATACCACCCTCAAACTGATGGACAAATGGAAAGAGTGAACCAGATACTAGAAGATATGCTAAGAGCATGTGCCATAAATCACGGAAAGAACTGGGATGATCATTTACCATTGGCAGAGTTCTCATACAACAACGGTTATCAGTCTTGTACCAAAATGGCACCTTTGAAGCTCTCTACGGTCGAAAGTGTCGCACACCACTCAATTGGTGTGAGTCTGGAGAAAGAGTAATTTTTGGAGTAGATCTTACTAATGAAGCTAAAGAACGAGTTAAACTAATTCAGGCAAACCTCAGAGCAGCTCAGTCTCGGCAGAAGAGTTATGCTGACAAGCGACGTCGTCCTTTGAGCTTTAACGTCGGAGACCACGTGTATCTTCGTGTCCCTCCGATGAAAGGAATTCATCGCTTTGGAGTAAAGGGAAAGTTAGCCCCAAGATTTATCGGGCCATTTCCCATCAAGGAAAGATGTGGACCCGTAGCCTATCGGTTAGAGATAACCGCGTCCTTGTCCGGAGTACACAATGTATTCCACGTATCTCAGTTAAGAAAGTGTCTTAAAACTCCAACAGAAGTCATATCTGAGGACATGGAAGAACTGAAGCCGGATCTGACTTACGTTGAACAACCGACCCGGATTATTGATGAGAAGACGAGAGAGACAAGAAGCCGATCGTTGTGGTTCTATAAAGTGTTATGGAAGAATCACAACGTTGAAGAAGCTACCTGGGAGAGTGAAGACTATCTTCGCTCCAACTATCCGGAGTTGCTATCGTCATATCAACGGTAATACACTCCGACATCTCTTCTTCTTTTGTAATCTCGGGACAAGATTCTTTTAAGGGGGGAGGAATGTAAAATCCCAAACTTTTGGAAACTTCTGTCTCCAATGTATAGCACATGAAATAATAGTTGTCTCCAAGGTATGGAACATGAAATAATAGTTGTAAACATATATATTAAAGACTAAGGTCATATGAGAGCCAATAAAGTTTATATGGACATGAGTAAAAATTTTAAGGTGAAGCTCTAGATAAAACCTAGGATCCCTTTTTAAATTCAGCTAAGCTCAAATTTTCAAAGGTCTTGAATTTTAAATTTAACACCTAAAATTTTGTTCTTTGCTCACAAGGGAAAAATCAAAAGAACAAACATGAGGGAATAAAAGTATATATGGAAATGTACAAAATATTCAAGTCAATGATCAGGGTACAAAAACATATTCTCCATTTGATCAGGTTAGGCAATTAAAAACATAGGACAATATATACATTAATATTAGGGGAAAGAATTTAATGACATGCATATAGATTAGAAATATTTAATTTGAATCTAATTCAAATTTAACCAAACATGTTATATGGGGAATAGAAAATATATTCAAATTAAGTGCTCAATTTTAACTCTGCATTTGGACTAATTATTGAGCACATTATTTGTTAACCCTTGACCATTAAAAAGGCAATAATTGAGTAGATTAAAATATATGCATAAAAGTTATGAGTTCAAATTTGAATCTAATTCAAATTCTAATTGGCCAAATTAGATATTCAAATTGTCAAACCATTTAAATGTAGCAGGACCAATTCTCTTCTGAAATTGAGTCCTTATCACATGTAGACTTGAGTAACCAAAAAGAAATGACAGAATGGAAGGGATAAGGGCAGGGTGGGGCCCACCCGTAAGAGGAGCCCAAAGCAAAATTTGCTTTGTTTCACTTCACCCACACGCGCCAGCACGGAACAGCAGCGGCAAGCAGGTTGCCACCGCGGTCTCCAGCGCGACGTCCTGCCTCGTGCATGCACGCCACGGCGAGCCGCGAAGACACCTGCCCCGCTCCGTCGTCGGCCTATAATAGGGACCCGAGCGCTCACTCTTCTTTCTTCCTTCTGTGTTGCGCCACTGGACCGCCCGAATCACAGTCGCCCCCGCCCGAGCAAAGCCTCCATTAGATGCGCGCTCATACGCCCTCGACATCCCTGAGCCGAGGTTGCCGCCAGACTTAGCCTCCAGGAGGGAATCACAGTTTCCTTTTCCAGCGCGCCGACGACCTCCTTCGATTACAAACCGCGGTCCTTCCCCCATGGTGAGTATCTCTACAATTCCAGCCGCTCCCAGCATTCACACTTACGTACGACCCTTCCCGAGGCATTAGATAGCCCTATTCCCACTCCGGCTAACTGGAATTTTAAATCTCGCCGCCGCATAGAATCGGTTCCATGGTGCCCTCATCCTCCGGCTGATTTCAATCCAATTAGAGTGTGGTACAATGATCAGAGCATCACCACGAAGCTTCCAGAGCAAGAACCAGCTTCTCCCATGCCTTGTACACCGAGAACGCCATCACCGATCGTCGGGTTCCGCCGGTCGCCGGTGTAGACGCTTTTCCGTGACTTTTCAGTCGAAACGGAGGACACCAGTGAGTTCCTGAGGGTCGAAAACCCCTGGGTGGCAAGTCACGGCTACGGGAGAGGTGGTCCGACGTTCTCCGGCGAGTCGCCGGCCGGTCTCCGGCCATGGCGCCGCCAGGGCTCGTCGGGGAAGAAAAGAAACCCCATGGGATTTTCTGTGGCGCATGGATGTAATGTGGCAACGCGTTTAAACCTTGTGGCCCCGGTGTGGCATCGGCTGGGGGGAAGGATTGGAGGCCACGTGTCAGCGTATTAAAGGGTATCCTTTTCCATTGAGAAAGAATTCCAGAAAATTACCTAAACTTTGAAATACTATAACTTTGTCTCGGATGCTCCAAATTAGATGAAACAAATTTTTTAATTCTCCTTAGAATCTTTAATTTCCAGTGGTCTATCCCAATATTCATGAAAAGACCTAGAGAATACTCTACAAATCAATTAGTATAATGCATTGTGAACAATATAGAAAATAGGATTCTATTTAGAAAATTCTGGAAATTTACCCAACCAATCCTTTTGTTATGTATAAGCTCCAGTAAAAGTTTCAGCCATAAAAAAGTTGTTTAAGAGGGTTTAATTCAAAGTCTTTGCCTAGGTTAATTATAATTCCAGAAAATAACAAATTAAATCCAGAAACTCATAAGGACTTGTAAATTCAATATCTTACTGTAGGAAGCTTGAAAAATTGTGAAACCAATTTTGGTAGTTTCCTTTTGATCAGTACTATCTAGCTGTGCCATTTATGGACATGATAAAACATCAGGTTTTATCTGCAATTTCCTAATTGAGGAAAGCTTGATAGATTTTTGTAGATCATTTTCTCCCATCAAATTCTCTGAAATTTTTATGGGAATTTCTTCATCACATCTCTAAACCGGAGTTAAATTATCAGAGCCAAAAGAACTCATCTGCATAAGAATATGTTCTGTATAGTTTCCTAATATACATGACTATATAAAAATTTCTTATGTACATTCTCAGAATATGAAGTAATATCAAATTAACCTACCCAAATCCAAAATCAATACCCAACAGTACACTTTATTCATTTTTGAATTACAAACATACTTCTATTATGAGTGTGACATTGCATAATGTATGCATATTCATTAGTTAAGTTATTAAAATATATTGTATGTTATATGCATCTTCATTGCGATAGACACAATGACGAAAAGGAGTCGAAGAGGACCTGTTTGTGAAGCATCAAGCCACTGACTCTTTGACTTAGCGCAAACTAAGGCAAGCCCCGGTTTGCATTTAAAAGCTTTACATAGTTTTGTAGTATTTCCCACTTACGTCTTTAGTTGATATTGTACATTACGTATATGGTGTTTGATACCCCACTTGCATATCCATAAAATCCTATGGGAAGGTTGGGAAGGTTTATAGCTTGACATGTAGAACTGCTTGCTAATGTATAGGAAATCCGGTAGAAGTCGAGTAGTTGGAATCTACTCGCGAGAGGATCACAATTTATTATCACAAGTCAAGTAGTTGAATTCTACTTGCGAGAAAAGTCAAGTAAGGGAAACCTACTCACGAGATGTTACCAAAATGTTCACCCTTAATAATTGGAGATGTGGACGGGGATGTTCCTGTAGGACGGGACGCGCAAGGTTGTCTGATCCCGGATGAGGGGGACAATGCTTGCGAACACATTTGGGCCTGGACCGGCAAGGGTAAGGCAAATGTGGAGGTTGGTTGTAGCCCCGTTTGTGTCGGTTAAGGACCGTCTCGTGTGCGGCCCTGTTGAGCAAGTTTGAATAGTCCTGGTTACATAATGGATTAATGGGGTCCATTACACTGATGTAGCTCGGGCACCCTCGTGTCGAAACTTATACCGCCGTCCTTCGGGGGAAGATGATCGTAAGGTGGAACCTCTAAGGAGCAACTTCGACGTGCTCAGTTAGGGACCTTACTTTTGGGACGGTAGAACTGATTCGACATTGGGATGACGGGTGAAAGGTGGCCACATACGACGTGGTAGAGGAGTACAGTGAAAGGTACTTCCGAGCGGGCGTATGTGTCGTGTATTCCGGGTGTGTCCTGATTGCAATCACCGTCCCTCACGGTAATAGAGTACCACTTGTTCACTGAGTTGTGACGTAGTAAATAAGAGTAATGGAATGATGATAAATATTGCCGATCTGCTTAATCATTGTATTGCAACCTTGTTTGGCTTAGAGATAGTACAATTAAAAGATTACAGTTTCCCCATACTTTAGCTGTAATAGCATTATGTGCTTTGGGCATGTCATATCATCGGTAAAGCGTTTCTTGTTTGATTGTGAAGTCTATGATGTGCCGTGCTTGAAGAATGTCATTTGCTACTTAAAATATGAATATAAGGATCCACTTGTAGGCGAGTCCTTTATGCTATTCCTTACCTATGTTTAGTACTTACCCCTGCATATGTCTAGTGAGACGGTTAAGTCTTGCTAAGCCTTATGCCCATGCTTGCGCTTTAACGATTTTTGTAGGTATTAGTTTTATTTCTGCCGTTCAGGTTGTACATGAGACTCGAGGTGTCGAGATAAATCTCATGTGAACCACGCCGCTGCTGCATGTTCTTCTTGTTGCTAGTGAGAATCGTCCTAGGGCATGGACGTCTTCTCTCCTGCTTAGTTAGGTGAGATTATGAGTATGTATTTTCCGCTGCATGTGTACTTTTGTGGTACACTCTTTTGTAAACTCTTCTTATTATGAAATGAAAACTTTATATGTTTTGGTATCCTTTTTGTGTGTGTTGTTAGGTGCCGCATCGCACGGCACCACCCAATGAGATCCTCGGATGTGTGGACTCCGGTGGTCCCCACATATTTAGTTCATACACCCAACCTAGGCCTTTAGTACCCCAAAGGTTCCAAATTCAATCTCATTGGTTATTCCGATGCAGATTATGCCGAATGCAAGGTAGATAGAAAAAGTACCTCTAGTACATGCCAATTCCTAGGAAGATGTCTTGTTTCGTGGTCCTCCAAGAAACAAAAATCCATTGCCTTATCCACGGCCGAAGCGAAGTATGTTGCAGCCGGGAGTTATTGTGCACAACTCCTTTCGATGCGACAAACTCTAAGGGATTACAGTTCCAATATGAACCGCATTCCACTCCTTTGTGATAATGAGAGTGCCATTAAATATGCCCATAATCCCGTTGAGCACTCTAGAACCAAACACATAGACATCCGGCATCACTATTTGAGAGATCATTCAATGAAGGGAGATATAGCCATTTCACATGTCAACACCAAAAAGCAACTAGCCGATATATTCACCAAGCCACTTGATGAAAAACGCTTTCGCGAGCTCCGAAATGAACTAAATACCCTTGATTCTCCGAGTGTGGCATGAAATCTTGTATACCCGAATGCTTCTTCAAAATTCATTGATTGTGTTGTGAAAATCACCTCTCTCAATTTTTCCGAAAAACTATGTCAATTACTAGATCTTGGTGAATTATGATCATTGCTTGATTGTTGTATGCTTACTGATCATATTCATCAAGATTATATGATTTGATTTGCTTCCCTCTTTTCTTTTTAAGTACCTTCGAATATATATGAATGGGCTAGCTAATCTTGTCTGGTGACCATAGACTAGTCCGTGGTTACCTAGGCTAGTCCGCATGTGCAGACTAGTCCGCAGAGCGCCGGTTAGGCTGGACTAGTCCTGCAGACCACGGACTAGTCCGATATAGTCTCTGGAAAAGTTCGGACTAGTCCGATCATTTTTAGACTTGTCCGATTTTTCGTGTCCATATCCCTAGCCGCCGCCAAACCCTAATCTTCCTCACCCCCACACTTGCCTCAAGCTTTCTCTCTCCACGCTCGGGCTCCCCAAGGCGATTTGACGGTTTCTCTATCAAAATCTCCATGTTTGGGTGGAAATCAACCTCCTTCACTTAGGGATTGAAGACTACGGACTTGTCTGCCCTTCAACCCCCTCTTCTCCTAGATTCAAGCGATTTTTTAGTAAATTTTCCTCCAAACCCTAGAAATCTACATTTTCTTCATTGTTGATCGAATAGCCTAGCTTCTGTCACCTAATACAAGTGTCCTTGATGTATCACATTGCTGTTAGGCTACTTTTGCATTGAGCAACTCCATTTGTCTCATAGTTAAGGTTCTTGAGGATGAATACCGGACTAGTGTGGTCCATGCATGGACAAGTCCTGTCACCCAGACTAGTCCGTGCCTCTACATCGAACTAGTCTGATTTTTCTAGACTCAAACCTAACTTCACAATTCCTCAATGCAACTCCTTGTCATCTATACTCATCCATGCCTTGTGAAATCTATTCCCAGGACAATGTCGAGCACCAACGACGAAATCTCCGATTTCGAGGCTGAGATGGACCACTAAGCCGTGCTTCGATCCTCGACGAGCCTTAGCAAGACGTGCCAAGAGCACCCTTCTGAGCCTGCACCGTCTCCTCCCCAGGCTCAAAGGAAGGTGCTCGAGAAGAAGTCAACATCCAAGGCTTCTGCAGGAGGTGGCCCTTGCCAAGCCAACGGCAAGGGCAAAGGAATTGCAACGGGCTCGATTGGCCCCCTAAAGCTGTCAGCTCCAAGGGAAGGGGCCAGGGATCCCGCAGAGGAGAGATTCAATGGAAAGGGCAGTGACACGGCGGCCAAGTTCATAAATGTTGATTGCTACAGCCGTCCGAAGCAAGCTGCCGATGGGAGGTTTTGGAGCAACTTCCATGCAGACTTCTACAAGTCTGTATATCTCGAAATGAAGACGCCAGTGGTGCGCAGCCAATGGATCAATTGGGCACATTTTGAGAAGAAGGGTTGCTCTCCATTTGTTGAGGTTGTCGAGGCTATTGAGAGGCATGGATTGAAGGGTCTATTTGCCTTACGGAATAATTGGAATGATGAGGTGATTGCCCAGTTTTATGCTACTTGTCACTTTGCTAGTGACGAGGAAGAGCGGGTGACTTGGATGACTCACAGATCCAAGTACACCATCACTTATGAAGAACTTGCAAGGATGCTCCATCTTGACACCTCGAGCAATGACAATTTGATCATTCACAACATTGGTGTCTTTGAGAAGGACAAGATGAAGTTTGTCTATGAGCCCAACTCCAAGTTCATCCAACCTTTTACAAAGAATATGAAGCCTTTCTTTGTGGTGTTAAATAGGGTTCTAAGGAAGACAATTGCCCCCAAGGATGGGGATGTCGGGAGTGTGCATGGATACCTCAGGACCTTGATGAAGTTCATTAGTAAAGATAGGAAGTTTGATGTCTTTGACTATATCTGGAACGACATGGTCAACATCTACAGCACGCCGAACAGGTCCTGTGGCTATGCACCTTACCTCGTGTTTATGATTGAGAAGGTCACAGGAATAGAGTTCGTCAAGCACATGGAGCACCTTCCCTTGAGGCCCAGATGCCTCAAAAGCAAAGTGTTCAAGCTGCTCATCTCCAGCCTCCAGCCTTGAGGCTCCAGCGAGAGCCAATGCCAGTGCTAGGGCTGCTCCCGCCACTAGGGCCCCTCCTCAAAAGGAGTCCCCCAGTGGCATCTTTAAGTACCTAGCTGCTATTTTTGCCTCCTGCAAAAATGCCGAAGTGAAGGCCCACAAGCTCAACAAAAGAAGAAAGGATGACTTGAGATATGTCAAGGGGAACATGAAGCAGATTTGCCAAAAGCTGGAGATCGAGCCCATTGGATCTCTAGTAATTTCTCATGACTCTGACTCTGATTACACCATGCTCAGGCCCTTGACTCCCTATGAGCTTGCCTATTTTGGCATTGGGGACTCGAGTGGCTCCGTTCCTCCTCCTCCTCCTCATCAGCCAGAAGATGAAGATGAAGACGATGAGAGGACCGATAGCGAGGCTTGAAGAGTTTAGGTACCTCCTCTCCTTCTTTTTGGTGTCTTGATGCCAGAGCGGGAGAGATTGAGTGGGAGTCTTAGGTTTTAGCTGTAGGATGCGAGGAGATCATCTTTTTGTGTCTTTTATCTATTTTGTGGGTTGTAAAACTTTTAATATGCTCTTTTAATGTTTTTGGTCCTGTGATGCAATGTTTTGACTTACTTATGAAGAAATTGATGAAATCTGTGATTTTGCTACAAGAATGACATATATGATTGTTGATGATGTGTTAATGTCAATTAGGTCATAGATCTGTTAAGCCGATGAAAAGAGGAAAATAGATTGAGTTGCAGGAGTGGTCATATTGATCTTCTTTTGCCTAGTTCACTGTTGGCAATGTACCCTCCCCACTTAGTCTTTTATCTTCTATCTTACTTATTGCTCCATTTATGTATTTTTTTAGCTATTCTTTTTGATCCAGGTTGAAAGTATGTAGAATGGGGAAATCCATTTACGCTGGAATTCACTTAGGTTTTTTTGTAGGAAGCTCGAACTATATGCTAAAATAGATGCAGGGGATGATATTTTTCTCAAAAAGTGGATGATAATATTCACCCAGAGCCCCGTTGCGACCGCAATGTTGTTCTTGAAGGACCTTACCTCAGAGCAAAAAAAGGGAATAGAAGTTAGGAAGACTACTGACGTAGGGTGGCGGGTGATTTTACGTGAAATAAGGAGTTAAAGGTCTTATTCGTCTTTCTTGGCCTATGTGAATATGAGCCAATTCCGGAAAGTGAATAATTCACTATTGAAAGTGCAAGTCGACGTTCCTGATATGTTTCCCAATCTCGTATTTGATGGTCGGCGTGGCAATATGCTTAGCTTCGTAGACAGGTTTCCCAGCCGTTGCAAAGACTTTGCAAGAACGGTCAATAGCACATTATGTACTTCACTTTTGGCTATTCTACATGGGCAACAACTAGCCTGGGAAATGGGCTTCATTCAAGTCTTGGTCTTTCTCATCATGATTATTGCTTCTATACACTTATCTCTGCATCCCACCATAAAGAGTGCACATATGGATCATGTTTTCATTTCTTAATGTGTTTTGAACTCATATGTGCACACTTTATGAAAATCTCAACTTTCCATAATATTTTGTGAAATCTCAATTGGTTGTCATCAATCACCAAAAAGGGGGAGATTGAAAGTGCATCTAGGAATCCCTTGTGGGTTTTGGATGATTTATGACAAGCAAATGAGATCCTAACCACTTTGTTGAGATGAGCACAAGTTCTAATGAGAAAATATGCAATGTGCCAAGAAGAAGGGCGAATGAGGAACAATGAGGAAAAGAGCTCAAGAAACAAGTGTAGTAGATCATTGTGTATGGAGTGTGTTAAGGAAACACACCCCAAGAGCTCAATCACAAATAACCTCACACACTGCACAAATTCATACAGGACCGGACTAGTCCGACTGAGCACGGACTAGTCCGATATCTTCCCGCACAATATCAGACAAGTCCGATATCACCACAGACTAGTCCGATATCTTTTTGACTAGAATCGGACTAGTCCTCCCTAGTGCGGACTAGTCCTCCAAACACTTCACAAGTTGCACCAAATCGGACAAGTCCGATCACACACCAGACTAGTCCGATATCTTTCTGATGTCAATCGGACAAGTCCGGTACACGGACTAGTCCGAAAAACCCTCTGACCTAAAGCAGACAAGTCCTCCAGGTGCGGACTGGTCCCCAGTTCACTTAGGGTTTCACCTTTCCGGACAAGTCCGATATCCATCGGACTAGTCCGAAGATTTCCAGAACCAAAATCGGACAAGTCCGCTCTAAGCGAGACAAGTCCGATATTTTGGGACACCTCTCAGCACACTGGACTAGTCCAGTGTCCACCACAGACTAGTCCAGTATTCCTAAACCCTAACGGTAACTTTTGGGAACCGCATATAAATAGGTGTACATGACCCATCTTTCACATCTCTCGACCCCCTACGCCGTCACACCTCCAAAGAGCCTCAAAAACACATCTCTCCACAAAATCAAACGCAACAAAGATCAATCCTTTGAGGATACACTTTGGATCATTTGAGAGACATGGTTCATCACTCATTGAGCTCTTGGTTTGATTCCCTAACACACTCCTGTGGTTTTTGTTATAATCTTTTGAGTGTCTTCTTAGTGGTGTTCTTGTTGTAATCTTGGGGAGCCCTCAACGTGTGAGAAGGCCCCTTGAATTCGGTTATTTGCCCTTTGTGATAAGTGAAGAGGATTGGCCCCCGTGGCGATCCGACGAGGGTATGGTTGGAGAAGATCCGATCCTTTTGTGGACTCCTCAACGTGGACGTGGGTTGCCTCTGTGGGAACCGAACCATGGGATAAAATTATTGTGTTCTTTCTTTGCGCCCATTGTTCTTACATTTCATACATATATCTAGGGTTTCAATCAATCGTGCTCACTTTACGTTGAAACATTAAGTTTAAGATTAAATTGTGATACACCCTATTTCATAGTTGTGCAACACTTAAGTTACAAGTATAATTCCACTGCTTACATCCTAGGATCAAGTTAATCGATCAAATTTGATTAACCTAGTCGGTACAAACCGGACTAGTCCGATATCTCGAGATTTGATCTTGTTGTTAAGTGTTGCAGGTTCCGACAAAATTCAAAAAGGCCTATTCAGCCCCCCCCCCCCTCTAGGACACATTCAGTCTTGCCTTGGCGCATTGCTTCCTTGACCAAGGCCTGACTTAGGACATTGATGCGCAAAGTGTCCAGCTTCTCCACAAGTATATCACTTCTTTGCTACACCAGAATTTGGACAGACTTGATGTTGAACATTTGCACCCGGTAAGTTGGCATGAGGTGCGTAAGGCATTGGAGGCCTAGGTGCTTGCATAACACGGCGCTGCTGCACAAACTGAGTTGGGCACAGTGCAAATCCAGGGCACTGTACAGGAGTAGAGGAGCTATAGTATGGGGCATTAGGAGGCGCAAAGAGAGGGCGCACAATACTTCCTTGTTGTTGTCCTTGATATGGCGCCTTCCTCTTGTTGTCTTGCTCCATCTCACGGACCTTGTTCTCAACCACAATTGCTTTGTCCACAAGATTCTAGAAGTTGGCATAGTCACAATTGAGCAATTGCACTTGAATTTCATTGTTGAGGCCTCTCATGAACAAGTACTGTTTCAAGCTGTCCTGGCTCACATCCTCATGCGCATACCTTGAGAGTTGAGTAAATTTATTGAGATATTCATCCACGCTCGATCTTCCTTGCCTCAAGTTCTCAAATTGTTGCCTCTTCAAGATCATAACTCCTTCTTGCACATAATGGGAATGAAAGCTCTCTTTGAATTCGGCCCAAGTAATTCTCTCTTGCTTCTCATGAGCATTTCATAAAGAATCCCACCAATCCGCAGCTGCTCCAACTAGTTGAAGAGAAGGAAAAAGCACTTTCTCCCGGTCACTGCATCGGACAATAGCTAGCTTCTTCTCCACGGAAATCATCAGCATCCATAGGGTCAGCGGCTTGAGCAAAGGTCGGTGGCCTAGTCCTCATAAACTCTCCCAACCGGTTATGAGGAGGCGGGGGTGGCGGTGGAGGCATGTGTGGTTGATTGTTGATGTTGCCAGCCTGCAGCTGTCTCATTGTCTGTATCATGGTCTGCATGAGCTGGTTCTGCATCGCCAAGAGCTGCTCAATATTGATAGCTCCATGAGCAGGTCCTTGTCCATTGTTGTTTTGAGGTGCTCCATTGTTCTCCTCCTCATCATTAGCATCCCTTTGATTGCAAGTACTCACCATCTGGAGAAAAGCAAGAGATAAGAATTTAGAAACGTACCCAACTATATGCATCAAGGGATATGAAGCTAAGCAACTAGCTACACTAGCCTACATGGAAATGCTAATGATAAAGCATCCCAAAGTCCTCTATTAAGCACACAAGCAAACAATATGTAGCAAACAATACACCAAACAAAATCACATCGATTCCTGAGTGCTCCTATGTGCTCTAAAGTGTCCATTCTATCTAGGCTGCATCCTACGGTCAACCTGTGGCTCTGATACCAATTTTTGACACCCGGTCCCAAAAATGAACCAAGTGAACGCGTATTTGTGCCCAGGATGTTCAACACACATACACGATTACATTCACAAAAGAGTATACAGAAAATTACCACAGAACAAGATTAATTAAGCTCTTCATTACCCAATTCACATTATCCTCTAATACAAGCACTAATGAATATTAATGACAAGTTCAACTAATGCAACAAATTAAACTAATTAAGCAACTAAACAGCTAGGTAGCATAAGTAATAGGGTAGTGCAGCTCCAATCAACAACACATGCAAAGCTGACGGTAGACACGGCCTAGAACTCCGCATTATCATCGTGAAACTCCCAATCGTGACTTGAAACTGTTGGTGGGGGGAATTGCAGGGGTTAGTACATGTCATACTCAGCAAGTGTGGAAAGTATGACATGTAGCTGATTCAAATGATGAATATAATAGTGGCTAAGCGCTGAAAGGTACATTAACACATTTGAAAAGAAATATATTACATTTATCTGAAGTAATCCAATCATAAACCATAAGTAATAACATAGTACCAGTCTATATTTCATTACCATCATCCATATTCCAGATTTCACCATTTCCATTCGACCATATCCATTTCCAGAAACCATAATACCATCCCATAACCAATACCAAAACCCTCTAATCATGGAAGATGTCCAGGTGCTCATAACCGGGAGCATGGCTATCATGGTACTTTTATTAGACTCTGCAGAGTTTGAACCACTTTACCCACATGTTTGTGATTTTACACCTGTTGGCGACTAAAGAACCTCCCTTATGCCAATTACACTTCCTTTGGTGTATGGCCAAGAGATCACAAAATAGCCTTACAATGGGATTACTAGCCTATTTAGACCCCACTGAGGTTTCACCGGTGGCGATGTCTCCAACTGAGCACATCTTCAACCAAGGGCCCACTCTTGAGCCATTTCGATCCCAGGATAGTCCCACCAATCATCAACAAACCCAATCCGACTACCCCTTCCCCGAGTATCCTTAATGTTACAAATAGCACTGGCCAATCCCTAATTAATCAGCTACGTCGCACCCATACTTGGCCTCGTGGTGACACTGTAGTCCTGGCATATTCTTGCATGAACCGGTCCTTAGATCAAAAGCAAGCAAACCACCATAACATCCAACCCATCCACATACCAGGCTTGCTTAGATCACCCATTATCGTATTACATTAACCATTTCATGTTAATCATAATCTCATAAATGCATCATTAATGTATAGTATTGTTTTCCCATCCTAATTAATTAAGCAAAGCAAAAAGGTAAAAAGCCCATCCTGACTCTCTACCATAAATTCCAGGTGACAAGGGTGGTCAAACAAAGCTAGTAAACTTCCTACCATAGGATTCCCATCAAATTGACACAAGCATGCAGTTTTGCAAGCAAAACATTTATTTTAAAACAGAATCAATATGCTTCAAGGACACTTGCCTTGCTCTTGGGATTGATTGGGATCAAAGACTTCAAACTCTTGGTGCTGGAGATGCTCCGCAGCACTCTATAGCACAAATCCGTCTAATCTGCAATATAAACACACAATACAAGAATTTCAATCAATAGATGCACAAATATTACTCAATATGACATGACATGCATGATTAATGCAAATGCAAGATGGAATTTGTTAACGAGTTGCTTTTAATGATCACTAACTAGTTCTAATAACTTTTAACAAGTTTATACAGGTTTGGAGTTGATTAGATCTAATTTTAGAATTGATTCAACACAATTTAGCCAGAAATATCGGACTAGTCCGCTAGGGACCGGAGAAGTCCGCTCTTTGCGAGATCAGCAGATTAGAGTTTTCTAGATCGAAGTGAATTTGGAGATTTAGGGTCGAATTCACGTAACGAAAAGAGAATAGAAGGTATACCTGGTATCTAGAACTCCAATGAATCCAGGATCTTGGAGGTAACACTTGGATATTGAAGATCTAGGGTTGATGAAGAACTTGATGGTGGATTGTTGATGAAGAACGTGAAGCTGATGGAGATCTTGATCCTCTTTCATTTCCTCCTCCTCTTCTTCTTGCTCTAGATCTCCTTCTCCCTCCTTGTTGGTTGCTCTCCACGAGCTAGGGTTTGGGTGAGGTGGAAAAGTGGCAAATAGATATCAAGCCAAGGGGTGGGGTTGTTTATATAGAGGTGGAGGCTAGGGTTAGATGGATTTTGAGTTTGAGATGAGTAGAGGTCGGCTTAGAGTCCCACATGGGCTCTAAAAGAGTTAGGCATGACGTCCCTAGGACCACTTAACGTAAAACCCAAGAAACAAGTCGTGAAACAAAAGATCAATTCAGAGTCACGATTTATTGGACAAGTCTGAAAAGGGCCGGACTAGTCCGAAGTTGTCCAGAGAAAAATCGGACAAGTCCGGACTGGACATCGGACAAGTCCTAACTTATCCAGAGGGGAAAAACGGACAACTCTTGCTAAAAATCGGATCAATCCGACTTTAGTCAAAGAGGAAAACGGACAAGTCCTCTGGAACACCGGAATAGTCCGGACAAGTCCAGGAATTAATGAATTTTCCAAGAGAATTGGAACACCGGACTTGTCTGCACAAGACCGGACAAGTCCGAAAGTGTCCAGAGGCAAAAATAGACTAGTCCGCAGCAAAAACAGACAAGTCCAATCAAAGTCAGAGAGAAATCGAACTAGTTCGCACAAAAATCGGACTAGTCCGCACTTTCCAAAATTTTAAAGTGTGGTTTTGTTCCAAATCAATTTTAAACTTATTTCTTTTTATGTGGATTAATGTTAAACATGTATATGAATGTACGCAGGGCATGATGCACGAAAATGAGGGTGTTACAGTGTATCATTGTTCTCCCCTGTAATTCGAACCATAATGAGAAACATTTTATATGGACAGACTCTTCGTGCATTTCAATTGTACAAGCTCTGTACTTTTTATATTTACCTTCTTGTCTATAACAAATTTGTGCAATCAGCTTGAAACTTAGTCCAAGGTATTTATGTGATATATAAGTTGTATTAGTAATACTCTTTTTGGTCTTAGCATTGCCGCATTGTCTACTCGCCTGAAAACCAAAGCCAATGACAGGTCCCAAGTGTGCTTTCGACTTAGACTAGTTAGGCACCCTAAGTACGCCACTCTACCTATATCCTGGCAGCTCCTAGTAGGGCAGGTCCGCAAGGCATTCGAACCTAAAGAGATTTAATTAATACACTTATGTCGTCATGTTAAATTCTCCAGGATCTAAAATTCAAGGAAGGACGATAAGCCGCGAATAAGTTGTAAACTAGAGGAGGAATTTTACTATTTCTTCTTTTCTTTTGTGCGCGGTAAAAATGAATATTCGATGGCAATTGGCTTAGTCATGGTGGATGCTGCCGGAGCACTAGCCCCGACAACCCCTGGGGGTCCGCCGTCTACATTTTAAGCGTTGATAGTGGGCGCCGTTAGACCTACCAAGATCTGATATCCTCTAGGGGGCCCGCCGTTGACGTTCTAAGCATAAATAGTGGCGCCGTCAGACCTACCAAGCTCTGACAACCCCCAGGGGGCCCACCGTCGACGTTCTAAGCATTGACTGTGGGTGCCGTAAGACCTATCAAGCCCCGACAACCCTAGGAAGCCCGCCATTGACATTCTAAGTGTTGACATAGGACGTTGTCGGACCTACCAATCTTCGACAACCACCAGGGGCCCCACCGTCGACGTCTTAAGCATTGACAATGGGCGCTGTCGGACCTAACAAGCTACGACAACTCCTAGGAGGCCCGTCATCAATGTTCTAAGCGTTGATAGTGGGCACCATCGGACCTAACAAGCTTCGACAACTCCCAGGGGGCCCGTCGTCGATGCAATAAAGGGTCCCTGGAGATGTCGGAAGAAAGAATCGGAACGCGGAGCTAACGTACTAGCTACGAATTCAGAACTATCAAGTTTTCAAGACGTTGTCTAAATCCTCATGGTAGATACATTCAATTCATTGAAGACATCTACTAGGGGGCCAACAATATAAAGGCAATGCATTGAAGACACACAAAATATGGAATTTGGAGGGATTTCAGATTTCATTCAAAATGACTATTGCAAGTTGAAGGCAAAAAAGGAAAAGTCCTAACTACTGGAGTTCCAATTGAAGAACGAGGCAACTGTTTGGGCAGCATCTCGAGTCCTGGCCCTGGCGGCTTGTTCCTCCTCGACAATGGGTCCTTCAAACACCAGAGCTAAAGACATCTGGGGATCTCGGCTTTTGAAACATGACAGAACATATTCGGCAACGTTCTTGGCCAGGTTCCTTCCTTCAGTCTCCAGTTCATTGACGACTACGTCGCCCACGGCATCAAGCTTCTTGTCGGTGGAGGTCAACGCCACCAGCGCCTTCTCCATCTCTAGCTCCTGGTCAGCCGGACGTACCGGGCAGAAACCACACGACACCAAAGCTTGTTGACATGCCCTAAGAAGTCCCAGACTTGCTGGGACTTAGCTACTCGCAAACTCTTTAGCTCCTCCAGTGACTTCCTGACAGCCAAAAGTTCCGCAGAACCTTCCTTGGAGAAGCGCTCGACTTCCTTAGCGTGCTACTGAATACTTTCAGCCATGCGCCTTTCTTGGTCGCTGAGCTCTTTCTCTCGGAGGTAGATACGGTTCCTCTATTCGGCCAAGTCCTTCTCTTTGTCCTTCACCTTATCCTCCCTGGTGGAGATATCAATCTCTCTTCTGGAGACTTCTTCTCCCACCTAACAAATCCTCTCCTTCTCTTGAACGCACCACTGTTTAAACTGTTTGGCGAGATCAGCCAAGCTCTGCTCTCAAAGTGATAGCCTCTGGGCAAGCTCCTCCTCCCTCTTCACGAGGTCTTCCTCTTTCTCCAGGAGCTTATCCTCTGTTTGATCGAGGGCTTCCTGACGCTTGAGTAGATGCTCATTCAGTTCATTGAGGTTGTCCGAACTATCGTCAGCCGCCTCATTGACCTCCTTAGCATGCTCAAATATCTCATGTGTCTTGTCATCAAGGGCCTTAATAATGGCCTCTCTTTCATTCAGCGCGAGGTCCAACAGCGCCAACCGGGCCTTCTGCTTGCCCACCCACTCCTAATGGTCAGCCAGCCTAGACCGCGTCAACTTTGTCTCGTAGTGAAGTCTGTTGCGCCAAAGCTGTAAGGTGTTGCACTCTTATTTGAGGGTCTTGCTTTCATGGTCAAAGGTGAGCTGGACCTGGTGGAGACTTGAGGAAGCATTGTTGATAGACAACGCCAAGGGGATTGGCTCCGAGTTCGCCTGTCGTGCCTCAGCGGGCTCTAGCGAGTCTTCTAGAGTCACTATCAGATCCCACGGCGCGAGCATATTATCCAACAGCTCCACATCACCGGGGCCGACCTCTGGGAGCTCATTAGTATTCACTGCGGCAGAAGAAGGTTCCACCATAGGAGCTTCAATCTTCGGGGCTGAAGAAGAGGGTCCCTCACCTAGATCTTCAATCATTGGCTCAGAGTATGATGGACCCGCAACAAGATCTTCGGGTTGCGCCGACTCAGGTATAATCTCCTTCGGGGTCGTACCTTCGAAGCTGGCACTGAAGCGCTTCCCGGAGCTTCCTCCACATTCAAGACTGATGTCGTAGCCTCCACAGCAGGTTCCAGAACTGTCGGAGCTTCCACAAAATCTTCCTCCACGTGGTCTGGCGCTACCATGAGATCTCCATTTGCCAGCTCAGGACTAGTTTCCATGACAGCCGACGCCTAAGCTGTCGTGTCATCTGCCACCACCACTGGGGAAGAGGCAGGAGCCGGGGTAGGAGCTTCAGGCGATGCAGCCTCCAGAGCCGCAGTAGGTACTGGAGCTACAGTAGGCACCGAAGCCGCAGTAGGCACCGTGTCCGCAGTGCTTGTTCTCGACATTCTGAAGACAGAAAGTAGGGAATTCAAGACAAAACAATGGAACAAAATCAAGACAAATGCTAAAGAGTTGATCCTTACCTTGAGTATTGCCGCTCCAATCGACTCGGATCTTCTTCCTCAGTCGCTGGGAGCTAGAGTCTACCGTCATCTGCGTGGCGGACGCTCTGGGGCCCGAACCTGTAGTTAAGGCAGCTGAAGGCCCTGCCACCTCTAGGACCTCTGTCGTCAGAGGCTGCACTCCGGACCTTGAGCCACCAGCTGGCATTTGGGAAGGAGTTGACTTGCTGAAGCCAGCATCCTCTGCGGGAACTGGAGTTGAAGAACCAGCTAGAGCCGGAGACACGATCACCATGGACCTGAGCCGAGGTGGAGGGGCCACATCAGTCGGAGCTTCCCTCACTCTGCTCCCATCGTTCCTCGTCAGCTTTGCTTGCAACTCACAACTTTTGAGGGAGCCTTCTCCTTGCCCCAGCTGGAGGTAGAATTCTTTGGAGGGGAAGCAACGGGACCTTTTCCTTTGCCACTTACTAGTGCAGGTTAGGAGCTTTCATGGGAGCAAGGAGCCCCGGGGATAGCTATCCCGCCCGAAGGAGCGCTCCGACGCTTGTCCACGATACCCAGATCATTAAGAGCTGGCATCTTCTTCCGCAGCTCCCTCCTGACATCTGGAAACATGTTTAGAGGATGGAATTCTGTCGGAGGAGTCAAATCATTAGTTCAAATGACTCCGCACTGCAACTTCTGGAGATGGAGCTTTAAACTCCTTCATTTAGATTGGACCCGAAGCCTGTCTCGATCGGTTGTGATTGTGCTCTCCAACGAACGGCCAAGCAGACCATTCCCTTCTCTGCAGCGGAGCTCACCGGTTTGTCAGTAAATATGCGATGACCATTAGAGGTGTCACCCCTCCCTCAACGCACTCCCAGATCCTTGTAAGGATTGGGTTGTACTCTTCTGACAACATTGAAGACACTTCCCAGATGTTGGTGTATATTTGGGGGAGACTCTCGGATAGCTCCAGCATGTCGTAGTGGTCCACCGTGATCACCACCCAATCCTTCTTCCAGATGTCCCACTTCCCGGAAGGGAATGTCTTCAGGTACTTGAGCGGTGAGTTCTTGTGCTTCACGAAGTAGTAGAAGACCAGGTACTCGTTGCTCTTCCCAGTTGCATGGAATGTGAAGAAGGTCTGGAAGAGCTCGATGCAGGGCGGCACACCCACCCACATCTTGCAAAAGTGGACGAAGGTCGCCACTAGAAAGAAGGGAGTGGGGGCTAAGGTGATGAAGCTGCAGATCGTAGAAGTCCAGCAGCATCAGCAGGAAGCTTGAAAATGGTGGGATGAGACCCACCATGGCATATACGACAGGAAGTAAACAATCATGTCGGGGTTCTCCTTCTTGAAGGGGAACTTGCTGCTACGGATCCTGTTGTTGAAGGAGTCACTCGACCACCCCGTGTAGATGCGGACTCTCGACAAGTATTAATCCTTATTGATCTGGCTTTGAGGAAGTCTCAACTCCATCGACGTAAAGTGGAGCTGTTGAGGAATAAAGATTGCAAGGGTGGGGAGCTCTAAGCGCAATGTCAAATGAAGGCGTAAAGAGTTCTATCCCTTTGCAGACTTCCCCCTTTAGTAAGCCTCTGCAACGCTTGGATGGAAACTACCTCTGGACCCGAATCGTAGATGAACTCATCAATGACAAGGGGGCCCGGGTTCATTTTGCTTAAAAAGTTACACCAGGTGAACCGTTGTGATGATGAGGAGTTGGAAGCCCAAGGGTAGCCGCCTAATAGGGCTACAAAGATTACGCTGGGAACCGAAACAAATTTTGTATTAGGAACTGGCGACCTTCAATTGCGTGAGATCCGCACGCCCTGATCCCACACACCGTGTCAAAAAGGGCCATGTGGCGATGGCATAACTCTTAACTGTCGTCTCAACCGTCCAGAAAAAGACTTTGAAGCTGAAGAATGGGAATCGAAGATGGCCCCACCTCTGGTAATATAACTTCACCCAAAAGGTTTCTCCTAGAGGTGGGCCCGAGGGCCACTGTCAGTACCCTAGATAACAGGTACCCTCTGATATCGCACTTAAAACCAAGGAGTTCCTATGTCCGAGTTGAAGACTTCCGAAGGCAACACATGTCTGATAGCACTGGGCCCACATCCCTTGTTTAGGTAGCTCCGGTGTTGCTACGTGTTCTGCTGGACCGGACCTACATCCCTTCACAGGGAAGCTCCGGTCCTGCCACGTGTCCAGCAACCCAGGACCTAACCCCCAGTAGAGGGAAGCTCCGGTGCTGCCATGTGTCAATAGGCTCTGGACCTGCCTCCCCATAGAGGGATGCTCCAGAGCTGCCACGTGGTGGACCTCCGGACCAAAGCCCCCAACGGGAATACTACAGAATCTCCAACATCACGGACATTGAGGAGGCTATTAAGAAACCATTACAAGACTTGATTATCATGTCATTAATTTAGCATTAATGACACACGATCAGAAGACCATCAAGACTGATAACGTCGCCATTTACGGGCTTTATTAGAATGTTAATCATGATTATGCATGTAGATCATGTATAGGTGAATTATTACAGCTGGGGCCACCTATCGGGCTAGGCAAATACTGTAACAGCAACCCTTAGCATATAAAAGGGTTGTGTCGCACGGTAGAAGACAACTAAGCTGTCACGCATACAAGCAACCACTGACACTCGTCACAGACATACATACTCAATCAACAACCACCCATTGGAGTAGGGTATTATGCTTAGGCGGCCCAAACCAAGTAAAAACTCTCATGTCATCATCTTGCCCTTGATCTTACATGCCCCATCCAAATACAGAGCTCCGCGGACTACGCTTCAGTAGTATCAGGGGAAGTGTCGTTTACACACTTCGACAGATTGAATTATAAGGCAGATTTTGTGTTGTTTTCTTTCCAACTGCCCGCGTTGTTTCCTTACATAAGGAAGTACTATGCTTCCAGCTGATGGAGAAGGAGTCTTTAGGTTCAGGTTGGGATAGATTTTCTCTATTGAGAAATTCCAACCCAGATTTGTCCATCTCTAATTGGTTGCTCTTGCAACACTTCTACATGTGATTGAACAAAGAGTCTGCCCTATATCTTTACATTACGGCTGGAGGATCTTTCCTCCATAAGGCACCGGAAGAAGGCAAGGATCTTCTAGATTGAATTCTATAAAATTCTTCCTTCATTATGGGTCTAAATGAGCCTCCTCAAGAGGAAGTAGTGTCAGGATCCGAGAATAAATCCATGGACAAGGAAGAACCTTGCTTATCTCAAACCTTGCTAGAGGAATCCTCTCCCAAACCCGAAACTACAAAGGAAGAAGAAATTCAACCTTCGATGTTTACCTTCTACTTTGAGGAAGAGATATTTGAAGATTTTGGAAATACCTCGAAGTACTGTTGCCATACGAAACCATCATTGCCTTTAACTCCACCTGACCCACCTGACGGAGTATTCGTCCAACAAACGGTCAAGGAGTTAATCTCTATTCTAAGCAGAGAATGGACTGCAGAAGTTGAGGAGTCACCATAAATCATTTGGATGACCTCATCTTTGGCAACTATTATATGATTTATTAGAGGGACGCCCATGAAGGTCCTATACAACCCCACTGTTGGAGTCATTTATGATTCTTGTGATCTCACCATCATGGGCGATATGCCATTGGAACCAACATGTAAATCCTTTCGAGATTCATTTGGAAACATCTTTAAAGGATGCGAGGTTTTGCAACAGGTGTATTTAAGACACAAAGATATTGAGCCAGTCCTAGATTTCCACGTGTTCGAAATTCAAGATTTTCATATTATGATTGGGATTCCCATTGAGAAATTTCTCATGGAAATTCTCTTGGAAGGAAACCTCAATGTCAAGCTTGGAGCGAGAAAGTTCTCTATTCCTATCCTGTGTTCCAAAAACACATCTACAGAATCTCCCATCCAAGATGAGCCATTATAGGAGATTAGAACTCTTCAATTCTTAGAACTCTTCAATTCTTAGCATCCCCTGAAATTGAAGGAGAAGAAGATTTCATCCAAGAGGAGGATGAATTTCAAGAGGCAATTGAATTGCCAAAAGAAGAGTTCTTTCCAAAACCCCCCGTTGAGCTAAAAATTCTAACTCCAGGCCTACATTATGCCTTTTTAAATGGTGATTTGGAAGCCCCTGTCATCATAAGTGACAAGCTTTCAGATGATGAGACACTCAAACTCATTGCCAGGTTAGAAAAGCATAAAGCTGTTTTGACTATTCATTAGAGGATCTCAACGGGATTACTCCAGGTTATGCACCTGTGAGAACTATGTGTGCTGAATACATTGGCTATGACAATAAAAGTTTTGAATGCTGCCAAAACACCCTTTTAACAAGGTCCGACTCTAGGTACGAGCTTCTACAAGGTCCGACTTGTTTTGGGTAGCTCCAACAAGGTTCGACGTAAGGTCCGACTTACTTTGTCTAGGTCTGACTTGTTTTGGTTAGGTTCGACTTGCTGTGTCTAGGTCTGACATGTTTTTGCTAGGTCCGGCTAGCTTTGGTAAGCTCCGGCGCTAGGTCCTGCTAGCTTTGGTAAGCTCTAGCACTAGGTCCGACTAGCTTTAGTTAGCTCTGGCGCTAAATCCTGCTAGCTTTGGTAACCTCCAGTTCAAGGTCCGGTTAGAGTTCTGCTTTTAACTTGCAATATTTCGAACTTGCCTTTTGCATTATGGAAAGCTTGCTTTGTATTCATTTACTCAAGTTTTTGTGTGTTTTGGTGGTTATGGCTGACATCATTTTGCTATGGTTTGCAACATGCTTATGTGAGGTTCTCACTTAAGGTGTTGTGGTTTCGAAACTAACGTGAGTCAAGTCAAGGACTTGTGATCGGAAGTATCGACTGTTTATTCATGTGCAGGTGTTCAATACATGACAGGTGACGGGATCCATTGAACTAGTCTTAGGGAGAAGATGAGGTTCAACAACCAAGTTCGAAGGGAATTTTGGTTGAGTTGATCGGGAGGTTGCGCAACATGTTTGAATCAGGAACAATGCATATGAAGGTATCATGGACGTTGTTGGAACATGGCTGCACGTGTGCAAGGAGTACATGGACATGGCAACATGGTTCAAAGGCGCGATAAAAAATGTGGACGTAAAGAATTTGTTGGAAAGGTCCAATCGGCTTGGTTATGGACTCAGGCTACGGTTGAGTCGTGTTTGACTAAAATATGGTAAGATTTGAGTTGGTTATGATAGGTTTTTGTGTGGGTCACAAAGTTGAGCTGTTTTTAGGAATGTGGGATACGTTCCTAAGGTGTTTGGAAGTCTTAAGATTGGTTATATCTGTGTATAGAAGAGTCTTGAGTAGGTATGGAAAAATTCGGTGGAAATTGAGTAGGATACAAGTTCTAGTTAGGATTGGGGTGGCCTAAGGGCTGGTTATATAAGAAAGGAATGCCAGAGCTCATGGAGCACAGACTTTGGCCTGTTCCTCTTGTCTTCTGTTGAATAAAGATTGTAGTTTAAAGGAACCATTGTGCCTTGTTCGTCCGACTTGTTTCAGACAAGTTTTTCTTGTTGAGTTTCTGCACATCACTATCTTGCTTCGGTGGTTTTATCATAACTCGAGTTTTACACATCCAATTGATGTGATTATTGTTGGATTGTCTTTGCAACTTGATTATCTATCATCTGTGAAAATTTTACGGTCATTGGATTTGTGGTTTCTAATCTACACGAGGTTCTCTGTAGTGTTACAGATCTGGTTTTTACTTGGTAGAACAGATAGACATGTGTTTGATCTTTCGATCATAACTTGAGTTTTTTCTCGACGGATTTTTGTGATTCTTGTTGTGAAGTTTCATGACTTTATTCTCCACAATATATACTGGTTTTGTCACAATTGATCACGTTTAGAATAGTCACACACACGATTTCTTTAACAGATCAATTTTCCGCCGAGGGGTTTTCATAGTTTTCGCGGAAAAGTTGTAATCTACCATTCACCCCCTCTGGTAGCTTTTCACGTGCTCTTTGATCCTACAATTGGTATCAGAGTCACGAAGCTCTAATCTTTGTGATTTGCACATGTTTTAAATAATTATCATGGAGAAATACTCAGCCAATCCTTGTGTGTTTAGTGGTATTGATTTTCAGGTTTGGAAGGCATGCATGGAGGCTTTCATCTAGACGCAAGGCTTTGCAATATGGGAAAAGGTGTATAAGCCTTACGAAGTGCTGCTAAATGATCAGGTTACAGCTACAAATTTCAGAGATGTTGACAATAACAACAAGGCTCAGAACTTGATTATACAAGGATTAACTCAAAGCGACTTCGACCATGTTGCTCACCTCCGATCTGTCTATGATGTTTGGAAAGCTCTATGTGATTACCACAAAGGATCCAACACGATGAAGGAGGTAATGCAAGACATGTTCAAAAAGAAGTAAATGCACTTTGAGATGAAACCTGGTGAGTCCATTGACCACCTCTTTGCTCGCTTTAATAAAATTCTCAGCAACTTGCGTAGTGTCAATGTTAATTTTTTCAAATGCTGAGAATGCTAGGCAATTACTAAGTGCATTAGACATGTCAATTTGGGAGATGATATTCGTGAATCTACTGTCATGAGTACACTTACTTTAGATGTTCTATATTCTAAATTGAAAACTCAAGAAATTGACATAATCTGATGTAAGAACCCCAACAAGTCTTGTTTCTCAACGTGACATGCCTAGCTCCAGCCAATCTTCATCTTGTGGAACACTTGCTTTGTTGTCCTCTCTAACCCTTGAACAGGTTGAAGAGTTTCCGGAGGAAGAACATGCACTCATCTTTACTCGGTTCTCAAAAGCATTGCAAAATGTGAGAAATAGAAGGAGAGGGAGGATCGGACCTCAACGATTCTTCGAATGTGGTAAGACAAAACATTTTCGTACGGATTGCCCTAATATTTTAGGTACCTCTTCCTGTGATGAAAAGCAAACAAGGATGATGCACTCCTCTGTAATCAACAACAAGAAAAATAAGGGTTTTACAATATGCCAATTGGTGAATACCTTTATCTCTGCACTTCAAGAACTTGGCTCGAGCGACGTGGACATTGGAAGTGACGAAATGAAGATGATTTGACAAACTTGTGCTTCATGGCGGGAAAGTCAAGATCAAGTATGGAGGAGGCAGAACACAACAACGATAATGAAGAGGTATGTCCTACTTGTGAAGAAATGTGTGATGCTATTTCTTGTGCCACTGTTATAGTTAAAAAAAAGACAAAAAGCTTAGGGAGAATGCTGTTAAAATTGAGTCACTAGAATCTAAAATTAATCATTAGAAATCTTTGATTCCTAGTGATGATTCTTGTGCCTCATGTGATTTAATATATGAACAATTGTCCTCTCTAAGAAGTGCACACACCTCCACACTTGATAAACTTGAGTTAGAAAATGAAAAGAACAAAAAGCTTACTGCACTTAATGATAAAAGCCTGAAAGATGCTTGCTGTTCTACAATTGATTTGCATTGTTCTACTTGTGATGATCTTGATAAGAAACTACAAGATGCTATGAATGAAATTTCTATATGAACAATGTTTTACGTTCTCATGAAGTTAAATAAAGTTCCAATTGCAAACTAAAAGGAAAAACTTCATGTGTAAGTTGCCTAGAATTGTCTAAGAAACTTGATGACATGAATAGGACACTAGAGCAGTTTTGTATTCGGAACGAAAATCTAAACTTGCTGCTGAATTCATCTAAATCTTGCAATGATAAATCTGATTTAGGCTTTGATTCTCATGCTCATGCTAAGGCACATCCACCTAAAATTGTAAAGTCATTAGGAAGTGGTTTGATTCAAACTGCTCCTAAACAAAAAGAAGTGGTTTTCAAATCTGCAGGAGTGTTGTCTCATTCAGTTTCAAATAAGCAGGTTGCTTGCTCATCTAGACATGAAGATAAAGTTAAATTTCATTGTACCTACTGTGGTAGAGATGGTCATGTCATAGATTTTTGTTATAGACTAGCTAAACAACATAAAAAGGGAAGAATTATTGCTAGATCACATGACAACCAAGCAAAACTTTTTTGCACATGCTGAACCGAATGTTAGGAATATGCAGCCTGCTAAAATGAGTCAAAAACATGCAAATTTTGCTCCCAAACAACTGTTTTTAGTGCTACAAATATATCACCTTGTAGGTCAGTAGTTGGGAACAAGAATTCTCAAACTTTGGCTCATAAACCTGCTATTTTATCTCAGCTTTCGCGTGTTATTCCTGCTGGACATCGTGTGACATAGTACTATAGCCCCAGTATTGAGTCATCGACGTCTTGTGCTTCTATGTAGGTTACACGTTTGAGGAAGGAGAACATTTGAATTGTGGATTCAGGTTGCTCACGCCACATGACTGGTAACAAAGATTGTTTCTCCTCCCCCGCTTTTGTGTCACGTGTTGAAAATGTTACTTTTGCCGATAACTCTTCAACTCCTATAATTGCTAAGAGTTGGGTTAAAGTAAATGCTCACTACACTTTGAAGAATGTGGCACTTGTTAAAAATTTTAAATACAACTTGCTTTCTATTTCACAATTACTAGATGAAAATCTGGAAATTATCTTCACTAAAAATTTCATCAAGGTTGTAGATTCAAATAGTGAGCTTATTTTTAACATGTCTTGGTCTGAAAGAGTTTTTAAAGATGATTTTGATATGTCAACCTCTAAGCATAGGTGTCTAGTTGCTAATGATTCAAATAACTTATATTTTTGGCATCGTAGACTTGGTCATGTAGGCTTTGATCATCTAACGCGTGTTAGTGCTCTTGATCACATACATGGGCTGCCTAAGCTTAAAGGGGACAAAGAAAATGTATGCTCTTCTTGTAGACATGCTAAGATGGTTGCAGGTTCACATGCTCCTCTCACAATGACCATGACAACTGAACCGGGTCAACTTTTGCACCTTGACACCATAGGACCTTCACGTGTTCAACCCTTCGGAGCTAAATGGTATGTTCTTGTGATTGTTGATGACCATTCTAGATACTCTTGGGTTTACTTTATGGCATCTAAGAATGAAACTTTTAGTCACTTTAAAACTTTATTTCTTAGATTATCAATTGATCACCCAAGATCTTTAAAAGTAATTAGAATTTGTAACAAAACCAAATTTTAAAATCAATCATTTGATTACTTTTGTGCTGGCAATGGAATAGATCACCAATTTTCTTCACCTTATGTACCTCAACAAAATGGTGTTGTAGAGAGAAAGAACAGAACCTTAGCTGAGATGTCTAGGACTATGCTTCATGAATGTAAAACTTCTAGAAAGTTTTGGGCAGATGCAATTGCAACAGCTTGTTATGTCTCAAATTGTGTTTTCTTGCATTCCAAGCTAGGAAAAACACCATATGAACCTCGGTTTGGACATAGGCCTAGTGTCACACACTTTTGGGTCTTTCGTTGTAAATGCTTTGTTAAGAAACATGGTAATCTTGATAAATTTGAAGCTAGATCTGTTGATGGCATGTTTCTTGGTTATCCATGTCAAACTAGAGGCTACCATGTGCTTTGACTTGACACTAACAAAATTGTGGATACTTGTGACGTTTCTTTTGATGAAGCTAGCCCAGGTACTAGCTCTAATATTGCAGGTCGAGATCCATATCCGCAGGGGGAGAGTATTGTAAAAGCCCGCTTTTCGGAAGAACAAAAACGCAAAAATGTGAACTTAAAAATTTTGAAAGTGGACTTGGAAATCCAAACTCACATGAACCATATGAGTTAACCAATGTTCACTAGAAATAGGAACTTGTTAAAATTTTACATATAGAACATGGTTGCTAATGTATATTAGAACTTAAGGTGTAAAATCCTTAATTTCCAAGTATTCACATTTTCAATGAAAAATTAAAGGAGAAAAGAAAACAAAATAGAGAGAAAGAAAAAGGAATTATTCCAACACTAAAATGGCACATTAAAAAACTTCAAATCTACGGTTGTAAATTTTTCCATGACCTTCTTATATTGCAAATAGACTCTCGGTAAAGTTTCAAAATTTTTGAAGCGTGTTTTCCATTTATTGGACACGTACTGAGAGTTTAATCAGAGTCAACTTAAAATTTAAACTTTGTACTTAACCTTGTCCAAATCAACTCCAAATTTTTCCTGTGGTGTTCAAAAAGGGTATCTTCAAAGTTTTAGGATTTTTGAACCTAATCTACTATTTATTTCATTTAGTCAAGTATCATTACTTGAATTCAAATTCAAACCTGAGTAAAAGTTCAACTTGCCCAGTTCTGAAATCTGATTGCACCATAAAATTCTTCACATTTTATTGAGTCATTGGGCCAAAGTTGAATATTTTTGAAGCATGTTTGCTAGCTTTATTTGAAATTGGAAAGAAGAATGAGGGAGGTTGGTCCCACAAGTGGGTCCCATATGTCAGGTCGGCAAGCTCTCTCTTTCCTCCCCTACCTCCACGCAGACGCACTGCATGTGCCAGCGCGATGAAAACATTGGTTCTTATCCCCAGCGCCCGACTCCCTCTCTGCCGTGCACGCTCTTCCCTCCCGGCGATCACCGCTCACCTCCCTCCAGCCCCTGCACCACGGCGACGGCACCTCGCCCAACACCGGCTGCCGGCCCGCCATCCGCCTGCCTCGGCCGCACGCCCGTGCGCGCCCCCTCACCGCTGCGCTGCTTCGCCTCCTCACCAGCTTCCCCCTGTCGCGCCAGCGCCAGCTGCCGCTCGCCCCGGTCCCCACACCAGCTGCCCTGGCAGCCTGCAGCGCTACCCCATACCCGCCGACTCGCCGTCCTCCCGTTCAACCGCCGCCATGCGTGCCTCCCCATCAGCCGCATGCCCTGGCCGTGCACGTTCTTGTCGCGCCCACTCGCCGTGCGCCGGCTTCTGCTCCGTGTCGCTTCCCCGCCGTTGGCCCATCACCCTACGACGTCCGCCCTCGCCGCCGTCCAAGCCCACCATCCAAGCGCAGATGCCGATGCGCACTACGTCTCATGGCCGCCCCGCTGTTTCCCTTGCACTGGTTCTGCTGTTGGTGTCCTGCTCACGCTCGTGCTCAGCCTCGCGCCGCGTTGTCCCGCGTCTTGCCGCGCTGCACCATCAACGGTGACGGATGTCCACCACTACTCGTGTCTCTCTTCTCCACGCTCCTTGCTACTGCGCAGCATTGGCAACACCTCAACGCTCATGGCCATGGCTCCAGCTGCATCGTCCGCGAGCATCTCTTCTGCCATCGTCACCCGTGGCACTTCATCCGCACGTCCGCCGGCGAGACTCCTTGCTGCCCACCGTGCCGTCCCTGCTCGCGCTCATCTCCCTCGGCACGTCATCGCGATGTTCCGCACCGTGGCTATGTTCTGCCAGCAAGGCAAGTGATGTGTCGGACAGAGGATATGCAGGAACATGTCATTGACACACCAACATCGACAATTGATCCAAGGTTAGCTCTGATTTGTGCAAAGATTTGTCGGATTAGTGCTGCAGACAAGGTGTTTGATGAAGTGTTCACGAGGAAAGAACCAACTTTGTTGATGTTTAGAACTGGTCTATGATGCAGGGGTAGAATGATGTGGCAATCGACAAGTATATGTGCCAAGATACACTTTGAATGGCGATGAAGCGATGGAATCAAGTACACACCCAAGATGTTCGGCGAAATTCCTACAAGGTGAGCCTTGCCCTGAAATGTCTTCCTTGACGTCATCGAAGTCCGTTCGTGGTGACCGCTAATGGTACTCATGTGTCGTCAAGCCATATGTCCATTTTCCACATTGATATCATTCCTATAGAAATCCCCAAGTTGACCTCCTTTGTCATTTGTATCATGTTGGCTTGTCCGTGCGTGCTCGTGATGCTCCACCATGAGCCGCATTGACGTAGTTGACCACATGATGTCGTCGTGACGGTCCGAGCCATCATCGTGTCCTGGCATCGAGATGAAGGGTGCTTGTGATGTGTGTGGTGGTGGAACACAAGAACGACTCGTCAGACAATAGTTGTCAAGCCAAATTAGGTTTTAGTCGATGTGAGAGTGATCGAGTCCTAGGTGTAATCTAGATGCTCGATGAAATGCCTTCTAGGTCAAACCAGGCGGGTTGGTGATCACCGATGACCTGAGGTAGAGGTATGCAAGAACGTTGCGACCAACAAGGAGAACTAGACCAAGTGGAACATTGGATAAGAGTTCCTTGGTTGTGTCGAGGATGTTCCCTAACCGATCATAGTATTGGTTAACTTGTTGTACCACTTCATCGACGGCAGGTTCGTTGAGTCGCTTATCAACAACCGAGTCGACATCACTAGCCTTAAGACTCTCAAGGTGGTGTTCGGGATTTCGCTCACCCCTTTGACGAGTTCGGGTTGATGTGGACGTCGCTAAGACGATCTTCTCGAGATGGCAAAGCATGCCTTCACGGCAAGGTCTCACATCATGTTTAAGTCCCAAGAGCTTATCGAGCTCACCTGGACAAGCTTGCGGGAGACACTACATTAGTGTCATCGTGTAAGCACTTGAACGATGCTTGCGACGTTAGTCGTAGCAATTGGTTTACCTAAAAGAGGTTTGAACGTTGTCTTGGTACTCATGCTAGGTTAACAGTGCTTGTAATGACTTCTTAAGTCCAAGCCATGTTGATCGCAATTTAGTCCCAAGTGTCGTTAGGTTCCATCATGGTTCATCCTAAGTCGGGACCCTACGGCAGCACTGCTCACTTAACTAGGTTTACTCCTTTATGAGTTAAGTCAAGTTCATTGGTCTATTGCTAAATCACGACCTTCGTCTTGTACACTCCACTCATACTCAAGCTTTCAATGTTCCACCTTGATTCCTTAGTCAGTCTTACACTATTGAGTCCAACACATCCACACCAGTTAATCTCAGCTTTCTCGAGTGGCATAACTCTTAGAGTTAAGTGAATAATTGCATTGCGTGCTTGCATTGCACCTTTCGATTCACGTCTAGACACTACTATGACCACTTGACTTATCCAAAGTTTCTCCACCCATCCGAGACATATCTAATCTTCCTAGTCAAGGTTCTTCTTCTTAAGGTTTTTACAACTCGTCGAGTCCATTATTAGATTACATTAATTACTTATATGCATATCATGTCGATAGGAACGTGATGATAGGTGATCAACGAGAAGTTTATCTTGGAGGAGAATGCCCAGGAGTTCCAACTTCAAGATTCCATGGCAGATTCTCCGTAGAAAGACCAAGCCCTAACAACTGACATTGTTATAGAGTCGCAAACAAGGCAAGCCCCGGTTTGCATTTAAGAGCTTTTTAGAATTTTCAAGTTTTATTCACTTACGTATTTAGTTGATATTGTGCATCACGTATAAGGTGTTTGATACTCCACTTGCATATCCATAAATCCTATGGGAAGGTTGGGAAGGTTTACAGCTTGACGTGTAGAACTGCCAATGCTAATAGTGTAGATATATCGGTAGAAGTCGAGTATCTTGGATACTACTCGCGGGATTGGTCACGTATTATTGATCACAAGTCAAGTAGTTGAATTCTACTTGCGATAGAAGTCAAGTGAAAGAAGCCTACTCATGAGTTGTTACCATAATGTAACTCTTTAATATGAGACATGGACAGGGATTTGTGTAGGTTGGTTTGCCCACATCGTGCCTGGGTCGGTAATGGCGAGGCAGGTGTTGGGAGGTGGATTGGTAGCCCCGTATGTGTCGGTTAAGGACCGTCTCGTGTGCGGCCCTGTTGAGCAAGTTTGAAAAGTACTGGTTACATAATAGATTAATGGGGTCCATTAAACTGATGTAGCTCGGGCACCCTCGCGTCGAAACTTATACCGCCGTCCTTCGGGGGAAGATGATCGTAAGGTGGGAACCTCTAAGGAGCAACTTCGACATGCTCGGTTAGGGACCTTACTTTTGGGACGGTTGAACTGGTTCGACATCGAGATGACGGGTGAAAGGTGGCCACATACGACGTCGTAGAGGAGTACAGTGAAAGGTACTTCCTAGCGGGCGTATGTGTCGTGTATTCCAGGTGTGTCCTGATTGCAATCACCATCCCTCGCGGTTTAGAGTACCACATGTTCACTGAGTTGTGACGTAGTAAAAAACTAAAGAATTCAGAAGGATATGCTATATTGAATTATAATTGCTTTGCAACCTTGTATGGCTTAGAGATAGTACAAATAAAAGTTTACAGTTTCCCCATACTTTACCTGTAATAGCATTATGTACTTTGGGCATGTCATATCATCGGCAAAGCGTTTCTTGTTTGATTGTGGAGCCTATGATGTGCCGTGCTTGAAGATTGTCATTTGCTACTTAAAACATGATTATATGGATCCACTTGTAGGCGAGTCTATTTATACAAATCCTTACCTATGCTTAGTATTCACCCTGCATATGTCTAGTGAGACGGGTTAGTCTTGCTGAGCCTTATGCTCACGTTTGCGCTTTAACGATTTTTGCAGGTGTTAGTTTTATTTCTCCTGTTCAGGTTGTACATGAGACTCGAGGTGTCGAGATAAATCTCATGTGAACCACGCCGTTGCTGAATATTCTTCTTGTTGCTAGTGATAAGCGTCCTAGGGCATGGACGTCTTCTCTCCTGCTTAGTTAGGTGAGATTATGAGTATGTATTTTCCGCTACGTGTGTACCCCTGTTGTACACTCTTTGGTAAACTCTTCTTATTATGAAATGAAAACTTTATATGTTTTGGTATCCTTTTTGTGTGTGCTGTTAGGTGCCACATCGCACGTCACCACCCAATGAGATCCTCGGATCTGTGGACTCCGGTCCCCACAGACGTGGTATCAGAGCTTCATTGGGAATAGCACGCTCGAAAAGAGCCTATTTTTTAAAACTCCGAAGTAGTCGAGTGAGGATTAGCTATATGCCCATTAAGGACTATTACTAGTATAGGTTATAAAGATGGTGAATTAACTTGTTATATTATTCTGTAACGACGTTCCGTCTTCAAGATAAGAGGTAAGGTACGCCACCAAGAGCGGATCAATCTCGGTAAGCTCTGCATACGAGATGTGGTATGTGATATTTCCGTGGCTTTGCACGAAAAGTCAATGTGAGTCTCTGAAACTTTTCCATGTTTCTGAGAACATATGACACGCGGTACCCTAGCGTGACACAAAATTAGTGAGAGCCCCCGTCGGGTGGTGTATAACCCGATAGTATGCATCTCTAGAACCATTCATGTTCTATGGGAGCATGCGAAACACGTATGCCCAAGCTTGTATAAGCCGGTTCGTGCGGGAGTCTTTGCTGTACAGACGTAGTACAGCCATGTACCTCAAGACATGACTTCGCTCGAGGGCGACTCACACCAGAGTCGTATGCATTTACTTTCATATATATTATTCTGACTGCCTGTCGTGTTTCCCCGTGCCGCCCTTGAGGTGTGAAGGTGTGAAAGGGGATTGCTTGTCTTCTGCAGGTACACTAACTCCGGTAGCGAGTGGAAACTGTTTGCGAGTGATCGATACTAGGACCACCTATGGACGTATCCGGATATACTGGGTTAGACTTTTCTTTTGGCGAGGCACGTAGTACCGTCAGTATCACAATTTATACTTTGACCATCCCCCACGAAAGAATGGCTTCATTATCATCTTGTAAGATCCAACTCCCAGTTGCTGGAAAGTTTTGGGTCAAAGTTTCGACTTGGAAAGTGCAATGGGAAGAAGGATGAAGATTAAGGTTGTTGTTCACTCTTGACGGAATCTAGCTCGATTATGTCAAGAGGTGCTTTTAGTGAAACTTCGTAGAACCTAGTAGTGTGCTATATGGTTAAGAAGATCTTCAAGTCCTCTACGACTGTTCTTTGAACAGTTAGGGCATGAAAGCCTTTTGGATCGATTCCCATCACCTAAAATCAACACTAATCCCATTTCTTTGAAACATTGGCCCAACTTTACTGTTTTGCCCTATCTCTTTGTAGAAAGCTCTTCCATGCCTTTGTGATACATTTTCGGAAAGGTGAGGAGCTGGACTACAACATTGTAATTCAATATTGCCCCAAATTCAGATAAAAAGTATTTAAACACTTGAGTTAAAAACTGGAACAAGACTATATGTACTACCTGAACCAACTTGGAAAATTGTTGAACTTTGAACAGCCATAACTTTTAAATTAGAAAAGCAACATAGGCATATATATACATGACTGGAAATCTTAATGAATCCTCTAACGAGTTTCTATTCGACTCTGAGTCTAAAACTCACATTAACAAGGTCTAAATTGAAGTGTCGTTTAAGAGGTTCTGGCAGCCCGGAAGAGGGGACAGAATCTGAACTCTTCACCAATTGAATCATAACTTTTTGCAGACTTCACCTCGGCAGGCCTACTTTATGTGATTGGAAAGTGTAGAGAGTCCTCTACAACGTTTCTATAGAACTCCAGAGCATAATCCATATCAAACATACTCAAAATTTCAAATTTCTAAACTTGATCAAATCTGGACAGCGAGTGGACAGTCCTGTATACAGTTACTGTTTCTCGCATAACTCGCTGTAGAATGGTCGAATGACTTAATGTGATGCATTTATGGAATCCTGAGGATGTATGTAACAATTTTGTAATACATGTTTCAGCATATATCAATGTTTAACTATCTGAAAATTATGGACAAAATGAACAACAAACAAAGGAAGTTCTGTCGAAATTTTTATTAAAAATCTGGTGACAAAACTGAACTTTAAAAATCCATATCTCCTGAACCAGAAGTGCTATGAGAGCAAATGAAGACTTTTTGGAAATCATTGGAAGTTCTCTACAAGTACTCTATTCAGCTCAAGACCAAATTATTTTCTTAAGTGGGTGAAATTTTGGAAATCGTAGAAACTGTCCGGGACTACAGAAACTGGACAGCACTCTGAACATTTCTGAATGTGACCCATAACTAGCAGATTTTGCATCCAATGGTGTCGTGCGAGTAACCGTTGCACAGGTTAGTGAGTCAGCTACAATTTTTGTAATTGGCTCCAGACCTGAATCTGTCTTCTACTTTTTCCAAATTGAGTTTGAATACAATGTGGTCAATCTGAACTGAATTCAAATTCCGGATGCTGAAATTTTACCCAACTTCAAAAATTCATATCTTTTAAACCAGGACTGATATGAAGACTAGTAAGTACATTCTGGAAATCTTATTACATTGGATACAACTTTGTATATAAGAATATTTCCAGATTTCTAACGGAACAGTCTGAAAACTTTAGATCAAAACTGCTGCTTTTTAAGCAGGTTCTGCTGAAAGTGCTGAGAAATCTGCTGACTTTAAAATAACATAACATGCAAACCAAAGATGATATAGAGGCAAACCAATACTTTTTGGAAAGGCCTGGAAGTGTACTTTAACATTGTTATTCACCTCAAGATCTGATTTTGCCATTAACTGGATCAAAATCGAGTTTGAGTCCAGACTGGTCATTTGTCACCATAGCCTGGCCAGTTTGAACCTTTTGGTTTTTGTTAGGCATTCGGTTCTCAATTTCAACTCGAGGAATGTCGTAACCAACCAAGAGTTAGGACTCAACTATTTACCAAGTCGAATGGAGTGTTAAACTCATTGATGACTTTTTCCCTTGGATAGGCATACTAGTGTCTGATTTATGTGACTTGCCACATCACATTTTGTGATGTTTAACGCAGTTCGCAATTACTCGAGTTGCATCTCGTCTTTCCATGAGGATTGTTTAAAATACGCTTCGACATCCTGGTTTGAAACTTTAAGGGGGAAGGTGAGCACTCAAGTAATGGCAGTGTTCAACCATCAACCTTGGTTACAACGAGTCGTGTCAACAAGAAGACGATGAATTAAGATTTCATCTTCAAGAGGCTCCAACCTCCACCACCAGATTGAATTACTCTAAGAAGAAGTGTGACTTCAACTCCACTAAAGTGATCGCTAAGGATATCAGTTCCTCTTGCCAGATCGAAGCGAAGGTTAAGTGAAGCATCACTAGAGACATATAGTTAGTTGTTTTTATCCTGATGAAGATACAATCAAGTTGAGTAGTACATGAACAAGCTTTCGAAAGGTCGAGGTAACGTGGTATATTTCCCACATTCCTTGTCAATCGTTCTGTTATGAATTTCTTAACTGTGGTCGAGTCATGAAAGTAACGCTACCCATTGAGTGTCTTTCACGACCACGGTATCCAAGCCTTGCAAATCATGAGTCAGTAGTTGAGTTTTGTGGGTGTGGTTCATTTAGTCTTGCTCAAACTATAAAAGCTACTGCACCATGCATGTGCACCATTTGCACCATACATATGCATCATTTGCACCATACATATGCACCATTTGCACCATACCATGTGCATATTCATTACACCATACAACATATGATGCATCATGAAGCATCATTAGCAATGTAACACCAATGATAGAATGCATGATAATACTAAAATTTAGAGCAAGACTATTATACCCCATTAAAACTATTCTAAGGTGTCTAATGACTACAGTCATTTCACCATCTTCATTTGACTTCTTACATTGTTGATCTCCTTTCCATTGAGTAATACTTGGGAAACTGATTACACAACCTCACTTGCAACTAAACAAACACTTGAACTTCCATCCTTGACTTGTTTGGGTTCAAGTACCTTGATTGTTGCAACTATACCGTTTGTCATCGAGTGATCATCAGTTTGATGATCAACCTTGTAAAATCCATGAAATCTCCTTACTCGCGAGGATACCGTTCGTTTATCAACCTCGTGAAACTTCTTGGGTCCCTTTAAGATCTTACGTTGTTATATGGTAACCTTGCTACGCTAATTACCTTGTAGTTACTATATGATTGAGTTCTTTGCCATGTTGAAAACATATGAGGATGTTGAATCCTTAAATCCTCATATGCCACCGCGAAGAGTCCTCTTCTTCTACTTTTATTATTTGAAGGTGTTGAAGCACCTAAAAACCTTGTAGTCACCATACCTTCAGTACTCCTGCTGTTTTGACCGCATAAGAGTGTTGCATGCCTTGCTACTCTTATGCTACAGCTACGGGATCCTATGGTTGGCTACACATCAAACGAGGTTAATAATTGTTGTTTAACCTCGTAAACCATCTTAACGCATGTCAGGGGAAATACCACATTAAGTTATAAGGACCTATGCAAAACCAAGCAAGCAACCAAGAATCCATGCAAGGATAGTTTCAAACTATCGAGGTGACCCAGAGAAGCAAAGAACAAGTCCTGATTCTTCCAGTCAAGACTAGGACAGGACAAGATGTCATGTCAGTGTAAGAGTATAGCAATAAAGGGTTAGTAACAGACGTGAAAGTTTTATGATGTGATATTGTCATATCGAGCATCCTGTCAAGCTTGTCAACCTAAAGACTCGAATCACTTGAAGCAAACATTGGAATTTCTTAAGATGCCTGAAGATAATCACTATTTCGTAGAACCCAAGTCTTTAAGGGCATTGTCATTTTCCTTAGTCAATGACCCTCTTTGACGAATCGTTCCCTCATCGTTTCTGTTATTCTACTTATAAGAATCTCGGGACGAGATTCCTTTAAGGGGGAAGGGTTGTAAAAGCCCGCTTTTCAGAAGAACAAAAATGCAAAAATGCGAACTAAAAAATTTTGAAAGTGGACTTGGAAATCCAAACTCACATGAACCATATGAGTTAAACATTGTTCACTAGAAATAGAAACTTGTTAAAATTTTACATATAGAACATGGTTTCTAATGTATATTAGAACTTAAGGTGTAAAATCCTTAATTTCCAAGTATTCACATTTTCAATGAAAAATTAAAGGAGAAAAGAAAACAAAATAGAGAGAAAGAAAAAGGAATTATTCCATCCCTAAAATGGGACATTCAAAAAAATTCAAATCTACGGCTGTAAATTTTCCATGACCTTCTAATATTCGAAATAGACTCTCGGTAAAGTTTCAAAATTCTTGAAGCACATTTTCCATTTATTGGACACGTACTAAGAGTTTAATCAGAGTCAACTTCAAATTTAAACTTTGTACTTAACCTTGTCCAAATCAACTCCAAATTTTTCCTGAGGTCCCTTATGGTTCAAAATGGGTAACTTCAAAGTTTCAGGATTTTATAACCTAATCTACTATTTATTTCGTTGAGTCAAGTATCACCACTTGAATTCAAATTCAAACCTGAGTAAAAGTTCAACTTGCTCAGTTCTGAAATCTGAATGCACCATAAAATTCTTCACATTTTATTTAGTCATTGGGCCAAAGTTGAATATTTTTGAAGCATGTTTGCTAGCTTTATTTGAAATTGGAAAGAAGAATGAGGGAGGTGGGTCCCACAAGTGGGTCCCATATGTCAGGTCGACAAGCTCTCTCTTTCCTCCCCTGCCTCCACGCAGACGCACTGCATGTGCCACCGCGATGAAAACATTGGTCCTTATCCCCAGCGCTCGACTCCCTCTCTACCGTGCACGCTCTTCCCTCCCGGCGATCACCGCTCACCTCCCTCCGGCCCTGCACCACGGCGCCGGCACCCCGCCCAACACCGGTTGCTGGCACGCCATCCGCCTGCCTCGACCGCATGCCCGCGCGCCCCCTCACCGTCGTGCTGCTTCGCCTCCTCACCAGCTTCTCCCTACCGCGCCAGCGCCAGCCGCCGCTCGCCTTGGTCCCCACACCAGCTGCCCTGGCCGCCTGCAGCGCCGCCCCATCCCTGCCGGCTTGCCATCATCCCATTCAACTGCCGCCATGTGCGCCTCCCCATCAGCCGCATGCCCTGGCCATGTGCGTTCTTGCCATGCCCGCTCGCCGTGCGATGGCCTCTGCTCTGTGTTGCTTTCCCGCCATTGGCCCAGCTCCCTACGACGTCTGCCCTCGCCGCCGTCCAAGCCCACCATCCAGGCGCAGATGTCGACGCGCCCTGCGTCTCATGGCCACCCTGCTATTTCCCTCACACTGGTTCCACTGTTGGCATCCTGCTCGCGCTCGTGCTCAACCTCGCACCACGTCGTCCCACGTCTTGCCGCGCTGCACCATCAACGGCGACGGATGTCCACCACTGCTCGTGTCTCTCTTGGCCACGCTCCCTCCTGCTCTGCAGCGCTGGCCACACCTCAACGCTTGTGTCCACGGCTCCAGCTGCATCGTCCGCAAGCGTCTCTTCTGCCACTAGCACTCGTGGCACTTCGTCCGCGTGTCCTCCGGCGAGACTCCTTGCTGCCCACCGTGCCGTCCCTGCTCGCGCTCATCGCCCTCGGCACGTCATCGCGATGTTCCACACTGTGGCTACGTTCTGGCAGCAAGGCAAGTGATGTGTGGGACAGAGGATATGCAGGAACACGTCGTTGACACACCAGCATGGACAGTTGATCCAAGGTTAGCTCTGATTTGTGCAAAGATTTGTCGGATTAGTGCTGCAGCCAAGGTGTTCGATGAAATGTTCACGAGGAAAGAACCAACTTTGTTGATGTTTAGAACTGGTCTATGATGCAGGGGTAAAATGATTTGGCAATCGACAAGGACATGTGCCAAGATACACTTTGAATGGTGATGAAGTGACAGAATCAAGTACACACCCAAGATGTTTGGAGAAATGCCTACAAGGTGAGCCTTGCCCTGAAATGTCTTCCTTGACGTCATCGAAGGCCGTTTGTGGTGACCGCTAATGGTACTCATGTGTCGTCAAGCCATACGTCCATTTTCCGCATTGATATCATTCCTATAGAAATCCCCAAGTTGACCTCCTTTGTCGTTTGTATCACGTTGACCTGTCCGTGCGTGCTCGTGATGCTCCACCATGAGCCGCGTCAACGTCGTTGACCACATGACGTCGTCGTGACACTCCGAGCCGTCACCATGCCCTGTCATCGAGATGAAGGATGCTTGTGATGTGTGTGGTGCTGGAACACAAGCACGACTCGTCGAACAATAGTTGTCAAGCCAAATTAGGTTTTAGTCGATGTTAGAGTGATCGAGTCCTAGGTGTAATCTAGATGCTCGATGAAATGCCTTCTAGGTCAAACCAGGTGGGCCGGTGATCACCGATGACCTAAGGTAGAGGTACGCAAGAACGTTGCAACCAACAAGGAGAACTAGATAAAGGGGAACCTTGGATAAGAGTTCCTTGGTTGTGTCGAGGATGTTCCCTAACCAATCACAGGATTGGTTAACTTGGTGTACCACTTCATCGACGGCAGGTTCGTCGAGTCGCTTATCAACAACCGAGTCGACATCACTAGACTTAAGACTCACAAGGTGGTGTTCGGGATTCCGCTCACCCCTTTGACGAGTCTGGGTTGATGTGGACGTCGCTAAGAAGATCTTCTCGAGATGGCAAAGCATGCCTTCACAGCAAGTTCTCGCATCATGTTTAAGTCCCAAGAGCTTATCGAGCTCACCTGGACAAGCTTGCGGGAGACACTACATTAGTGTCATCGTGTAAGCACCTGAACGATGCTTGCGACATTAGTCGTAGCAACTAGTTTACCTAAAAGCGGTTTGAATGTTGTCTTGGTACTCATGCTAGGTTAACAATGATTGTAATGACTTCTTAAGTCCAAGCCATGTTGATCTCAATTCAGTCCCAAGTGTTGTTAGGTTCCATCATGGTTCATCCTAAGTCGGGACCCTGCGACAGCATTGCTCACTTAACTAGGTTTACTCATTTATGAGTTAAGTCAAGTTCATTGGTCGACTGCTAAATCGCGACCTTCGTCTTGTACACTCCACTCATACTCAAGCTTTCAATGCTCCACCTTGATTCCTAAGTCAGTCTTACACTATTCAGTCCAACACTTCCACACCAGTTAATCTCAGCTTTCTTGAGTGGCATAACTCTAAGTGTTAAGTAAATAATTGCATTGCGTGCTTGCATTGCACCTTTCGATTCACGTCTAGACACTACTATGACCAATTGACTTATCCATAATTTCTCCACCCATCCGAGACATATCTAATCTTCCTAGTCCACCTTCTTCTTCTTATGGTTTTTACAACTCGTCGAGTCCATTATTAGATTACATTAATTACTTATATGCATATCATGTCGATAGGAACATGATGACAGGTGATCAATGAGAAGTTTCTCTTGGAGGAGAATGCCGAGGAGTTCCAACTTCAAGATTCCATGGCAGATTCTCCGGAGAAAAACCAAGCCCTAACAATTGACATTGTTATAGAGTCGCAAACAAGGCAAGCCCCGGTTTGCATTTAAGAGCGTTTCAGAATTTTTCTAGTTTTATTCACTTACGTGTTTAGTTGATATTGTGCATTACGTATAAGGTGTTTGATACTCCACTTGCATATCCATAAATCCTATGGGAAGGTTGGGAAGGTTTACATCTTGACGTGTAGAACTGCCAATGCTAATAGTGTAGATATATCGGTAGAAGTCGAGTATGTTGGATACTACTCGCGGGATTGGTCACATTTTATTGATCACAAGTCAAGTAGTTGAATTCTACTTGCGGGAGAAGTTGAGTGAGGGAAGCCTACTCGCGAGTTGTTACCATAACGTAACTCTTTAATATGAGACGTGGACGGGGATTTGTGTAGGTTGGTTTGCCCACATCGTGCCTGGGTCGGTAATGGTGAGGCAGGTGTTGGGAGGTGGATTGGTAGGCCCATTTGTGTCGGTTAAGGACCGTCTCGTGTGCGGCCCTATTGAGCAAGTTTGAACAGTACCGATTACATAATGGATTAATGGGGTCCATTAAACTGATGTAGCTTGGGCACCCTCGTGTCGAAACTTATACCGCCGTCCTTCCGGGGAAGATGATTGTAAGGTGGGAACCTCTAAGGAGCAACTTCAACGTGCTTGGTTAGGGACCTTACTTTTGGGACGGTAGAACTGGTTCGACATCAGGATGACGGGTGAAAGGTGGCCACATACGATGTGGGAGAGGAGTAGAGTGAAAGGTACTTCCGAGCGGGCGTATGTGTCGTGTATTCTGGGTGTGTCCTGACTGCAATCACCGTCCCTCGCGGTTTAGAGTACCACTTGTTCACTAAGTTGTGACGTAGTAAAAAACTAAAGAAGTCAGAAGGATATGCTATATTGAATTATAATTGCTTTGCAACCTTGTATGGCTTAGAGATAGTACAATTAAATGTTTACAGTTTCCCCATACTTTACCTGTAATAGCATTATGTGCTTTGGGCATGTCATATCATCGGCAAAGCGTTTCCTGTTTGATTGTGGAGCCTATGATGTGCCGTGCTTGAAGAATGTCATTTGCTACTTAAAACATGATTATAAGGATCCACTTGTAGGCGAGTCTATTTATGCTATTCCTTACCTATGCTTAGTATTCACCCTGCATATGTCTAGTGAGACGGGTTAGTCTTGCTGAGCCTTATGCTCACGTTTGCGCTATAACGATTTTTGCAGGTATTAGTTTTATTTCTGCTGTTCAGGTTGTACGTGAGACTCGAGGTGTCGAGATAAATCTCATGTGAACCACGCCGCTGCTGAATGTTCTTCTTGCTGCTAGTGAGAAGCGTCCTAGGGCATGGACGTCTTCTCTCCTGCTTAGTTAGGAGATATTATGAGTATGTATTTTCCGCTGCGTGTGTACCCCTGTTGTACACTACTTTGTAAACTCTTCTTATTATGAAATGAAAACTTTATATGTTTTGGCATCCTTTTTGTGTGTGCTGTTAGGTGCCGCATCGCACGACACCATCTAATTAGATCCTCGGATGTGTGGACTCCGGTCCCCACAAGTATTTTCATCGAAGAAGACGAAGAAGTGGTGCTGCTGCCCAAAAATTCAGAAATAAATGACGTTGATCACGCTGCTGATTTTGCACCACTACCAGCACCAACAACTACTGCAGCTGGTTCAAATCGTCCTCAAGCCACAATCTCTTCAATCTGTGATTAACATGAAGAAGAAGTAGCTTGTGAAGTGTCTACTCCCCTTCGAGTCCTCAATAGTCATCCTCCACAACAAACCATTGGAAGCTTGCACGAACGAGTCACACGTTACATGTTTTGCGATACAAACTCTCACACTCATTCTGCTGTTGTTGCTTCTTTTGAACCCAAAGATATATCACACGCACTCACTAATGAATCTCGGATTATTCCCATGCAAGAAGAGTTAGAAAATTTTGAAATAAATAATGTTTGGAAACTTGTACCTCCACCTCAAGGTCACACTTTAATTGGTACTAAATGGGTGTTTAAAAATAAACAAAGTGAGGATGGGATTGTGATTAGGAATAAGTCTAGGTTGGTTGCTCAAGGTTTCACACAAGTTGAAGGTCTAGATTTTGATGAAACTTTTGCTCCTGTTGCTAGATTAGAAGCAATAAGGTTTTTGTTAGCTTTTTGCTGCGTCTAAAGGTTTCAAGTTATATCAAATGGATTTTAAAGTGCTTTTCTTAATGGCTACATAGATGAGGAGGTTTATTTCAAACAACCACTGGGTTTTGAAAATCCAAATTTCCCTAATCATGTTTACAAAATGTCCAAAGCCTTGTACGGTCTCAAACAAGCCCCTAAATCAGGGTATGATAGGTTAAAAACATTCTTACTTGAAAAGGGGTTTACCATGGGCAAGGTTGATAAAACTCTTTGTGGATAAGCATGGCAATGACTCATTATTCGTTCAAGTGTATGTGGATGATATTATCTTTGGTCGTGCTTCTCATGATTTTGTGTCCAAGTTTTTAGCTATGGTGAGTTCAGAATTTGAGATGAGTATGATGGGAGAATTCACGTACTTTTTAGGGATACAAATCAAGCAAACCAAGGAAGGTACCTTTGTGCATCAAACGAAGTATACAAGAGACCTTCTTAAGTGCTTCAACATGGACAAAAGCAAGCCTCTTCGGACACCAATGGGTACAACAACGACACTTGAACTTGATGAAGATGGTGAACCTGTGGATCAAAAAGAATTTTGTACCTCACAACATCAAGACCGGCCATACAATTCAGCCTATGTCTTTGTTCACGGTTTCAAGCTTCCCCACGTGCTTCACATCGTCAAGCCGTCAAATGAATTCTCAGGTACTTACATGGAACTCAAGAATTTGACATTTTTCTACCTTCTTCCTCAACCATTACTTTGAAAGCGTTTTTGGATGCTGATTTTGGGGGTTGTAGGATTTATAGGAAAAGTACTTCTGGTGCTTGTCATTTTCTTGGTAATTCACTTGTTGCTTGGTCCTCTAGAAAACAAAGTTCAGTTGCACAATCCACAACTGAATCTGAATATGTAGCTGCTGCTAGTGCTTGCTCACAAATTCTTTGGATTTTTCAAACACTTAAGAACTATGGAGTTGATCTAGATAGTGTTCCACTATTTTGTGATAATACTAGTGCCATTTGCATTGCTAAAAATCCCGTGCAACATTCGAGAACGAAACACATTGACATTAGGTAACACTTTATCGATGATAATGTTGAAAAAGGAAACATTGTGCTTCACCATGTAGATACCGAACAACAATTGGCTGATATTTTCATAAAACCTTTGGATTTCACTCGTTTTTGTTTCATTCATAGTGAAATAGGGGTTATGCATACTCATGGCTTAAATTGAGGGGGGGTTTTGAAACTTGGGAAGTCTATGTGTGAATATGAATTTAAAATAATATGAGCATAGTATTTCATACATATATGACTTTGTGATTCCTTTTACATGCTGAAAGTTCTTACTACATTACTCATGTTATACATTTTGTAGTTTTTGCCATGACTAGTAATTGGAATAATTACTTACACTAAATCTGGTCTTAATCGAACTTTCTTGCTGTTTTGAACTTGTTGCATTCTCACATGTGCTTTTAATAATGAAAAATTAATCAATCAACTATTCACATGTTGAGCTTTTATGATAAAATAAAAATGGGAAAAGATCAAGAGAATATGCATGCATCGCACTTCTTCTTTTGAGATGGCTTATCATTACACTTAGATATGAACTTAGAAGAAGTTGTGTGTGACTAAAACCATGTCCTTAAGCTTCTGATTGTCAAATGACATAGGCATAGCTTGGTTGGTTAGAATAAGAAAGATGCGGCATATAATCTCTTGTAAATGTTATATGATCAGAATTTGTGCTTTAAATAATATTAAAAAATGAAAAATGCAGGAACAAGGGTCATGCTTTCAGGTTTTGAAATAGTTAAGTTTGTGAGATCATGACTTACTTAAATTGAAAATTACATTTGATCTCTAGCATGGCTTACACTACTTTATGTAATTCTTTAATGCGATAGTGTAAGTTAATTGATAGTATGACTTAGATGAGCTTTGTTTTATATGTATATGTTATAATATGCTCATAAAAAATTAAAATTTTTCTTTTGTACCTTGCTGAATACATTGTCAAGTGGGAGAAATTGATCACACATTGCACTCATTCACAAGTGTTGTCGCACAATTCTTTTCAAAAAAAGGGGGAGATATAAGTATAGGGGGAGAAATATTTTTTTGAAATTTCATTCTCATTTGAATGTTTTCAAAACTTTTCATGTGAATAAGCCAAAGTTCGGATTTTAAGTGTTGTTTCCAATCCATTCATCAAGGGGAAGATAGTGAGACCTATGTGTGCTGAATACATTGGCTATGACGATAAAAGTTTTGAATACTGCCAAAACATCCTTTTAACAAGGTCTGACTCTAGGTCCGAGCTCCTGCAAGGTCTGACAATAGGTCCAACTTGTTTTGGTTAGCTCTGGCAATGTCCGATGTAAAGTCTGACTTACTTTGTCTAGATCTAACTTGTTTTGGTTAGGTCTGACTTGCTGTGGCTAGGTCCAACATGTTTTTGCTAGGTCCGACGCTAGGTCCGACTAGCTTTGGTAAGCTCCAACGCTAGTGAATGTAGGTCTAGAGGGGGGGGGGGTGAATAGGCCTTCTTGAATTTTCTCGGTTCCTGTAACACTCAACAACACAGTCAATACCAGAGATATCGGACTAGTCCGGTAAAGTGCGGACTAGTCCGGTTTTCACGGGCTAAGTTAATCAAGTTCATTCAATTTGATTGATTCGTTAATGTTTGCAGCGGAAATATAAACTTGAATGACAGTTTAATAGTTGTATGTCAAATTCTATTACAATTAAGGCTCTTGTTCAAAAATTTAACTCAAATTGAACAAAGTGAATCAAACCCTAGATTAAGTTGATCAATTAAGATGAAGAACGCAAAAGGACAAGACACACAATTTATCCCGTGGTTCGGCTACCACGAAGGCAACCTATGTCCACGTTGAGGAGCCCACAAAAGGACCGGGTCTTCTCCAACCCTTCCCTCGTCAGATCGCCACGAAGGCCAATCCTCTTCCACTAATCACAAAGGGTAAATAACCAAGTTGAAGGGGCGTTCTCACACGTTGAGAGCTCCCTTGATTACAACTTACAAAGCCACCAATAACACACTCGAAAATTACAAATTGAAACGCAAGAGTGTGTTAGAGAATCAAACCAAGAGCTCAATGATGTGTGCCAAGTGTCTCTCCAATGATCTAGAAGTGATCTTCAATAGATTGATCGATTTTGCACTTAATTTCGTGGAGAGAGGTGGTTTTTGAGTCTCTTGGGAGGTGTGACGGCGCTAGGGTTCGAGAGAGTGTAAAAGTGGGCCGTGCACCTCTATTTATATGGGGTTTCTAAAAGTGATTGTTAGGGTTCAGAATGATCGGACTAGTCCGTGGTGATCACCTGACTAGTCCGGTGTGCTGTGTGTAGCAATCCCTAAGTGTCTAGGAATATCGGACTAGTCCGGTTAAAAATGGACTTGTCTGATTTCACTACTGGAAATCTTCGGACTAGTCCGATTGCCATCGGACTTGTCCGGACATATGAAACCCTAAGTGTTTAGGATGACAAGTCCGCACTTGGAGGACTTGTCCGATTTAGATCAGTGTGTATATCGGACTAGTCCGTGTAGACACCGGACTTGTCCGAAGTGGATCAGAAAGAATATCGGACTAGTCCGGTGGATATCGGACTTGTCCGATCTAGTGCAGAATGTGATATCGGACTAGTCCAGCTGATATCGGACTAGTCCGGTCCTGTATAATTTTGTGCATTGTGTGTGTGTGTGCTTGAAAGTTATTGAGCTCTTGGGTGTGTTTCCTTAACACACTCCATACATAATAATCTACTATTTTCTTCTCCTTGAGCTCAAATTCACTTTGCTTCTCATTTCCCTTCTTTTTGGCATTTTGCTCATTTTTCATTATTTGCCTGCATTCATCTCAACAAAAGGATTAGGATCCCAATTGCTTGTCATAAATCATCCAAAACCCACAAGGGAGTCCTAGATGCACCTTCAGCTAGGTCCTGCTAGCTTTGGTAAGCTCCAACACTAGGTCCGACTAGCTTTGGTTAGCTCCGGCGCTAGATCCTGCTAGCTTTGGTAAGCTCCGGTTCAAGGTCCGAGCTAGATTGCAATGGTTCTGCTTTTAACTTGCAATATTTTGAACTTTCTTTTTGAACTATGGATAGCTTGCTTAGTTATCTTTTACTATGTTTTTGGTGTTTTTTGGTGATTATGGCTGATATGATTTTGCTATCGTTTGCAACATGCTTATGTGAGTTGCTCACGTAAGGTGTTGTGGTTTTGGAACTAACGTGAGTCAAGTCGAGGACTTGTGCTCAGAAGTATCGGTTGTTTATTCATATGCAGGTATTGCTTGAGTTCAAGACACGGCTAGTGACGCGATCCATTGAACTGGTCTCAGGGAGAAGATGAGGTTCAACAACCAAGTTCGGGAGGAATTGTGGTTGAGTTGATCGGGAGGTTGCGCAACATGTTTGAATCAAGAACAATGCATATAAAGGTGTTGACGGTCCTTAAGTGCCATATTTAGACCGTCAATTCACATCATAATTTGCACAAAAGAGAAACACAACGTAGTGGTAGGGTTAATAACTAAACAATTCCACAAGTGTTGGTGTTTATTTGTATGCAGGTGAATTTAGACCCAAATGACCAAGACATGTAGGGAGTAATCCAAAAAATTGGGTTTCAATGAATCAAGCGACGCCACATCTCATCACATGGATCAAATGGCTGACAAACAGAAGTATCTGAGGCCATCTAATTGTGTAGCACCCATATAAAGGGACGAGACCCACCTGGCAGGGACCTGGATGAAGCATAGCCCCAACGAGGCTGAGACCAGGTCGGTCGACCTCCCTAGTCGGCTGACTAGGTCATGGCGCCAATTGCGGTAAACACCATGTGTTGGCTCCTCCTGGCTTGAAGAAGTCATGGGTGACTGATTGGCATGCATTTTGTGGGGGGAACCAACCCTTCTCCCCCCCCCCCTATAAATAGAACCCAACAACTCACTTCACACACACACACCAAAAGTTGAGAATAGAATATCACTCCAAAGGTTTAGAGTATTCCTAGAGGCTGCCAAGTAGAAGGAGAGTGTGATGAGAGTTTAGCTGAAGGAGGCTTGGGCTTGTCAAGTCCCTCTTCTACACTTGTATCCCTACAAAGGTGTACTCAAATCAAGTAAGCCCTTTGTGAATTCAATTGAAGTTTGACTCTCAATTCATATTAGTTTGCACAAGTAGTTACTTGTGGGTTCATTGCTTTAATTTATTAGAGGTTCTAGTTGTAGCTTTATGTTCGAAACAACAAGAGTTGTGATTTAGAACGTAAGCGTGGTGCTTAGTTTAGAAATCACCAGTGAATATCTCATAGACCCATGGATTTGAAGAGGTAGGCAGTAGGTGGTGACAGCCCTATCTGTCCTTTGTACTCCTCCATGTTCGGCTATGCCTTAGGCTCTTGGCAGTAGTTGCCTAGTGGTTCTAGGGGTAAACCCATGCCTGAAGCAAGTAGCTACTGCAAATTCCTTTGAATTAGAATCAATACTTCGAATTCCTCTCTATTCCTTACCATCCAAACAACTTTGTGTCCTTGGGTGGATTAGTTCGTAAGATTATACACACGTTCCTTGGATTCGATACCCTTGGAATACTCTCTTAAGCAGAAGTGCTACACGACAGTTTCCGTGCACTTGCGGATTTTTTATCTGTGACGTAAGAAACGTCAACAAGCATTTCTGGCGCCGTTTCCAGATAACGGTTGCTGCTAATCTTTTAACCATGTTCACCCTCGTATCTATCTACATATCTTTCCTTTTCTTACCACCACCACCTTTATGGGCAGCCCACCTTTCTTTCTTATTCTGCCCCAAAGGGCAAGTTTTGGGAGCCACCGCCTTCGGCGGAACCCATTTGTTCTACTAGCTATGAACTTCGCCCTAGCTTTATAGCCATGGTTCGGGGGCAATCCTTCTTAGTAACGGATTATGAAAACCCTTACCACCATCTAAGAAAGTTCGAAAAATTGTGTTCATGCCTTCGAATCAAAGGTATGACACAAAAATCTCTCAAATGAAAGTTGTTTCCTTTTTCCCCAAGGATAAAGTCAAAGAATGGTATGACCACAACGTTGGGAAGACAAAAAAATTGGAGAAAATTACGAGACATATTTTGTCTTGCTGTCTTTCCAATTGCCCAAATTGTTTCCTTACGAAAGGAAGTACTATGCTTCCATTAGATGGAGAAGGAATCCATAGGTGCAACCTGGGATAGATTTTCTCTTTTCAGAAATTCCGGCCTAGATTTGTGTATCTCTAATCCGTTGCTTTTGAAACACTTCTACATGGGGTTGAACAAAGAGTCTCCCCTGCATCTTGACATTACGGTTGGAGGATCTTTCCTCCATAAGACGCCGGAAGAAGGCAAGGATCTTCTAGACCAGATTCTAGAAAATTCTTCCTTCATTATCTGTCTTAATGAGCCCCCTCAATAGGAAGTAGTGTCAATATCCGAGGATGAATCCACAGACAAGGAAGAACCCATCTCTTGATTATCCCACACCTTGTCGGAGGAATACTCTCCCGAACCCGTAACTATGAAGGAGGAAGAAATTCAACCTTCAAGTTTCCCTTATACTTCGAGAAGGAGATATTTGAAGATTTTTGAAATACCTCGAAGTACTGTTTCCATAGGAATCCATCATTGCCATTAACTCCACCTGACCCACCTAATGGACAATTCATCCAACAGACGGTAAAGGAGTTAACCTCTATCTTAAGTTGGAAATGGATTGCAGAAGTTGAGATGTCACTCGAAATCTTTCGGATGACCTCACTTTTGGCAACTATTCTATTCTTTATTAGAGGAACACCAATGAAGGTCCTATAACACCCCACTATTGGACCAAATCTCATTTCTGATTCTTGTGCTCTTGCCATTCTTGGCGATGTGCCATTAGCACCAACATGTAAACCCTTCCGAGACTCTTTCAGAAACATCCTTGAAGGATGCGGGGTTTTGCAACATGTGTCTATAAGACACAATGATATTGAGCAATCCTTGATTTCCATGTGTTCAAGATTCAAGATTTCGATATTATGATTGGGATTCCCATTGAGAAATTTCTCATGGAAATTCCTTTCGAAGGAAACCACAATGTCAACCTTGGAGGGAGAAAGTTTTCTATCCCTATCCTGCATTCCAAGAACACATCCGTAGAATCTCCCATCCAAGATGAACCATTAGAGGAGGTTATAATTCTTCAATTCTTAGCTCCTCTTGAAATAGGAGGAGAATAATATTTCATCTAAGAGGAGGATGAATTTCTGGAGCCAATTCAATTGCCGAAAGAAGAGATCTTTCCAAAACCTCCTATTGAGTTAAAAATTCTACCTCCTGACCTACGTTATGCTTTTCTAAATGGCGATTCGGAAGCCCCTGTCGTCATAAGTGACAAGCTTTCAGATGATGAGACACTCAAACTCATTGCCATGCTAGAAAAGCATAGAGGTATTTTTGTGTATTCATTAGAGGATCTCAAGAGGATTAGTCCAGCGTTATGCACCCATCGCATTCCCATTGACACCGAGAGTGTTCCCTCAAGGGAACCTTGAAGGCGATTGAATAATGTGATGCGAGAAGTCTTGAAACTTATGCATGCCAGGATTATCTACCCTGTCTCTCATAGTGAATGGGTAAGCCCAATTCAAGTAGTGCCCAAGAAGGGAGGTATGGCGATTGTTCAAAATGATAAGAATGAATTAATTCCTCAACGAACCGTCACGGGTTGGAGGATGTGCATAGATTACCAAAAACTTAACAAGGCTACCAGGAAGGATCTTTTCCACTGCCAATCATCGATTAGATGTTAGAGTAGTTGGCAAAACACTCCTACTTTTGCTCCCTTGATGGGTATTCAGGTTATCATCAAATCCCAATCCACCCCAATGATCAAACTAAGACCACATTCATATGTCCCTATGGAACTTATGCCTACTGGCATATGTTTGAACTGTGCAATGCTACTGCCTCTTTTCAAAGATGCATGATGTCTATCTTTTCTTACATGATTGAGGAGATCATGGAAGTTTTCATGGATGATTTCTCTGTCTATGAGAAAACTTTTGACTATTGTCTGGAAAACTTAGACAAGGTCTTACAAAGATGCCAAGAGAAGGACCTTGTACTTAATTGGGAAAAGTGTCATTTTATGGTTCGTGAAGGCATCGTTCTTGGACACTCAGTGTCCGAGAGAGGGATAGAGGTGGACAAAGCAAAGATTGAAGTCATTGAAAAACTTCCACATCCTATCAATGTTAAGGGAATCCACAGTTTTTTAAATCATGCGGGGTTCTATCAGCGATTCATCAAAGACATCTCAAAAGTTGCTAGACCCCTCACTAACCTACGCTAAGGAAGCACCCTTTGATTTTGATGATTAATGCCTTAAATCATTTGAAACACTCAAAAAGACACTCATCTCAGCTCCAATCTTTCAACCTCCCGATTGGACGCTGCCATTCGAAATCATGTGATGCTAGTGATTTTGCTGTTGGTGCGGTCCTAGGTCAAACTAAAGATAAAAAGCATCATGCAATAACTTACGCTAGCAAAACTCTAACAGGAGCTCAACTCAATTGTGCCACAACTGAAAAAGAGCTCTTGACGGAAGTTTTTGCTATCGATAACTTTATGTCCTATTTTATTGGTGTAAAATCCCACTTTTTCCTGTCATGTGGAGTTCAGCTACAAGTTGTTTATCAAACATAATGGAGATCAATATAGTTGTGAACATGAACTTGACCTCACTAAAAAGCTTTCTTTCTACTCATGTTTAATTTTATTAACATGAGGATTGGACTTCACCACTAATCCTAGGACAATTTAATTAAACCTTTCTGCAAAGTTGGGAATTTAATTGAATGGAATTGCTAGGGCAAATTATATTGCAACATTATATAAAATCAAAACAAATATAAATTGATTATGTTGCTATGTATATCTGGCCCTGGCAAAAAGATTCGAATCCAAGGCTCCAAACTTTTCATTGGCCTCTTAATATTCTAAATAGCTTCTCGGTAAAGTTTCAAGATTTTTGAAGCACGTCTTCCACTTAGTTGGACACGTATAGAGGGTTTATTTCGCGTCGATCTCAAAATTTAGCTTTGCACTTAACATTGTCCAAATCAACTCACAATTTTTCCTAAGACCCTTTATGGTTCAGTAAGCTTTGTTTCAAAGTTTGGGGATTTATGGACCTCAATTACTATTTATTCCAATAAGGTTTATAAACAAGTTTGGATTCAAATTTTAATTTGAATCTGAAACAAACTATGTCCAAATTGAAATCTGATTGCAGATTTGGGTTCCTCATATTTTTCTTAGCCTGTCTGTAAATTTTGGGAATTTTTGGGCAATGGTTGAGGTGGAATTTAGAGGAACAGAGAAGAGGGAGCAGTGGGGCCCACATGTCAGCTGGTGAACCGTTTCACCGCCTCTGTTTTTCCTTCTCCGCTCGATACCGCGATGCTTGCATGCTGCCAGCACGTCGGTTTGGCCATGGGTCGCCTCCAGCTGCCCCAGCACCCTTATCTACCGCGGTAAACGTCTTTTCTTCACTCCACCGTCGACCTGAGTCGCTTCTCTGCTCGCCTCTCGCTCGCGCTGCTCATTTTCTCGCTGCCGCGACCACCTCGTTTCCGCTCGATGCCGCTCAGCATCACCACCGCTACAAGCGTCCTCGTCCTCTGTAGTCTTTAGGAAAAAGGTGCGCCATGATCTCGTGTAGCTGCTAGTAAAGATTGAACTCATATCATGCATCCTAGCGTCCATATTTCGTGAAAAACCGAAGCACTTTTGTAGCTTTGGAGCTAGTTTGTCGGTTTAATTCCGATTGTATGTACAATAATTCTTTGATCCAGTTAGAAAACATGATCAACATCTCCTAGCGCACCTTCCCTCAAAAAAACAGAAGGAACCATCGAGTAATTATCGAGTTATCAAGTTTTTCCCCTTCCGCCATTGAAGGAGCTCAGTTCACCGTCGACCTTAGTGTTGCCGGCTAAGACACGAGTTCTAGACCCTCCTAACATCTATTCCATGCTCCCAAGATGCTTCCCGAGCTTTCGTATGAGAGCTTTCGCTAGGAAATTGAGGGTTCCGCCATAACCGAAACCCTAGCAACCGCCACCGCCGTTGGGAGTGGACTTCCAGTCACCCATCGCCGTCGGGAGGTACCCCGACTTGTTTACTGCGTGAAGGTAGGGTGGGGCGGCGAGTTTCGAGGGTTACTGTGGGTCAGAAACCATCGCCAGCGGGAGCGCCACCGCGCTCCGATGTGGGCGCGACGCCCGAGCCTGTGGGCAGAGGAAGAAGAAGGAGGGGGCGCGGGTCCCACTTGCCAGAGAGTGCAGCGCCTCTTGGATCAGCCTGTGTCCAGAGGAGATCTATTGTGGCCACGTGGAAATGTTTGTGGCTTCCGGTGTGGCTGCCTCTTGGTTGGCTGATTTAAATCTAGTGGGCCCAGGCGCCAAATTTAAAAGCTGGAAAGTCCAAATTTATGCAGAACCATCTCCAAACTTGAAAAATCAATATCTCGCTGTAGACCGCTCCGAAACCCTTCAAACAAATTTTGTTTGAAAGCCCTTGAGCTCTAGTTTCTGTTAGTACCAATTAGGTTTTGTGAAACTTAATTTTAAATGCTGTAGAAAACAATTTTTCAAAAACAAAAACAATTTTTCTGAATGAACTTTCCACTAGAAAAATCTCCAAGATTCACATAAAATGCATTGTCCTGTTCTTGATTACTAGAAAAAGTTTGGGAGCCATTGCACCTGTATAACCCTCTGTATAATTCAATTACACTTTTCAGTCATTGAATTATTATATATGTTCAGTTGCCTTATCATTTCCCGAATTTGGACTGAATCTTCCTTTAGTCATACACTAGTTCCTGTAAGAATTTGGGATTTAATTGACTTAGTCTCCTGGTCCTAATTCAGTTGCCAACTGAATGTTAATTGAAAAGCTAAAATTCAGTTATAAAATAATTCCAAAAATTCTTGCCAACTTTGAAATTCAATATCTCCTTCACCAAGGCTTAGAAATTTATGAAACAATCTTTGCTAGAACCAGGACAACATCCTCTATCATGATCATCAACTGGCAACTATGTGAAAGCTACAGTTTCTTCTCTAAAATTCTTGGAATTTTATTGCTTACCATAATTTTAGAGACAACAAACTACTTTGATCATCTCCTGTTCTTTGCAAGAGTATTCCTTGTAGTCCCTAACATCTACCATAAAAATCGCAAAGCCAAAGAAGATCATTCACTCACTATAACCATAGCTAGAAGCTTATGAACTATATATACATTATAATTTACTAGCATTCATATATCCATGTCGTGTAGTGATCGATATTGACAAGAAGTGTTTCTTGGAGGAGAAGGCCAGGGTGTCCACTTTGAAGTCCTTGGTGGAGTCTTCAGAGAAGGACCACTAACAATTGACATTTAATCGAGTCGCAAACTAAGGCAAGCCCCGGTTTGCATTTAAGAGCTTTTCAAACTTTCCTATTTTATTCACTTACGTCTTCAGTTGATATTGTGCATTATGTATAAGGTGTTTGATACTCTACTTGCATATCCACAAATCCTATGGGAGGGCTGGAAAGCTTTACAGCTTGACGTGTAGAACAGCCAATGCTAATAGTGTAGATATACCAGAAGAAGTCGAGTAGTTGGAATCTACTCGCGAGATAGGAATAACAATTTGTATGAGCGTGAAAGATGAAATAATGGCATATGAAATGAATACGAGACCGGGCAGGGGGAATAGGAGTCGACGAGATGGAGTCTCGGGCACATAGTCTTGCCTGTGTCGCTTGAGGACCGTGTCGTATGCGGCACCATTGGGCAAGCTTGAATTGTACCGGTTCCATAATGGAATATGGGCCCAATAAACTGATGTAACTCCATAATGTAGTGTGGAGACTCCTCGGTTGTCCTTGAATGGAGATGCAAAGGCATAAAGGTGTAAATCTTCTAGCGGGCAACTTCGACGTGTCCGTGTAGGGGACCTTTTGCTCGGGATGAAGAGGTTTGTCGATATTGTGGTCTTGGGTCAAAGGTGGCCACGTATAACGCGGGGAGGAGAGCACGTATGTGTCTGTAAGACCTATGTGTGCCGAATACATTGGCTTGTAGTGAATACACTTGGCTTTGATGATAAAAGTTTTAAGTATCACCAAAACACCTTTTTATCAAGGTCCGACTCTAGCTCTGAGCTACAGCAAGGTCCGACGGTAGGTCCGACTTGGTTTGGGTAGCTTCGGTTACGTTCGATGCTAGGTCCGACTTCTTGGCAAGGTTCGACTAGCTTTGGTTAGCTCCAGTGAGCTTTATATTTAGCTCTGGCATGTCCTTGATAGCTCCGGCATATCTTTGATAGCTCTGACGTGTTTTTGCTAAGCTCCGAGTTGATTTTTCTAGCTCCGGTTTTTGGGTTTACTAGTTCCGACTAGTTCTGGTTAGCTCCGGCGCTAGGTCCTGCTAGTTTTGTAAGCTCCGGCGGGAGCTTGGTTGTACTAATTTTGGTAAGCTCTGGCGCTAGGTTCTACTAGCTTTTATTAGCTCCGGCTCAAGGTTCTGATTGCTCTGGCAAGGTCCGAAACTTGACCGTAGTGCTTCTGCTTTTCATTTGCAATGTTTCACACTTGCTTTACATTGTTGGAAAGATTGCTTAGTATTCATTTGCTAAGTTTTGGTGCGTTTTGGTTGATATGGATGATATCGTGTAACTGTGGTTTTGCAACATGCTTATGTGAGGTTCTCACGTAAGGTGTTGTGTTCGGAACTGACGTGAGTCAAGTCGAGGACTTGGGCTCGTATGGATTGGTTGTTTATTCATGTACAGGTGTTGCTTGAGTTCAAGACATGGCTGGTGACGGGATCCATTGGACTAGTCTCAGGGAGGAGATGAGGTTCCAACAACCAAATTCTGGAGGAATTGTGGTTGAGCTGATCAGGAGGTTGCGCAGCATGATTGAATCAAGAACAATGCATGTGAAGGTATCATAGACGTCATTGGAAGATGTTTGCACATGTGCAAGGAGTGCATGGACGTGGCTACATGGTTCCGAGGCGTGATGAAGAGATGTGGACGTAAAGAATTGGTCGGAAAGGTCCAACCGACTAAGTTATGGACTCAGGCTGCAGCTGAGTCGGGTTTGACTCAAATATGGAAAGATTTGAGTTGGTTATGATAGGATTTCGTGTGGGTCACGAATTTGAGTTATTTAGGAATGTGGGATACGTTCCTAAGGTGTTTGGAAGTCTTAACATTGCTTCTATCTGCGTATAGAAGAATCTTGAGCAGTTATGGAAAGTTACGATTCATGGTCTGAGTAGGATTGGAGTCCTAGTTGATATTGGGTTGGCCTAAGGGCTGGTTATATAAGCAAGGGAGCCCAGAGCTCATGGTGCACGACTTTGGGGCTGTTCCTCTTGTGTTCTATTGAATAAAATTCGTAGTTTGAAGGAACTTTTGTGCCTTGTTCGTCCGACTTATTCTAGACAAGTTTTACTCATCGAGTTTCTGGACAGCACTACCTTTTGTCGGTGGTTTTATCATAACTAGAGTTTTACAGATCCAATTGACGTGATTCCTTTTCGGTTGTCTTCACAACTTTATTTGCTATTATCTGTCAAAATTTCACGGTCATTGGATTTGTGGTCTATGATCTACACGAGTTTCTTTGCAGCATTCCAGAACTGTTTTTCTCGGGTAGGGCAGATTGACCATTGTTTGATCTTTCGATCATAACTTGAGTTTTTCTCGACGGATTTGAGTGATTCTTTTTGTGTTGTCTTCGTGCTTGATTCTCTCTAATATCTATCACTTTTGTCATGGTGAAACACGTTTAGATTAGTCTCACACACGATTTCTTCAACAGATCATTTTTCTGCCGAAGGGTTTGGGGTTTAATTGTTTCCGCTGCATAAGATTTTTATATCTACCATTCATTCCCCCCTCTGGTATCTTTTCACGTGCTCTTCGATCCTACAATTGGTATCAGAGCCACGGTGCTCTAATCTTCGTGATTTGCACGTTTTTTGTGACTAATCGTCATGGAGAAGTACTCCGCCAAACCGTGTGTGTTTGCTGGTATTGATTTTCAGGTTTGGAAGGCACGCATGGAGGATTTTATCCAGGCACAAGGCTTTTCAATATGGGAGAAGGTGTATAATCCTTATGAAGTGCCACCTAATGATCAAGTCATGGCCACAAACCTACGGGACATCGACAACAACAACAAAGCCCGAAACTTGATCATCCAAAGACTCACTCAAAGCGACTTTGATCGTGTCGCGCACCTCCGATCAGCATACGATGTTTGGAGAGCTCTCTGTGATTATCATGAAGGCTCCAAGACAATCAAGGAGGTAAAACAAGATATGTTCAAAAAGGAATACATGCGTTTTGAGATGCAACCAGGTGAGTCTATCGATGACCTCTTTGCTCGTTTCAATAAAATTCTCAGCAACTTACGTAGTGTCAATGTAAATTTTTCTGATGCTGAGAATGCTAGGCAACTTCTTAGTGCATTAGAAATGTCAATTTGGGAGATGAAAGTAACATCTATTCGTGAATCAACTGTTATGAGTCCTCTTACATTAGATGTACTTTATTCGAAGCTAAAAACTCATGAAATTGACATAATCTCACGTAAGAACCCCAATAAGTCTATTGCATTTGTTTCACAACATGATATGTCTAGCTCCGACCAATCATCATCTTGTAATACTCTTGTTTTGTTGTCCTCACTAACCCTGGAGCAGATCGAAGAATTTCCAAAAGAGGAGTTGGCACTCATCTCTACTAGATTCTCAAAAGCATTGCAAAATGTGAGAAATAGAAGGAGAGGAAGCTCCGGACCTCAACGCTGTTTTGAATGTGGTAAAACAGGACACTTTTGTACAGATTGCCCTAACCTTTCAGGTCCGACCACTCGGGAAGAAAAACAAAGCAAGGTCCGGACCTCCTTTGGAAATTCCAACAAGAAAAAGAAGGGTACCACAGGACGCAAGATGATTAATAGCTTCATCACCGCACTTCAAGAACTTAGTTCAAGTGATGTAGACTTTGAAAGTGATGAAGATGATGACGATCTGGCCAACTTATGCTTCATGGTGGGCAAAACAAGATCAATATCAAGTTAGGAGGATGCAGAACACAACAGTGAAGACGATGAGGTATGTTCTACCTGTAATGAAATGTGTGATGCTATTTCTCGTGCAACTATTATTGTCAAGAAAAAGGACAAAAAGCTTAGGGATAATGCTGCTAAAATTGAATCACTAGAATCTGAAATTAACCGTTTAAAAACTTTGATTCCTAGTGATGATGCATGTCCCTCATGTGACTTAATCTATGAACAATTGTCCACATTAAGAAGTGCACACTCCTCCACTCTAGATAGACTTGATGAAGAAATTGAAAAGAACAGAGAGCTTGCTGCACTTAATGATAAAAACTTGAAAGATGCTAGCTGTTCTACAATTGATCTGCATTGTTCTAATTGTAATGATCTTGATAAGAAACTACAGGATGCTATGAATGAAATTTCTATATTAAACAATGCTTTATGTTCTCATGAAGTTAAATTTTGTTCCAATTGCAAACTAAAAGGAAAAACTTCATGTGAAAATTGCCTTGATCTGTCGAATAAACTTGATGACATGCATAGGACATTAGATCAGTTTTGTAATGGGAATAAGAACCTAAACTTACTGCTGAATTCTTCCAAGTCTTGCAATGATAAAACTGTTTTAGGTTTTGATTCTCATTCTCATGCTAAGGCACAACCACCTAAAATTGTAAAGTCATTAGGAAGTGGTTTGATTCAAACAGTTCCTAAATAAAAAGGAGTGGTTTTCAAATCTGCAGGAGTGTTGTCTCACTCGGTTTCAAATAAAAATATTGCTTGCTCATCTAGACATGAACACAAAGTTAAATTTCATTGTACCTTCTGTGGTAGAGATGGTCATGTCATAGATTTTTGTTATAGACTAGCTAAACAACAGAAAAGGGAAAGAATGGTTGCTAGATCTTATAACTTTCATGCAATTAGAAAAACACAACCTGCTTTAGTGAGTCATAAATTTGAAAAGGTAGCTTCCGGACCTTCTGGTAAGAAATCCGCAAAAGCAGCTCTGATAGTTCTGATAGCTTCGAGAGCTCCAGGACCTTCTGTTGTTTCCTTCAGAACTTTAGCTTTTGTTTCTGCAGCTTCAGCCTTGTCTTTTGGAACTGTTGCTTTTACCTCCAGAGCTACTGGTTCTTGTGCTAAAAGAGTTAAGAATAGAAAACCTCAAACTTCGACTCATAAACCTGCTGTTTTATCTCAGCTTTCGCGTGTTTTTCCTACTGCACGTTGTGTGACTCAGTACTGGATACCTAAATGCCTTTTGACTAACCCCAGTATTGAGTCATCGACGTATTGTGATTCTATGTAGGTTACACGTGTGAGGAAGGAGAACATTTGGATTGTGGATTCAGGTTGCTCACGCCACATGACCGGTAACAAAGATTGGTTCTCCTCCCTCTCTTTTGTGTCACGTGTAGAGAATGTTACTTTTGCCGATAATTCTTCAACTCCTATAATTGCTAAGGGTTCGGTTAGAGTAAATGATCACTACACTTTGAAGGATGTGGCACTTGTAAAAAATTTTAAATACAACGTGCTTTCTGTTTCACAATTTCTAGATGAAAATCTAGAAATTATTTTCAATAAAAACTGCTGCAAAGTTGTAGGTTCAAATAGTGAGCTTATTTTTAACATGTCTCGGTTTGGAAGAGTTTTTAAAGCGGATTTTTATATGTATTCCTCTAAGCATATGTGTCTAGTTGCTAATGATTCAAAGGACTTATATTTTTGGCATCGTAGACTTGGTCACGTAGGCTTTGATCACCTAATGCGTGTTAGTGCTCTCGATCGCATACGTGGGCTGCCTAAGCTTAAAGGGGACAAAGAAATTGTGTGCTCTTCTTGTAGACATGCTAAGATGGTTGCAGGTTCACATAGTCCCCTCACAATGATCATGACAACTGAACCATGTCAACTTTTGCATCTTGACACCGGTAGGACCTTCACGTGTTCAATCCTTCGGAGGTAAATGGTATGTTCTTGTTATCGTTGATGATTATTCTAGATACTCTTGGGTTTACTTTATGGCGTCTAAGAATGAAGTTTTTAGTCACTTTAGAACTTTATTTCTTAGATTATCAATTGATCACCCAGGATCATTAAAAGCAATTAGAAGTGATAATGGAACTGAATTTAAAAATCAATCTTTTGATCTCTATTGTGCTGAAAATAGAATAGATCATCAATTCTCTTCACCATATGTACCTCAACAAAACGGTGTTGTAGAAAGAAAGAACAGAACCTTTGTTGAGATGGCTAGGACTATGCTTGATGAATATCAAACTCCTAGGAAATTTTGGGCTGATGCGTTAGCAACCGCTTGTTATGTCTCAAATCGTGTTTTCTTGCGTGCTAAGCTAGGTAAAACACCATATAAGCTTCGGTTTGGACATAGGCCTAGTGTTACACACTTTCGGGTCTTTGGTTGCAAATTCTTTGTTAAGAAACATGGTAATCTTGATAAATTTGATCCTAGATCCATTGATGGCATGTTTCTTGGTTATCCATCTCATACTAGAGGCTACCGTGTGCTTTTACTTGACACTAACAAAATTGTGGAGACTTGTGAAGTGTCTTTTGATGAAGCTAGCCCAGGTACTAGCTCCGTTGTTGCAGGACCAGATCCGTATCCTCAGGGGGAGGGTATTTTCGAAGATGAAGAAGAGCCATACTGCCTGGTAGTTCCGAAGTTGACACGTGTCCAGCTCCGAACATTGAACAAGCTCCGGCTATCACCTATGCTGGTCCTGATCATCCTCAAACCACAAGCTCATCGATTTCTGATGAACATGAAGAAGAAGAAGCTTGTGAGACATCTGTTCCTCTACGGTTTTACAAAGATCATCCCCCACAACAGATGATTGGAAGCTTGTACGAACGAGTCACACGGTCCAGGTTTTGTGATCCAAACTCTCATGCTCATTCTGCTTTTGTTGCTTCTTTTGAACCCAAAGATATATCACATGCACTCACTAATGAATCATGGATTATTGCCATGCAAGAAGAGTTAGAAAATTTTAAAAGAAATAATGTTTGGAAACTTGTACCTCCACCTCAAGGTCACACCTTAATTGGAACTAAATGGGTATTTAAAAATAAACAAAGTGAGGATGGGGTTGTGGTTAGGAATAATTCTAGGTTGGTTGCTCAAGGTTTCACTCAAGTTGAAGGTCTAGATTTTGATGAAACTTTTGCTCCTATAGCTAGATTAGAAGCCATAAGAATTTTGTTAGCTTTTGCAGCATCTAAAGGTTTTAAGCTATATCAAATGGATGTTAAAAGTGCTTTTCTTAATGGCTACATAGATGAGGAGGTTTATGTCAAACAACCACCGGGTTTTAAAAATCCAGATTTTCCTAATCATGTTTACAAACTGTCCAAAGCCTTATACGGTCTCAAACAAGCTCCTAGAGCATGGTATGATAGGTTAAAAAAAATCTTACTTGAAAAGGGGTTTACCATGGGCAAGGTTGATAAAACTCTTTTTGTGCTTAAACATGGCAATGACTCATTATTCGTTCAAGTGTATGTGGATGATATTATCTTTTGTTGTGCTTCTCATGATCTCGTGTCCAAGTTTTCAGCAATGATGAGTTCCGAATTTGAAATGAGTATGATGGGTGAACTCACTTACTTTTTGGGGCTACAAATCAAGAAAACCAAGGAGGGTACCTTTGTGCATCAAACAAAGTATACCAAAGACCTCCTAAGGCACTTCCACATGGACAAAAGCAAGCCTCTTCGGACACCAATGGGAACAGCAACAACACTTGAACTTGATGAAGATGGTGAACCCGTGGATCAAAAAGAATATAGAAGCATGATTGGATCACTTTTGTACCTCACGGCATCAAGACCGGACATACAATTCAGCGTATGTCTTTGTGCACAGTTTCAAGCCTCCCCACGTATTTCACATCGTCAAGCCGTCAAAAGGATTCTCAGGTACTTACATGGAACCCAAGAATTTTGCTTTTTTCTTCCTTCTTCCTCAACTGTTACTTTGAAAGCTTTTTCGAATGCTGATTTTGGGGGTTGTAGGATTGATAGGAAAAGTACTTCCGATGCTTGTCATTTTCTTGGTAATTCTCTTGTTGCTTGGTCCTCTAGAAAACAAAATTCAGTTGCACAATCCACAGCCGAATCTGAATATGTAGCTGCTGCTAGTGCTTGCTCACAAATTCTTTGGATTGTTCAAACACTTAAGGACTATGGGGTTGATCTAGATAGTGTTCCACTGTTTTGTGATAACACTAGTGCCATTTGCATTGCTAAAAACCCCGTGCAACATTCTAGAACTAAGCACATTGACATTAGGTATCACTTTCTTCAAGATAATGTTGAAAAAGGAAACATTGTGCTTCACCATGTAGATACCAAACAACAATTGGCTCACATTTTTACAAAACCTTTGGATTTCACTCGTTTTTGTTACATTCGTAGTGAAATAGGGGTTATGCATCCTCATGGCTTAAATTGAGGGGGAGTTTTTGAAACTTGGGAAGTCTATGTGTGAATCTGAAATTAAAATAATATGATCATGGTATTTCATACATATATGACTTTGTGATTCCTTTTACATGTTGAAAGTTCTTACTACATTACTCGTGTTATACATTTTGTAGTTTTTGCCATGTCTAGTAATTGGAATAATTACTTACACTAAATCTGGTCATGGTCGAACCTTCTTGCTGTTTTGAACTTGTTGCATGCTCACAAATGCTTTCAATCATGAAGAATTAATCAAGTAATCGACTCACATGATTGAGTTTTTATGAACAAATATAAATTGAGAAAAGATCAAGAGAATATGCATGCATCGCACTTCTTCTTTTGAGATACCTTGTCATTGCACTTAGATATGAACTTAGAAGAAGTTGTGTATGACTAAAACCATGTCCTTAAGCTTCTGATTGTCAAATGACATAGGCTTCGCTTGGTTGGTTAGAATAAGCCAGATGCGCATATAATCTCTTGCAAATATCATATGATCTAAATTTGTGTTTTGAAAAATAATAAAATGCAGAAACTAGTGTCATGCTTTCAGGTTTTGAAATAGTTAAGTTTGTGAGATCATGACTTGCTTAAATTGAAAATTACATTTGATCTCTAGCATGGCTTACACTACTTTATGTATTTCATTGATGTGATAATGTAAGGTACTTGATATTATGACTTGGATGAGCTTTGTTTATATGTATATGTTATAATATGCTCATAACAACTAAAGAAGGAGAGATAATTTGTTTATATCTCATGACTTGCTGAATACATTGTCAAAGGGGGAGAGATAAGCATGAAGAGAGAGAGAATATGTGCATAAGGGGAGATAACAAAGGGGGAGAGATAATATGGGATAACTTTTCTTCTCATTTACTTTTGATTTATAAAGGGGGAGAAATTGTCTTCAAAACTTTTATGTGAATAAGCCAATGTTCGGATTTTAAATGGTGTTGCCAATGCATTCATCAAGGGGGAGATTGTAAGACCTATGTGTGCTGAATACATTGGCTTGTAGTGAATACACTTGGCTTTGACGATAAAAGTTTTAAATATCACCAAAACACCTTTTTATCAAGGTCCGACTCTAGCTCTGAGCTACAGCAAGGTCCGACGGTAGGTCCGACTTGGTTTGGGTAGCTCCGGTTACGTTCGATGCTAGGTCCGACTTCTTGGCAAGGTCCAACTAGCTTTGGTTAGCTCCGGTGAGCTCTATCTTTCGCTCCGGCATGTCCTTGATAGCTCCGGCATATCTTTGATAGCTCCGACGTGTTTTTGCTAAGCTCCGAGTTGATTTTTCTAGCTCCGGTTTTTGGGTTTACTAGTTCCGACTAGTTCTGGTTAGCTCCAGCGCTAGGTCCTGCTAGTTTTGTAAGCTCCGGCGGGAGCTTGGTTGTACTAGTTTTGGTAAGCTCCGGTGCTAGGTTCTACTAGCTTTTATTAGCTCCGGCTCATGGTCCGGGTTGCTCTGGCAAGGTCCGGAACTTGACCGTAGTGCTTATGCTTTTCATTTGCAATGTTTCGCACTTGCTTTACATTGTTGGAAAGATTGCTTAGTATTCATTTGCTAAGTTTTGGTGCATTTTGGTTGATATGGATGATATCGTGTAACTGTGGTTTTGCAACATGCTTATGTGAGGTTCTCACGTAAGGTGTTGTGTTCGGAACTGACGTGAGTCAAGTCGAGGACTTGGGCTCGTATGGATTGGTTGTTTATTCATGTGCAGGTGTTGCTTGATTTCAAGACATGGCTGGTGACGGTATCCATTGGACTAGTCTCAGGGAGGAGATGAGGTTCTAACAACCAAATTCAGGAGGAATTGTGGTTGAGCTGATCAGGAGGTTGCGCAGCATGATTGAATCAAGAACAATGCATGTGAAGGTATCATGGACATCATTGGAAGATGTTTGCACGTGTGCAAGGAGTGCATGGACGTGGCTACATGGTTTCAAGGCGAGATGAAGAGATGTGGACGTAAAGAATTGGTCGGAAAGGTCCAACCGACTAGGTTATGGACTCAGGCTGCGGCTGAGTCGGGTTTGACTCAAATATGGAAAGATTTGAGTTGGTTATGATAGGATTTCGTGTGGGTCACGAATTTGAGTTGTTTAGGAATGTGGGATACGTTCCTAAGGTGTTTGGAAGTCTTAAGATCGCTTCTATCTGCGTATAGAAGAATCTTGAGCAGTTATGGAAAGTTACGATTCATGGTCTGAGTAGGATTGGAGTCCTAGTTGATATTGGGTTGACCTAAGGGCTGGTTATATAAGCAAGGGAGCCCAGAGCTCGTGGTGCACTACTTTGGGGCTGTTCCTCTTGTGTTCTATTGAAAAAAATTCGTAGTTTGAAGGAACTTTTGTGCCTTGTTTGTCCGACTTGTTCTAGACAAGTTTTACTCGTCGAGTTTCTGGACAGCACTACATTTTGTCAGTGGTTTTATCATAACTCGAGTTTTTCAGATCCAATTGACGTGATTCCTTTTGGGTCGTCTTGACAACTTGATTTTCTATTATCTGTGAAAATTTCACGGTCATTGGATTTGCGGTATATGATCTACACGAGTTTCTTTGCAGCATGCCAGAACTGTTTTTCTCGGGTAGGGCAGATTGACCAATGTTTGATCTTTCGATCATAACTTGAGTTTTTCTCGATGGATTTGAGTGATTCTTTTTGTGTTGTCTTCGTGACTTGATTCTCTCTGATATCTATCACTTCTGTCACGGTGAAACACGTTTAGATTAGTCTCACACATGATTTCTTCAACAGATCGTTTTTCTGCCGAAGGGTTTGGGGTTTAATTGTTTCCGCTGCATAAGATTTTTAAATCTACCATTCACCCCCCATCTGGTAGCTTTTCACGTGCTCTTTGATCCTACAGTGTCTCCCATGCGGGTGTGCGTGTCGTGCAGTCCGGGTGTGTCCTGATTGCAATCACCGTCCCTCGCGGTTATTTGAGTACCACTTGTCCGCCACTGTCGTGACGTAGTAATTACTAAAGAAGCCATAAGAATATGATGTATTGAATTATAATTTCTTTGAAACCTTTTGTGGCTTAGAGATAGCAAAATTTAAAGTTTACAGTTTCTCCATACTTTAGCTGTAATAGCATTAAGTGCTTTGGGCATGTCATATCATCGGCAAAGCGTTTCTTGTTTGATTGTGGAGTCTATGATGTGTCGTGCTTGAAGAATGTCATTTGCTACTTAAAACGTGATTATAAGGATCCACTTGTAGGCGAGTCTATTTATGCTATTCCATACCTATGATTAGACTTTACCTTGCATATGTTTAGTGAGACGGGTCAGTCTTGCTGAGCCTTATGCTCACGTTTGCAGTTAACGAGTTTTTGCAGGTTATACCATTGATGAAGAGACTAACGACTGTGGGGACCGGAATCCACACATCCGAGGATCTCATTGGGTGGTACCGTGCGATGCGGCACTAACAGCACACACAAAAAGGATACTAAAACATATAAAGTTTTCCTTTCATAAAAAGAAGAGTTTACAAAAGAGTGTACAATAGGAGTACACACGCAGCGGAAAATACATACTCATAATCTCACCTAACTAAGCAGGAGAGAAGACGTCCATGCCCTAGGACGATTCTCACTAGCAACACGAAGAACATACAGCAGCGGCGTGGCTCACATGAGATTTATCTCGACACCTCGAGTCTCATGTACAACCTGAACAGCAGAAATAAAACTAATACCTGCAAAAATCGTTAAAGCGCAAACGTGAGCATAAGGCTCAGCAAGACTTAACCGTCTCACTAGACAGATGCAAGGGGACACTAAACATAGGTAAGGAATAGCATAAATGACTCGCCTACAAGTGGATCCTTATAATCAAGTTTTAAGTAGCAAATGACATTCTCTGAGCATGGCACATCATGGGCTCCACAATCAAACAAGAAACGCTTTACCGATGATATGACATGCCCAAAGCACATAATGCTATTACAGCTAAAGTATGGGGAAACTGTAAACTTTTAATTATACTATCTCTAAATCATACAAGGTTGCAAAGTAATTATAATTCAATACAATATGATTTTCTGGCTTCTTTAGTATTTACTACGTCACCGCTCAGTGAACAAGTGGTACTCTATTACTGCGAGGGACAGTGATTGCAATCAGGACACACCCGGACAACACGACACATACGTCGTTCGGAAGTGTCAGCGAGCACACCTGTACCTACATAACACTTCAGTACTAGGCGTATATGGCCACCTTTCACAAGAAACTCGAATGCTGAGCCCGTCTCACCTCCGCAAACAGAAGGTCTCCGCACGGAACACCTCATGTGTCCGCCCACCGATTTACACCTTACTGTCCTCAACCCACCCCTATCGATGGTGAGTTAATGGGTCTCGACATCCCAGTTATCAAGTTACATCAGTTTATTGGATTCCATATGTCCATTATATTGCCGGTACAATTCAAGCTTGTCCGAAGGGGCTGCATACGGACGGGCCTTAATCGACACAGGCAGGGCTATGCGACCGAGACTCAATTCTCGCCGCTTCCTATCCATTCCCTGCCCGGTCTCAATTTCATTATATTAAGCCATTTTCTTTTCAACCAATCCTGTGAGATACATCTCTCGCGAGTAGTTTCCAACTACTCAACTTCTACCGGATTTCCTATGCATTAGCAAAGCAGTTACTACAGGTCAAACTGTAACTCGTGCCAAATAAACCTTGGGATTTTTGGTCATGCATGTGGAGTATCATTCACCCTAAACGTAATGCACAATTCATATACTACTCATCATAGTGATAAAGCAAAAGTTTATAAACGACTTAAATGCAAACCGGGGCTTGCCTTAGTTTGCGACTGAACAAATGTCAATTGTTAGGGCTTGATCTTCCTCCAGAGAACCTGCCATGGAACCTCAGTGGAAACACCTTGGCCTTCTCCTCCAAGCGAAGTTTCTTGTCGATCACCTATCATCACGTTTCCTATCGACATGATATGCATATAAGTAATTAAGTAATTAAGTAATTTAAGAAAAGACTCCACGGGGTTGTGTAAACTCTAAGAATGAGGAGTTTGACTAGGAAGGACATATATCACTCTGTTGTGCGAATGAACAAAGGATGGAGTCAAGTGGTCATAGTAGTATCGAGATGTGAATTGAAAGGTGCAATGTAAGCACACATTGCAACTTGGCACTCAACACTCGACGCTATGCCACTCAAGGACGATACAGCTGAATGGTGTGGAAGTGTTGGACTGGTAGGGTAAGGATGACCTAAGAGTCAAGATGGAGCATTGAAAGCTTAAGGCATGAGTGAATTGTGCAACAGGAGGTTGTGACTTAGAAGTCGACCAGTGAAGTTACACAAACTCATTAAGGAGTAAACCTAATTACGTGACAAGTGTGATCGTAGGGTCCTGATAAGGATGAACCAGGATGAAACCATAGCGACACTTGGGAGTGAAGTGAGGTCAACATTCTTTGGACTTAAGACATCATAACGAGCCTTGTTAACCTGACGTGAATACCGAGACAACGTTCAAATGACCTTTAAGTAAAGTAGTTTCTACGGCAAGCTTCTCGAGCATTGTTCAAGTGCTTATGTGACACTATTGCAGTGTCCTTTGCAAGATTGTCCAGATGAGCTCGGTGAACTCCTAGAACTCGAACATGATGCGAGACCTTGTCGTGACGGTCATGCTTTGCCATCACGGGAAGATCGGATTAGCCACGTCCACATCGACCCGGACTCGTCAATAGGGTGAGCAGAATCCCGAACACCACCTTGTGAGTCTTAAGGCTAGTGATGTCGACTCGGTTGTTGATAAGTGACTCGACGAACCTGCCGTCGAAGACGGGGTACACCAAGTTAACCAATCCTGTGATCGGCTACGGAACATCCTCGACACAACCAAGGAACTCTTATCCAAGGTTACCCCTGGTCTAGTTCTCCTTGTTGGTCGCGACGTTCTCGCATTCCTCTACCACAGGTCATCGGTGATCACCGATACACTCGGTTTGACCTAGAAGGCATTTCATCTAGCATCTAGTCTACACCTAGGACTCGAAGAGTCTCGCCTTGACCAAACCCTAATTTGGCTAAACGACTGTCGACCGTTGTGTCGTGGTTGTGTTTCAGCATCATGTACGTTACAGGCATCCTTCATCTCGATGCCAGGACACGATGATGGCTCGGAACGTCACGACGACGTCATATGGTCAACGACGTCGACGCAGCTCATGGTGGAGCATCACGAGCACGCATGGACATGCCAACGTGATACAAACGACAAAGGAGGTCGACTTGGGGACTCCTATAGGAACGATATTAATGCGTAACATGGACGTACGACTTGACGACACATGAGTAACCTTAGCGATCACCACGAACGGACGTCGATGACGTCAAGCAAGGTATTTCAGGGTAAGGCTCACCTTGTAGTCATTTCGTCGAACATCTTGGGTGTGTACTTGATTCGGTTACTTCATCAACATTCAAAGGGCATCTTGGCACTTGGGCTTGTCAGTTGCAACCTCATTCTACCCCTGCATCACAAACCAGTTCTACACATCAACAAAATTGGTTCTTTCCTCTTGAACATTTCATCGAACATCTTGGCTGCAGCACTGTCCCAATTAATCTTCGCACAATTCAGAGCTAACCTTGAACCAATTGTCGTCGCCGTTGTGTCATCAACGTGTTCTTGCATCTCACACATCTCAGGGGTCACTCGCTTCGCTGGTTGGGTGCAGCCATGGCGCGGAACGGGGCGACGATGCCGGGTGTCGACCACCGGTTGAGGTGTTGGACAGCGTCGAAGGTGGACGGCCGTCGCGGGCGCGGTCGCGGACGGACAGGGAGCAGGGCGGCGTGCGTTGGCGCTGGGGAGACACGAGCAGTGGTGGACATCCGTCGCCGTTGATGGTGCAGCGCGGCAAGGTGAGGGACGACGTGCATCTGTGGCGCGCGCGACTGACATGGCGTGGCGCTGCAGCACTGGAGGAAGGGAGGGGCAGAGACGCGAGCCAGGGCAAGGTGGTGCGCCGGCGTGGTCAGGCGAGCGGGCGGACCGGCGGGGAACCTGGAGAGGCGGCCGTGGAGGCGAGCAGGGGCGAGCGGCACACGGCGGGGAGGTGTTGGGGCGACGCCCGCGGGCCGGAAGGCACGAACGGCGCTGGTGAGGAGGCGACCGGCGGGGAGGCACACACAGCCGGGGGGACGAGGAGGCGGCCGGTGGGGGGGAGCTGCGCTTGCCGGCGGCAAGGCGGCTGGGCGATGCGGGCCAGCGGGGGCGCGCGGCTCGGGGACAGCACCGGAGGCAGGCGCTGGCGGCGGGAGCCGGTGGCCGGGGGACGAGGCGGCGGTGAGCGCGCCGTCGGGAGCGTCGTGGGCGACGAGGAGGCGGCCGGCGTGAGCGGTGCTTGGGGGCGGCGGCGCGGCCGGGGAGAGGAAGCGGAGCGGGAGTGAGAAGATAAGGAAGGAGGGCGCGCGTGGTAAGGACAGGGAGAGAGAAGCAAACTTGAGTTTTGGTTAAGAATGACATGTGGGGCCCACTCCAATTTCCCCCTTATCCACTTCAGTCCAGATGTAAAATATCTCTCTCCATTGAGTTGGTTACCAGTGGGGCCCAACCTTTCCTAGTACTGAGGATAAGTATGACATGTGGGTCCCACTCTCTTCTTCCTTCTCTTTTCAAAATTCAAATGGAGCTAGCAAACAAGCTTCAAAAATAGTCAACTTTGGCCCAGTGACTAAATAAAATGTGGAGAATTTTATGGTGCAATCAGATTTCAAAACTGAGCAAGTTGAATTTGAACTCAGGTTTGAATTTGAATTCAAGTGGTGATACTTGACTCAAGGAAGTAAATAGTAGATTAGGTTCAAAAATCCTGAAACTTTGAAGTTAACCTTTTTGAACCATAAGGGACCTCAGGAAAAATTTGGAGTTGATTTGGACAAGGTTGAGCACAAAGTTTAAATTTGAAGTCGACGTTGATTAAACTCTCAGTACGTGTTCAATAAATGGGAAACGTGCTTCAAAAATTTTGAAACTTTACCGAGAGTCTATTTGGAATATTAGAAGGTCATAGAAAAATTTACGGCAGGAGATTTGAATATTTTTGGATGTCCCATTTTAGGGTTGGAATAATTCCTTTTGCTTTCCCTCTATTTTGTTTTCTTTTCTCCTTTAATTTTTCATTGAAAATGTGAATACTTGGAAATTAAGGATTCTTCACCTTAAGTTCCATTCCACATCAGCAACCATGTTCTATGTAAAGTTTTAACAAGTCCCTATTTTTAGTGAACATAGTTTAACTCATATGGCTCATGTGAGTTTGGATTTCCAAGTCTATTTTCAAAATTTTTAAGTTCGCATTTTTGCGTTTTTGTTCTTCCGAAAAAACGGGCTTTTACAATCCTTCCCCCTTAAAGGAATCTCGTCCCGAGATTCTAACAGGTAGAATAACAGAACGATGAGGGAACGATCCGTAAAAGAGGGTCATTGACTAAGGAAAATGGCAATGCCCTTAAAAACTTGGGTTCTACGAAATAGTGATTATCTTCAGGCATCTTAAGAAATTCTAAAGTCTGCTTCAGGAGATTCCAGTCTTTAGGTTGATAACCTTGACAGGATGCTCGACATGACAATATCACATCGTAAAACTTTCATGTCTGTTACTGATCCTTTATTGTTGTACTCTTGCACTGACATGACATCTTGTCCTGTCCTAGTCTTGATTTGAAGAATTTGCACTTGTTCTTTGCTTCTCTAGGTCACCTTGATAGTTTGAAACTTTTCTTGCATTGGTTCTTGGTTGCTTGCTTGGTTTTGCATAGGTCCTTTCAACTTAATGTGGTATTTCCCTTGATATGAGTTAAGATGGTTTACGAGGTTAAACAACAATCATTAACCTCGTTTGATGTTTAGTCAACCATAGGATTCCTTAGCCGTAGCATAAGAGTAGCAAGACACTCAACACTCTTATGTAATCAAAACAGCAGGAATATTGAAGATATGACGACTACAAGGTTTCTGGGTATATCAACGTCTTCAAACAATAGAAGCAGAAGATGAAGACCTTTTTGCGGTGGCACATGAGGATGTAAGGATTCAGTATCCTCATATGTTTCAACACAACAAAGAACTCAATCATATGGTAACTACAAGGTAATTAGTATAGCAAGGTTACCATATAACAACATAAGATCTTAGATGCACTCAAAGAGTTTCACGAGGTTGACAAACGAACGGTATCCTCGCGAGGAAGGAGATTTCATGGATTTTACAAGGTTGATCATCGAACTGATGACCACTCAATGACGAACGGTATAGTTGCAACAATCACGGTACTTGAACTAAAACAAGTCAAAGATGGAAGTTCAAGTGTTTGTTTAGTTGCAAGGGAGGTTGAGTGATCGGTTGCCCAGGTATCACTCAATAGAAAGAAGATCAACAATGTAAGAAGTCAAATGAATATAGCGAAATGATCATAGTCATTAGACACCTTAGAATAGTTTGAACGGGGTACACAGTCTTGCTCTAAATTTTAGTATTATCATGCATTCCATCATTGGTGTTACATTGGTAATGATGCTTCATGATGCATCATATGTTGTATGGTGCAATGAATATGCATATGTATGGTGCAAATGATGCAGATGTATGATGCAAATGGTGCACATGCATGGTGCAGTAGCTTTTATAGTTTGAGCAAGATTAAATGAACCACACCCACAAAACTCAAGTACTGTCTGATGATTTGCAAGGATTGGAAACCGTGGCCGTGAAAGACACTCAATGAGTAGTGTTGCTTTCATGACTTGACCACAGTTAAGGAATTCATAACAGAACGATTGACAAGGAATGTGGGAAATATACCTTTCGAAAGCTTGTTCATGTTCTACTCAACTTGATTGTATCTTCATCAGGAGAAAAACAACTAACTATAGGTCTCTAGTGATGCTTCACTTAACCTTCGCTTCGATCTGGCAAGAGGAACTGATATCCTTAGTGATCACTTTAGTGGAGTTGAAGTCACACTTCTTCTTTGAGTAACTCAATCTGGTGGTGGATGTTGGATCCTCTTGAAGATGTAATCTTACTTGATCGTCTTCTTGTTGACACGACTCGTTGTAACCAAGGTTGATGGTTGAATACCACCATTACTTGAGTGCTCGCCTTCCCCCTTAAAGTTCCAAACCAGGATGTTGAAGCGTACTCCAAACAATCCTTCTGGGAAGACGAGATGCAACTCGGGTAATTGCGATCTGCGTTCAACATCACAAGATGTGATGTGGCAAGTCACATAAATCAGACACTAGTATGCCTATCCAAGGGAAAAGGCTTCGAATGAGTTTAATACTCCATTCGACCTGGTAAATAGTTAAATCCCAACTCTTGGTCGGTTATAACATTCCTCGAGTTAAAATCGAGAACCGAATGCCTAACAAAAACCAAAAGTTCAAACTGGCCAGACTATGGTGACAAATGACCAGTCTGGACGCAAACTCGATTTTGATCCAGTTAATGGTAAAATCAGATCTTTAGGTGAATAACAAAGTTAAAGTACACATCAAGACCTTTCCAAAAAGTATTGGTTTGCCTCTAGATCATCTCTGGTTTGCAAGTTATGCTATTTTAAAGTCAGCAGAATTTTTCTGCACTTTCAGCAGAACCTGCTTAAGAAGTAACAGTTTTGATCTAAAGTTTTCAGGCTGTTCTGATGGAAATCTGGAAATATTCTTATTGACGAAGTTGTAGCCAATGTAATAAGCTTTCCAGATTGTACTTACTTGTCTTCAGATCAGTCTTGGTTTAAGAGATATGCATTTTTAAAGTTTGCTGAAATTTCAGCATTCAGACTTCTATATTCAGTTCAGATTGACCACATTGTATTCAAACTCGATTTGGAATAGGTAGATGACCGATTCAGGTCTGGAGCCAATTGCAAAAATTGTAGCTGACTCTCTAACCTCTCCAACGGTTACTCGCGTGACACCATTGGATCAAAGGTCTGCGAGTTATGGATTAAATTCAGAGGTGTACAGATTGCTGTCCAGTTTGAGTATGCCTGGACAGTCTCTGCGATTATCTAAATTTCACCCACCAAAACAAGGATTTTGGTCTTGAGCTGAAAAGAAAACATGCAGAGGACTCCCAAATCTTTCTAAAGAGTATTTACTTGCCCTCGTAGCACTTCTGGTTGAGAAGATATGGCATTTGCAAGTTGACAGTTTTTCTGAAAATTTGGACAGCACCTCCTTTGTTTAAGGCTGATTTTGTCCACAATTTCAGATATACAAACATCAATATTTGCAAAAGTAATACATAGAAAACTTGTTGCAAAAATTCTCGGGATCCCAGAAATGAAAATTATGAAGTCTTTTGACAATTATACAGCGAGTTATGCGAGAAACAGTAACTGTATACAGGACTGTCCACTCGCTGTCCAGATTTGATCAAGTCTAGAAATCTGAAATTTTGAGTATGTTAGAGACGGATTCTGCTCTGGAGTTCTATAGAAATGTTGTAGAGGACTCTCTAAGTTTTCCATACATGTATAAACATGCATAGGTTGCATTTCTAGTTTAACAGTTATGGCTGTTTAAAGTTCAAAATTTTTTTCTGGCTGTTTCAGACAGCACCTATATATATGTACTATCTTCAACTCTGTTTTCTAATTAGTTATAAACTGAATTTGAGGTATCACTGAATAACAAAGTTGTAGAATAGCTCTTCAACTTTCCAGAAATGTATCATAATGGAATAGAAGAGCTTTCTACAGGAAAATATTACAAAAGTTCAGATACTGTCTTGTACAGTTTCAGAACAGCAGCTGCAGATAATGGTGCATTTTCATCACCATAAAAGCATCTTTTGGCTTGGAGGTCAATAGGAAACTATTAGAAGACTCCAAAAGCTTTTCAAAAAGTATTCACTTGCCTCCAAAGCCCTCCAGGTTGAAGAGATATGGAATTTCAAAGTCAGGTCAATTCTGTTCGAAAACAGAACTCACCGGCTTCGAAACACAAGAATTTGGAAACAAACTCAAATTTTGAAACTTAGCTCAAAACTCAAGTCCGATGGCTAGAACTTGATTCACAAATAATCATTTCCTTTAGAACCAAATGGAATCTTAAAAGAGACTTGACAACCTTCTTATCCATAGCATAACACTATGGATCTTCATACTTAACCAAAGTCTTACTCCGGCGAAGTCGAGCTAAACTCTTGCCAGGATCAAAGGACTTTGGTTCACCTACTCTTGAAAAGAAACATTTTTCCTTGTCCACAAGATATCAGCAACTGATACTTGGACTTAATATGAATATGAAGTCGTTTCTTTCGTGGGGGATGGTCAAAGTATCATGTGGGATACTGGCGGTACTACGTGCCTTACCAAAAGAAAAGTCTAACCCGGTATATCCGGATACGTCTATAGGTGGTCCTAATACCGATCACTCGCAAACGTTTGCTACACGGGTCGCTACCGGAGTTAGTGTACCTACAGAAGACAAACAATCCCCTTTCACACCTTCACACCTCAAGGGCGGCACGGGGAAACACGACAGGCAGTCACAATAACATATAATAAAAAGTAAATGCATACGACTCTGGTATGAGTCGCCCTCGAGCGAAGTCATGTCTCGAGGTACATGGCTGTAAATACGTCTGTACAGCAAAGACTCCCGTACGAACCGGCTTATACACGCTCGGGCATACGTGTTTCGCATGATCCCATAGAACATGAATAGTTCTAGAGATACATACTATCGGGTTATACACCACCCGACGGGGGCTCCCACTAATTTTGTGTCACGCTGGGGTACCGCGTGTCATATGTTCTCAGAAACATGGAAAGTTTCAGAGACTCATATTGACTTTCCGTGCTAAGCCACGGAAATTTCACATACCATATCTCGTATGCAGAGTTTACCGAGATTGATCCGCTCTCGGCGGCGTACCTTACCTCTTACCTTGAAGACGGAGCGTCGTTACAGAATAATATAACAAGTTAGTTCACCACCTTTATAACTTATACTATTAATAGTCCTTAATGGGCATATAGCTAAACCTCACTCGACTACTTCGGAGTTTTCGAAAATAGGCTCTTTTCGAGCGTGCTATTCCCAATGAAGCTCTGATACCATGTCTGTGGGGACCGGAATCCACACATCCGAGGATCTGATTGGGTGGTACCGTGCGATGCGGCACCTAACAGCACACACAAAAAGGATACTAAAACATATAAAGTTTTCCTTTCATAATAAGAAGAGTTTACAAAAGAGTGTACAATAGGAGTACACACGCAGCGGAAAATACATACTCATAATCTCACCTAACTAAGCGGGAGAGAAGACGTCCATGCCCTAGGACGATTCTCACTAGCAACACGAAGAACATACAGCAACGGCATGGCTCACATGAGATTTATCTCGACACCTCGAGTCTCATGTACAACCTGAACAGCAGAAATAAAACTAATACCTGCAAAAATCGTTAAAGCGCAAACGTGAGCATAAGGCTCAGCAAGACTTAACCGTCTCACTAGACAGATGCAAGGGGACACTCAACATAGGTAAGGAATAGCATAAATGACTCGCCTACAAGTGGATCCTTATAATCAAGTTTTAAGTAGCAAATGACATTCTCTGAGCACGGCACATCATGGGTTCCACAATCAAACAAGAAACGCTTTACCGATGATATGACATGCCCAAAGCACATAATGCTATTACAGCTAAAGTATGGGGAAACTGTAAACTTTTAATTATACTATCTCTAAATCATACAAGGTTGCAAAGTAATTATAATTCAATACAATATGATTTTCTGGCTTCTTTAGTATTTACTACGTCACCGCTCAGTGAACAAGTGGTACTCTATTACTGCGAGGGACAGTGATTGCAATCAGGACACACCCGGACAACACGACACATACGTCGTTCAGAAGTGTCAGCGAGCACACCTGTACCTACATAACACTTCAGTACTAGGCGTATATGGCCACCTTTCACAAGAAACTCGAATGCTGAGCCCGTCTCACCTCCGCAAACAGAAGGTCTCCGCACGGAACACCTCATGTGTCCGCCGACCGATTTACACCTTACTGTCCTCAACCCACCCCTATCGATGGTGAGTTAATGGGTCTCGACATCCCAGTTATCAAGTTACATCAGTTTATTGGATTCCATATGTCCATTATATTGCCGGTACAATTCAAGCTTGTCCGAAGGGGCTGCATACGGACGGGCCTTAATCGACACAGGCAGGGCTATGCGACCGAGACTCAATTCTCGCCGCTTCCTATCCATTCCCTGCCCGGTCTCAATTTCATTATATTAAGCCATTTTCTTTTCAACCAATCCTGTGAGATACATCTCTCGCGAGTAGATTCCAACTACTCGACTTCTACCGGATTTCCTATGCATTAGCAAAGCAGTTACTACAGGTCAAACTATAACTCGTGCCAAATAAACCTTGGGATTTTTGGTCATGCATGTGGAGTATCATTCACCCTAAACGTAATGCACAATTCATATACTACTAATCATAGTGATAAAGCAAAAGTTTATAAACGACTTAAATGCAAACCGGGGCTTGCCTTAGTTTGCGACTGAACAAATGTCAATTGTTAGGGCTTGATCTTCCTCCAGAGAACCTGCCATGGAACCTCAGTGGAAACACCTTGGCCTTCTCCTCCAAGCGAAGTTTCTTGTCGATCACCTATCATCACGTTTCCTATCGACATGATATGCATATAAGTAATTAAGTAATTAAGTAATTTAAGAAAAGACTCCACGGGGTTGTGTAAACTCTAAGAATGAGGAGTTTGACTAGGAAGGACATATATCACTCTGTTGTGCGAATGAACAAAGGATGGAGTCAAGTGGTCATAGTAGTATCGAGATGTGAATTGAAAGGTGCAATGTAAGCACACATTGCAACTTGGCACTCAACACTCGACGCTATGCCACTCAAGGACGATACAGCTGAATGGTGTGGAAGTGTTGGACTGGTAGGGTAAGGATGACCTAAGAGTCAAGATGGAGCATTGAAAGCTTAAGGCATGAGTGAATTGTGCAACAGGAGGTTGTGACTTAGAAGTCGACCAGTGAAGTTACACAAACTCATTAAGGAGTAAACCTAATTACGTGACAAGTGTGATCGCAGGGTCCTGATAAGGATGAACCAGGATGAAACCCTAGCGACACTTGGGAGTGAAGTGAGGTCAACATTCTTTGGACTTAAGACATCATAACGAGCCTTGTTAACCTGACGTGAATACCGAGACAACGTTCAAATGACCTTTAGGTAAAGTAGTTTCTACGGCAAGCTTCTCGAGCATTGTTCAAGTGCTTACGTGACACTATTGCAGTGTCCTTTGCAAGATTGTCCAGATGAGCTCGGTGAACTCCTAGAACTCGAACATGATGCGAGACCTTGTCGTGACGGTCATGCTTTGCCATCACGGGAAGATCGGATTAGCCACGTCCACATCGACCCAGACTCGTCAATAGGGTGAGCAGAATCCCGAACACCACCTTGTGAGTCTTAAGGCTAGTGATGTCGACTCGGTTGTTGATAAGCGACTCGACGAACCTGCCGTCGAAGACGGGGTACACCAAGTTAACCAATCCTGTGATCGGCTACGGAACATCCTCGACACAACCAAGGAACTCTTATCCAAGGTTACCCCTGGTCTAGTTCTCCTTGTTGGTCACGACGTTCTCGCATTCCTCTACCACAGGTCATCGGTGATCACCGATACACTCGGTTTGACCTAGAAGGCATTTCATCTAGCATCTAGGCTACACCTAGGACTCGAAGAGTCTCGCCTTGACCAAACCCTAATTTGGCTAAACGACTGTCGACCGTTGTGTCGTGGTTGTGTTTCAGCATCATGTACGTTACAGGCATCCTTCATCTCGATGCCAGGACACGATGATGGCTCGGAACGTCACGACGACGTCATATGGTCAACGACGTCGACGCGACTCATGGTGGAGCATCACGAGCACGCACGAACATGCCAACGTGATACAAACGACAAAGGAGGTCGACTTGGGGACTCCTATAGGAACGATATTAATGCGTAACATGGACGTACGACTTGACGACACATGAGTAACCTTAGCGATCACCACGAACGGACGTCGATGACGTCAAGCAAGGTATTTCAGGGTAAGGCTCACCTTGTAGTCATTTCGTCAAACATCTTGGGTGTGTACTTGATTCGGTTACTTCATCAACATTCAAAGGGCATCTTGGCACTTGGGCTTGTCAGTTGCAACCTCATTCTACCCCTGCATCACAAACCAGTTCTACACATCAACAAAACTGGTTCTTTCCTCTTGAACATTTCATCGAACATCTTGGCTGCAGCACTATCCCAATTAATCTTCGCACAATTCAGAGCTAACCTTGAACCAATTGTCGTCGCCGTTGTGTCATCAACGTGTTCTTGCATCTCACACATCTCAGGGGTCACTCGCTTCGCTGGTTGGGTGCAGCCATGGCGCGGAACGGGGCGACGATGCCGGGTGTCGACCACCGGTTGAGGTGTTGGACAGCGTCGAAGGTGGACGGCCGTCGCGGGCGCGGTCGCGGACGGACAGGGAGCAGGGCGGCGTGCGTTGGCGCTGGGGAGACACGAGCAGTGGTGGACATCCGTCGCCGTTGATGGTGCAGCGCGGCAAGGTGAGGGACGACGTGCATCTGTGGCGCGCGCGACTGACATGGCGTGGCGCTACAGCACTGGAGGAAGGGAGGGGCAGAGACGCGAGCCAGGGCAAGGTGGTGCGCCGGCGTGGTCAGGCGAGCGGGCGGACCGGCGGGGAACCTGGAGAGGCGGCCGTGGAGGCGAGCAGGGGCGAGCGGCACACGGCGGGGAGGTGTTGGGGCGACGCCCGCGGGACGGAAGGCACGAACGGCGCTGGTGAGGAGGCGACCGGCGGGGAGGCACACACAGCCGGGGGGACGAGGAGGCGGCCGGTGGGGGGAGCTGCGCTGGCCGGCGGCAAGGCGGCTGGGCGATGCGGGCCAGCGGGGGCGCGCGGCTCGGGGACAGCACCGGAGGTAGGCGCTGGCGGCGGGAGCCGGTGGCCGGGGGACGAGGCGGCGGTGAGCGCGCCGTCGGGAGCGTCGTGGGCGACGATGAGGCGGCTGGCGTGAGCGGTGCTTGGGGGCGAGCGGCGGCGCGGCCTGGGAGAGGAAGCGGAGCGGGAGTGAGAAGATAAGGAAGGAGGGCGCGCGTGGTAAGGACAGAGAGAGAGAAGCAAACTTGAGTTTTGGTTAAGAATGACATGTGGGGCCCACTCCAATTTCCCCCTTATCCACTTCAGTCCAGATGTAAAATATCTCTCTCCATTGAGTTGGTTACCAGTGGGGCCCAACCTTTCCTAGTACTGAGGATAAGTATGACATGTGGGTCCCACTCTCTTCTTCCTTCTCTTTTCAAAATTCAAATGGAGCTAGCAAACAAGCTTCAAAAATAGTCAACTTTGGCCCAGTGACTAAATAAAATGTGGAGAATTTTATGGTGCAATCAGATTTCAAAACTGAGCAAGTTGAATTTGAACTCAGGTTTGAATTTGAATTCAAGTGGTGATACTTGACTCAAGGAAGTAAATAGTAGATTAGGTTCAAAAATCCTGAAACTTTGAAGTTAACCTTTTTGAACCATAAGGGACCTCAGGAAAAATTTGGAGTTGATTTGGACAAGGTTGAGCACAAAGTTTAAATTTGAAGTCGACGTTGATTAAACTCTCAGTACGTGTTCAATAAATGGGAAACGTGCTTCAAAAATTTTGAAACTTTACCGAGAGTCTATTTGGAATATTAGAAGGTCATAGAAAAATTTACGGCAGGAGATTTGAATATTTTTGGATGTCCCATTTTAGGGTTGGAATAATTCCTTTTGCTTTCCCTCTATTTTGTTTTCTTTTCTCCTTTAATTTTTCATTGAAAATGTGAATACTTGGAAATTAAGGATTCTTCACCTTAAGTTCCATTCCACATCAGCAACCATGTTCTATGTAAAGTTTTAACAAGTCCCTATTTTTAGTGAACATAGTTTAACTCATATGGCTCATGTGAGTTTGGATTTCCAAGTCTATTTTCAAAATTTTTAAGTTCGCATTTTTGCGTTTTTGTTCTTCCGAAAAAACGGGCTTTTACAACGACGATGCCTTACCCTTTCGGGTTCACGGTTGAGTAAGAGCCCTGCACGCCGCCAATATTTGTGAGTGCTTCTAGTGTAATGCGTCCGAGGGCATATACAGCTTTACTCATGCATAGCTAGTGCTGAGAGCATAGTATGATGTGTAGACTTCTTTCCTATGTTATAAATTGTAAAACTTCCGCTGTGTTTATAAATCAAAGACTTAGTATTGTATTTTATTCTCGTTCTTTTCTTGTATACTGTTGGGTGTTGCATCGCACGACACCACCCAATGAGATCCTTGGATGTCAGGATTCCGGTCCCCACAGTTGGAGCCATGGTCATAGTCTACACATACCATCATGCCTTGAAGTACCTGCTCACCAAAAAGGATGCTAAACCAAGGCTAATCCGTTGGTTTCTTCTACTCCAAGAGTTTGACTTAAAAATCAAGGATAATAAGGGAGTAGAGAATTCTGTGGCAGATCATCACCCAAACCATGGACATTCCTATCAATGACTTCCTACGAGATGATATGGTTCTTAAGGTGACTGACTCTCACCCTTGGTATGCGGATATCGTGAACTTCATGGTCACAGGATACGTACCACCAAGGGAAAAAAAGAAACTAATCTATGAGAGTCGTAGACACCTTTGGGATGACCCATACCTCTATCGAGTTTGTGCTGATGGCATTCTTAGAAGGTGCGTCCCATCAATTGAAGGCACCAAGATTATTGAGAAATACCATGCTAGCCCCTATGGTGGCCATTATGGTGTCTACAATACCCAGGCAAAGATCTGGCAAAGTGGATTCTATTGGCCTTCCATGTATGAAGATACAAAAGAATTTATTCGCAGATGTTGGAAATGCCAAATGCATAGAGGAATATCAGCTCGCAATGTGATGCCCCTAACATATAATTTACAAGTGGAATTAGTTGATGTGTGGGGTATTGATTTCATGGGACCTTTTCCTAGGTCCAATCATTGCAAATATATCCTGGTGGCTGTAGATTATGTGTCAAAATGGGTAGAAGCTTTACCATGCAAGAATGCTAATTCCATGCAAGATAGGAAAATGTTCCATGAGATCATTTTTCCAGGCTTTGGCACTCCCTGTATGGTCATAAGTGATGGAGGGTCTCATTTCATAGATAAGACCTTCTGGAACTTTTTGGGGAGCTTGGTGTCCAGCATAACATTGCTACCCCATACCACCCACAAACAAGTGGTCAGGCAGAAACATCTAATAAGCAAATTAAGAATATTCTGCAAAAGGCTATCTTTGAAATGTGAACGGGATGGAAGCATAAGCTACCCGATGCATTGTGGGCATACCGTACTGCCTACTAAACTCCCGTCGGCATGTCTCCTTTTGAACTTGTCTATGGGAATACTTGTCATCTTCCTGTAGAGTTGGAACATAGAGCCTATTGGGCCATAAAGCGGTGGAACATGGAACTCACAAAGCAGGAAAGCACCAATTGAAGCAACTCTCCGAGTTGGAAGAGTGGAGAGATAAGGCGTACCATAGTGCCAAAATCTACAAGGAAAGAACTAAAAGATGGCACAATATGAGGATTACACCTAAAGAGTTCAAACCCAGAGACAAAGTTATACTCTTCAACTCTAGGTTTAAACTCTTTGGACATGGGAAGCTCAGGAGTAAATGGGAAGGACCCTTCACTGTAGTAGAAACCTCATCCCATGGAGCAATCACACTTCAAGGTGATGATGATCATCTATTTAAAGTGAATGGGCACCGACTCAAATTATTTCTTGAATCTGAAGAGGATGAGACAAAAAAATTGACATGATAAATCTTTTTGATTTTCACGCCATTTCTTTAAATTCTGTCTAAATTCTCTGTGTCCAATTAATGGGCCCATCCAATTATTCATCTATGGGGCACATTAAGCCGCCACAAAAACTTGGTATGTACAGAGCCATGAAGTGGTCGGCCGAACCCTAGGGTCGGCCGACCTCCCCCTTGTGCCGTCAGCCTTCTATTTTCGCGTGCGTACTCTCCTAACATATCTCAACAAGATTCTCGACGCTATCTTACTTCCCCCGCTTATTTATTGACAGGAACAGAGAGGGGAACCATGCACCATATAGAAAAATCCATCTCCTATTCCATATCATGGTCGACAAGAAAATTATGCCTCATCCCCACTCTAGCTCAACCTTCAACTTGAGCGCAGACATCACGCCAGCCTATGGCAAGTCCCCCCTCGCTTTGGAGTCTGTCATGGCACTGGATGTCGTGCCCCTCAACATGATCCCACCACAGACGAAGATCACGTGGGCGTAGCACCACACCTCATGGAGCTGCACAGTCCCTCTCCCCTTGGAGAACGCTCATGAAGTCAACGACACCTGCACGTCGTCAGACTCCGACTGGCCTTAAGTCAGTCAAGACCCGTCTTTTTCCAGAAAAGACAAGTCTCTCTACACTGCAGCCTAGCAAGGAGTTCATGTACACTCTGAAGACCAAGGATGGTGACGTAGTGAGCCACCACTACAAGTCACTTATGCGTACTTCACCAGAGCGTGTGGGAGGTTGCCTTATTATCCATAGGGTGCACAAGCATGAAGGAGGCTATGCAAAAGGCTTTTTCAAGCAAGTGGACAATTTGGCGATGGAGGAATCGACGGGCTTGTCGCCCTCCAAGGTTAGGCGTCACCTCTCGCCGCCTGCTATCAGAGGGCCACCTGGCCAATTTGAGGACAACGACGGGAATTCTCCTCGTGCCCCTAAAGTGGCATAACTTTCTAAGGAGCTAGTGGCCGAAGGGCCCATCGAGAGGGAAAACTGAAGGATGAGCTCATAACCCTCAAGGAGGAGATTGATGGTGTTCACCGTGGCATGAGCGCCAAGCTGCGGCGCATATGCAATGCTGTCAAGAAGCCCGACATCTACAACAGTCCTTAGTGTAGATGTCCCGACCGCATAGGATGCTTACTATCTTAGTTTAGTTTTATTCCAAATTTTTGTTTCATTAAATTTAGATTGAATAATGTAAGCATCCCCATATTTTGAGTTCAATAAAGTGAACTTACAGGTTCATCTAACCCGGTAAAGTTCTCCCTTTAGTTTATTTGTATTGAATAAAGAATTCAGGCAATAAGTGTGGGGGAGGTGCCCCAAATTCGTGAAATCCTGATGTGCAAAAATATCATTGCATCTCAAAACACGTCGCAACCAATTATACGACTCAACATGTCGAAATAGAGCAACAGAGAGGCCAGAAGGGGGTCGACCGAACCCCCTGGTCAGTCAACCTAGTGTGCACCCCACACGGCTTCGTTTCGCTTCACAAATTCGATTTGGATGTCCTACCCCTAAATGTGCACGCTACATTACTGTTTGAGTTGATCTGATATTTAATACTGAAGATTTGAACGAAATTCAACTCAACAATTGACATTTAAAACTTGGCAGTAAATATTTGCTTGAGTTAAAAATTTGAATATTTTATATTTCGATTTATTGCCCTGTTTATGATTCCCACAAGCATAATAGGAAAACATGTCATCTAAGTATTTGACTAGTCTGATATGGTAAATGAGTTATTCGAGTAGATATCTCTTTGCTTGAAATTGATTTTGATGATTGCACAATTTGGAGTCTTGAACTTTGCCTGATTCTCTCATTGGACATTTAGTTACCCACCACGGCCATATGATAAAACATCTTGAAAACCACATGCATATGCCACTTTGCCTTTCATTAAACTTTGTCAAACTCGTGACCTAATTGAGTGACATGCATGAAATTTTAACTTAGAAATTCTTGTGCATCCTATTCATGCAAAATTTCTCATATTGAGAATTTGCATCCACTATTCATCCATCCAGTAAAGAAACTCCATACATTATGGTCATCAAAATCTCTCTAGAAAAATAAAAGGAGTAGAAAACATGGCTACGAAATTCAAAAAAAAAAGAGAGTAGCCAAGTTTCATCCTTAAAGAGAGAAAATCATTGTGTCCATATGTATCCATTACATTCATATGCACAAGGATTTCTTTTGTCAATTTGTTTGTTGCATAAGTCTCTCATAGGATCAAGTTTTTGTCTTAGTAATACATGAATTGCAATGTGTGCCATATTTATCCCTACGAAGCTCTAGATATAGCCATATTAAGTAGAGCGACAAATTGGAACAAAATGCCAAGGTGAGGATAAAAAAAACTTTGAGAGACATGAGAGATTCCAATTGAGAGATAAGGGCAATTGTTCCTTCGACTTTCTGAATGTGCCAAATCGTCAGATCATTTCGGCAAAGGAAGATCCAAGAGAGCTACATCCCAACCATTCCGCTCTTCAAGCACACAAGGTTGATGTGGTAGCCACACTCCACAAAGGGAATTTATGAATCGAGATATGAGTTGAAATATCTAGTATTCCCTTTTTCTAACTTATAAGCAAATTTATGACAACACCTTAGTTCTTTTTCTTGCTTTCACTCAAGGACGAGCAAAGGACTAAGTGTGGGGGAGTTTGTTGATGGTCTTTAAGTGCCATATTTAGAATATCAATTCACCTAATAATGTGCACAAAAGAGAAACACAACGTAGTGGTAGGGTTAAAAACAAACCAATTCCACAAGTGTAGGTGTTTATTTGCATGCAGGTGAATTTAGACCCAGAATACCAAGACATGCAGGGAGTAATCCATAAAATTGTGTTTCGACGAATCAAGCGACACCATGTGTCATCACATGGTTCAAATGGCCCACAAACAGAAGTATCTGAGGCCATCCAACAGTGTACCACCCATATAAAGAGATGGGACCCACCTGGCAAGGACCTGGAGGAAGAACAACCCCAATGGGGCTGAGACCAGGTCAGCTGACCTCCCTAGTCGGATGACTAGGTCATGGCACAATTGCAGTCAAACGCCACGTGTTGGCTCCTCCCAGCTTGAAGAAGTTAGGGCGACTGATTTGTGCCAATTTTGTGGCGGGAACTGACCCTTCTCTCCCCTATAAATAGAACCACACACACATACACCAAAAGTTGAGAATAGAATACCATTCCAAAGGTTTAGAGTAGTCCTAAGGCTGCCAAGTAGAAGGAGAGTGTGGTGAGAGTTTAGGAGAAGGAGGCTTGGGCTTGTACATTCCCTCTTCTACACTTGTATCCCTAGAAAGGTGTACTCAAATCAAGTAACCCTTTGTGAATTCAATTAAAGTTTGATTATCAATTCATAGTAGTTTGCACAAGTATTTACTTGTGGGTTCATTGCACTAATTTATTAGAGGCTCTAGTTGTAGCTTTGTGTTCGAAACAACTAGAGTTGAGATTTAGAATGTAAGTGTGGGGCTTAGGTTAGAAATCACCAGTGAATATCTCGTAGACCCATGGATTGAAGAGGTATGCAGTAGGTGGTGACAACCCTATCTGTCCTTTGTAATCCTCCACATTCAGCTATGCCATAGGCTCTTGGCGGGAGTTGCCTAGTGTTGCTAGGGGTAAACCGGTGCCCAAACCAAGCAGCTACTGCAAATTCCTTTGAATCAGAATTAATACTTTGAATTCCTCTCTCTTCCTTACCGACCAAATAACTTTGTGTCCTCGGATGAATTAGTTCGTAAGATTACACAAACGTTCCTTGGATTCGATACCCTAGGAATACTCTCTTAAGGGGAAGTGCTACATGACAGTTTTCGTGCGCTTGCGGATTTTTTATCTGTGATGTAAGAAACGTCAACAGAATGTATCATGGACGTTCTTGGAAGATGTTTGCATGTGTGCAAGGAGTGCATGGACGTGGAAACATGGTTCCAAGGCGTGAAAAGATGTGGACATAAAGAATTGGTCAGAAAGGTCCAACCGGCTTGGTTATGGACTCAGGCTGCGGTTGAGTCGTGTTTGACTCAAATATGGAATGGTTTGACTTGGTTATGATAGGTTTTCATGTGGGTCACGAAGTTGAGTTGTTTTTAGGAATGTGGGATACGTTCCTAAGGTGTTTGGAATTCTAAAGATTGCTTCTATCTGCGTATAGAGAGTCTTGAGCAGTTATGGAAAGTTTTTGTGGAAATTGAGTAGGATACTAGTCCTAGTTAAGATTGGGTTGGCCTAAGGGCTGGTTATATAAGCAAGGGAGGCTAGAGCTCATGGAGCACGGACTTTGGTCTATTTCTCTTGTGTTCTATTGAATAAAGATCATCGATTAAATGAGCTTTTGTGCCTTGTTCATCCAACTTGTTTCAGATAAGTTTCTCCCGTCGAGTTTCTGCACAGCACTACCTTACTTCGATGGTTTTATCATAACTCGAGATTTACAAGTCTAATTGATGTGACTATTTTTGGGTTGTCTTCACAACTTTATTATCTATCATCTGCAAAATTTTCACAGTCATTGTATTTGTGGTTTCTGATCTACATGAGGTTCTTTGCAGTGTTACAGATCTTGTTTTTACTCGGTAGAACAGATTGACATGTGTTCGATCTGTCGATCGTAACTTGAGTTTTTTTCTCAACGGATTTTCGTGATTCTTGTTGTGACATTTTTTCGACTTTATTCTCCACAATCTATATTGGTTTTGTCAAAATTGATAACATTTAGATTAGTCGCACACACAATTTCTTTAACAGATCAATTTTCTGAGGATGGGTTTTCATTGCTTTTGCTTAAAAGGTTGTAATCTACCATTCACCCCCCTCTGGTAGCTTTTCACGTTCTCTTCGATCCTATAGCACCCATCACATTCCCATTGACCCCGAAATTGTCCCCTTAAGGGAACCTCAAAGGCGATTGAATAATGCGATGCAAGAAGTTGTCAAGAAGGAAATCCTGAAACTTTTGCATGCCGGGATTATTTACCCTGTTCCTCATAGTGAATGGGATAGCCCGGTTCGAGTAGTGCCTAAGAAGGGAGGTATGATGGTCATTCAAAATGAGAAGAATGAATTAATTCCTCAATGAACTGTCACAGGTTGCAGGATGTGCATCGATTGTCGAAAACATAACAAGGCTACAAGGAAGGATCATTTTCCAATACCCTTCATCGATGAGATGTTAGAGCGGCTAGCAAAACACTCCTAATTTTTTTCCCAAAATATCCTTTACAAAGGGACTACTAGCATGTACGGACCCACAGAGGTTTCACCGATGGTGATGTCTACAACTGAGCACATCTTCAACCAATGGCCCCCTCTTGTGCCATTCGGATCCCAGGGAGTCCCGCCAACCACATTCAAACCCAATTCGACTCCCCTTCCCCGGTGCGCCAAATGATCCATGCAATACTAGCAAAACCTTAATTAATCAGCTATGCCGCACCCATACTTGGCCTTGTGGTGGCACTATTGTCCTGGCTTATTCTCGCATGAACCGGTCCTTAGATGTAAAGCAAGCAAACCACCATAACAACCAACCAATTCCACATACCAGGCTTGCTTAGATCACCCATTACCATATCATATTGACTAGTTCATATTAACCATAACCTCCTTAATGCATAATTAAATGTATAGTTGTTTTCCCATCCCAATTAATTAAGCAAAGCAAAATGGTAAAAAGCCCATCCCGACTCTCTACCATGAATTCCAGGTGACAAGGGTGGTTAAAAAAAGCTAGTAAACTTCCTATTATAGGAACTCCCATCAAATTGACACAAGCATGCAATTTGGAAAACAAAACATTTATTTTAGAAATAGGATCAATATGTTCAAGGATACTTTCCTTGCTCTTGAGCTTGATTAGGATCAAAGACTTTAGATTCTTGTTGCTGGAGGTCCTCCGCAACACTCTCTAGCACAAATATGTCAAATCCGCACAATAAACATACAAGACAAGAATCACAATCAATAAGTGCACATATATTACTCAATATATCATGACATGCATGATTAATGCAAATGCAAAGCAGATCTAGTTAATGAGTTGTTAATGATGTTTACCAACAAGTTCTAATGGCTTTTAACAAGTTTGAAAAAGTTTGGAATTGATTCGAATTGATTTAGAATTAATTCAACAGGAAATAGATCGCAAAATCAGACAAGTATGCAGGAGGTCGGACTAGTGCGCCCGTCGCAGGAACAGTGAACTAGGGTTTTCTAGATCGACGTGAATTTGGATAAACGGGGTTGAACTCACGTGAGAAATAGAGAGTAGAAGGTATACCAGGTGTTTAGAACTCCAATAGATCAAGGGCTTTGGAGGCAACACTTGGATCTTGACGATCCAGGGTTGATGAAGAACTTGATGGTGGATTGGTGATGAACAACAAAAACTTGATGGTGATGTTGATCCTCTTTTGTCTCCTCCTCTTCTTCTTCTTGCTCGGGATCTCCTTCTCCCTCCTTGATGGCGGCTCTACACGAACTAGGATTTGGGTGGACTTTCAATTGAGGCAATAGGATGTAAAGTCAAGGGGTGTGGTTGTTTATATAAGGGTGGAGGGTAGGGTTTGATGGAATTCGAGTTTAAGATGGGTAGAGGCCGGTTTGGGTTCCCACATGGGATCCAAAAAGAGTTAGATATGACGTCCTTAGGCCCACTTAAGCTAAATCCCCAAAACAAGTCGTGAAACAAAAGATCAATTCGGAATCACGATTTACCGGACATGTCTGGAGAGGTTGGACTAGTCCAAAGTTAGTTAGAGAGATATCGGACAAGTCCGGACTATATCGGACAAGTCCGAACTTGGTCAGAGGAAAATTAGACAAGTCTGGCCAAAACCAGACAAGTCCGATTTTAGTCAGAGGAAAAACAGACAAGTCCGCTGGAATACTGGACAAGTCTGGACAAGTCCAGGGACATAGCAAAACTTTAAGGATTCCTGGAATACCGAACTAGTCCGCAAAGGATCGGACAAGTTTGAAACTATCCAGAGGCAAAAACAGACTAGTCCGCAGCAAAAACAGACTAGTCCTATGGAGGTCAGAGAGAAATCGGACTAGTCCGCACGAAAACTGGACTCATCCGCACTTCCCAGAATTCTTAAGTGTGATTTTGCTCTAAATTCATTTTAAACTTATTTCTTTTATGTGTATTAATGTTAAACGTGTATATGAACTCATGCAATGCATGATGCATGAAAATGAGGGTGTTACAAACCTACCCCCTTAAAATGAATCTCGCCCTCGAGATTCGACGCTGAAGAGAAGAGATAGGGAAAATCCTTCTTGAGATCATCCTCCAGTTCTCAAGTTGCCTCTGATTCTGTATGATGATCCCATTGCACTTTACACCATTGAATCACCTTGTTCCTTGTGACCCTCTCCTTGGTTTCCAAGATTTTGACTGGTTGCTTCGCATAAGTCAAATCTTCCTCTAGCTCCAATTCTTCCATTGGCACTTGTTCTTCCGACACTCTCAAGCACTTCTTGAGCTGGAAAACATGAAAGACATCATGAATATCTAAAAGGTGTGTTGGCATCTCCAGTTTATATGATACTTCTCCTCTTGTGTCCAAAATCTTGAATGGTTGAATATACCGAGGTGCTTGCTTACCTCTTATGTTAAACCTCTTATGACCTCTTATTGGTGACACCTTAAGATATAAGAAGTCTCCCACTTCGAAGGCTGGTTTCCTTCTCCTATTGTCCGCATAGCCTTTTTGCCTTGATTGAGCAACCCTCAAGTTTTTGCGAATAATTTGGACTTGTTTGTCAGCTTCTAGCAACAGATCCAAACCAAATACTTGAGTTTCTCTTGTCTCATTCCAGAACAAGGGTGTCCTATACTTCCTTCCATTTAGTGCTTCATTGGGAGACATCTTCGAACTTGCTTGATAACTATTGTTATATGAAAATTCTGCATATGGCAAGCTCTTGTCCCAACTTCTTTCGTGCTTCAAAGTACAAGATCTTAAAATATCCTCTAAAATCTGGTTGGTCCTCTCAATTCGTCCATCCATTTGAGAGTGACATGCTGAGCTGAAATTCAACCTTGATCATGCACTTTGTGCCAAAACCTGGAGCTAAATTGAGAACCTCTATCCGAAACTATCCTCTTTGGAACTCCATGTCTGCACACAATATGCTACATGTATAATTCGGCTAATTTTGCTGCGGAATACTTGGTCTTCACAGGGATGAAGCGAGCCGGCTTGGTAAAACGATCCACAATAACCCAAATTGAGTCATAACTGGACTCGGTACGCGGTAAACCAACAATAAAGTCCATACCAATTTCTTCCCACTTCCACTCCGGAATCTTCAGTGGTTGTAATAACCCAGCTGGCCTTTGATGTTCCTCCTTGACTCGTTGGCACACATCACACATCACTACATATTCAACTGTCCTTTTTTCATACTAGCCCACCAATAACATGTCTTCAAGTCTTTGTACGCTCGTACAACAAGGATGGATTGAGTATGGCGAGTCATGTGCCTCCTTTAGTATTGTCTCCTGAATATGCTTCACATTAGGCACGACGATACTTTTCCGAGCCATAAGGTACCATGTTCATCCTCATCAAATCTGAATTCTCTTCCCTCTTGGGTCCTTTCCTTGATCTCCTGAATTTCCTCATCCTTTATTTGACCCTCTCAAATTTCTTGCTCCAAGGTCGGATTTAACTCCATCATCCCCATCTCATTCACAAATCTACGGTTCAACCGTTCAAACTCCTTACATAACTCGGATGGCAACTCTTGGACTGTGAGCTGATACCTTACTCCTTTCCTACTCAAAGCATCGGACACTACATTATCCTTCCCCGAGTGATAGTTGATTCCCACATCGTAATCCTTGATGAGCTCCAACCATCTTCGTTGCCTCAAATTCAGATCCGTTTGTGTGAAAATATACTTAATGCTCTTATGATTCTTATAAATTTCACACCTATGTTCAAGGATATAATGTCTCCAAATCTTCAATGCATGTATCACGACTGCAAGTTCCAAATCATGATTTGGATAATTATGCTCATGTTTCTTCAATTGTATCAATGCATAGGCAACTACTTGACCTTGTTGCATCAATACACATCCAAGTCCTTGTCTTGATGGATCACAATAAATATCAAAAATCTTGCTCACGTCCGGCAATACCAAAACTGGGGTTGTAGTTAACCTTTTCTTCAACTCCTTAAAACTTTCCTCTTCATTAACAATTTCGTCATTGGCTTGGCTATCTTGGAAAAGTCCTTGATGAATCAACAGTAATATCCAGCCATTCCGAGAAAACTCCTTATTTCCTTGACATTCTGCAGGGGTTCCCATTTCAACACATCCCTTACTTTTCCTGGGTCAACCGATACTCCTCCTGAGATGATATGACCCAAAAATGACACTTCTTTCAACAAAAACTGGCACTTGCTAAACTTGGCATATGATTGATGCTCACTCAATTTCTTGCAATGTAAGCCTCAATGTTCCTCATGCTCCTTCTCATCCTTCTAGTAGATCACAATGTCATCAATGAACACCACAATAAACTTATCCAAGTAATCCATGAAGACCTTATTCATGAGGTACATAAGGTACGTAGGTGCATTTGTTAATCCAAAGGACATAACGGTGTACTCATACAATCCATACTGTGTCCTGAAAGCTGTCTTGGGTAAGTCCAATGGTCTAATCTTCATTTGAAAGTATCCCGACCTCAAATCAATCTTGGAGAAAACACAAGCACCCTTCATCTGATCAAACAAGTCTTCTATGCGTGGCAAGGTGTACTTGTTCTTGATTGTTACCTCGTTCAGAGCTCGGTAATCCACACACATCCTTTTGTGATCCATCCTTCTTATCCACAAAAAGAACGGGCGCTCCCAAAGGTGAAGAGCTTGGGCGAACAAAACCCTTCTCTAGTTGCTCTTGAATCTGCTTCTTGAGCTCTGCTAACTCCTTAGGAGGCATCCTATATGGCCTCTTATCTATAGGTGCAAGTCTAGGTATTAAATCAATAACAAACTCAATGTCTCAATCAGGTGGCATACCTGGAAACTCCTCCAGAAACACGTCCAAGAATTCACACACCATCGGAATCTCCTACATTGCAGCACCATCTATGTGATTCAGCTCCACTTGTTTTGGTGCATGTTGAGATGTTTCAAACTCTATGGTGATCCCTTCCTCATTGGTCGACTTCACCGTCTTTGTGGCACATTCAATGACTCCATTGTGCTTCCTCAAGAAGCCCATACCAAGTATAATGTTCAATGCTTGAGAATCCAAAACAATGAGGTTGGCAAAGAAGTCTACCCCCCTTATTCTAAGGCTTACTTTTGGACATACTATATTTTTCCTCATATCTCCTCCAGGAGACTTAACCAATAGAGTAAACGTCATATGAGAGATAGGCAAACTATACTTGGCAACATATTTTGATGCAGTGAATGAATGCGATGCTCCAGAATCAAATAACATAGTCGCTAGGTTGGAGTTTGCGAGAAACATACCAATCAACACGTCATCTGCTTGTTGAGAATCCTTTGTAGAGACATGGTTCATGTTGCCATGAGAAAAATTCTGCTGTCCACAGTTTTCTTGCGGTTGTCCTCCATTGGGTCTTGGGTTCTATCTTGGAGCATTGCTTCCTTGACCAAGGCCTGACTTAGGACATTGATGTGCAAAATGTCCTGCTTCTCCACATGTATAGCACTTCCTAACTGCACCAGAATTATTGGGACGGACTTGGTTATAAACATTTGCAGCAGGAAAGTTAGCACATGGTGCAAAAGGCATTGGAGGCCTAGGTTCTTGCATGACAACGCGTTGCTGCACAAACTGAGCCGGGCACGGTGCATAACCAGGGTGATGAACAGGCTCAGGGGCACTGAAATATGGCGCATTGGGTGGCACAAAGCGAGGGCGCACATGACTTCCTTGTTGCTGTCCTTGATATGGCGCCTTCCTCTTGTTATCTAGCTCCATCTTATGGACCTTGTTCTCAAAACAATCATTTTGTCCACTAGCTTCTGAAAGTTGGCATAATCACAATTGATCAATTGCACTTGGATCTCATTGTTCAAGCCCCTCATGAACAAGTATTGCTTCCGGCTGTCCCGGCTCACATCCTCAGGCGCATAGCTTGAAAGTTGAGTGAATTTATTGAGATATTCACTCACACTCGACCTTTCTTGCCTCAAGTTCTAAAAATCTTGCCTGTTTAGGATCATAACAACTTCAGGCACATAATGAGAACGGAAGCTCTCCTTGAATTCAGCCCAAGTAATCCTCTCTCAATTTTCATGGGCGTTGCATAAAGAGACCCATCAATCAGCAGCTGCTCCAACAAGTTGATGGAAAGCAAATAGCACCTTCTCCCAATCACTGCATTGGACAATAGCCTGCTTCTTCTCCACAGACTTGAGCCAATCATCGACATCCATAGGGTCAGCGGATTGAGCAAAAGTCGGCGGCCTAGCCCTCATGAACTCTCCCAATCGGTTATGAGGAGGTGAGGGTGGCGGTGGTGGCATGTGGGGCTGATTGTTGTTGTTGCCATCCTCCAGCTGTCCTATAGTCTGTATCATGGTCTGCATGAGCTGGTCCTGCATAGCTAATAATTGCTCAAGGTTGATAGCTAATTGGGAAGGTCCTTGTCCATTACTGTTCTTAGGTGCTCCATTGTTCTTCTCCTCATCATTTTCATCCCTCTGGTTGCGAGTCCTCACCATCTAAACAAAAGCAAGAGATAAAAATTTAGAAAACGTCCCCAACTATACGCATCAAGGGATGTGAAACTAAGCAACTACCTACACTAGCCTATGTGGATATGGCAATGGTAAAGCATCACAAAATCCTCTACTATGCACACAAGCAAACAAAACAAAGCAAACAGCACACCAAGCAAAAACACATAGCTTCATGAGTGTTCCTATGTGCTCTAAAGTGTCCATTCTATCTAGGCCACATCCTACTGTCAACGTGTGGCTCTATTCCAATTTGTGACACCCAGTTTCGAAAATGAACCAAGTGAACGCATATGCGTGTCCAGGATGTTCAACACACATACACGAGTGCATTAATAAAAGGATATATAGAAAATTACCACAGAACAAGATTAATTAACCACTTTTATTACACAATTCATAATATCCTCAAATACAAGCTCCAATGAACATTAATGACAAGATTGAACTAACGCAGCAGAAATAAACTAATTAAACAAACTAAGCAAATAGGCAATGGGGTAGCACAGCTCCAATCAACACCACAGGCAAAGTTGACGGCAGACATGACCTAGAACTCCGTATTATCATCGTTATACTCCCAATCCTGACCTGCAACTGTTGGTGGGGGAATTGCAAGGGTGAGTACATTTCATACTCAGCAAGTGTGGAAAGTATGACATGTAGCTGATTCCAATGAAGAATATAATAAAGGCTAAGTGCTGAAAAATGCATTAAAACATTTGAAAATCAATATATTAATTGTATATGAAATAAAACCATCATAAACCATAATAATTAACATAGTGCAAGTCCATATTCCATATCCATCACCATTATACCAGATTTCACCATTACCAATAACCATATCCAATACCATAATTCAATCCGTAACCAGCCATAACCGTATTATTAACCATAACCATTACCAAACCATCCCAGATCCAAATTTCCTTCTAATCATGGATGTAGTCCAGGTGCTCATTACCAGGAGCACGGCTATCATGATAGTTTTAAGACTCTGCAAAGCCTGTACCGCTTTACCCACGTGTTTCTGATTTCATCACCCGTCGGCGACTAAAGAAAATCTCCATTATGCCAAAACACTACCATAGGTGTATGGCCAAGAGATCACAAAATAGCCTTTACAAAGGGACTACTAGCATGTACGGACCCACTGAGGTTTCACCGGTGGTGATGTCTCCAACTGAGCACATATTCAACCAAGGGCCCCCTCTTGTGCCATTCGGATCCTAGGGAGTCCCGCCAATCATATCCAAACCCAATCCTACTCCCCTTCACCGGTGCACCAAATGATCCATGCAATACTAGCAATACCCTAATTAATCAGCTACGATGCATACATACATGGCCTCGTGGTGGCACTATTGTCCTGGCTTATTCTCGCATGAACCGGTCCTTAGATCTAAAGCAATCAAACCCCCATAACATCCAACCTAATCCACATACCAGGCTTCCCTATATCACACATTACCATATCATATTGATTAGTTCATATTAACCATAATCTCATTAATGCATAATTAAATGTATAGTTGTTTTCCCATCCCAATTAATTAAGCAAAGCAAAAAGGTAAAAAACCCTTCATGACTCTCTACCATGAATTCCAGGTGGCAAGGGTGGTTAAACAAAGCTAGTAAACTTCCTATCATAGGAATTCCCATCAAATTGACACAAGCATGCAGTTTAGAAAACAAAACATTTATTTTAGAAAAAGGATCAATATGTTCAAGGACACTTGCCTTGCTCTTGAGCTTGATTAGGATCAAAGACTTTGAATTCCTAGTGCTTGAGGTCCTCCGCAGCACTCTCTAGCTCAAATCCATCTAATGTGCACAATAAACATAATGAACAAGAATCACAATCAATAAGTTCACATATTCTACTCATTATGTCATGACATGCATGATTAATGCAAATGCAAAGAAAAACTAGTTAATGAGTTGTTAATGATGTTTATCAACTAGTTCTAGTGGCTTTTAACAATTTCGAATAGGTTTGGAATTGATTTGAATTGATTTAGAATTAATTCAGCAGGAAATAGATCGCAAAATTGGACAAGTCCGCAGGAGGTCGGACTAGTCCGCCCGTTGTAGGAACATTGAACTAAGGTTTCCTAGATCGATGTGAATTTGGAGAAATGGTGTTGAACTCACGTGAGAAATAGAGAGTAGAAGGTATACCAGGTGTTTAGAACTCCAATGGATCAAGGGCTTTGGAGGCAACACTTGGATCTTGACGATCTAGGGTTGATGAAGAACTTGATGGTGCAATGGTGATGTACAATGAAAACTTGATGGTGATCTTGATCATCTTTCGTCTCGTCCTCTTCTTCTTCTTTCCCGGGATCTCCTTCTCCCTCCATGATGGTGGCTCTCCATGAATTAGGGTTTGGGTGGACTTTCAATTGAGGTAGAACGATGTAAAGTTATGGGGTGTGGTTGTTTATATAAGGGTGGGGGCTAGGGTTTGATGGAATTCGAGTTTAATATGGGTAGAGGCCGGTTCGGGGTCCCACATGGGCTCTAAAAAGAGTTAGACACGATGTCCTTAGGCCCACTTAACGTAAATCCCCAAAACAAGTCGTCAAAAAAAAAAGATCAATTCGGAATCACGATTTACCGGACAAGTCCTGTAACACCCTCATTTTCATGCATCATGCCCTACATCTATCATTTAATATGTCTAACATTAATCCACATAAAAAGGAATAAGTTTAAAAATGAATTTAGAGTAAAATCGTACTTAAGAATTCTAGAAAGTGCGGACAAGTCTAATTTTTGTGCAGATTAGTTCGATTTCTCTCTGACTTCGATCAGACTTGTCCATTTTGCTGCTGACTAGTCTATTTTTCCCTCTAGACATTTTCGGACTTGTCTGGCCCAGTGCAGACTAGTTGGGTATTCCAATTCCTTGGAAATTTTGTTAAGTCTCTGTACTTGTTCGCTGTCTAGCAGACTTGTCCGTTTTACCTCTGACTAAAATCGTACTTGTCCGGTTTTGGCTAGACTTGTCTGATTTTTCATCTGACCAAGTTCGGACTAGTCCGGTATCTCTTTGAATAACTTTGGACTAGTCCGGCCTTATGTGGACATGTCCGATAAATTGCGACTTTGAGTTGATCTTTTGTTTCACGACTTGTTTTTGGATTTTACTTTAAGTCGGCCTAGGGACATCGTGCCTAACACTCTTAGAGCCCATGTGGGATCCTAAAACACACCCCTACTCATCTCAAACTCAAAATCCATCCAACCCTAGCCTCCACCTCTATATAAACAACCCCACCCCTTTGCTTGAAATCTATTTGCCACTTTTTCAGCCACACCCAAAACCTAGCTCGTGAATAGCCGCCACCAATGAGGGAGAAGGATATCTAGAGCAAGAAGAAGTGGAGGAGGAAATGTAAGAGGATCAACATCTCCATCAATTTTGATTTCTTCATTAACAATTCACCATCAAGTTCTTCATCAACCCTAGATCTTCAATATTCAAGTGTTGTCTCCAAAACCCTTGATTCTTAGGAGTCTTAGACACCTGGTATACCTTCTACTTCCTTTTCCTTACGTGAATTCAACCCCAAATCTCTATATTCACGTCAATCTAGAAAACTCTAGTTTGCTAGTTCCGCGAAGTGCGGACTAGTCCGATTTTCACGTTAATTTGTGTCAAATTAATTCTAAATTGTTTCGAATAAATTCCAAACCTGTTTAAACTTGGTGAAAACTATTAGAACTAGTTAGTAAACATCATTAACAACTCATTAACTAGTTTTCCTTTGCAATTGCATTAATCATGCATGTCATGACATATTGAGTAATATATGTGCACTTTTTTTATTGTAATTCTTGTCTTGTATGTTTATTGAGCGGACTAGACGGATTTGCGCTAGAGAGTGCCACAGAGGACCTTCAACACCAAGAGATTGAAGTATTTGACCCAAACCAAGCCCAAGAGCAAGGCAAGTCTCCTTGAACATATTGATCCTGTTTCTAAAATGAATGTTTTGTTTGCAAAACTGCATGCTTGTGTCAACTTCATGGGAATCCTATGGTAGGAAGTTTACTAGATTTGTTAAGCCACCCTTGTTTCCTAGAATTCATGGTAGAGAGTCGGGAAGGGCTTTTTACCTTTTTGCTTCGCTTAATTAATTGGGATGGGAAAACAACCATACCATTTAATTATGCATTAATGAGATTATGCTTATTATGAACTGGTTAATATGACATGGTAATGGGTGATCTAAGCAAGCATGGTATGTGGATGGGTTGGATGATATGGTGGTTTTGCTTGCTTTAGATCTAAGGACTGGTTTGTGGAGCAACCAACCAGGATTAACAGTGCCACCACGAGGCCAAGTATGAGTGCGGTGTAGCTGATTAATTAGGGCTTTGCCAATGCTGTTTGGACCATTCAGGATACTCGGTGAAGGGGTAGTCGGATTGGGTTTGTTGATGATAGGTGGGACTACCCTGGTATCTGAATGGCTCAAGAGGGGGCCCTTCATTGAAGATGTGCTCAGTTGGATGCATCGCCAACGATAAGACCATAGTGGAGTCTAAATAGGCTAGTAATCCGTTTGTAAAGGCTATTTTGTGATCTCATGGTCACACACCTAAGGAAGTGTGATATGGCATAATTGAGATTCTATAGTCATCGAAAAGTGATGAAATCGCAAACATGTGGGTAAAGTGGTACAACCTCTGCAGAGTGTCTAAAAACTATCATGATAGGCGTGCTCCCGATCATGAGCAACCTGGACCCTTATATGATTAGAGGGAAATTGGGATTTGGGATGGTTATGGTTTGGTAATGGTTATGGCTGGATATGGATCAAATTCTGGTATTGGATATGGTTAATGGTAATGGTGAAATCTAGTATATGGGTATTGGATATTGAAATATGGTCTGGTATTATGATAACTATATGGTTTATGATGGGTTTATTTCACATACATATAATATGTTTCTTTTCAAATGTTTTAATGTACTTTTCAGCACTTAGCGATTATTGTTGGCGTCATTTGAATCGTCTACATGTCATACTTTCCACACTTGCTGAGTAGAGCATGTACTCACCCTTGCAATTCCACCACCAACAGTTGCAAGTCAGGATTGAGAGTTTAATGATGATAATGCGGAGTTCTAGGCCGTGTACGCCGTCAGCTTGGCCTGTGGAGTGTTGGACTTATGCTATCGCTTATGCTTATTGCTTAATTAGTTTATTTCCGCTGCATTAGTCAAACTTTCATTAATAATCATTAGAGATTGTATTCGAGGATATTTTGAATTCTGTAATTAAAGAGTTTAGTTAATCTTGTCTATTGTAATTTTTTGTATATCCTTTTGTGAATGCACTCGTGTATGTGTGTTGAATGTCCTAGGCACACCTATGCTTTCACATGGTTCATTTTCGGAACTGGGTGTCACAAATTGGTATCAGAGCCACATGTTGACCGTAGGACGCAGCCTATATAGAATGGACACTTTAGAGCACATAGGAGCACTCAGGAATCAATGTGTTTTTTGTTGGTGTGATGTTTGCTTTGTATTGCTGCTTGTGTGCTTAGTAGAGGATTTTGGGATGCTTTAGCATTGTCATGTCCACCTGGGCTAGTATAGGTAGTTGTTTAGTTTCATATCCATTGATGCATATAGTTGGGGACGTCTTCTAAATTCTTATCTCTTTCTTTTCTTTAGATGGCGAGGACTCGCAACCAGAGGGATGGCAATGATGAGGAGGAGAACAATGGAGCACCTCAGAACAACAATGGACATGGACCTGCCCAGGGAGCTACCAATATTGAGCAGCTATTGGCCATGCAAAACCAGCTCATGTAGACCATGCTACAAACTATGGGATAGCTGCAGTCTGGTAACAACAACAATCAGCCTCACATGCCTCTACCGCCACCCCCACCTCCTCATAACCGGTTGGGAGAGTTCATGAGGAATAGGCCGCTGACCTTTGCTCAAGCCGCTGACCCTATGGATGCTGACGATTGGTTGAAGTCCGTAGAGAAGAAGCTTGCTATTGTCCAATGCAGTGATTGGGAAAAGGTGCTATTCGCTTCTCATCAACTTGTGGGAGCATCTGCGGATTGGTGGGATTCTTTATGCAATGCTCATGAGAATAATAGAGGATCACTTGGGCTGAACTCAAGGAGAGCTTCCGTTCCCACTTTGTGTCGGAAGGTGTTATGATCTTGAAGAGACAAGAATATGAGAACTTGAGGCAAGGAAGATCGAGCGTGGGTGAATATCTCAATATATTCACTCAACTTTCGAGGTATGCCCCTGAAGACGTTAGTCGGGACAGCTGGAAGCAATACTTGTTCATGAGAGGCTTGAACAATGAAATCCAAGTACAATTGTTGAATTGTAATTATGCCAACTTTCAGAAGCTTGTGGACAAAGTAATTGTTGTGGAGAACAAGGTCCGTGAGATGGAGCAAGACAATAAGAGGAAGGCGCCAAATCAAGTACAACTACAAGGAAGTAATGTGCGCCCTCGCTTTGCGCCACCCAATGCGCCATATTTCAGCGCCCCTACGCCTGCTCATCTCTCTGGATTTGCACTGCGCCCAACTCAGTTTGTGCAGCAGCGCCCCTGCAAGCACCTAGGCCTCCAACGCCTTTTGCACCTCATGCCAACTTTCCTGGTGCGAATGTTCAGAATCAGGACCGTCCAAATTTTGGTGCAGAGAAAAGGTGCTATACTTGTGGAGAAGATGGGCACTTTGCGCATCAATGTTCTAAGTTAGGCCTTGGTCAACTTAGCAATGCGTCGAGGCAAAACCCAAGACCCAACGTAGGACAGCCACAAGGGAATCGTGGACAACAGAATTTTGCTCGTGGCAATGTGAACCATGTCTCTACGGAGGATGCTCAACAAGCGGATGACGTGGTGGTTGGTATGTTTCTCGCAAACTCCAACCCCACAACTATGTTATTTGATTACAGAGCATCGCATTCATTCATTGCATCAAAATATGTTGCCAAGCATAGTTTGCGTATCTCTCATATGAAGTTTACTCAATTGGTTAAGTCTCCTGGAGGAGAGATGATGACAAATATAGTATGTCCAAAAGTAAGCCTAAGAATAAGGGGGGGGGGGGGTAGACTTCTTTGCCAACCTTATTGTCTTGGATTCTCAAGGATTGGACATTATACTTGGTATGGACTGGTTGAGGAAGCACAATGGAGTCATTGAGTGTGCCACGAAGACGGTGAAGTTGACCAATGAGGAAGGGATCACTATAGAATTTGAAACATCTCAACACGCACCAAAGCAATTGGAGATGAATCACATGGATGGTGACGCAATTGAGGAGATTCCAGTGGTGTGCAAATTTTTGGATGTGTTTCCAGATGAGTTGCCAGGTATGCCACCTGATCGAGATATTGGATTTGTTATTGATTTAATACCTAGAATGCTTCCTAAGGAATTAGCAGGACTCAAGAAGTAGATTCAAGAGCAACTAGAGAAAGGTTTTATTCGCCCAAGCTCTTCACCTTGGGGAGTGCCCGTTCTTTTCGTGGACAAGAAGGATGGATCCCAAAGAATGTGTAGATTACCGAGCTCTCAATGAGGTGACCATCAAGAACAAATACACCTTGCCACGCATAGAGGACTTGTTTGATAAGATGAAGGGTGCTTGTGTTTTCCCCAAGATCGATTTGAGATCGGGATACTTTCTAATGAAGATTAGGCCATCGTACATACCCAAGACAGCTTTTCGAACACGGTATGGATCCTATGAGTACACTATGATGTCTTTTGGATTGACCAATTCACCTGCCTACTTTATGTACCTCATGAATAAAGTCTTTATGGAGTACTTGGATATTTTTGTTGTGGTGTTCATTGGTGACATTATGATCTACTCAAAGGATGAGAAGGAGCATGAGGAACACTTGAGGATTACGTTGCAAAAATTGAGGGAGCATCAATTGTACGCCAAATTCAGCAAGTGCCAGTTTTGGTTGAAAGAGGTGTAGTTTTTTGGTCATATCGTATCGAGAGGAGGAGTATTAGTCGACCCCGGAAAGGTGAGGGATGTGCTAAAGTGGGAGCCACCGAAGAATGTCAAGGAAATAAGGAGTTTCCTTGGGATGGTTGGATATTACCGTCGATTCATCAAGAACTTTTCCAAAATAGCCAATCCAATGACAGAGTCATTGATGAAGGGGAAAGCTTTCCAATGGTCCCAAGCTTGTCAAGAGAGTTTTGAGGAGTCGAAGAAAAGATAAACAACAACCCCAGTTTTGGTTTTGTCGGACATAAGCAAGAGTTTTGATATATATTGCGATGCATCAATACAAGGACTTGGATGTGTATTGATGCAAGAAGGTCAAGTGGTTGCCCATGCATCGAGGCATTTGAAGAAACATGAGCAGAATTACCCAACACATGATTTGAAAATTGCAGCCGTGTTACACACATTGAAGACTTGGAGATATTATATCGTTGGACATAGGTGTGAAATTTATACGGATCATAAGAGTCTCAAGTACATATTCACTCAAACGGACCTGAATTTGAGGCAACGAAGATAGTTGGAGCTCATCAAGGATTATGATTTGGGAATTAATTATCACCCAGGAAAGGCTAATGTAGTGGCCGATGCTTTGAGTCGGAAAGGAGTATGTCACCAACTCACGGTTCGAGAATTGTCACCCGATTTATGTTAGGAGATTGAACGGTTGAGTCTTGGATTTGTGAATGAGATGGGGATAATGGAGTTAAACTTGACCTTGGAGCAAGAAATTCGAGAGGGTCAAACAAAGGATGAGGAAATTCAGGAAATTAACGAAAGGACCCAAGAGGGAAGAGAATTCAGGTTTGATGGGGATGAACATGGTACTTTATGGCATGGAAGGAGGATTGTCGTGCCCAATGGTAAGCATATTCAAGAGACAATACTAAAAGAGGCACATGACTCGCCATATTCAATTCACCCCGGTTGTACGAAGGTGTACAAGGACTTGAAGACTTGTTATTGGTGGGCTAGCATGAAGAAGGACATAACTGAATATGTAGCATTTTGTGATGTGTACCAACAAGTCAAGGCGGAACATCAAAGGCCGGCGGGACTATTGCAGCCGTTGAAGATTCCGGAATGGAAGTGGGAAGAAATCGGTATGAACATTATAGTTGGTTTGCCACGTACACATTTCGATTATGACTCAATTTGGTAATTGTGGATCGGTTAACTAAGTCAGCTCACTTTATTCCTGTCAAGACCAACTTTAATGGAGAGAAATTGACGGAACTGTATATGGGAAGAATCTTGTGTTTGCATGGAGTTCCAAAGAAGATAGAAGTTCTCAATTTACCTCCAGGTTTTGGCAAAAATTGCATGAAGCGTTGGGAACAAGGTTGAATTTCAGCTCAGCATATCACCGTCAAGCGGATGGACAAACTGAGAGAACCAACAAGATTTTAGAAGATATGTTTCGAGCTTGTGCTTTAAAGCATGGGAAAAGTTGGGACAAGAGCTTGCCATATCCGGAATTCTCATACAACAATAGTTACCAAAAAAGTTTGAAGATGTCACCATATGAAGCACTATATGAAAGGAAGTGTAGGACACCTTTATTCTATAATGAGATAGGAGAAACTCAAGTATTCAGTCCGGATGTGTTGCTAGAAGATAAAAAACAAGTTCATGTTATTCGCGAGATTTTGAGGGCCGCTCAATCAAGGTAAAAAGTCTATACGGACAATAGGAGAAGGAAACTAGCCTTCGAAGTGGGAGACTTTGTTTACCTCAAGGTGTCACCAATGAGAGGTCATAGGAGGTTTAACATAACGGGCAAGCTAGCACCTCGCTATGTTGGACCATTCAAGATTTTGTACAAAAGAGGAGAAGTAGCGTATAAGTTGGAGATGCCAGCTCATCTTTTAGATGTCCATGATGTGTTTCATATTTCCCAGCTCAAGAAGTGTTTAAGGGTACCGGAAGAACAAGTGCCAATGGAAGAATTGGAATTAGAGGCAGACTTGATGTATGCCGAGCAACCGGTCAAAATCTTGGAAACCAAGGATAGAGTTACAAGAAACAAGGTTATCAGATGGTGTAAAGTGCAATGGAAGCATCACACAGAATCGGATGCAACATGGGAGCTAGAAGATGATCTTCAGACGGAATTTCCTTATCTTTTCTCTTCTGCGTCAAATCTCGAGGGCGAGATTCATTTTAAAGGGGGTAGGTTTGTGACACCCTCATTTTCATGCTTCATGCCCTGCATCTATCATTAAATATGTGTAACATTAATCCAAATAAAAAGGGATAAGTTTAAAAATGAATTTAGAGTAAAATCACACTTAACAATTCTGCGAAGTGCGGACTAGTCCAATTTTGGTACGGACTAGTCTGATTTCTCTCTGACTTCGATCGGACTTGTCTGTTTTGCTGCGGACTAGTCTGTTTTTCCCTCTGGACATTTTTGGACTTGTCCAGCCCATTGCAAACTAGTACGATATTCCAATTCCTTGGATATTTTGCCATGTCCCTGGACTTGTGCGGTGTTCCAGCAGACTTGTCTGTTTTTCCTTTGACTAAAATTGGACTTGTCCGGTTTTGGCCAGACTTGTCTGATTTTCCTCTGACCAATTTCGGACTTGTCCGATATAGTCCGGACTTGTCCGATATCTCTCTGACTAACTTCGGATAGTCTGTCCTTTTGTAGACTTGTCCGATAAATTGCAACTCCGAGTTGATCTTTTGTTTCACGACTTGTTTTCGGGTTTACCTTAAGTGGGCCTAGGGACGTCGTGCCTAACTCTTTTAGAGCCCATGTGGGAACCTAAAACCGATCCTTTTTCATCTCAAACTCGAAATCCCTCTAACCCTAGCCTCGACCTCTATATAAACAACCCCACCCCATGGCTTGACATCTATTTGCCACTTTTTCAACCACACCCAAACCCTAGCTCGTGAATAGCCGCCACCAAGTAGGGAGAAGGAGATCTAGAGCAAGAAGAAGAAGAGGAGGAAATGAAAGAGGATCAAGATCTCCATCAACTTTGGGTTCTTTGTCAACAATTCACCATCAAGTTCTTCATCAACCCTAGATGTTCAAGATCCAAGTGTTGTCTCCAAAACCCTTGATTCTTTAGAGTCTTAGACACCTGGTATACCTGCTACTTCCTTTTCCCTACGTGAATTCAACCCCAAATCTCCAGATTCACTTTGATCTTAAAAACCCTAGTTCGCTAATTCCGCTAAGTGCGGACTAGTTCGGTCCCTAGCGGACTAGTCCAATTTTCTTGGTAATTTATCTCAAATTAATTCTAAATTGTTTCTAATAATTTCCAAACCTGTTCAAACTTGTTGAAAACTATTAGAACTAGTTAGTAAACATCATTAACAACTCATTAACTAGTTTTTCTTTGCAATTGCATTAATCATGCATGTCATGACATATTGAGTAATATATGTGCACTTTTTTATTGTAATTCTTGTCTTGTATGTTTATTGTGCGGACTAGACGGATTTGCACTAGAGAGTGCCGCGGAGGATCTCCAGCACCAAGAGTTTGAAGTCTTTTACCCAAACAAAGCCCAGGAGGAAGGCAAGTGTCCTTGAGCATATTAATCCCATTTCTAAAACGAATGTTTTCTTTGCAAAACTGCATGCCTGTGTCAACTTGATGGGAATACTATGGTAGGAAGTTTACTAGTTTTGTTAAACCACTCTTGTTACCTGGAATTCATGGTAGAGTCGGGAAGGGCTTTTTACCTTTTTGCTTCGCTTAATTAATTGGGATGGGAAAACAACTATACCATTTAATTATGCATTAATGAGATTATGGTTAATATGAACTAGTTAATATGACATGGTAATGGATGATCTAAGCAAGCATGGTATGTGGATGGGCTAGATGATATGGTGGTTTCGCTTTCTTTAGATCTAAGGACCGGTTCGTGGAGCGACCATCCAGGATGTACAGTGCCACCACGAGGTCAAGTATGGGTGCGACGTAGTTGATTAATTAGTGTTTTCCCAATGCTATTTTGACCATTAAGGATGCTCGAGGAAGGAGTAGTCGGATTAGGTTTGTTGATGATTGGTGGGACTACCCTGGGATCCGAATGGCTCGAGAGGGGGTCATGGTTGAAGATGTGCTCAGTTGGAGGCTTTGCCACCGGTGAAACCTCAGTGGGGTCTAAATAGGCTAGTAATCCCTTTGTAAAGGCTATTTTTTGATTTCTTGGCCACACACCTAAGGAAGTGTGAGACAGCGAAATTGAGATTCTATAGTCATCGAAAGGTGATGAAATCGAAAAAACGTGGGTAAAGTGGTACAACCTCTGCAGAGTGTCTAAAAACTATCATGATAGCCGTGCTCCCGATCATGAGCAACCTGGACTCTCAAATGATTAGAGGGAAATTGGGATTTGGGATGGTTATGGTTTGGTAATGGTTATGGATGGATATGGATTAGATTATGGTATTGGATATGGTTAATGGTAATGGTGAAAATCGGTATATGGATGATGGGTATTTAAATATGGACTGGTATTATGGTAACTATATGGTTTATGATAGGTTTATTTCACATACATATAATATGCTGCTTTTCAAATGTTTTAATGTACTTTTCAACACTTAGCCATTATTATTATCGTCATTTGGATCAGCTACATGACATACTTTCCACACTTGCTGAGTATGACATGTACTCTCCCTTGCAATTCCCCACCAACAGTTGCAGGTCAGGATTGGGAGTTTAATGATGATAATGCGAAGTTCTAGGCCGTGTCTGCCGTCAGCTTTGTCTATGGAGTGCTGGAGCTTTGCTATTCCTTATTCTTATTGCTTAACTTGTTTATTTCTGCCACATTAGTCAAACATGTCATTAATAATCATTAGAGCTTGTATTCGAGGATATTTTGAATTTTGTAATAAAGTAGTTTAATTAATCTTGTCTGTGGTAATTTTTTGTATATTCTTTTATGAATCCACTCGTGTATGTGTGTTGAACGTCCTGGGCACACCTATGCGTTCACTTGGTTAATTTTTGGAACCGGGTGTCACAAGTCCGTAGGAGGCCGGACTAGTTCGAAGTTAGTGAGAGAGCAATAATACAAATCTTAAACATTAATAAATAAAACGTAAGCATATATAGTACCATTAAAATCCAATTAACAACAAATTAACAACTAACTAATAATTAATTAGAATGGTCAACTAATTAACAACTAACTATTGCAATTCAAACCTAATTAGCAAATACTAACAATTAATGAGAATTAACAACTAATTAACAACAACCTAACAATTAATTCGCATAACAACTAATCATCAAGAACAATTAACAACTAATTATCTAGAAATTAACAATTCATGAACTGTGAATCTAACTACATTAACTAGTAAGTAACAATTACTTGTGCAGTGTGGAGCAGCGGGCCGACAACGTCTGACGGACGGCAGATGCGTTGGAGGAGGCCGGCGGCGCTGCTGTCCGGGGCCGGGGGCGTGGAGGGGCCAGGGGCGCAGGTGCCACGGTGGGGGCGCCGCGGGCGCTGCTGTCCGGGGCAAGGATGGCGGGGGGCGGCAGCGCCGTGGGGGTGGGGCTAGGGGCGGCAATGGCGTGGCTGGAGCAGGGGCAGCAGGCCGGCGGGCCGGCTGCAGGGGCGCAGCAGTGTCAGGCGTGGGGGGGGGGGGGGGGGTGCGGCCAGGGTCGCAGGGGCCGCTGCAGGGCCGGGGACGGTGGGCCGGTGGCGGGACAGTGGGGGCGTGGCAGGGCGGCGGCGGCATATTCGGGGGCGGTGGAGGAGAATGAGGTGTCGGGGTCCGATGGGGCCGATATTAGCCCTTATTTGCGATGACACTATTAAATGCGACGGCCTTATCTTATGGCCGTCGCAATTTAACTTATTTGCCACGGTACTTTTTGCAGCCATCGCAAATAAGGTTTTATTTGCAATGACTAATTGATTTGCGACGGCCCTAGGGTTGGCCGTCACAAGTAAAATCTTATTTGCGATGGCTGTCGACGAAGCCGTCACAAATTAGACCTTATTTGCGACGACCACATACATGCCGTCGCAATTTCAGTTATTTGCGACGGCTGATGGCCGCAAATAAATTTAACTATCGCAAATGATCGCTTTTCCTGTAGTACAAGAAGCTTGAGAAGTGTCTACTCCTTTCTGAATCCTCAAAAATCATCCTCCACAACAAATCATTAGAAGCTTGCACGAACGAGTTACATGGTCTAGGTTTTGCGATTGGAACTCTCACGATCATTCTGCTTTTTTGCTTCTTTTGAACGCAAAGATATATCACACGTACTCACTAACGAATCCTGGATTATTGCCATGCAATAAGAGTTAGGAAATTTTGAATGAAACAATGTTTGGAAACTTGTACCTCTGCCTCAAGATCACACTTTAATTGGAACTAAATGGGTGTTTAAAAATAAACAAAGTGAGAATGGGGTTGTGGTTAGGAATGAGGTCAGGCTGATTGCTCAAAGTTTCATACAAATTGAAGGTCTAGATGTTGATGAAACTTTTGCTCCTGTTGCAAGATTAGAAGCCATAAGAACTTTGTTAGCTTTTGCCGCATCTAAAGGTTTCAAGTTATATCTAATGGATGTTAAAAGTGCTTTTCTTAATGTATAAATAGATGAGGAGGTTTATGTCAAGCAACCACTGGGTTTTGAAAATCAAGACTTCCTAATCATGTTTACAAACTGTCCAAAGCCTTGTACGGTCTCAAACAAGCCCCTAGAGCATGGTATGATAGGTTAAAAACATTCTTACTTGAAAAGGGGTTTACCATGGGCAAGGTTGATAAAACTCTTTTTGTGCTTAAGCATGGCAATGACTCATTATTCGTTCAAGTGTATGTGGATGATATTATCTTTGGTTGTGCCTCTCATGATCTTGTGTCCAAGTTTTCAGGTATGATGAGTTATGAATTTGAGATTAGTATGACGGGAGAACTCACATACTTTCTGAGGCTGCAAATCAAGCAAACCAAGGAAGGTACCTTTTTGCATCAAACGAAGTATATAAGAGACCTTCCCAAGCGCCTTAACATGGACAAAAGCATTCCTCTTGGGACACCAATGGGTACAACAACGACACTTTAACTTGATGAAGATGGTGACCCAATCGATCAAAAAGAATATTGAAGCATGATTGGATCACTTTTGCACCTCACGACATCAAGACCGGACATACAATTTAGTGTATGTCTTTGTGCACGGTTTCAAGCTTCCCCACGTGCTTCATATCGTCAAGCCGTCAAAAGGATTCTCAGGTACTTACATGGAACTAAAGAATTTGGTATTTTGCTTTCTTCTTCCTCAACTGTTACTTTAAAAGCTTTTTTAGATGTTGATTTTGGGGGTTGTAGGATTGATAGGAGAAGTACTTCGGGTGTTTGTCATTTACTTGGTAATTCACTTGTTCCTTAGTCCTTTAGAAAACAAAGTTCAGCTGCACAATCGACAGCCGAATCTAAATATGTAGTTGTTGCTAGCGCTTGCTCACAAATTCTTTGGATTGTTTAAACACTTAAGGACTATGGGGTTGATCTACATAGTGTTAAAATATTTTGTGATAACACTAGTGCCATTTGCATTGCTAAAAATCCCTTGGAACATTCGAGAACAAAATACATTGACATTAGGTATCACTTTCTCCATGATATTATTGAAAAAGGAAACATTGTGCTTCACCATGTAGATATCGAACATCAATTGGCTGATATTTTCACAAACCCTTTGGATTTCACTCGTTTTTGTATCATTTGTAGTGAAATAGGGGTTATGCATCCTCATAGATTAATTTGAGGGGGTGTTTTGAAACTTGGGAAGTCTATTTGTGAATCCAAATTTAAAATAATATGAGCATAATATTTCATAAATATATGACTTTGTGATTCCTTTTTCATGCTAAAAGTTCTTACTGCATTACTCGTGTTATATATTTTGTAGTTTTTGCCATGACTAGTAATTGGAATAATTACTTACTTTAAATCTGGTCATGAACGAACCTTCTTTCTGTTTTGAACTTGTTACATACTCACAAGTGCTCTTAATAATGAAAAATTAATCAATCAACTATCAACATGTTGAGCTTTTATGATCAAATAAACAATGAGAAAAGATCAAGAGAATATGCGTGCATCGCAATTCTTATTTTTAGATAGCTTATCATTGCACTTAGATATGAACTTGGAAGGAGTTGTGTATGACTAAAACCATGTCTTTAAGCTTCTGACCGTCAAATGATATAGGCTTGGCTTGGTTGGTTAGAATAAGACTGATGCGGCATATAATCTCTTGCAAATGTCATAAGATGAATTTTGTTCCTTAAAAAATAATAAAAATTCAGCAAAAAGTGTCATGTTTTGATGTCTTGAAATAGTTAAGTTTGTGAGATAATAACTTGCTTAAATTGAAAATTTCACTTGATCTCTAGCATGGCCTACACTACTTTATGTATCGCATTGATGTGATATTATCAGTGACTCGATAGTATGACTTGGATGACCTTTTTTTTATATGTATGTGTTACAATATGCTCATAACTATTTAAATTTCTCTTTTGAACCATGCTGAATACATTGTCGAAGGGGGAGAAATTGATCACACATTTCACACTTTCACTACACTTTAACAATTTTTTTGGCACAATTTTCTCAAGGGGAGAATTTTTTTTTCATTCTCATTTTATTTCTGATTTACGAAGGCGGAGAAAGATTTGTTTTGAAATATTTTTCATTCTCATTTGATTGTTTTCAAAACTTTTCATGTGAATAAGCCAATGTTTGGATTCTAAGTGGTGTTTCCAATGCAATCATCAAGGGGGAGATTGTGAGACCTATGTGTGCTGAATACATTGGATGTTTCAATATAGATTTTGAATACTGCAAAAACACCTTTTTAACAAGGTCCATATCTATGTTCGAGCTCCTGCAAGGTCTGACAATCGGTCTGACTTGTTTTGGGTAGCTCCGGCAAGATCCGACGTAAGGTCCAACTTGTTTTGGCGAGGTCCGACTGTATTGTCTAGGTCCGACATATTTTGGCTAGGTCCGACTTGCATTGGCTATGACCGACATGTGTTTGCTAGGTCCAGCACTAGGTCCGACTAGCTTTGGTTATCTTCGGTTCTTGGTATTGGTAGCTTTGTTAAGCTCCAACGCAAGGTGCGGCTAGCTTTAGCAAGGTCCGGTGCTAGATCGCAATTATTCTGCTTTTAACTTGCAATGTTTCAAACTTGCTTTTTGGATTATGGAAAGCTTGCTTAGTATTCTTTTACTGTGTTTTTGGTGTGTTTTGGTGCTTATGGCTGATATCATTTTGCTATGGTTTGCAACATGCTTATGTGAGGTGCTCATGTAAGGTGTTGTGGTTATCGGAACTATTGAGAGTCAAGTCGAGGACTTGTGCTTGGAAGTATCAGTTGTTTATTCATGTGCAGGTGTTGCTTGAGTTTAGGACGTGACCTGTGATGGGATCAATTGAACTAGTCTTAGGGAGAAGATGAGGTTCAACAACCATGTTCAGGAGGAATTGTGGTCGAGTTGATCGGGAGGTTGCGCAGCATGTTTGATCAAGAACAATGCATATGAAGGTATCGTGGATGTCGTTAGAAGATGTTTGCGCATGTGCATGGATGTTACAACATGGTTCCAAGGCGTGATGAAGAGAAGTGGTCATAAAGAATTGGTCGGAAAGGTCCAACCGACTAGGTTATGGACTTAGGCTGCGGCTGAGTCGTGTTTGACTCAAATATGGAAAGATTTGAGTTGGTTATCATTGGTTTTCGTGTGGGTCACAAAGCTGAGTTGTTTTTAGGAATTTGGGATACATTCATCAAGTGTTTGGGAAGTCTTAAGATTTCTTATATATGCGTATAGAAGAGTCTTGAGCAGTTATGGAAAGTTTCGATGGAAACTGAGTAGGATATGAGTTCTCGTTTGGTTTGGGTTGTCCTCATGGCTGGTTATATAAGCAAGGGAGGACAGAGCTCGTGGAGCATAGATTTTGGGCTGTTCCTCTTGTGTTATATGAATAAATATCATAGTTTAAAGGAACTTTTTTGCCTTGTTCGTCCGACTTGTTTCACACAAGTTTTTCTCGTCGAGTTTCTGCACAACACTACCTTGCTTTGGTGGTTTTAGAATAACTCGAGTTTTACAAATCCAATTAATGTGATCCTTTTTGGGTTGTCTTCAAAACTTGATTATGTATCATCTGTGAAAATTTCACGGTCATTGGATTTGTGGTTTCTTACCTACACAAGTTTCTTTACAGTGTTGTAGATTTGATTTTTCTCTGGTGGAACAGTTTGACTTTTGTTCGGTCTTTCTATCATAACTTGAATTTTTCTCGACGGATTTTTCGTGAATCTTGTTGTGAAGTATTTTTGATTTGATTCTCCACAATCTATACTCGTTTTGTCAAAATTTATAACATCTAGATTAGTCGCACACGCGATTTCTTTAACAGATCAATTTTTCGCCGAGGGGTTTTTGTTGCTTCCACTGAAAAAGTTGTAATCTACCATTCACCCACCGCTCTGGTAGCATTTCATGTGCTCTTCGATCCTACATTTTATATTATCTTTCCTTTTCTTATCACCACCACATATATGGAGCAGCCCACCATTCTTTCTTATTCTGCCCCAAAGGACAAGTTCTTTGAGCCACTGCGTTCAGTGGAACCCATGTGTTCTACCAACTATGAACTTCGTCCTGGCTTTATAGCCATGGTTCGGGAGCAATCCTTCTTAGGAACGGATTGTGAAAACCCTTACCACCATCTACGAGAGTTCAAACAATTGTGTTCATGCCTTCTAATCAAGGGTATGACGCAAGAAACTCTCAAATGGAAGTTGTTTCCTTTTTCCCTTAAGGAAAAAGCCAAACAATGGTACGACCACAACATTGGGAAGAAAAACGGAAGTCTGAACGAATTATGAGACAGATTTTGTCTTGCTTTCTATTCAATTGCCTGAATTGTTTCCTTACGGAAGGAAGTACTATGCTTCCATCAAATGGAGAAGGAATCCATAGGAGCAACTTGGGATATATTTTCTCTTTTGAGAAATTCTGGCTCAGATTTGTCCATCCCCGATGCATTGCTTTTGCAACACTTCTATATGGGATTGAACAATGAGTCTTCCCTATATCTTGACATTACGGCTGGAGGATCTTTCCTCCATAAGACGCCAGAAGAAGGAAAGGATCTTCTAGATCGAATTCTAGAAAATTATTCCTTTATTATGGGTCTTAATGAGCCTCCTCAAGAGGATGGAGTGTCAAGAACCAATGATAAAACCATGGACAAGGAAGAACATATCTCTTTCTTATCTCAAACCTTGTCTGAGGAATCCTCTCCCAAAGCCAAAACTATGATGGGAGAAGAAACTAAACATTTGATGTTTCCCTTCTAATTCGAGGAAGAGATATTGAAAGATTTTGGAAATACCTCGAAGCACTATTGCGATAGGAAACGATCATTGCCATTAACTCCACGTGACCCACCTAATGGAGTGTTCGTCCAACAGACGGTCAATGAGTTAACCTCTATTCTAAGCAGAGAATGGACTGTAGAAGTTGTGCAGTCACCCGAAATCCTTCGGATGACCTCACCTTTGGCAACTATTCTATGATTTATTAGAGGGAGACAAATGAGGGTCCTATACAACCCCACTGTTGGAGCGAATCTCATTTCCGATTCTTGTGCTCTCGCCATTCTGGGTGATATGCCGTTGGCACCAACATGTAAATCCTTTTGAGATTCTTTCGGAAACATCCTTGAAGGATGCAAGGTTTTGCAACAGGTGTCTGAAAAACACAAAGATATTGAGGCAATCCTTGATTTCCATTTGTTTGAAATCTAAGATTTCGACTTCATGATTGGGATTCCCATTGAGAAATTTCTCATGGAAGTTCCCTTGGAAGGAAACCTCAATGTCAAACATGGAGGGAGAAAATTCTCTATTCCTATCCTGCGTTCCAAAAACACGTATGCATAATCTCCCATTTGTGATGAATCATTAGAGGAGGTTAGAACTCTTCAATTCTTAGCACCCCCTGAAATTGAAGGAGAAGAAGGTTTCATCCAAGAGGAGGAGAAATTTCAAGAAGCAATTGAATTGCCAAAAGAAGATCTCTTCCCAAAACCTCCTATTGAGCTAAAAATTCTACCTCCAGGCCTACATTATTACTTTCTAAGTGGCAATTTTGAAGCTCCCGCCATCATAAGTGACAAGCTTTCAGATGATGAGATGCTTAAACTCATCACCATGTTAGAAAAGCATAGGGATGTTTTTGGCTATTCACGAGAGGATCTCAAGGGGATTAGTCCAACGTTATGCACCCATCACATTCCCATTGACCTTGAAAGTGTCCCCACAAGGGAACATCAAAGGTGATTAAATAATGCGATGCGGGAAGTTGTAAAGAAGGAAGTCTTGAAACTTCTGCATGCCAGAATTATCTACCATGTTCCTCATAGTGAATGAGTCCGCCAAGTTCAAGTAGTGCCTAAGAAGGGAGGTATGACGATCGATCAAAATTGGAAGAATGAATTAATTCCTCGATGAACCTTCACGGGTTGGAGGATGTGGATCGATTATAGAAAACTTAACAAGGCTACAAGGGAGGATCATTTTCCACTGCCTTTCATCTATGAGATGTTAGAGCGGTAGGCAAAACACTCCTACTTTTGTTACCTTCATGGGTATTTGGGTTACCATCAAATCCCAATCCATCGCGATAGTCAAAGTAAGACCACATTCACATGTCCCTATGGAACTTATGCCTTCCGTCGTATGTCTTTTGGACTATGTAGTGCTCCTGCCTCTTTTCAAAGATGCATGATGGCTATCTTATGCAACATGATTGAGGAGATCATGAAAGTTTTCATGGAGGATTTCTCCGTCTATGGAAAAACTTGTGATCATTGTTTGGAAAATTTAGACAAGGTCTTACAAAGATGCCAAGAGATGGACCCCGTGCTTAATTGAGGAAAGTGCCATTTCATGGTCCGTGAAGGCATCGTTCTTGGACACTTAGTGTCTTAGAGAGGGATAGAGGTGGACAAAGCAAAGACTGAAGTCATCAAAAAACTTCCACCTCATATCAACGTTAAGGGAATCCATAGCTTTCTAGGTCATGCGGGGTCTTATCTATGATTCATCAAAGATTTCTCAAAAGTCGCTAGACCCCTCACTAACCTACTAGCTAAGGAAGCTCCCTTTGATTTCGATGATGAACTCCCCAAATCATTTGATACACCAAAAAAGGCACTCATCTCAGCTCCAATCATTCAGCCTCCCGATTTGACGCTACCATTCGAAATCATTTGTGATGCTAGTGATTTTGCTATTGGTGCGGTCCTAGTCCAAACCAAAGATAAAAAGCATCATGCAATAGCCTACACTGGCAAAACTCTGACAGAAGCTCAACTCAATCATGCCACAACTGAAAAAGAGCTCTTGGCTATAGTTTTTGGTATCGATAAGTTTAGGTCCTATTTGGTTGGAGCCAAGGTCATAGTCTACACAGACCATGCTGCTGCATTGAAATACGTGCTCACCAAAAAGGATGTTAAACGAAGGCTGATCCGATGGATTCTTCTACTCCAAGAGTTTGACTTAGAAATCAAGGATAAGAAAGGAGTAGAGAATTCTATGGCAGGTTATCTCTATCATATGGAAGTCACTCAAACCATGGACATTCCTATCAATGACTTCCTACGAGATGATATGCTTCTCAAGGTGACGGACTCTCAGCCATGGTATGCTAATATCATGAACTTCATGGTCACGGGATACGTACCACCGGGGGAAATTAAAAAGAAACTAATCTATGAGAGTCATCGGCACCTTTGGGATGACCCGTACCTCTATCGAGTCTATGCCGATTGCCTTCTTAGAAGTTGTGTCCCGTCAATCGAAGGCACCAAGATTATTGAGAAATGCCATCTAGTCCCTATGGTGGCCATTACGATGTTTACCGTACCAAGGCAAAGATCTGGCAAAGAGGATTCTATTGGCCTTATATGTATGAAGATACAAGAGAATTCATTCATAGACGTTGGAAATGCCAAAAGAATGAAAGAATCTCAGCTCGTAATGTGATGCCCCTAACATATAATCTCCAAGTGAAATTATTTGATGTATGGGGTATTGATTCATGGGACCTTTCCCTAGGTCCTATGATTGCAAGTATATCCTGGTGGCTGTAGATTATGTGTCAAAATAATTAGAAGCTTTGCCATGCAAAAATGCTAATTCCAAGCAAGCTAGGAAAATGTTTCATGAGATCATTTTGCCATGCTTTGGCACTCCCCGTATTGTCGGAAGTGATGGAGGGTCTCATCTCATAGATAAGACCTTCCAAAACTTTTTGAGGGAGCTTGGTGTCAACATTGCTACTCCACACCACATACAAATAAGTGGTGAAGCAGAAACCTCTAATAATCAAATTAAGAATATTCTGCAAAAGACTGTGTTGGAAATGGGAACGGGATGGAAGCATAAGCTACCCGACGCATTGTGGGCATACCGTACTGCCTATAAAACCCCCATCGGCATTTTTGCTTTCCAACTTGTCTATGAGAAGACTTGTCATCTCCTGCAGAGTTGGAACATAGAGCCTATTGGGCCATCAAGTGGTGGAACATGGACCTTCATGTAGCAGGAAAACACTGATTGATACATTTTTCCGAGTTGGAAGAGTGGAGAGATAAGGCACACCATAGTGCCAAAATCTACAAGGAAAGAACCAAAAGATGGCATGATAAGAGGATTACAGAAAAAGAGATCAAACCTGAGGATAATGTTGTACTCGTCAACTCTAGGGTTAAACTCTTTAAACATGGGAAGCTTATAAGTAAATGGGAAGGACCCTTCACTGTAGTACAAACCTCATCCCATGGAGAAATCACCCACCAAGGTGATGTTGATCAGCTATTTAAAGTGAATGGGCACCGACTCAAATTATTTCTTGAATCCTAGGAGGAGGAGGCAAAAAAAGAAATTGATGTGATAAATCTTATTGATTTTCATGCCATTTCTTTAAATTCTGTCTAAATTCTCCGCATCCAATTAATGGGCCCATCCAATTAATCATCCATGGGGCCAATTAAAGCCAACACATGGAAACCTAGCCCAAACGGAGCCAGGAAGGGTTCGACCGGACCATAGGGTTGGCCGACCTCTCCCTTGCGCCATCGGCTCCTATTTTCTCGTGCGAACTCTACCGACGTATCCCACCAAGACTATTGATGCTATCGTACTTTCCCCATTTATTTATTGGTGGGGACAGAGAGGGGAACCTTGCACTATTCAGAAAAATCCATCTCTTGTTCCTCCCTTCCAAGTCATGGCCGACAAAAAAATTATTCCTCATGCCTCCTCTAGCTCAACCTTCAACCTGAGAGGAGACATCGTGCCGGCCAATGACAAGTCCACCCCTGCTTTGGAGTCCATCGTGGCTTTAGAAGTCGTACCTCTCACCATGACCTTGCCACTGACAATGACTCTGCGTGGGCGTAGCACCACGCCTCGTGGTGCTACACGATCGCTCTCCCCTCAGAGGACGCCCATGAAGTCAACGACACCTGCACGTCGTCCGATTACGGCTGGCCTTAAGTCAGTCAAGACCCGTCTTTTTCCTGAAAAAGATGAGTCTCTCCGAAAGTTGCAACCTTGCGAGAAGTTCATGTACACTCTAAAGAATAAGGACAGTGACGTACCTCGCCTAAGCGTGTGGGAGATCGCCTCATTATCCATGGCGTGCGCAAGCCTGAAGGAGGCTATGCAAAAGGCTTTTTTCAAGAAAGTGGATATTTTGGTGATGGAGGAATCGACGGGCTCGTCACCCTCCAAGATTAGGCGTCACCTCTCACCACCTACCATCAGAGGGCCACCTGGCAAATTTCAGGATAGAGACAAGAAGTCTCCTCATGCCCCTAAAGTGGCACAACTTACTAAGGAGTTAGCTTCCCTCCGTTTGGAGAACAAGAAGCTATCTGACTTAATGGCTAAAGGTCACATTGAGAGGGCAGAACTGAAGGATGAGCTCATATCCCTGAAGGAGGAGATTGATGGTGTTCGCTGTTGCATGGGCGCCAAGTTGCGGTGCACATGCAATGCGGTCGTGAAGACTGACATCTACAACACTTCATAGTTAAAATCGAAGGCTAACCCCTTTGAATTCATGTGAAAATTTGAATTTTTCAAAATCTCCTTAGAATTTACATATGGCTACGTAATGCATATACAACATAGAATACCAGCCGATCTCGAAGAAAAATGAATTTTTGGTCATTTTTTGGAAGAAAACTGCATTTTGAGTAAAATCGAAGGCTAACCCCTTTGAAGTCCCGACCGCAAAGGATGCTTACTAGTTTAGTTTAGTTCCGTTTTATTCCAAATTTTTATTCATTAAATTTAGATTGAACAATGTAAGCATCCCCAATATTTTAAGTTCAATAAAGTGAACTTACCGGTTCATCTAACACGGTAAAGTTCCATCTTTAGTTTCTTTTGTGAATAAAGAATTCAGGGAACAAATGTGGGGGGCACCCCGAGTTCGCAAAATCCCGACATGCAAAAATAGCGTTGCATCCTGAAAAACGTCACAACCGGACATACGACTCGACACATCGGAAGATAGCAACATAGAGGCTAGAAGGGGGTTGGCTGAACCCTCTGGTCGGCCAAGCTAGTGTGGGCCCCGCACATCTCCGTTTCGCTGCACAAATTCGGTTTGGATATCCTACCCCTGAATATGCATGATACATTGAGTTGATTTAATATTTAATACTTAATATTTGAAAGCAATTCAACTCAACAATTTAAAATCTAAAACTTGGTAGTGATGAGGACATCTCTCCTTTGCATACAATGCAAGGATCGATCACTAGAGCACGTGCGCGACAATTGGATCTCGAGGTACGTTCGAACCTTATCAATTGTTTTTCAGAACTTATGCTTGTTTCCATGCATGTTTTATTGATTAGGAACAATGGAGAGGACTAGCAAGGGCTTTGAGGAGTCCAACGAGCCAAGGAGGAGGATATAGGACGTACACACCAAGGAGGAGCCCAAGTCCAACTCGACTTCGACTCCACCTCGGGTTCCAGGAGTTGCCTCCACCAAAACTGATGCACCGGACACATACGAAGTCGGATTTGGACGTTCTATATATGGTTGGAACCGTGATTTCATAAACTTCCAATGGAACCAGCCCCACCTCAAAATTCTTTCTAAGTCGACAGGAATCAGCAAAACAAGTGGGCATCCAGAATCTGTCCGGTGCTGCACCACCGTCTTTTGGGCTGTTGGCCCATGTATCGTGTGGAAGCCCATTGGGGTAGCGTCCAGGGGTCTTGCACGCCCCTAAACTACTATTTATACAGCAGCTGGCACCACAATAGGGTTGAGTTTTGCTTAGATACAATCTGTCATGGAACAGTGTTGCCAATCATCAGTTGTGAGACCTCAATTACGTAATCAATTCAGTTTTGATTGTAAATTCTCCGTTCTTGCTTGTGTTCTTGATTGTGCTTGCAGGGATAAGACTTCGTGGCGAGGTCACTCGTGTGACACAGGTGATAACCAACGGAGCAGTGGTGTAGTGATTGCGGGGGTTCCTTCGTTCGGAGCCTTGGATCATCAACGTCGAGATATCCACCCTATCATGTTTACCATACCTCTCGGAAGATCGGGACCAATCCTCATATTAATTTGTATCAGTTTTCCAGGTTCACCGTGAGGTATACTTGTGTGCCCTTTATATTTATTTTGTTTCAGTCCTATTGTCCACGAAAAGCCCCAAAAAAATCTTTACTGCCCTGACCTACAACCCCCGCTCAGCCTTTTGCACAATTTAGTTTCGGAGTCCGTAGTTCTGAGTTCGTGTCCTAGGTTGAGTCTGGTTGCTGGTTTAGATTTGTCTTGGTTCAGTTTTGTTTCTTCCATCCACTGCCATCTAAAAAAAATCAATCTACAAAAAAATTCCATCCACCTATTCGTCTTTGTTGCAGTTTCCACTACCACCAAAATCTGATTCGGGGTATCCTCCTTAAAACGGGCATAACTTTTCGCTCGGAACTCCGATTGAGGCGCATTTTTTCCCGGAAAGGTCTCAAAAAAATCCAAATACCATAAAATGGCTACGCCGGTCACGGCGTTTTCAAAAAGTTCAAAAAATTAAGAAGGCCCTCGTTTCAAACTCCGGAGTTCCAGCACCAGTTTTTCCATTCGCTCCTGAATTTGTACCAATCACATCCTTCATCGGTTTGAGCTAATACTTGGTGTTGTTTCCATTGTTGTGCCTCTGGTTGAAAAAAATATCAAAAAAATAAAGAGTAAAAAAATATTTTGATTTCTACTAGTGCTTAAAGACAAAAACAGGAGGCTAAGGGGTTTTCTGGTTGTGCTGTTCTGTGTGAGTGTTGGATACTTGCTGATATTGTCCTTGTTGTTCATCATCATTCATCATTCTACTTGCTTGTTGCGACTACTGTTCTAATACATTCTTAGACCAGCAACTAGGTGAAATTCTTTGGACACTTATTCAACATTGCTATCTATTACTAACTTGTGTGCCACATACATATACTGCATTTGAGCCTCCCAAGCTCCACCTTCTCTCGAGCAGAACAGGTAACCTCTGCAATCACACTCAATCTCTGCTTGTTTTCACATCGATCACTGTTGGCCACCTGCAGTGCTGGTAAGAAACTTGTATGAGCGGGGTAAGACGCATCTTACTGATCGAATTTCCACTTCCACTTCAGAGAGCGTAGTAATAGGGTTCTTCACAATCTTTTTTGTCTTCGTTTATGTTTTGTACTAACATTGACAGAAAAGAACCCAATGGATAAGACCTCTGGTTCCACACCTCCTAATGAGGATGAGTGCGTGTCCCATATGGAACTAAGGGACATGATGCGCGCGATGACCAAAGCTTTTAACAATTACTAGACCACTACAACAGCCACCTCTCAGAGGCTCCATACAAGTGTTGCTGGTCTGACCACATGGTTGGACGAGATGGAGACTCGTATTCCCCAACAAGCTACACCCTCTATTATCCTTGATGCTGATGCGCATGCTCACTATGACACAGAGGATGACTTCAATAATGATGAGGTTGATGCACAGCAACGCCGTCGCCCTCGACGACATCGTCAAGGTATGGGAGGTAGACCTCGTCCTCATGCCCTTGAACAAGATAATGATCCTTACGCCAAGATTAAGTTTTCTATTCCACCATTTTATGGATCTTATGATGCCGAGACTTACTTGGATTGGGATATGACAGTAGAACAAGATTTTAGCTCTCATCTTGTTCCTGAGCAACATAGAGTTAGACAAGCCACTAGGGAGTTTAAAGATTTTGCAATAATTTGGTGGAATGAACTTGTCAATACACGTGATGCACCACAGACATGGGCTGCGTTAAAAGAATAGATGCACGCTAGGTTTGTTCCTCCTTCATATAGACGTGAGCTTCTTAAGAAATTACAACGCTTTGATCAGGGTGACATGACTATCCAAGAGTACTACCAAGAGTTGCAGAAAGTTATGCTTCGTTGTGGGGTAGTTGAGGACCAGGAAGACCAAATTGTTAGGTTTTATGGGGGCTTGCGGCGTGAGATCCAGGACATAGTTGACTACAAGGAATATAATTCTATTCAACGTTTATTTCAACTTACTATGTTAGCAGAAAAAGAAGTGCAGGTTCGCCAACAACAGTGGCAGAACAACAACTTCACGCCACGACAGCTTCCGGTGCCATCCAAAGCAGTGCCCTCCTTGAGCGTACGTGCTTCTACACCACCCTCCACCAGTGTTGTACGCAGCAGCACCGCACCTTCTACATCATGGATTCAAGATAACAGCAAGTCGCAGATGCCTCCAGGCATTGCAACAAAGGCGGCTGCACCCAACACTTCGACAAGTCGCACCTCTGACATCAAGTGCCACCACTGCTAGGGACTTGGCCATATGCAACGATATTGCCCCAGCAAACGGGCGATCATTGCAACTGTTGATGGTGGGTATGTTAGTGCTTCTGATATTGAAGATGAAAATATTATTGCAACCAACATTTCAGGTTCGGATGATGGTGCTGAGGAGGTTCTCGGTACATCTGCGACCAACAACTATAGGACTTTAATTGTGCAGCGAGCTTTGAGTGCCACGGTTCGAGAGGATGGCAACCGCCGACGTCACAACCTTTTCAACATGTTTCTCGTCGTCAAGGACTGCCATGTACATACCATCATTGATTGTGGTAGCTGCAATAATTTGGTGAATGTTGAGGTGGTCAAGAAGCTTGGCTTGACCAAACGGCAGCATCCCCACCCTTATCACATTCAATGGTTTAACAACAATGATAAGGTAAATGATAGGAGAATTTGTCCCGATCTTCCGATAGGTAATGGATAGGTCGATTGATGTGGAGATCTCGACGTTGATGATCCGAGGCTCTCGAGTAGAACACAAACAGCCCCTGCAATCACTACACCACCGCTCCGTTGGTTATCAACCGTGCTTCACACGATTGACCTCGCCAAGAAGGCTAATCCCTGCAAGTGCAACCGAGAACACAAGCAAGAACGTAGAAGACACAATCTGAAATCGCGAAGTTGGGGTTTCACAAACTGTAGAACAACGATATTATTAATCTATGCAAAACCCAATTGTCTATGACGTCTACTATGGAGTATATATAGGTGGGAGGACGTCCAAGGGGGTGTTAGGGTCGTGACCTAACCCTAATACACGAAAATAATGGACTTAGACTTGATACAAGGCCCAATGGCCCAATAAGGTGGCGCAGCACCCTGACAGATTCTGTACTTGATTTTGTTTCGACGATTCCCGGCGACTCCAAATAAATTTTGACATGGGACCGGTGCCATTAGAAAGGTTATCCTCTCCCCTTTCCTTGCATATGTAGAACGTCCAAAACGGAGTTCGTATGCGTCCTGGGCATCCGTTTTAGTGCGTACTGCTCCTGGACTCCGAGTTGGATACGATTTGGAGTTTGGTTCGGTTTCCATCTTCTTTGAACGAATTCTCTGGTCTTCCACGTCCCTAATACTCCCTCCAAGTACTCCTTGAACCTCTCCATGGATCCTAATCACAAATAAATCATTAAGCAGCAATCTATGCTCAAAAACATATAAGGAAATATATAAGAACGAGTTCACCTCTGAAATTAATTTTTGTGTATGAACTCTATTGATTACATCTTGTATATTCAGTAGAGTGTTGTTTGTATTCATATAAGTGATGTACTCATCATCCTCCCCTCCTTGAATTGGAGTCGTCCTCGACTCAAGTTCGTCTCCTCTCATGTGTTGGTCCAAATGTGCAACGCCATCAAATCTTCTTGTATGTATGAATGGAGGAGGCCAAGGTGGTGGACGACATAGTGCGCCATCTTGATCTTGTCCATCAAATAAGAGTGCACATTCACTTGAGCCAGGATCCCAAACAAATAAATATTATGTCATGTTTTTAGGTGCAATAATAATGTGCATGATCTCATCATTCTCCCCTTCTTTATGACAAGCCGTCCTCGGCTTGCTCGTATGTCCAGCAAAAAGACTTGCTTTGGGGGTAGAGTTTAGGCCCGAGTGAGCACTGTCCATATTGCACAACCGCAGTGAAAAATGTTTTTGTTGTCCCTGCTGCAAGGAAAAAATACTAGAAAAACTTGACAAGATATTATTAGCGTTAGTACATTCATTTACTTGACCATGTTGTTGCAGCACAAAAGGAGCTTCCTCATTTGAACATATGTAAACTTTATGCACCATAAACATACCACTATGTTCATATTTGCCTATAGCATAAAAAATATTTCTACTTAACAAAGGCAATTGAGACTGATAAATATTATCTTCTCTACGATATCTAGATCACAAAGAGTGTCAAATTCAATATAGCCCAAAGTATTTAGAGAAGATAACAATTTCAGCTCATCCCTTTCACATGTAGTTGGGATCAAATGCTTAATTTCAGCACAAGTGAGTAATAAAGTATCAAATTCATTTGGTTGTTCTAGCGTAGGTACAATATAATTATCAGCACACAACTCATTTTTGTTGTAAGAATCAGTAGGAAAATCAACTAATGGTAAATGTGTATTATGAAAAGGTTCATCTTGTTGCTACTCATCGATAGTATGATTGGTAGCAAAATTCAGCACATCTGAAAATATCATACCTTGGTGAACTGTATAGCATTGTCTATTAACACTACTCTTATTTTCAGCAAGAAATTCAAATGCATTATGAGTTGATTCATCAAAAAATTCAGAAGAATTGTTCAACACTTCAGTCTCATTTGCATCTTCATTTATTTGTTCATGTTCCTGCAAAAGGTTAGGCAAAGGAGGAGGTACAACAAGAAAATTCTTCTCAAGTTCATGTATTTCATCTTTACAATTAGATACATTAGCAAATGTTTCTCGCATAAGAATTTTCATATCTTTCCATGTTCAAGGTTTTTCTAAATCATTTAAATTGTTCCACCAAGTTAATGCACAACCTACTAATGCACTTGCAATATTTCTAATCTTCATCCTCTCGCACATATGACATTTTCCAAAAATTTTATCCAACTCTATTTCCCAAGCAATATATTCATCATAACCAAGACCATCAAAAGAAGGAAAAGATGGGAGAATGTAATTACTTCTTATGGAAGGTGTTGTAAAGGTGGTCTGAATGTCATGCGAAACATTGGTTGATGTTTGATTTTTAGTGAGCAACTCCATCGTCGTCTTCATCATGTCCATCATCTCAGCATATAATGCATGATTCTTACTTTTACCTGACATTGTTAGTAGCAAACAGAAGACAACACAAAAAATATGTTATCCCTATCAACTACAAAGGATAATGGCAAAGTGGAAGTGGAATCACACACTCTCAAGCGTCTTACCACGCTCTTACAAGTGTTCTTACCGACACTGCAGGTGGCAAACGGTGGACGGTATGAAGAAACCAATGAAGCGTGGGATGATTGCAAAGGTGTATCGATTCTGCTCAAGAGTAAGGTGTAGCTTGAATGACACTTTCTATGTATCAAGGGTTAGCAACAATGAAATCAGATAGTAAAGTTGAATAAGTGTCCAAAGTATTTGTCAAAGTTGCTGGTCTAAATGTGTTCCTAGTAGTTCAAGCTAGCAAGACATGAGACAAAACTAGATGACACAAAGAATGCAAGCACTTCTAATTTTTTTGTTGTTGTTTCTTTTTCCTCTTTTTTTGTGCGGCTTTTGTTTCTTGTTTTGCACTTGTCTTTTTCTTTTTTCTTCCTTTTTTTTCAGAATGTGCTGCAAGGGAAGAACACAATGAAAATCAACCCAAGATATCACGTGTGTCTGTCGCAGATTTTCTGCTCAATTTTCCAAGGACAAATAGGCACACTTATAGGCTCTAAATTGGAAAACTTAGAACAGCAAGACTGTAGATATATCTCTCCTCTTTAATTTCAACATATGGAAGACATATTTTGGAAAAGAACAATAGGAGATACTGACCCCGAAATACAGACTGTTCAAAATTTTTAGGTCAATAACAGATTCGGATCTAATGCAATTTAGACATCGATAACTATATTTTCTGGGAGAATGATAAATACGAAAGTTATAGAGCACTTCTTAAGCTTTCCATAAAGTGCAAGAACAACAAAATCTGAGTTCGTATGAGCGAGATATGATTAAAATACCGAACTGGACAGAGGTGAATCTAATCTGGACGTGATGACGTGATTCAAAAGGATGAATCAACACAATGCAAAACTCAAACTAAGACCAAAAACACTTTCTAAACCAGTAATATGACTCAACAACGGACACAAACTCAACAAAACCAAACTGAATAACAAAGTTGCAAAGGCTCAATGTGGTTTGGACAAAGTAATGAACAGATCTACTAAACTGCAAGTTTTTTTTGTGGCTTTTTTGTGGACTCTAGGTATGAAAAACAAAACTAATGTAATGGATAGATGAATTACCTAACGGGCAACCTGGCTCTGTTACCAATTGATAGGAGAATTTGTCCCGATCTTTCGATAGGTAATGGATAGGTCGATTGATGTGGAGATCTCGACGTTGATGATCCGAGGCTCTCGAGTAGAACACGAACAGCCCCTGCAATCACTACACCACCGCTCCGTTGGTTATCAACCGTGCTTTACACGATTGACCTCACCAAGAAGGCTAATCCCTGCAAGTGCAACCGAGAACACAAGCAAGAACGTAGAAGACACGATCTGAAATCGCGAAGTTGGGATTTCACAAACTGTAGAACAGCGATATTATTAATTTATGCAAAACCCAATTGTCTATGGCAGCTACTATGGAGTATATATAGTTGGGAGGACGTCCAAGGGGGTGTTAGGGTCGTGACCTAACCCTAATACACGAAAATAATGGACTTAGACTTGATACAAGGCCCAATGGCCCAATAAGGTGGCGCAGCACCCTGACAGATTCTGTACTTGATTTTGTTTCGACGATTCCCGACCACTCCGAAGGAATTTTGACATGGGACCAATGCCATTGGAAAGGTTACCCTGTCCCCTTTCCGTGCATATGTAGAACGTCAAAAACGGAGTTCGTATGCGTCCTGGGCATCCGTTTTAGTGCGTACTGCTCCTGGACTCCGAGTTGGATACGATTTGGAGTTTGGTTCGGTTTCCATCTTCTTTGAACGAGTTCTCTGGTCTTCCACGTCCCTAATACTCCCTCCAAGTACTCCTTGAACCTCTCCATGGATCCTAATCACAAATAAATCATTAAGCAGCAATCTATGCTCAAAAACATATAAGGAAATATATAAGAACGAGTTCACCTCTGAAATTAATTGTTGTGTATGAACTCTATTGATTGCATCTTGTATATTCAGTAGAGTGTTGTTTGTATCTATATAAGTGATGTCCTCATCAGTAAAGGTAACTCAAACAGCAAGGATACATTTTTCCATTGGTTCTTATCATGATTTAGCTGATTTTGATGTGGTACCTATGGATGCTTGCTCTCTTTTGTTCGGACGTCCTTGGGAGTTTGATACTGATGCTATTCACCATGGTCAATCTAATAAGTATACTCTCATGCATAAGGGCAAGAAAATTGTGTTGCTTCATATGAGTCCCACTGAAATTGTACAATTTGAGTAAGAGAAAAAGAATAATGCTAAGCAAAATGGTGTTTTCAATTATGAAATTCAGCAACCTATTAAGTTGAAAAATCCTATTTTGCTTGCAACTAAATCTGATCTTGATGATTTATATGCCTCTAATGGAACTTTCTATGCTTTAGTGTGAAACATGCTTTATATTCCATTGAGGATACATCCATTGTCTTGCCACCTGCTATTGCTAACCTTTTGCAGGAATATATGGATGTTTTTCCATTAGAGATACCCCCGGGATTACCACCTGTGCAAGGCATTCAGCACAAGATTGATTTCATTCCATGGGCGGGCTTGCCAAACCGTGCCGCCTACAGGACCAACCCCGATGAGACTAAGGAAATTTAGCGACAAGTCCAAGATCTTCTATACCGCGGGTACATTCGTGAGATCCTTAGTCCTTGTTCAGTTCTTGTTCTTTTGGTTCCAAAAAAAATGACACTTGGCGCATGTGTGTTGATGGTAGAGACATCAATAACATTACCATTCATTATCGCTATCCTATTCCTAGATTGGATTACATGCTTGATGAGTTGAGTGGTTCTGTTATTTTCACCAAGATAGATTTGCGTAGTGGGTATCATCAGATTCGTATGGCTCTAGGTAATGAATGGAAAACTATTTTTAAAACTAAATTCAGACTTTATGAATGGTTAGTCATGCCATTTGGTTTAACTAATGTGCCCAACACTTTCATGAGGTTGATGAATGAGGTTTTACGTGCTTTCATTGGTAAATTTGTGGTGGTTTACTTTGATGATATCCTTATTTGCAACAAGTCATATGATGAGCATCTTGATCATTTGCGTGCTGTTTTTAATGTCTTGTGCGATGCACGTTTATTTGGTAACCTTGAGAAGTGCACCTTTTGCACCTATCGTGTGTCTTTTCTTGTTTATGTTGTTACTTCGCAGGGCATTGAGGTGGACAAGGCAAAGATTGTTGCCATCACGAGCTGGCCACTTCCGACTATGGTCACACAGGTTCGGAGTTTTCTTGGTCTTGCAGGTTTCTACCGGCGTTTCGTGCAGGATTTCAGCACCATTGCCGCACCTCTCCACGAGTTGACAAAGCATGGAGTGTCGTTTCGATGGGGACCAGCACAACAACAAGCTTTTGATGTTCTCAAGTCGAGGCTCACACAAGCACCATTGTTGCAACTTCCTGATTTTGAGAAGGCCTTCGAACTTGAATGTGACGCGAGCGGCATTGGCCTTGGAGTAGTGCTAATTCAAGGAGGTAAACCTGTTGCCTTTTTTAGTGAAAAATTGCATGGGACTTCGCTGAATTATTCTACATATGACAAAGAACTTTATGCTTTAGTGCGTGTCTTGCAAACTTGGCAACATTACCTATGGTCTAAAGAATTTGTCATACATTCAGATCATGAGTCTTTGAAGTATCTTAAAGGACAAGCTAATCTGAACAAACGTCATGCTAAATGGATTGAGTTCATAGAATCCCTTACATCATTAAACATAAGAAAGGGAAAGACAATGTGATTGCCGATGCTTTATCTAGACGTTATACCATGCTGTCCCAACTTTCTCATAAAATCTTTGGTTTGGAAACCATAAAGAGGTTATATGCTACTGATTTGGACTTCAAAGATGCCTTTGAAAATTGTAGAGTGGGAAGAACGTGGCATAAATTCCTGCTGCGTGAAGGCCTTCTCTACCGAGCTAACAAGCTGTGTGTTCCAGCTAGCTCTGTTCGTCTTTTGTTGTTGTAGGAAGTGCATGGAGGTGGTTTGATGGGACATTTTGGTGTTAAAAAGACAGAGGATGTGCTGGTCGCTCACTTCTTTTGGCCATGAATGAGGCGTGATGTGGAGCACTACGTTTCACGTTGCACGACATGCAACAAAGCTAAGTCTCGACTTAAACCACATGGTCTTTATATGCCTCTTCCTGTTTCTAGTGCACCTTGGGAGGATATTTCTATGGACTTTGTTTTATGATTTCCTAGAACAAAGAGGGGGAGGGATGGTGTCTTTGTGGTTGTTGATCGTTTCTCTAAAGTGGCTCATTTTATAGACTGCCACAAGACCGATAATGCTTCACATGTTGCTGATTTTTTCTTTAATGAGGTTGTGTGTTTGCATGGTGTTCCCAATACTATTGTTTCTGATAGGGATGCTAAGTTTTTGAGTCACTTTTGGAGAACTTTATGGTATAAATTGGGAACAAAGTTGCTGTTTTCTACTACTTGTCATCCACAAACCGATGGGCAAACGGAGGTAGTTAATCGTACCTTATCTACTATGTTGCAGGCTGTTTTTGAAGACAATTTGAGGTTGTGGGAGGAGTGTTTGCCACATATTGAGTTTTCTTATAACAGGTCTATTCACTCCACAACCAAGTTAAGCCCGTTTATGGTAGTATATGGTTTCAATCCGCATGCTGCAATTGATTTGCTACCTTTACCACAACAACAACAACAACAACAACAACCAAGCCTTTGTCCCAAACAAGTTGGGGTCGGCTAGAAATGAAACCCAACAATTTTGAAGAAAAGTAATAGAAAATAAGATGAAAGTAAAAAAAATCTACATTTTATTTATTCTAGAAATGGGTTAAAAAGAAAGAAGATAAGAGTAACAAATTACGAATAAACTAAGATTCTGGCACATGAATTGCTAATTTCCATGCAGTCCTATCATGAGCCAAATCTCTAGGTATGTCCCACTCCTTTAAATCTCGTTTCACCGCCTCCTACCATGTCAACCTTGGTCGACCTCTACCCCTCCTAAAATTTTCTCCACTTTTTATAATCCCACTGTTAACCGGTGCGTCTGGAGGTCTCCGCTGGATATGCCCAAACCACCGTAGGCGATGTTGGACTAGCTTCTCTTCAATCGGTGCCACTCCTACCCTATCACGTATTACTTTGTTCCTAATTTTGTCTCTTCTTGTGTGACCGCACATCCACCGTAGCATGCGCATCTCTGCAACACTCATTTGTTGGACATGTTGCCTTTTAGTTGGCCAACATTCTGCTCCATACAGCATCGCAGGCCTGATCACCGTCCTATAGAATTTTCCTTTCAATTTTTGTGGAACTTTCTTATCACATAAGATTCCAGATGCTTGTCGCCACTTCATCCACCCGATCTTGATCCTGTGGCAAACATCTTCGTCAATATCACCATTGCTTTGTAACATTGATCCTAAATATCGAAATGTGTCCCTCCTAGGTACTACTTGTCCTTGTAAACTAACATTACCATCCTCGCACCCGACATCACTAAAGTCGCATCATATATACTCGGTCTTGGTTCTACTAAGTCTAAACCCCTTAGACTCTAAGGTTTGCCTCCATAGCTCCAATTTTCTATCAACACCATCCCTAGTTTCATCTACCAACACTATATCATCAGCAAAGAGCATACACCAAGGGATATCCTCTTGTATATCCTTCGACACCTCATCCATAACTAAGGAAAAGATGTAAGGACTTAAGGCTGATCCTTGGTGTAACCCTATTGTGCTAGGAAAAGTGTCGGTCTCACTATCTCTTACGCGCACACTTGTCATCACATTATCGTACATATCCTTGATAAGGTTGATGTACTTTGTTGGGACTTTGTGTTTCTCTAGTGCCCACCACATGATCGGTCTTGGTACCTTATCGTATGCCTTCTCCAAGTCAATGAACACTAAATGTAGATCCTTCTTTTGCTCCCTATACCTCTCCATAAGCTGACGGAGTAAGAAAATCGCCTCCATAGTGGACCTCCCAGGCATAAAACCAAACTGGTTTCTAGTGACATTTGTCACTTTCCTCAAGCGATGTTCAATCACTCTCTCCCAGAGCTTCATAGTATGACTCATGAGCTTAATTCCTCGGTAATTAGTACAACTTTGAACATCTCCTTTATTTTTGAAGATGGGTACTAAAATACTTTTCCGCCACTCTTCCGGCATTTTGTTTGACTGAAAAATGCGGTTGAATAGTTTAGTGAGCCACACTACTGCTACATCCCCTAGACATCTCCACACCTCAATGGGAACATCATCGGGGCCGTGGGCCTTTCCCCCTTTCATCCTTTTTAGGGCCTCTCTAACCTCGGACTCTTGTATCCTCCGCATGAATCGTCTGTTGATGTCATCAAATGAGTTATCCAACTCGAACCTAATACTCTCATTCCCGTCATTGAATAGTCCATTGAAGTAGTCCCGCCATCTGTCCCTAATTTCCTCCTCCTTCAATAGAATTTGGCCTGCCTCATCCTTAATGCATTTGACTTGGTTGAGATCTCTCACCTTTCTCTCGCGAAGTTTCGCCATCTTGTATATATCCTTTTCGCCTTCTTTTGTCCCTAGCCTCTCATATAGCGCATCATAGGCCTGCCCCCTTGCTTTACTCACAACACGCCTAGCATTTTTCTTAGCCTCTTTATACTTCGTCATGTTACTTGCACTTCTCTCATGATGCCAACCCTTATAAGACTCCTTCTTCTCCTTAATAGCTTTTTGTACATCTTCATTCCACCACCAAGTGTCTTTATCTACAAGTTTCTTACCTTTTGCCCACCTAAGCACCTCCCTAGCCATCTTCCTAATGTAAGTCGCCATCTTCTCCCACATACTATCTGCATATTCCTCTTCGTTCCAAGGTCCTTCTGCGATCATCCTCCTTTTGAATGATTGTTGTGCTTCATCCTTCAACTTCCACCACTTTGTTCTCGTGGTTTTAACACCTTTGTCTCGTGACCCACGCACGTGGAAACGAAAGTCGGCTACCACAAGTTTATGTTGTCGAACAACACATTCTCCAGGAATCACCTTACAATCTAAACATGCCCCTCTCTCCCTTCTCCTGGTGAGGATATAGTCGATTTGACTAGAATGTTGGGCACTAGTAAAGGTCACTATGTGAGATAGCCTCTTTTTAAATAGGGTGTTAGCTACCAATAGGTCATAGGCTACGGCAAAGTCTAGGATATCCTTACCCTCCTGGTTTCTATCGCCACACCCAAAACCTCCGTGTACCCCCTCAAAACCTACGTTAGTTGTACCTACATGACCATTGAGATCTCCTCCTATGAAGAGCTTCTCGCTTACCGGTACACTACTAACCATATCCTCCAAGTCCTCCCAAAATTGTCTCTTAGTGCTCATGTCAAGCCCAACTTGTGGGGCATAAGCACTAATGACATTCAAAATAAGGTCCCCCACAACTACCTTGACTAAGATGATCCTATCCCCTCGTCTACAGACATCCACTACTCCATCCTTGAGGCTCTTATCTATTAGGATGCCTACGCCATTCCTAGTTCCCGTCGAGCCAGAATACCAAAGCTTGAAACCGGTATTCTCAACCTCTCTCGCTTTTTGACCTGCCCATCTAGTCTCTTGTACACAAAGAATGTTTACACGCCTCCTAATCGCAACGTCCACTAACTCTCGTAGCTTTCCCGTCAAGGATCCTACATTCCAACTACCCACCCGAAACCTAGTTTCCTCGGCTAGCTTCGTTACCCTTCGCATCCGTCGAGGAAGATGCAAAGACCCTTACTCACTTAACACTACATTCGGGCGATGATGTAGCGCGCCACTAAGGTGATGGCGATCCGGCCCTCGCTCATTTAACACCACATCCGGGTTCCGATATGGCGCGCCACTAAGGCGGTGGCGACCCGGCCCTCGCCCACTTAACACCATACCCGGGTTCCGGTATGGCGCGTCGCTAAGAGGGTTACGCCCCAACGAATTTCCAATGAGTTTCATTTCCATGAGAATGGCTAAGTTTAGTTGTTGGCTCGCCAAGCCTATCACAACCCCCTCCTCCTTTACCCGGGCTTTGCTACCTTTACCACATACTGAAATTTTGAACTTAGATGCTACAGAACGTTCTGAATTTATTCTTAAGTTGCATGAAACTACTAAGTTACAAATTGAAAAAATGAATGAAAAGTATCATATTGCTGCTAGTAAAGATAGGAAGGAGGTAAAATTGGAACTCGGTGATTTGGTGTGGGTTCATTTGAGGAAAGATAGGTTCCCGGATTTGAGGAAGTCCAAACTCATGCCACGTGCTGCTACCTTTTAAGGTTCTTGAGAAGATAAATGACAATGCATATAAACTTGAGTTGCCTCCCGAGTTTGAAGTTAGTTCCACATTTAACATTTCAGATTTGAAGCCATACTTGGGTGAGGAAGATGAGCTTGAGTCGAGGACGACTCCAATTCAAGAGGGGGAGGATGATTAGGACATCTCTCCTTTGCATACAATGCAAGGCCCGATCACTAGAGCATGTGCGCGACAATTGGATCTCTAGGTACGTTCGGACCATGTCAATTGTTTTTCCGAACATACGCTTGTTTCCATGCATGTTTTATTGATTATAAACAATGGAGAGGACCAGCAAGGGCTTGGAGGAGTCCAACGAGTCAAGGAGGAGGAGATAGGACGTGCACACCAAGGAGGAGGCCAAGTGCAACTCGACTTTGACTCCACCTTGGGTTCCGGGAGCGGCCTTCACCAAAACTGACACACCGGACACATACAAAGTCAGATTTGGACGTTCTATATATGGTTGGAACCGAGAATTCATAGAGCTTCCAAAGGAACCAGCCCCACCTCAAAATTCCTTCTAAGTTGACAGGAATCAGCAAAACAAGTGGGCGTCCAGAATCTGTCCAGTGCTGTGCCACCGTCTTTTGGGCTGTTGGCCCATGTATCGTGTGAAAGCCCATTAGGGTTGCATCCAGGGGTCTTGCACGCCCCTAAAATCCTATTTATACAGCAGCCATCACACATTAGGGTTGGGTTTTGCTTAGATACAATCTGTCATTGAACAGTGTCGCCGATCATCAGCTGTGAGACCCCAATTTCGTAATCAATTCAGTTTTGATTGCAACTTCTCTGTTCTTGCTTGTGTTCTTGATTGCGCCTGCAGGGATAAACCTCCGTGGCGAGGTCACTCGTGTGACACGGGAGATAACCAACGGAGCAGTGGTGTAGTTATTGCAGAGTTTCGTTCGTTCGGAGCCTTGGATCATCAACGTCGAGATCTCTACCCAATCAAGTTTACTATACCTCTCGGAAGATCGGGGCCAATCCTCTTATCAGGTAGTCCAAACTTTTTTGAGATAAAATTTGAATTCCTTATATTTCAATTTATTGCCTTGTTTATGATTCCCACAAGTAAATGTAGGAAAAACATGTCATCTAAGTATTTGTCTAGTGTGGTATGGTAAATGAGTTATTGGAGGAGATATCTCTTTGCTTGAAATTGATTTTGATGTTTGCACGATTTGGAGTCTTGAACATTGCCCGATTCTCTCATTGGAAATTTAAATACCCACCACGGCCATATGATACAAATCTTGAAAAAAACAAATGCATATGCCACTTTGTTTTTATTGAACTTTGAGAAACTCGTGATCCAATTGAGTGACATGCATGAACTTTTGACATGGAAATTCTTGTGCACCTTATTCATGCAAAATATCTCACATTGAGAATTTGCATCCACCATTCATCCATCCAATAAATAAACTACATACACTTTGGTCATCAAAATCTCTCTAGAAAAATAAAAAGGAGTAGAAGACATGGCTACAAAAAAAAGAGAGATAAAAAGCATATACTCTTCAAAAGAGGAAGTATGCCAAGAAAAGGAGAGAAAAAAGAAAGAAAGTAACCATGTTTCGTCCTTAAAGAGAAATAACCATGGAGTCCACAAATATCCAATCCATTCTTGTGCACGAGAATTTTATTTGTCAATTTGTTTGTTGCATAAGTCTCTCATAAGATCAAGTTTTTCAATTAGTAATATATGAATTGCAAGCACCACATTTATCCCAACCAAGCTCTAGATATAGCCATATCTAGTATAGGGAAAAAATTGGCACAACATGCCAAGGTGAGGATAAAACACTCTAAGAGACTTGAGAGATTCCAAATGAGAGATAAGGGCAATTGTTTCTTTGACTTTCTGAATATAGCAAATCGGCAGATCATTTGGGTAGGGGAAGACCTAGGAGAACTACATTCAAACCTGTCGAAGTGTGTAAACGACACTCCCCCCAGTACTACTGAAGCGTAGTCCGCAGAGATTCGTATTCGGATAGGGCACGTAAGATCAAGTACAAGATGATGACACGAGAGTTTTCATGTGGTTTTGGCTGCCTAGGCATAATACCTTACTCCACGGGGTGGTTGTTGATTGAGTATGTATGTTTGTGGTGAGTGTCAGTGGTTGCTTGTATGTGTGTGAGCTTAGTCGTCTTCTACCGTGCAACACAACCGTTTTATATGCTAAGGGTTGGCCGTTACAGTATTTGCCCTGCCCGACAGGTGGCCCCGATTGTAATAATTCACCTATACATGATCTACATGCATAATTGTGATTAACATTCTAATAACGTGCCTTAATGGTGGCATTATCAGTCTTGATGGTCTTTTGATTATGTGTCATTAATGCTAAATTAATGACACATTAATCAAGTATTGTAACGGTTGTTTAATAGCCTCTTGATTGTCTGAGCTGTTGGAGATTATGTAGTCTTATCGTTGTGGGCTTTGGTCCGGAGGTCCACCACGTGGCAGCTCGAGAGCTTCCCTCTATGGGGAGACAGGTCCGGAGCCTCTCAACACATGGAAGCACCGGAGGTTCCCTCTACTGTGGGTTAGGTCCAGAGTTGCCAGACACGTGGCAGGATCGAAGCTTCCCTATGAAGGGAAGTAGCTCCGGTCTAGCAGAACATGTAGCAACACCAGAGTTACACAAACAAGGGATGCGGGCCTAGTGCTGTTAGACATGTGTTGCCTTCGGAAGTCTTCAACTCGGACATAGGAACTCCTTGGTTTTAAGTGTGGTATCAAGGGGTACCTGGTATCCAGGGTACCGAGAGTGGCCTTCGGGCCCACCTTTGGGAGAAACCTTTTGGGTTAAGTTATATTACCAAAGGTGGGGCCATCTTCGATTCCCGTGCTTCGGTTTCAATGCCTTTTTCTAGGCGGTTGAGACGACGACAAAGAGTTATGCAGTCGCCACGTGGCCCTATTTGACATGGCGCATGGGATCCTGACGTGCGGATCACACGCAATTGAAGGTTGCCGATTCCCAATACAAAATTTGTATCAGTTCCCAGCATAATCTTTGTAGCCCTGTCAGGCAGATGCCCTAGGGCTTCCAACTTCTCATTATGACAACGATTCGCGTGGTGGAACTTTTTATGCAAAGTGGACCCGGGCCCCTTGTCATTGACGAGGTCATCTATGTTTCTGGTCTGGTGGTAGTTTCCATCCAAGCGTTGCGGAGGCTTACCAAAGGGGAAAGTCTTTAGAGGGAGTGAACTCTTTACGTCTTCATCTAACATTACGCTTAGAGCTCTCCGCCCATGCAATCTTTCTTCCTCCACTGCTCCACATTGCAGTGATGGAGTTGGGACTTCCTCGGAGCTGGATCAAGAAGGATGAAGACTTGTGAAGAGTCTGCACCTACATGGGGTGGTCGAGCGACTCCTTCAACAACATGATCCACACTAGCAAGTTCCCCCTCAAGAAGGAGAACCACAACAAGATTGTTTACTTCCTGTCGTATGCCATGGTGGGGCTCATCCCACCATTTTCAAGCTTCCTACTGATGCTACTAGACTTCTACGGTCTGCAGCTTCATCACCTCAGCCCACATTCATTCTTGCTAGTGGCGACCTTCGTCAACTTTCGTGATATGTGGGTGGGTGTGCTGCCCTACATCGAGTTCTTCTAGACCTTCTTCACGTTCCATGCAACTGAGAAGAACAACAAGTAACTAGGCTTCTACTACTTCGTGAAGCGCAAGAACTCGCCGCTTAAGTACCTAAAGATAGTCCCTTCCGAGAAAAGGGGCATCTGGAAGAAGGCTTGGGTGGTGATTCCAGTGGACCACCACAACATGCTGGAGCTACCCGAGAGTCTCCTCAACATCGACACTGACGTCTAGGGAGTGGCTCCGATGTTGTCAGAAGAGTACAACCCGATCCTGACAAGGATCCGGGAGTGCATCGAGGGAGGGTTGACTCCCCTGATGGTCATGGCCAATTTCCTGACAAACCGGTGGGCTCCGCTGTAGACAAGGGAGTGGCCTGCTTGGGCCGATGATCTGAATCTTCCGACAGATTTCCTTCCTCTAAACATGGTGCTAGAGGTCAGGAGGGAGTTGCGGAAGAAGATGCTAGCTCTTGATGATACGGGTCTCGTGGACAAGCGCCGGAGCGCTCCTTCGGTCGGGATAGAAATCCACGGGCTCCTTGCTTCCATGAAAGCTCCCGACCTGCACTAGTCAGTGGTAAAGGCAAAGGTCCCGCTGCTTCCCCTCCAGTGAAGTCTACCTCTGGCCGACGCAAGTAGAAGGCTCCTGCCAAAGTTTCGAGTCGCAAGCGGAAGCTGACGAGGAGATATGGGAGCAGAGTGAGGGAAGCTCCGACTAAGTGACCCCTCCACCTCGGCTCAGGTCTATGGTGATCATGCCTCTGGCTCCAGCTGGTTCTTTGGTTCTAGTGCCCGCAGAGGGTGTTGGTTCCGGCAAGTCGACTCCCGCCCTGATGCTAGCTGGTGGCTTGGGGTCTGGAGTACGGCCTCTGAAGACGGAGGTCCCAGAGGTGGCAGCGCCTGCAGCCGCCTCAACTCTAGGTTCGTGCCCTGAAGCATCTTCCACGCCGACGATGGCGGGCTCTAGATCCCAGTGCCCAAGGAAGAAGATTTGTGCCAATTGGAGCGACAATACTCCAAGGTAAGGATTGATTATTTAGCCTTTTGTCTTGATTTTGTTCCATGCTTTAGTCTTGAAATTTCTACTTTCCATCTTCAAAATGTCGAGAACAAGCATTGTGGCCACAATGCCTGCCGCGGCTTTGGTACCTGCTGCAGGTCCGTTACCTGCCGCGGCTCCGGAGGCTGCATCGCCTGAAGCTCCAATACCGGCTCCTGCCTCTTCCCTAGTGGTGGTGGCAGATGACACGACAATTGCGACGTCGGCTGTCATGGAAACAAGTCCTGAGCCGGCAACCGAAGATCCTGTGGTAGTGCCGGACCAAGCAGGGTAAGATTTTGTGGAAGCTCTGGCAGTTCCGAAACCTGCTGTGGAGGCTCTGGCATTGATGCCAGAGGTGGAGGAAGCTCCTAGAAGCGCTTTAGTGCCAACTTCGGAGGCGGCAGCCTCATAGGAGATTATATCTAAGCCGGCACAACTCGAAGATCTGGATGTGGGTCCTTCATACTCTGAGCTGATGATTGAAGATCTGGCTGAGGGACCCTCTTCATCATCCCTGGAGATTGAAGCTCCTACGGTGGTACCTTCTTCTGCCGCGGCGAATACCGATGAGCTCCCGGAGGTCGGCCCCGACGATGTGGAGCCGTTGGATAATATGCTCGCGCCGTGGGATCTGATAGTGATCTTGGAAGACCCGCTGGAGCCCGCTGAGGCACTTCAAATGGCCCCGGAGCCAATCCCCTTGGAGTTGTCTATCAACAACGCTTGCTCAGGTCTCCGCAAGGTCCAGCTTGCCCTTGACCATGAAAGCAAGACCCTCAAAAGAAGAGCGCAGCACCTTAAGTCATTGGCGCAACAGACTTCACTTTGAGACGAAGCTGACGCAGTCTAGGCTGGCTGACCAGAAGGAGTGGGTGGCCAAGGAGAAGGCCCGGTTGGCGTAGTTGGACCGCACGCTGAATGAAAGAGAGGCTATGATTAAGGCCCTCGATTACAAGAACCAGGAGAAATTTGAGCATGCTAAGGAGGTCAATGAGGCGGCCAACGACTGTTTGGACAACATCAATGAACTGAATGAACATCTATTCAAGCTCCAGGAAGCCCTCAATCCAAAGGAGGATAAGCTCCTAGAGAAAAGGAAGACCTTGTGAAGAGGGAGGATGTAGGATCGGAGAGCACATGAAAAGCTACCAGAGGGGGTGTGAATGGTAGATTTAAAAACCTTACGCAGCGGAAACGATTAAATCCCAACCTCTTTGGCGGAAAAACGATCTATTAAATAAATCGTGTGTGAGACTAATATAAACGTGTTTCACCAGGACAAAAGTGATATATATCAGAGAAAATCATGTCACGAAGAAAACACAAGAAGAATCACTCAAATCCGTCAAGAGAAACTCGAGTTATGATCAAAAGATCGAACAAAGGTCAATCTGTCCTATCCGAGAAAAACAGTTCTGGAACGCTGCAAAGAAACTCGTGTAGATCAGAAACCACAAATCCAATGACCATGAAATTTTGAAAGATGATATATAATCAAGTTGTGAAGACAACCAAAAAATAATCATGTCAATTGTATCGGTAAAACCCGAATTATGATAAAACCACCGATGAAAGGTAGTGCTGTCCAGAAACTCGATGAGTAAAACTTGTCTCAAACAAGTGGGACGAACCAAGCACAAAAGTTCCTTAAAACTATGAATTTTATTCAATAGAACACAATAGAAACAACCCCAAAGTCGTGCACCACGAGCTCTGGCCTCCCTTGCTTATATAACCAGCCCTTAGGCCAACCCAATCTCAACTAGGACTCCAATCCTACTCCGATCACGAATCAAAACTTTCCATAACTGCTTAGGACTCTTCTATACGCAGGTAGAAGCAATCATAAGACTTCCAAACACCTTATAAACGTATCCCAAAGTCCTAAAACAACTCAAATTCGTGACCCAAATGAAATATTATCATAACCAACTCGATACCTTCCATACCGATCCATAACCGACTCTGCCGCAGCCAAAGTCATCAACCAATACGACCCGATCCTTCCAACCAGATATTCCCATCCATAAACCATCTTCGGAACCATGATTCCATGTCATGCACTGTATGCATATGTGCAAACACCTTCCTTCAACGTCCAGTAACCTTCATATGCCCTGCCCTTGATTCAATCATCCTGCACGACCTCCTAACCAGCTCAACCACAATTCCTCTTGAATTTGGTTGTTGGAACCTCATCTCCTCCCTGAGACTAGTCCAAAGGATCCTGTCACCAGCCATGAATTGAACTCAAGCAACATCTGCACATTAACAAACAACCAATCCGTACGAGCCCAAGTCCGCGACTTGACTCAAGTCAGTTTCATACACAACACCTTACGTGAGCACCTCACATAAGCATGTTGCAAAGCATAGGAAAATGATATCAGCCATATAAACCAAAACACACCAAAAACTTAGTAAAACAATACTAAGCAACCTTTTCATAAGTGTAAAGCAAGATCGAAACATTTCACATGAAAATTTGGAACATTACGATCAAGCTTCGAACCTTGCCAAAGCTAACCGGAGCTTGAGCTGGACCTTACCAAAGCTAGTACAACCTAGAGTTAGAGCTTACCAAAGCTAGTCGGACCTAGTGCCGGAGCTAACCAAAGTCAGTCGGACCTAGCGCCAGAGCTAACTAAAACCAGTCGGACCTAGCGCCGGAGCTAACCAAAACTAGTCGGAACAAGTCAACCCAAAAGCTGGAGCTAGACAAACATGTCGAAGCTATCAAAGAAATGTCGGAGCTAAAGACAAAGCTCACCGGAGCTACCCAAAAATATGTAGGATCTAGACAAAGCAAGTCGGACCTATTGTCAAACCTTGCAGAAGCTCGGAGCTAGAGTCAGACCTTGCTAAAAAGATGTTATGGCAGCATTCAAAACTTTTATTGTCAAAGCCAATGTATTCAGCACACATAGGTCTCACAATCTCCCCCTTGATGAATGCATTGGCAACACCACTTAAGATCCGATCATTTGCTTATTCACATTAAAAGTTTTGAAAACAATTTCTCCCCGTTTGTAAAACAGAAATAAAATGAGAGAAAGAAATTCTCCCCTAGAGAAGAATTGTGCCAAAAACAATTGTGCAATGTGTAATCAATGTCTCCCCCTTGCATATTTGTTTTTTTTTTAAAATTAAAATTCACATATTATATTTCCCCCTTTCACAATGTATTCAACAAGGTTTATAAGTCAATTTTTAATTGTTATGAGCATATTATAACATATAAATATAAAACAAAGCTCATCCAAGTAATACTATCAAGTAACTTACACTATCACATCAATGAATTACATAAAGTAGTGTAAGCCATGATAGAGATCAAATGTAATTTCTAATTTAGCAAGTCTTAACTATTTCAAAACCTAAAAGCATGACACTTGTTGCTGTATTTTATTATTTTTCAAAGCACAAATTTAGATCATATGATATTTGCAAGACATTATATGCGCATCTGTCTTATTCTAACCAACCAAGCCAAGCCTATGTCATTTGACAATCAGAAGCTTAAGGAAATGGTTTTAGTCATACACAACTTCTTCCAAGTTAATATCTAAGTGCAATGATAAGCCATCTCAAAAGAAGAAGTGTGATGCATGCATATTCTCTTGATCTATTCTCAACTTATATTTGTTCAAAAAAAACTGAACATGTGAGTTGATTACTTGATTAATTCTTTATGATTAAAAACACGTGTGAGCATGCAACAAGTTCAAAACAGTAAGACAGATCAACCATGACCAGATTTAGTGTATGTAATTATTCCAATTACTAGACATGGCAAAAACTACAAAATGTATAACACGAGTAACGTAGTAAAAACTTTCAGCATGTAAAAGGAATCACAAAGTCATATATGTATGAAATACTATGCTCATATTATTTTAATTTCAGATTCACACATAGACTTCCCAAGTTTCAAAACTCCCCCTCAATTTAAGCCATGAGGATGCATAACCCCTATTTCACTACGAATGTAACAAAAACAAGTGAAATCGAAAGGTTTTGTAAAAATGTTAGCCAATTGTTGTTTGGTATCTACATGGTGAAGCACAATGTTTCCTTTTTCAACATTATCACAAAGAAAGTGATACCTAATATCAATGTGCTTAGTTCTTGAATGTTGCACAGGGTTTTTAGCAATGCAAATGGCACTAGCGTTATCAAAAAACATTGGAACAGTATGTAGATAAACCCTATAGTCCTTAAGTGTTTAAACAATCCAAAGAATTTGTGAGCAAGCGTTAGCAGCAGCTACATATTCAGATTCGGCGGTGGATTGTGCAACTGAACTTTGTTTTCTGGGTGACCATGCAACAAGTGAATTACCAATAAAATGACAAGCACCGGAAGTACTTTTCCTATCAATCCTACAGCCTCCAAAATCAGCATCGAAAAAAGAATTAAAAGTAACGGTTGAGGAAGAAGGAAGAAAAATGTCAAATTCTTGAGTTCCATCTAAGTTCCTAAGAATCCTTTTGACGGCTTGACGATGTGAAGCACGTGGGGAGGCTTGAAACCGTGCACAAAGACATACACTAAATTGTATGTCCGGTCTTGATGCCGTGAGGTACAAAAGTGATCCGATCATGCTTCTATATTCGTTTAGATCCACGGGTTCACCATCTTCATCAAGTTCAAGTGTTGTTGTTGTTCCCATTGGTGTCCGAAGAGGCTTGCTTTTGTCCATGTTGAAGCGCCTTAGGAGGACTTTTGTATACTTCGTTTGATGCACAAAGGTGCCCTCCTTGGTTTGCTTGATTTGCAGCCCCAAAAAGTACGTGAATTCTCCCATCATACTCATCTCAAATTCTGAACTCATCATAGCTGAAAACTTGGCCACAAGATCATGAGAAGCACAACCAAAGATAATATCATCCACATACACTTGAACGAATAGTGAGTCATTGCCATGCTTAAGCACAAAAAGAGTTTTATCAACCTTTCCCATGGTAAACCCCTTTTCAAGTAAGAATGTTTTTAACCTATTATACCATGCTCTAGGGGCTTGTTTGAGATAGTACAAGGCTTTGGACAGTTTGTAAACATGATTAGGAAAATCTGAATTTTCAAAACCCGGTGGTTGTTTGACATAAACCTCCTCATCTATGTAGCCATTAAGAAAAGCACGTTTAACATCCATTTGATGTAGCTTAAAAACTTTAGATGCAGCAAAATCTAACTAAATTCTTATGGCTTCTAATCTAGCAACAGGAGCAAAAGTTCCATCAAAATCTAGACCTTCAACTTGTGTGAAACCTTGAGCAACCAACCTAGCTTTATTCTTAACCACAACCCCATCCCCACTTTGTTTATTTTTAAACACCCATTTAGTTCCAATTAAAGTGTGATTATGAGGTGGAGGTATAAGTTTCCAAACATTATTTCTTTCAAAATTCTCTAACACTTCTTGCATGGCAATAATCCAAAATTCATTAGTGGTGCATATGATATATCTTTGGGTTCAGAAGAAGCAACAAAAGCAGAATGAGCATGAGAGTTTGGATCGTAAAACCTGGACCGTCTGACTCGTTCGTGCAAGCTTCCAATAATCTGTTTCGGAGGATGAATTTTGGGAACCCGGAGGGGAGTGGACACCTCACAAGCTTCTTCTTCTTCATGTTCATCACAAATCGATGAGCTTGTGACTTGAGGAGGATCTGGACCAGCAATGGTGGTCGTCGGTGCTGACTGTGAATCAAAATCAGGACCTCGAACAATGTCATTAGCTGCTGAATTTTCGGTCAGCATATCCACCTCTTCCTCATCTTCAACGAAAATACTCTCCCCCTGCGGATATGGATCTGGACCTGCAATGTTTGAGCTAGTACCTGGGCTAGATTCATCAAAATACACTTCACAAGTCTCCACAATTTTGTTAGTGTCATGTAAAAGCGCACGGTAGCCTCTAGTATGAGATGGATAACCAAGAAACATGCCATCAATGGATCAAGGTTCAAATTTATCAATATTACCATATTTCTTAACAAAGCATTTGCATCCAAAGACCAAAAAGTGTGTAAAACTAGGCCTATGTCGAAACCGGAGCTCATATGGTGTTTTACCTTGCTTAGCGCACAAGCAAACACGATTTGAGACATAACAAGCAGTTGCAATCGCATCAGACCAAAATTTCCTAGGAGTTGATATTCATCAAGCATAGTCCTAGCCATCTCAACTAAGGTTCCGTTCTTTCTTTCTACAACACCGTTTTGTAGAGGTACATATGGTGAAGGAAAATTATGATCTATTCCATTTTCAGCACAAAAGTGATCAAAAGATTGAGTTTTAAATTTATTTCTGTTATCACTTCTAATTGCTTTTAAAGATCCTGGGTGATCAATTGATAATCTAAGAAATAAAGTTCTAAAGTGACTAAAAGATTCATTCTTAGACGCCATCGTGACACCCTCATTTTCATGCATCATGCCCCACATACACTCATATACATGTTTAACATTGACCCACAACAAGAGGAACGAGTTTAAAATTGATTAGGAGCATTTAAATTTGATTTGGAACAAAACCGCACTTAAAACTCAGGAAAGTGTGGAATAGTCCGATTTTACTGAGGACTAGTTCGATTTCTCCCTGACTAAAAACGGACTTGTCCGTTTTTGCTGCGGACTAGTCCGATTTTGCCTCTGGAAACCTTCGGACTTGTCCGATTTTGTGCGGACTAGTCTGATATTCCAAGAATCCCTGAAAATTTGCTAAGTCCTTGGACTTTTCCGGACTAGTTCGGTGTTCCAGCGGACTTGTCTGATTTCCTCTCTGTTCAAAGTCGGACTTGTCCGATTTTTAGCCAGACTTGTCCAATTTTCTCTCTGAACGACTTCAGACTAGTCCAGTCTTCTTCGGACTTGTCCGATATTTCGCGACTCCGAGTTGATCTTTTGTTTTACGACTTGTTTCTTGGGTTTCAAGAAGTGGGCCTAGGGATGTCGTGCCTAATTCTTTTAGAGCCCATGAAGGACTCTAAACCGGCCTCTACTCATCCAAAACTCGAAATCCATCTAACCCTAGCCTCCACCTCTATATAAACAACCCAACCCCTTAGTTTGACATCTATTTGCCACTTTTCCACCCCACCAAAACCCTAGTTCGTGGAGAGACACCACCAAGGAGGGAGGAGAAGATCCCAAGCAAGAAGAAGAGGAGGAAACTGAAAGCATCTAGGCCCCCATGATGTATGGTTTCGGTGATTAATGACAACCATTGGATTTTACGAATGAATTTGTGGATGCAAGGTCACCCATATCACTCATCACACTCAAATGAAATCTATATGAATATCATCTAATGCTCATTGGATATAATTGGAGACCCCTAAACAATCATTCTATGAGATCAATCAATGTTTATGAAGATTAGAAGTAAAAGCTCACATGTCAAAATTATTCAACCAAAATTGACAGCACTCAATGCTTTATAATCATCAGAAGAATATTTCCAACCAATGTCTAAGAGGTCAAATGAGCAAATTCCAAAAGAATCACTTAGAACAACTCGAAGCAAACAAAATCAACTCACCGGATCAACCGATGTTTCCAGAAAACAACACATCAGTCGAGTTGGTTCAGCAGAAGAAGAAGACCTCAGAACTTAGTACTCACCGGGTCATCTGATGATGAAGGGCATGTTACATCGGTCCATCAGTATAGTAAGCAATCTCTTTGGACCAAGTGTACCACAGGACCATCTGATGTACAACTATTAACACATCGGTCGATCACTCTAGTAAGCATCAATTCTGAACCAATTCTGGATGAAGTGCCACCGGATCATCCGATGAGAAGGCAAGGGTAACATCAGTTTAACAACGGTCATATCTGACACAGTGACATCAGCTAATTTGGATTTGACCAATGATAACTGAAGGGGGAGCATCGGATCATCCGTTGTTCGCAGAACAGTGATGTCAGCCTACTTTTCCAATGGCTTTTTCGTGGAGGTTGGCTATTTATACCCCTTCAACCAGTCTATTCGATAAGTCTTGACAACCAGAGCTACTCTACACATTCTCAAGCATTCAAGACGTTGATCTAACACTTCTACATCATCTACACCACTTACACACCAAGAGATAGGCTAGAACTTGCTAGAGATAGTGCTTGTGTGCTTCCATTCTTGGTGATTGGAGTCTCTAGTATAGTGAGAGCTGTAAGGGAGTGTCCCTCCGTGATTGTATTGGAGATAACCTCCCGGGGCTTGCCAAGATGATTTTGTAAGCCCGGAGGATCCAACTTGTACAAGGCTTGAGCTCCACCTTGCCGAGGTTGGCAAACGGAGAAGTATAGTGAAGATCCCTAGTCTCGGTGACTTGGGAGTGTCTATACCCTTTGGTGGGTGCCACAATGTGGATGTAGGAAGATCTTGACGATCATGCCGAACCACGGGATAAATCTTCGTGTCCTCGTGTCTCCTCAGGAGTTTGCGCTTTCTTCCTCTCCCTTTACACCTATGCATTTCTTATACCGCAAAGTTACTATTCACTTGAATGCATAGGTTGGTTGCATATGGAATTGGGCTTTTAGTAATTAAGTTTTATTGCTTTAATTTTTTGAAAAGAAGCCCAATTCACCCCCCTCTTGGGCATTAAATCCTTACAATTGGTATCAGAGCAAGGTTGCTCATTGGATCATTCTAGCTTCACCGCTAGAGAGCTAAAATGGCCAAGAATGGAGGTTCGGTTCCTATCTTCGAAGGCAAGAACTTTGCCTATTGGAAAGAACGCATGCGTGCTTATCTAGAGGCTATTGCTCCCGAGGTATGGGAAGCGACACATGCGGGGTTTGGTGAGAATAATTATGTTGGTGATCAAATCAAGTGGGATGCTAAAGCTATAAATGCCATTTATGAATGCAGCCAAGATGTGTTTGCTAGGATTGCTAGCAAAGAAAAAGCATGTGAAATTTGGGCTTGCTTGATTGAAATTCATGAGGGTTCTTCTCGCGTCAAAGAACTAAAATATCATATGCTTAAAGCCAAATAGGATGAGTTCAAAATGCTACCTCATGAAAATGTCAACGAAATGTTTTCTCGCTTGAATGTGCTAATCGAGGAAATTAATGCTCTTGACATTGCTTCTCTTGGCAAGGGACTCATCAACCGCAAGATTATTAAGCTCCTTCCCAAGCCAAAGTACAACATCATCAACTCCATGCTTCAAAAATAATCTCTTGACCACATTGAAGTTTTGGAACTTACTGGAGAGATTCACGCTCATGAGATGAGTGTACTTGGGATGATGGAGCAATCATCTTCAAAGACAATCGCTCTAAAGGCCTCCACCAAGAAAACAAGTCTCAAGAAAAAGAAAGTGGTTGAGCCCAGCTCAAGTGAAGAAGAGCAAGCATCAAGTGAAGATGATGATGATGAGCTTGCTTTGATGATGAGAAAGTTCTCTCGCTTGAACTCCAAAATTGCCAAGAAGGGATACACCTTTGATCCCAAGAAGAAAGCTTTTCTACCAAGGAGAGATGATAACAAGACTTGCTACAATTGTGGTGATCAAGGCCACATCTCCTATGATTGTCCAAAACCGGACAAAAGAAGAGAGAACCACAAGGGCAAGCATCGCAAGCTTGAAGATAGTGAAGATGATGAAGAAGAGATCAACCCCAAACCAAGATCCTTTGGGAAGAAGAAACATGACAAGGACAAGAAGGATAAACTCTTCCCAAAGAAGAGAAAAGGACCACAAAAAGTGTTCATGTGTGAGGCAAATGAATGGATTACCGATGAAGAATCAAGTGATGAAGAGAGTGAAGCAGAAGAAGAAAGTTTGGCCGGCCTTGCCATTGCCAACAATGATGACTCATCTCTTCATCCACCTCCCTAGTGCCTCATGGCTAAAGGTAACACCAAGGTATGTGATGACTCTAGCGATGATGAGCTTTCCCCTGATGTTTTAACTTTATTAATAAATGAATACCACACTGTCATTAAGAGGGAAAAGAGTAAGGTCAATGCCCTTGAAGAAACTCGTGCTAAGCTCAAGAGTGCTAACCTTGATTTGCTTGACAAGTATGAAAGAATAATTAAGGAGCATGACACGCTCAAATCTCATGTCAACAAATTGAGGAGGATAAGGCTCAAATCAAGCTTGATCATCATGAGCCTGACTTAGCCCACCAAGCACTCTTGGGAAAGCACAATGAGTTAATCCAAGAGCATCAAGTACTTAACCTCGCTTATGAAGTTCTTGATCAAGAATTAAAAACTATAAAGAAAGAAACTCTCAATGATAAGGTATCTATTAATTCTCATGTTGCTAATGTCTTGCACAAGTCTTTGCATTTGAAAGAGAATGCTAGGGAGAAGGACTTGTTGGAAGAAATTGAAAGTCTCCGCACTAGTGTGGCAAGACTATCTAAAGGAGAAGTCAAGCACAAGGAAATCCTCTTCCAACAAGCAAAGGCCTTCAACAAGAGAGGACTTGGATCCTTCCCGGTGCCTAACAAAGGAAAGGTGCCCTCACCGGAGCTTATAACAAGCTTTATCAAGGAAGTTGGTTCCTATTGCCAACATTGTGAGGTCACCGATCACCATACAAGCAGTGTCCTCTTCCTAGCCGGCCTTCTCCAAAATTTCCTACTAACTACAAATCTACTTTCAATGATCATTATTATCTCTTAAGTTCAGTAGATGGCAAGGTGAAGGCGAGGTTCATTGGCAAGGACATAAAGGGCATGAACGGGAAGCTCCCCAAGCAACTTTGGGTCCCAAAAACACTTGTATCACACATACAAGGACCTAAGTTGGCTTGGGTGCCTAAAGTCGAAGATGGAATTCATGTGTGTAGGTGAACTATAAAGCCGGGGGAAAACATTGGGTACTCGATAGTGGGTGCACTCAACATATGACCGGCAATGATGGTATGTTCACCAGCATAGAAAACCCCGACAATCATGAACAAGTCACCTATTGTGACAACTCTAAGGGGAATGTAATTGGTTTATGTAAGATTGCAATTTCAAATGATTTATATATTTCCAATGTATTGTATGTTAAGTCACTTAGTTTCAATTTGCTCTCTATTGCACAACTATGTGATCTTGGACTAACGTGCACCTTTAGCAAAAATGATGTTGTTGTGACTAGTGAAACAAGCCAAGAACTAATCTTCAAAGGATTTCGGCATGGACATCTCTACCTAGTAGACTTCACCAACAAGGATGCTAGCTTGACCACTTTTCTCTTCACTAAGACAAGTTTGGGTTGGATATGGCATCGACGCATAGTGCACATTGGAATGAGCAAGCTCAAGAAGTCATTCAAGCTTGGGATGGTGACCGGCATGAAGGATGTCACATTTGAGAAGAACAAGCTTTGTAGCGCTTGTCAAGCCGGGAAGCAAGTTGCTTCACACCACCCGATGAAGACAATGGTGTCAACCTCTAAGACACTTGAGTTACTCCACATGGACCTCTTCGGACCATGCACATATCAAAGTCTTGGCGGTAATCTCTATTGTCTTATTATAGTTGATGACTACTCTTGTTATGCTTGGACTTTGTTTCTAGGTGACAAGAGTGAAACTTCGTAAGTGTTCAAGACCTTCGCTAACCGTGCTCAAAGGGTATTTCAACTTCCCATCATCAAGAACTACAACATTAGGGAGTGGTGTGACCGTGAATGTGTGAAACATGAGTTTTCAGCCACATACACTCCTCAACAAAATGGTGCCGTTGAAAGGAAGAACAAGACTCTCATCACTCTTGCACGAGCAATGCTTGATGACTATGGCACGTCCGAGAAGTTTTGGGCCGAAGCAATCAACACGGCGTGCCATGCCGCAAATAGGGTCTACCTACATCGACTACTTCAAAAGACCCCATACAAACTTCTCATTGGGAGAAAGACCAACATCTCCTATTTCCGAGTCTTCGGGTGCAAGTGCTACATCTACCGCAAGAAAAGGATCGGTAAGTTTGAAAGAATATGTGATGTTGGTATATTTCTTGGTTATGCATCAAACTCAAAAACATATCAAGTATTCAACCAAATCTCCGGTTTAGTTGAGGAAAGTTGTGAAGTTGAGTTTGATGAAACTAATGGCTCCCAAGAGGAGAGTTTTGGTCATGATGAAATAGATGACGAGCCTCTACGAGAAGCTATGAAGAACATGACCATTGGTGACATCAAGCCGAAAGTTGAGGAGAGCCATGATCAAGGGGGAGATTCAAGTTCCAACATCAACACATCTATGGCGCCTCAAGTTGACGAAGAAGAGAAACATGATCCATTGCTGACACAAGATTCAAAAGCCAAACAACATCAACAAGAAGAACAAGTCCATGATCAAGTCCAACAACAAGAAGAGCAACATGCATCACCACCGCCAAGTGCTACACAACCACTCATGAGGCATGGACACATCTCCAAGGCGCATCCGATTGACCAAATCATCGGAAGTCCGTCAAGGGGAGTAAGTACACGTTCTCGCCATTTCGCTATGTTTTGTGAGCACTACTCGTTTGTTTCATGTGTAGAACCCACTCACATTGAGGAAGCACTCCAAGATCCAAATTGGGTGATGGCCATGCAAGAAGAACTCAACAACTTCATCCGCAATGAAGTTTGGGTGTTGGAGGAGCGACCAAAGGACAAGAATGTCATCGGAACAAAGTGGGTGTACCGCAACAAACAAGATGAGAATGGCATTTTGGTCCGTAACAAGGCAAGACTTATGGCCAAGGGTTTCTCGCAAGTTGATGGACTAGACATTGGGGAGACATTTGCTCCGATCGCTCGACTAGAAGCCATCCGTATACTTCTTGCCTTTGCATCACATCATAACATAAAGCTTTATCAAATGGATGTTAAAAGTGCCTTTCTTAATGGTTATATTAACGAGCTTGTCTATGTTGAACAACCTCCCAGGTTTGAAGATCCGAGGAATCCTAATCATGTTTTTAGGTTGCACAAGGCGCTCTATGGGCTCAAGCAAGCACCTAGGGCGTGGTATGAAAGACTACGAGATTTCTTGATCATGCAAGGATTCAAAATCGGGAGGGTGGACACTGCACTCTTCACCAAAGACATCGACGGAGAATTATTCATTTGTCAAATTTATGTCGATGATATTATTTTTTGTTCAACTAACGAAGCTCTTAGCCACGAGTTTGGCAAAATAATGTCTGGGGAATTCGAGATGTCGATGATTGGAGAGCTCAACTTCTTCCTTGGTTTTCAAATCAAGCAACTTCGAGAGGGGACCTTCATCTATCAAGAAAAGTATACCAAGGACCTCTTGAAGAAATTTGAGATGGGAGATTGTAGCTCAAGAAGTACTCCAATGGCAACAAATTGTCATCTCGACGCGGATAAGGACGGTAAACCTATTGACCAATCTAATTACCGTTCTATGATTGGTTCATTGCTTTATCTTACCGCATCTTGGCCCGATATCATGTTTAGTGTATGCTTGTGTGCTCGCTTTCAAGCGGCACCTATAGAAGCGCATCGGAAGGCGGTCTTTAGGATACTTCGGTAACTTAAGAATACCCCAAGTGTAGGCCTGTGGTACTCTAAAGGTGCAAAATTCCATCTCTTGGGTTACTCGGATTCGAACTTTGCCGGATGCCGTGTGGATCGCTAGAGTACCTCCGGTGGGTTCCACTTGCTTGGGCGTTCCCTGGTATCTTGGTCAAGCAAGAAGCAAAATTCCGTTGCCTTGTCCACGGCGGAAGCGGAATATATTGTGGCCGGTGCATGTTGTGCCCAAATTCTTTATATGAACCAACCCCTTTTGGACTTTGGTATTAAACTTGGTTGTGTGCCTCTCCTTTGTGACAATGAAAGTGCAGTTAAGATAGCTAAAAACACCATTCAACACTCCCGCACTAAGCACATTGATATTCGCAATCATTTCCTAAGGGACCATGAAGCTAAGGGAGACATCACCTTGCGAGGTGTTAGGTCCGAAGAACAATTGGCAGATATCTTCACTAAACCACTTGATGAGAAAACTTTTTCTAGACTAAGGAGTGAATTAAATGTGCTAGATGCATCGAACGTCTTGTAAGTTGCCATGATCATGTAAGAATGAATATCATATAGGTCTTGTCTAACTTTCAAAGGATAGGGGTGAGCAAGGGTTAGCTTGGGATGGAGGTTCTTTTGGGTTTCCCCAAGTCTTGGAGAGTGGCTCTCTCTGAAGAAGCCTCTGAAAGGTTCAAATTTGGCAAGATAGATTTAATTTATGTCTTGCATGATGCCTGCCATATAGACATGCACTCACGTTTAATTTCTTGCATTATAAACTGTTTGACATTGCATACGGTAGATTGTCACAAAGGGGAACCCACTTCATGAGAAAGAGACTTGTTTGAAATACAATATCTCAACTCATATGATGTGGAAAGAACAAAATGTTAGGTGCATTAATGCCTAAAGGAACATGTTTTAAGAGATAGAAGTCTTCATCCTCTAGCTCACAAAGCATGGGCCTTACATTTTATTTGGATAATTTCTATCCTTTTTCTTCGGTGTTCTATTTGCTTAAGGGCTTAGCCAAGTTATTGGCAATTAGTATTTTTTTTGAGGGGTAAGGGGTTGCCCAAAAAGTCCTAAGACTTGTGTTTCTTGTTGTGTGTTTAAGTCAAAGGACATATATGGGATGTTGCTGTTTTGTAGTCATCGGATTATCCGATGCATAGGCCAGAAGCTCATTGGATCAGTTTGTGTTCAAATGCCAAGGGTCAACTCAGTCAGAAAGTTAAATCAACCGACGAGTTCATTCTGAGAAACATCGGTGCATCCGATGTTCACATTTTTGGAGTTGTGCTAAATTCCACTGATGCAAATCCTTTCCATGTCGGACCATCCAGTGTCAACGGTACCTTTTGGAATACCCTTACTGTACCATTCGACCGATGCTCCAATCATCTGACGTCGGTTCATCCGGTGTTAAAATTTGAGCTAGGGTTCGGGCCCCACCAATTTAGCGCGCCGCTTCAGTTCTTTCTCTCTCTCCCCGACTCTCTCACCGCCACCGACGCCCTCACCTCCGCTGCCGCTGCTCCCTCGCCCTGCCGCCGCCGTCCTCTGGCCGCTGCCGCCCTCTGAGCCGCCGCGCCACCGCCTCACGCCCAGCTGCCGCCCTCTCCATAGCACCGTCACCGCCTCCCACGCACCACGGCCGCCGCCCCAAGCACAGCTGCTGTTCCAGACACCGCACCGCCGCCCTCTGTGCTGTCGTGGTGCTTCCCCCTTTACAGTCACCGTCACTTCACCGCTAGGGTTCTCGGCCGCGACAATCTTTGTGTCGCCGTCCCAGCTCGTGACCCGCGACCCCGTCTTCGTCGTCGTCATGGGCCGTGACAAGAAGGGAAAGGGCAAGGCTATTGAGGAGCCGGCCACCAAAAAGAAGAAGCTGTCGAAGGAGGCAAAGAAAGCCCTAATGGCTGCTTGCGCCGCCGAGGAGCGAGAGCATGGCCGAGGAGGATCGTTGAGGATCCGCGAGGCCCGTTAGAGGCAGCCTCCCGTGCCAGAGGAGTCCGAGGAAGAAGAGGAGCGCGAAGTGCTGCTTGTTCGCCGGTGCTTAGCCAGGACCCACGGGGGTCACCCAGCTGCAGCCCCAAGACCGAGACCGTCAGCTACTGACCATCGAGAGGATAGGGCGGCCCAGAGAGCCGTCTATGAGATGGACACCAACGTCCGTGTCGCTGAGGGTGTCCGCCTGACTGATTACAGGAAGATGAAGGCCAAGCAGCTCAGGAAGCTCAGGTGGAGCATTTTACTTGAGGAGTGGTTCCCGCAGCCTAGATAGGCACTTGTGGACAGCCGCGTTTGGACCCTAACACAAGCGTCACTGTACGAGACTTACATGCGTCGGGGCCATAAGCTCTTCCAGCACAATTTCCTAGATTGGGATCAGCTTGCTCTTGCAGCCGGGACAGAGATACGCCCTTACTTTGAGAGGTATGGAGGGCTAGTGGAGTTGATGTCTTACGAGAGGAGTGCCTACGTGGAGGATTGGGTCAGAGTATTCTATGCCACACTCTATGTCTCTGAGGGCCGCAGATCTATTGATTTCATGTCCATGGGCCAGCATCATCACCTGACCAGGCAGACTTTGGGACAGCTGCTAGGAGTGGACCTCCATGACACTTGCCTGCACGAGATGGTGTATGGACAGGCTGACCCACCGAGGAGGCCGCTCACTGGAGGAGTGGCACCACCACTTGAGGAGATTCACTCACTGTTTGCTCAGCCTTTCTCTCCAGACCAGCCGAGGGTACCGGCACTACTCACTTCAGCTGCGCGCACTGTGCACCTTGCCTTGCGTCGCACACTTTTGCCGAGGTCCGGATATCTTGAGGGGTTCACTAGCTTGCAGCAGACTCTCCTGTTCTATGTCATGAACGGGATGGAGTTCGATATTGTGGAGATCCTCATTTGTGAGATGGAGAATGTAATCACTGATGGAGTCGGGATGATCAGGTAGCTCGTGTTTGGTCACTGGATCAGCTACTTGCTCTTCATGGTAGCTCCAGAGGGGTCCGCCGTGCGTGACAATCTCACCGACGATAGCATCACAGGGTTCGGCCACTACCGTGCTCCAGCTCCTGGAGACCGCCATCTTGGACGTCCAGTTGAGCGTCAGGTCCGTGCCCATCTCTCAGAGGAAGACTTGCCAGACCTGGAGAAGGAAGACGAGAGACTAGCACAGACAGAGGCTCAGGGTGAGAACCTACAGCATATTTGGTCCGAGAGTGACACCAGCGACAGTGTCGAGGAGTACTTCCCACCTCCTCCCTCACCCAGGCCGCACGATGCGGAGGCTGTAGGCTCGATTGTGCCACCTCCTACTCCACCTCCCGTGTGAGAGGCACAGGTCTCTCAGCCATCTGAGCTCACCTCCCTACTTCAGCAGATGGTTGAGCAGCAGCGCCTGGACCGGCTTGCAGCTGAGCAGGCCCAAGCTGAGCAGGCTGCACGTCTCTTGGAGCCCCAGCAGCCGGAGATGCAGTGACAGATCGCCCGCGAGAGGCGAGAGGACACTGACAGGCTGACTGGGCTGATTGATCAGATGCACCAGTGCTCTCTCGACCAGCAGCAGCAGACGCAGCAGGCGATGATGGGCATCCTGGGGTTGATCACCAACCTCTACATGTAGACCGGAATTGCCCTGCTGTTGCAGCTTCCAGGCCTTGCTCCAGGTCCTCTAGTCCTGGCACCAGGTTTAGCGCCTGTGCCGACTACGTCGATCCCGTCGATCAGCATGTCCCCACTACTTGCTCCAGGTGCTCCTATCCACTCTCCCTTGCCGGCTACGACGCTATTCCAGCAGACGCCGGCATCCATTGTCAGTGCCCCTCTTCCTGCAGTCTAGTCTCAGCAGGCACCGACAGCGGCTCCTACAGCTCCCGTCACCACTACTCCAGCTTCGGCAGCAGCAGGCAGCAGCTCCGACGACAGCACCCCCGACGGTGACCAGTTCGTCATCAACCCGAGCACTCAGGGTCCTTAGGCACTCGACTTCTTTTTTCATGTCTTGATGCCAAAGGGGGAGAAGAGTCAGGGGGAGGATAGCTTAGTCTCAGGGGGATTCCTAGCTGTAGGGGGAGTTTATCTTTTTGGGAGTTCTCTTGTAATTTGGAGATTTGCTACTCTTTTAATATTTCACTGAGTATTCGTGTGCCACTTATTCCATTGAGTTATTGATCGATTGAGCTTTCGAGTTATTGATCGTTTTTGAGCCTTCAAGTTTAAGTGTGCTAACCTTTATACTTATTGCATATTCTTTTGAGTATCATATTCTCAAATTCATTACTATTATGCTTTACTTGTGGTGTTGTAATCAATCACCAAAAAGAGGGAGATTGAAAGCATCTAGGCCCCCATGAGATATGGTTTCGGTGATTAATGACAACCATTGGATTTTACTAATGAATTTGTGGATGCAAGGTCACCCATATCACTCATCAAACTCAAATGAAATCTATATGAATATCATCTACTGCTCATTGGATATAATTGGAGACCCCTAAACAATCATTCTATGAGATCAATCAATGTTTATGAAGATTAGAAGTAAAAGCTCACATGTCAAAATTATTCAACCAAAATTGACGGCACTCAATGCTTGATAATCATCAGAAGAATATTTCCAACCAATGTCTAAGAGGTCATTGGAGCAAATTCCAAAAGAATCACTTAGAACAACTCGAAGCAAACAAAATCAACTCACCGGATCAACCGATGTTTCCAAAAAACAACACATCGGTCGAGTTGGTTCAGCAGAAGAAGAAGACCTCAGAACTAAGTACTCACCGGATCATCTAATGATGAAGGGCATGTTACGTCGGTCCATCAGTACAGTAAGAAATCTCTATGGACCAAGTGTACCACCAGCCATCCGATGTACAACTATTAACACATCGGTCGATCACTCCAGTAAGCTTCAATTCTAAATTCTGGATGAAGTGCCACCGAATCATCCGATGAGAAGGCAAGGGTAACATCGGTCTAACAACAGTCATATCTGACACAGTGACATCAACTAATTTGGATTTGACCGATGATAACTGAAGGGGGAGCATCAGATCATCCGGTGTTCGTAGAACAGTGATGTTAGCCTACTTTTCCAACGGCTATTTCGTGGAGGCTGGCTATTTATGCCCCTTCAACCAGTATATTCAATAAGTCTTGACAACCAAAGCTACTCTACACATTCTCAAGCATTCAAGATGTTGAGCTAACACTTCTACATCATCTACACCACTTACACACCAAGAGATAGGCTAGAACTTGCTAGAGATAGTGCTTGTGTGCTTCCATTCTTGGTGATTGGAGTCTCTGGTACAGTGAGAGCTGTAAGGGAGTGTCCCTTGGTGATTGTATTTGAGAGAACCTTCCGGAGCTTGCCAAGACGATTGTGGAAGCCTGGAGGATCCAACTTGTACAAGGCTTGAGCTCCACCTTGCCGAGGTTGGCAAACGAAGAAGTATAGTGAAGATCCCTGGTCTCGGTGACTTGGGAGTGGCTATACCCTTTGGTGGGTGCCACAACGTGGATGTTGGAAGATCTTGACGATCTTGCCGAACCACGGAATAAATCTCCATGTCCTCGTGTCTCCTCGGGAGTTTGCGCTTTCTTCCTCTCCCATTACACTTATGCATTTCTTATACCGCAAAGTTACTATTCACTTGAATGCATAGGTTGGTTGCATAGGGAATTGGGATTTTAGTAATTAAGTTTTATTTCTTTAATTTTTGAAAAGAAGCCCAATTCACCACCCCCTCTTGGGCATTCGATCCTTATAGAAACGAAGGAGGATCAAGATCTGCACCAATCTTTCGTTCTTCATCACCTTTCACCTCAGAGTTCATCACCAACCCTAGATCACCAAGATCCAAGTGCTACCTCCAAGTTTCTTTATTCATTGGAGTCCTAAACACCTAGTATACCTTCTATTCTCTTTTCCTTACGAGAATTCAACCCCCAATCTCCAAATTTACGTCGATCTAGAAAACCCTAATCTGCTGATCTCACAAAGTGCGGACTTGTCCGGTCCCTAGCGCACTAGTCCGGTCTTCCTGGCTAAATTTTGTTGAATTGATTCCAAAATTTGATCTAATCAACTACAAACCTATATAACCTTGTTAAAAGCCATTAGAACTAGTTATTGACCATTAAAGCAATCCATTAACAAGTTCTACCTTGCATTTGCATAAATCATGCAAGTCATGTCATGTCATATTGAGTAATATTTGTGCACTCTTTGATTGTGTTTTTTGTCTTGTATGTTTATTGTGTGGATTAGACGGATTTGTGCTAGAGAGTGCCGCGGAGGATCTACAACACCAAGAGTTTGAAGGCTTTGACCCTAATCAACCGCAAGAGCAAGGCAAGTGTCCTTGAAGCATATTAATCCTGTTTTTCAAATAAATGTTTTGTTTGCAAAATTGCATGCTTGTGTCAATTTGGTGTGAATCCTATGGTAGGAAGTTTACTAGGTTTGCTAAACCACCCTTGTCACCTGGAATTATGGTAGAGAGTCAGGATGGGCTTTTTACCTTTTTGCTCTGCTTAATCAACTGGGATGGGAAACAACTATACCGCTCAATTTAATTATGCATGGATGAGATTATGGTTAACATGAACTGGTTAAATATGATATGGTAATGGGTGATCTAAGCAAGCCTTGTATGTGGATGGGTTGGATGTTATGGTGGTTTGCTTGCTTTAGATCTAAGGACAGGTTCATGCGAGAATAAGACAGGACTACAGTGCCACCACGAGGCCAAGTATGGGTGCGGCATAGCTGACTAATTAGGGCTTTGCCAGTACTATTTGGACCATTATGGATGCTTGGGGAAGGGGTAGTCGGATTGGGTTTGTTGATGATTGGTGGGACTACCCTGGGATCCGAATAAGGGGCCCTTGGTTGAAGATGTGCTCAGTTGGAGACATCACCACCGGTGAAACCTCAGTGGGGTCTAAATAGGCTAGTAATCCCTTTGTAAAGGCTATTTTATGATATCTTGGCCATATACCAAAGGATGTGTAATTGGCATAAGGGACGTTCTTTAATCACTGACGAGTGATGAAATCACAAACACGTGGGTAAAGTGGTACAAACTCTGCGGAGTGTTAAAACTATCATGATAGCCGTGCTCCCGGTTATGAGCACGTGGACAACTTCCATGATTAGAGGGAACTTGGTATTTGGGATGGTTATGGTTGGTGTTATGGTTATGGATTAATTTTTGGTATTGAATATGGTTATTAGCAAATGGTGAAATCTGGAATTATTGATGATGGTAGTGAATTCAGATTGGTATTATGATATTACTTATGATTATGATTGGTTTGATTCATATAAATATAATATATTGCTTTTCAAATGTTTTAATATACTTTTCAGCACTTTGCCATTATTATTGTCGTCATTTGAATCAGCCACATGTCATACTTTCCACACATGCTGAGTACGACATATACTCACTCTTGCGATCCCCCCCCCCCCCAAACAGTTGCAGGACAGGATTGGGATTTGAATGGCGATAATGCGGAGTTCTAGGCCGTGTCTACCGTCAGCTTGCCTGTGGTGTTAATTGGAGCTGTGCTATACCCTATTGCTTACGCTGCCTAGCTGTTTAGTTTGCTTAATTAGAGTATTTCCGCTGCATTAGTTGAACTTGTCATTAATATTAATTAGAGCTTGTATTCGAGAATAATATGGTTTGTTTAATAAAATTTGGTTAATTAATCTTGTTCTGTGGTAATTTTCTGTATACTCTTCTGTGAATGCACTCGTGTATGGGTGATGAACATCCTGGGCACACATATGCGTTAGCTTGGTTCTTTTTCGGAACCAGGCGTCACAGATTGGTATCAGAGCCACAGGTTGGCCGTAGGACATAGCCTAGATAGAATGGACACTTTAGAGCACATAGGGGCACTCAAGAATTGATGTGTTTTTGCTTGGTGTGCTGTTCCTATAATATATTGTTTGCTTGTGTGCTTAATAGAGGATTTTGGGATGCTTTAGCATTGCCATGTCCACCCAGGCTAGTGTAGCTAGCTGTTTAGTTTCATATCCCTTGATGCATATAGTTGGGGACGTTTTCTAATTCTTACCTATTGTTCTTCTTCAGATGGTGAGGACTCGCAACTAGAGGGATGGCAATGATGAGGATGAGAACAATGGAGTGCCTCAGAACAACAATGGGCAAGGATCTACTCAGGGAGCTATCAACATTGAGCAGCTATTGGCTATGCAAAACCAGCTCATGCAGACCATGATACAAACTATGGGACAGCTGCAGGCTGGCAATATCAACAATCAGCCCTACATGTCTCCACTACCACCCCCGCCTCCTCATAACCGATTGGGAGAGTTTATGAGGACTAGGCCGCCAACCTTTGCTCAAGTCGCTGACCCTATGGATGCGGATGATTGGCTCAAGTCCGTGGAGAAGAAGTTAGCTATTGTCCAATGCAATGACCGGGAAAAGGTGCTATTTGCTTCTCATCAACTGGTTGGAGCAGCTGCGGATTGGTGGGATGCTTATTGCAATGCTCACGAGAATCAAGAGAGGATTATTTGGGCCGAATTCAAGGAGAGTTTTCGTTCTCATTATGTGCCTGAAGGAGTTATGATTTTAAAGAGGCAATAATTTGAGAATTTAAGGCAAGGAAGATCAAGCGTGAGTGAATATCTCAACAAGTTCACTCAACTCTCAAGGTATGCGCCTTAGGATGTTAGTCGGGACAGCTGGAAGCAATACTTGTTCATGAGAGGCTTGAACAATGAAATCCATGTGCAATTGCTCAATTGTGATTATGCAAATTTCAGAAGCTTGTGGACAAAGCAATTGTGGTTGAGAACAAGATTCGTGAGATGGCGGAAGACAATAAGAGACAGGCGCCATATCAAAGACAGCAACAAATAAGTAATGTGCGCCCTCGCCTTGCACCACCCAATGCGCCCTATTACAGCTCCTCTATTCTTGCTCAATGCTCTGGTTATGCACCACGCCCAACTCAGTTTGTGCTACAGCGCCCTCTCATGCAAGCAACTAGGCCTCCAATGCCTTATGCACCTCGCGCTAACTTTCCTGCTGCAAGTGTTCAAAACCAAGCTCGTCCCAATAATTCTGGTGGAGTTAAGAAGTGCTATACTTGCGGAGAAGCTGGACACTTTTCACATCAATGTCCTAAGTCAGGCCTTGGTCAAGGAAGCAATGCGCCGAGGCAAAATCCAAGACCCAATGGAGGAGCGCCACAAGGGAATCGTGGACAGCAGAATTTTGCTCGTGGCAACGTGAACCATGTATCTACGGAGGATGCTCAACAAGCGGATGACGTGGTCATTGGTATGTTTCGCTCCAACTCCAACCCCGCGACTATGTTATTTGATTCAGGAGCATCGCATTCATTCATTGCATCGAAGTATGTTGCCAAGTATAGTTTGCCTATCTCTCATATGAAGTTTACTCTATTGGTTAAGTCTCCTAGAGGAGAGATGAGGACAAATATAGTATGTCCGTAAGTAAGCCTTAGAATAAGGGGGGTAGACTTCTCCGCCAACCTCATTGTTTTGGATTCTCAAGGATTGGACATTATACTTGGTATGGACTGGTTGAGGATGCACAATGGAGTTATTGAGTGTGCCATGAAGACGGTGAAGTTGACCAATGAAGAAGGGATCACCGTAGAATTTGAAGCATCTCAAACCGCATCGAAGCAATTGGAGCTAAATCATATGGACGGTGCCGCAATTGAGGAGATTCCGGTGGTGTGTGAATTTTTGGATGTTTTCCGGACGAGTTGCCAGGTATGCCACCTGATCGAGACATTGAGATTGTTATTGATTTAATACCTAGAACTGCACCTATAGCTAAGAGGACGTATAGGATGTCTCCTTTGGAATTAGAGGAGCTCAAGAAGCAAATTCAAGAGCAACTAGAGTAGGGTTTTATTCGCCCTAGCTCTTCGCCTTGGGGAGCGCCCGTTCTATTTGTGGACAAGAAGGATGGATCCCAAAGGATGTGCGTGGATTACCGAGCTCTCAACGAGGTAACAATCAAGAACAAGTACACCTTGCCACACATAGAAGACTTGTTTGATCAGATGAAGGGTGCTTTTGTCTTCTCTATGATTGATTTGAGGTCAGGATACTTTCAAATGAAGATTAGACCATCTGACATACCCAAGACAACTTTTAGAACATGGTATGGATCTTATGATTACACCGTGATGTCATTTGGATTGACAAATGAGCATGCCTACTTTATGTACCTCATGAATAAGGTCTTCATGGAGTACTTGGATAAGTTCGTTGTGGTGTTTATTGATGATATTGTGATCTACTCGAAGGATGAGAAGGAACATGAGGAACACTTGAGGCTTACGTTGCAGTAATTGAGGGAGCATCAATTGTATGCCAAGTTCAACAAGTGTAATTTTTGGTTGAAAGAGGTGTTATTTTTGGGACATATCATCTCAGAAGGAGGAGTATCGGTTGACCCCAGAAAACTGAGAGACGTGTTGAAATGGGAGCCGCCGCGAAATGTCAAGGAAATAAGAAGTTTTCTTGGGATGGCTGGATATTATCGTCGATTCATCAAGGACTTTTCCAAGATAGCCAAGCCAATGACGGAGTTGCTAATGAAGGGAAAGGCTTTCCAATGGACTCAAGCTTGTCAAAACATTTTTGAGGAGTTGAAGAAGAGGTTGATAACAGCCCCAGTTTTGGTATTGCTGGATGTAAGCAAGAGTTTTGATATTTATTGTGACGCATCAAGGCAAGGACTTGGATGTGTGCTTATGCAAGAAGGTCAAGTGGTTGCATATGCATCGAGGCAATTGAAGAAACATGATCAGAATTACCCAATGCATGATTCGGAACTTGCAGCTGTGGTACATGCATTGAAAATTTGGAGACACTACATCTTTGGACATAGGTGTGAAATTTATACGGATCATAAGAGTTTGAAGTATATTTTCACACAAATAGATCTGAACTTGAGGCAACGAAGATGGTTGGAGTTCATCAAAGATTATGATTTGTGGATCAACTATCATCCGGGGAAAGCCAATGTAGTGGTTGATGCTTTGAGTAGAAAGGGAGTAAGTCATCAACTCACAGTTCGAGAGTTACCATCTGAGTTATGTAAGGAGTTTGAGAGGTTGAACCTCGGATTTGTAAATGAGATGGAGATGATGGAGTTAAACCCAACCTTGGAGCAAGAAATTCGAGAGGCGCAAACCGCAGATGAAGAGATCAAGGAAATCAAGGAAAGGACCGAAGAAGGGAGATAATTCAGATTTGATGAAGACGAACGTGGTACCCTATGGCTTGGAAAGAGAATCGTTGTGCCTAATGTAAAGCACATCCAGGAGACAATATTAAAGGAGGCACATGACTCACCTTACTCAATTCGTCCTGGTTGTCCAAAGATGTACAAAGACTTGAAGGCTTGCTATTGGTGGGATAGCATGAAGAAGGACATAGCTGAATATGTTGCCTTGTGTGATGTGTGTCAACGAGTCAAGGTGGAACATCAAAGGCCAAGTGGATTATTGCAACCATTGAAGATCCCGGAATGGAAGTGGGAATAAATTGGAATGGCCTTCATAGTTGGGTTACCACGTACTTAGTCCGGGTATGACTCAATTTGGGTAATTGTGGATCGCTTAACCAAGTCAGCTCATTTTGTCCCTGTGAAGACCAAATATACAGCTGCACGATTGGCCGAAATATACATGGAGCATATTGTGTGTCGACATGGAGTCCCGAAGAAGATAGTCTTGGATAGAGGTTCTCAATTCACTTCCAGGTTTTGGCAAAATTGCATGAAGCTTTGGGAACGAGGTTGAATTTTAGTTCAGCATATCATCCTCAAACGGATGGACAAACCAAGAACCAATCAGATTTTGGAGGACATGTTAAGAGCTTGTGCCTTGAAGCATGGGAAGAGTTGGAACAAAAGCTTGCCATACGCAGAATTTTCATACAACAATAGTTACCAAGCAAGCTTGAAAATGTCACTGTATGAAGCGCTTTATGGGAGGAAGTGTAGGACACCTTTATTCGGGAATGAGGCAGGAGAAACTCAAGTATTTGGTCTAGATGTGTTGCAAGAAGCCGAAAAGCAAGTCCAAATAATTTGTGAAAACATGAGGGCTACCCAATCAAGGCAAAAGGGCTATGCGGATAATAGGAGAAGGAAATTGGCCTTTTAAATAGGAGATTTTGTTTACCTCAAGGTGTCCCCAATGAGAGATCATAAGAGGTTTAACATAAGGGGCAAGCTCGCACCTCGTTATATTGGACCATACAAGATTTTGGACAAAAGAGGAGAATTAGCGTATAAGTTGGAGATGCCAGCTCATCTTTCGGATATCCATGATGTCTTTCATGTTTCCCAGCTCAAGAAGTGCTTGCGAGTACCGGAAGAACAAGTGCCAATGGAAGGATTGTTACTAGAGGAAGATTTGACATATACCAAACAACCAATCAAAATCTTGGAAACCAAGGAGAGAGTCACAAGGAACAAGGTTATTAGATGGTGTAAAGTTCAATGGAAGAAACACAAAGAAAAAGAAGCAACGTGGGAATTGGAGGATGATCTCGAGAAGGAATTTCCCTATCTCTTCTCTTCCACGTCGAATCTCGAGGGCGATATTCATTTTAAGGGGGGTAGGCTTGTGACACCCTCATTTTCATGAATCATGTCCTACATACAATCATATACATGTTTAACATTGACCCACAACAAGAGGAACGAGTTTAAAATTGATTCGGAGCATTTAAAATTGATTTGGAACAAAACCGCACTTAAAACGCAGGAAAGTGCGGAGTAGTCCGATTTTACTGAGGACTAGTCCGATTTCTCTCTGACTAAAAACGGACTTGTCCGTTTTTGCTGCGGACTAGTCCAATTTTGCCTCTGGAAACCTTCGGACTTGTCAAATTTTGTGCGGACAAGTCCGATATTCCAAGAATCCTTGAAAATTTGCTAAGTCCTTGGACTTTTCTGGACTAGTCCGGTGTTCCAGCGGACTTGTCCGATTTCCTCTCTGTTCAAAGTCGGACTTGTCCGATTTTTGGCCAGACTTGTCTGATTTTCTTTCTGGACGACTTTGGACTAGTCCGGCCTTCTCCGGACCTGTCCGATATTTCGCGACTCCGAGTTGATCTTTTGTTTTACGACTTGTTTCTTGGGTTTCACATTAAGGGGGCCTAGGGATGTCATGCCTCACTCTTTTAGAGCCCATGAGGGACTATAAACCGGCCTCTACTCATCCCAAACTCAAAATCCATCTAACCCTAGCCTCCACCTCCATATAAACAACCCCACCCCTTAGTTTGACATCTATTTGCCACTTTTCCACCCCACCCAAACCCTAGTTCGTGGAGATCCACCACCAAGGAGGGAGGAGAAGATCCCAAGCAAGAAAAAAGATAAGGAAACCAAGGAGGATCAAGATCTCCACCAAGCTTTCTTTCTTCATCACCAATTCACCTCAAAGTTCATCACCAACCCTAGATCACCAAGATCCAAGTGCTACCTCCAAGTTTCTTGATTCATTGGAGTCCTAAACACCCGGTATACCTTCTATTCTCTTTTCCTTATGAGAATTCAACCCCTAATCTCCAAATTTACGTCAATCTAGAAAACCCTAATTTGCTAATCTCGCAATGTGCGGACTTGTCCGGTCCCTAGCGGACTAGTCCGGTCTTCCTGGCTAAATTGTATTGAATTGATTCCAAAATTTGATCTAATCAACTCCAAACCTGTATAACCTTGTTAAAAGCTATTAGAACTAGTTATTGACCATTAAAGCAATCCATTAACAAGTTCTACATTGCATTTGCATAAATAATGCATGTCATGTCATATTGAGTAATATTTGTGCCCTCTTTGATTGTGTTTCTTGTCTTGTATGTTTATTGTGTGGATTAGACGGATTTGCGCTAGAGAGTGCCGCGGAGGATCTACAGCATCAAGAGTTTGAAGGCTTTGACCCTAATCAACCGCAAGAGCAAGGCAAGTGTCCTTGAAGCATATTAATCCTGTTTTTCAAATAAATGTTTGTTTGCAAAATTGCATGCTTTTGTCAATTTGATGGGAAACATATGGTAGGAAGTTTACTAGGTTTGCTAAACCACCCTTGTCACCTGGAATTATGGTAGAGAGTCGGGATGGGCTTTTTACCTTTTTGCTTCGCTTAATCAACTGGGATGGGAAACAACTATATCGCTCAATTTCATTATGCATCGATGAGATTATGGTTAACATGAACTGGTTAAATATTATATGGTAATGGGTGATCTAAGAAAGCCTGGTATGTGGATGGGTTGGATGTTATGGTGGTTTGCTTGCTTTAGATCTAAGGACTAGTTCATGCGAGAATAAGCCAGGACTACAGTGCCACCACGAGGCTGAGTATGGGTGCGTCCTAGCTGACTAATTAGGGCTTTTCCAGTTCTATTTGAACCATTATGGATGCTCGGGGAAGGGGTAGTCGGATTGGGTTTGTTGATGATTTGTGGGACTACCCTGGGATCCGAATGGCTCAAGAGGGGGCCCTTGGTTGAAGATGTGCTCAGTTTGAGACATCGCCACCGGGGAAACCTCAGTGGGGTCTAAATAGGCTAGTAATCCCTTTTGTAAAGGCTATTTTGTGATCTCTTGGCCATACACCAAAGGAAGTGTAATTGGCATAAGGGAGGTTCTTTAGTCGCCGACGGGTGATGAAATCACAAACACGTGGGTGAAGTGGTACAAACTCTGCAGAGTGTTAAAACTATCATGATAGCTGTGCTCCCAGTTATGAGCACCTGGACAACTTTCATGATTAGAGGGAACTTGGTATTTGGGTTGGTTATGGTTGGTATTATGGTTATGGATTAATTTTTGGTATTGAATATGGTTATTGGCAAATGGTGAAATCTGGAATTATTGATGATGGTAGTGAATTCAGATTGGTATTATGATATTACTTATGATTATGATGGGTTTGATTCATATAAATATAATATATTGCTTTTCAAATGTCTTAATGTACATTTCAGCACTTTGCCATTATTATTGTCGTCATTTGAATCAGCCACATGTCATACTTTCCACACTTGCTGAGTACGACATGTACTTACTCTTGCAATCCCCCCCCCCCCCCCCAAACAGTTGCAGGTCAAGATTGGGAGTTTAATGGTGATAATGCGGAGTTGTAGGCCGTGTCTACCGTCAACTTGCATATGGTGTTGATTGGAGCTGCTCTATACCCTATTGTTTATGCTGCCTAGCTATTTAGTTTGCTTAATTAGAGTATTTCCGCTGCATTAGTTGAACTTGTCATTAATATTCATTAGAGCTTGTATTCGAGAATAATATGGTTTGTTTAATAAAATTTGTTTAATTAATCTTGTTCTATGGTAATTTTCTCTATACTCTTTTGTGAATGCACTCGTGTATGTGCGATGAACATCCTGGGCACACATATGCGTTAGCTTGGTTCTTTTTTTCGGAACCGGGCGTCAAAGCCATAAAGTAAACCCAAGAGTATCTAGAATAATCATCGACAATAACAAGAACATACCATTTACCTCCGAATGATTGAAAACGTGAAGGTCCTGTGGTGTCAAGGTGCAAAAGTTGACCCGGTTCAGTTGTCATGATCATTGTGAGAGGAGTATGTGAACCTGCAACCATCTTAGCATTTCTACAAGAAGAGCACACAATTTCTTTGTCCCCTTTAAGCTTAGGCAGCCCACGTATGCAATCAAGAGCACTAACACGCGTGAGATGATCAAAGCCTACGTGACCAAGTCTATGTTGCCAAAAATATAAATCTTTGGAATCATTAGCATCTAGACACCTATACTTAGAGGAAGACATATGAAAATCAGCTTTAAAAACTCTTCCAAATCATGACATGTTAAAAATAAGCTCACTGTTTGAATTTATAACTTTGCAGGAATTTTTAGTGAAAATAATTTCCTGATTTTCATCTAGCAATTGTGAAACAGAAAACAAGTTGTATTTCAAATTTTTGACAAGTGCCACATCCTTCAAAGTGTAGTGATCATTTACTCTAACCAAACCCTTAGAAATTATTGGAGTTGAAGAATTATCGGCAAAAGTAACATTCTCTACACGTGACACAAAAGAGAGGGAGGAGAACCAATCTTTGTTACCGGTCATGCGGCGTGAGCAACCTGAATCTAAAATCTAAATGTTCTCCTTCCTCAAACGTGTAACCTACATAGAAGCACATTACGTCGATGACTCAATACTGGGGTTAGTCAAAAGGCATTTAGGAATCCGTACTGAGTCACACGACGTGCAGCAGGAAAAACACGCGAAAGCTGAGATAAAACAACAGGTTTATGAGTCAAAGTTTGAGGTTTTTATTCTTAACTACTGACCTATAAGGTTTTACTTGTGTAGCACAAATATCAGTAGCTCCAGAGGCAAAAACAGAAGGTCTGGAGGTAAACTTTGAATGTTTTTGACTCATCACAGCAGGTTGCATGTTCCTGGCATTCAATTTAATATGTGCAGCAAATTTTGCATGAAAGTCATGAGATCTAGCAATCATTCTTTCCCTTTTCTGTTGTTTAGCTAGTCTATAACAAAAATCTATGACATGACCATCTCTACCACAGTAGGTACAATGAAATTTAACTTTGTGTTCATGTCTAGATGAGCAAACAACATTTTTATTTAAAACCGAATGAGACAACACTCCTACAGATTTGAAAACCACTTCATTTTGTTTATGAACTATTTGAATGAAACCACTTACTAACGACTTTAGAATTTTAGGTGGATGTGCCTTAGCATGAGCATGAGAATCAAAACCTAAACCAGTTTTATCATTGCAAGACTTGGAAGAATTTAGCAGCATGTTTAGGTTTTTATTCCCATTACAAAACCGATCTAATGTTCTATGCATGTTATCAAGTTTATCGGACAAATCAAGGCAATTTTTACATGAAGTTTTCCCTTTTAATTTATAATTGGAACAATATTTAACTTCATGAGAACGTAAAGCATTATTCAATATTGAAATTTCATTCATATCATCTTTTAGTTTCTTTTCAAGATCATCACAAGTAGAACAATGCAAATCAATTGTAGAACAAGAAGCATCTTTTAAGTTTCCAATGTCAAGTGCAGCAAGCTTTTTGTTCTTTTCAATTTCAAGTTCAAGTTTATCTAGAGTGGAGGAGTGTGCAGTTCTTAGTGTGGACAATTGTTCATAGATTACGTCACATGGGGGACAAGAATCATCACTAGGAATCAAGGTTTTCAAACGGTTGATTTCAGATTCTAGTGATTCAATTTTAGCAGCATTATCCCTAAACTTTTTTTCCTTTTTCTTAACAATAATAGTTGCATGAGAAATTGCATCACACATTTCATTAAAGGTAGAACATACCTCATCGTCGTCACTGTTGTGTTCTGCATCTACCTGACTTGATCTTGATCTTGTTTTGCCTGCCATGAAGTATAAGTTGGCCAGATCGTCATTCATCTTCATCACTTTCAAAGTCTACATCGCTTGAACCGAGCTCTAGAAGTGCAGTGATGAAGCTGTTAATCATATTGCGTCCTATGGTACCCTTCTTTTTCTTGTTGGGGTTTCAAGAGGTGGTCTTCACCTTGTTCTGTTTTTCATCACGGGTAGTAGGACCTGAAAGGTTAGGGCATTCTGTATGAAAGTGTACTATCTTACCACATTCAAAATAGCGTGGAGGTCCATAGCTTCCTCTCCTTCTAGTTCTCACATTTTGCAATGCTTTTGAGAACCTAGTAGAGATTAGTGCTAACTCCTCTTCTGAAAATTCCTCGATTTGCTCCAGGGTTAGTGAGGACAACAAAGCAAGAGTATTGCAAGATGATGATTGGCCAGAGCTAGGTATATCACGTTGTGAGACAAATGCAATAGACTTATTTTGGTTCTTACGTGATAGGATGTCAATTTCATGAGTTTAGAGTAAAGCACATCTAAAGTAAGTGTACTCTTGACAATAGATTCACAAATAGATGTAACTTTCATCTCCCAAATTGGCATGTCTAATGTACCTAGCATTTTCAGCATCTTAATATTGACGATACGCAAGTTGCTGAGAATTTTATTAAAGCAAGCAAAGAGATAATCAATGGACTCACCGGGTTGCATCTCGAAGCGCATGTATTCTTTTTTGAACATGTCTTGCCTTACCTCCTTGATCATGTTGGATCCTTCGTGGTAGTCACAAAGTGCTTTCCACACATCGTATGCAGATCAGAGGTGTGCAACACAGTCGAAGTTGCTTTAAGTTAATCCATGTATGATCAAGTTTCGAGCCTTGTTGTTGTTGTTGACATCTTTCAGATTTGTAGCTGTAACTTGAACGTTTGAAGGCACATCGTAAGTCTTGTACACTTTCTCCCATATTGTAAAGCCTTGTGCCTGGATGAAAGCCTCCATGCGTGCCTTCCAAACCCGAAAATCAATACTAGCAAACACACAATGTTTGGCAGAGTATTTTTCCATGATGATTAGTCATAAACGCGTGCAAATCACAATGATTAGAGCATCGTGGCTCTGATACCATGTGTAGGATCGAAGAGCACGTGAAAAGCTACCAGAGGGGGGGGGGTGAATGGAAGATTTAAAAACCTTACGCAGCAGAAACAATTAAATCCCAACCCCTTCGGCAGAAAAACGATATCTTAAAGAAATCGTGTATGAGACTAATCTAAATGTGTTTCATGTGGGGACCGGAGTCCACACCTCCGAGGATCTCATTGGGTGGTGCCGTGCGATGCGGCACCTAACAGCACACACGAGAAGGATACCAAAACATTAAAGTTTTCATTTCATAATAAGAAGAGTTTACAAAAGAGTGTACCACAGGGGTACACACGCAGCGGAAAAATACATACTCATAATCTCACCTAACTAAGCAGAAGAGAAGACATCCATGCCCTAGGACGCTTCTCACTAGCAACATGAAGATCATTCAGCAGCGTCGTGATTCACATGAGATTTATCTCGACACATCGAGATCTCATGTACAACCTGAACAGCAGAAATATAACTAATACCTGCAAAAATCGTTAAAGCGCAAACTTGAGCATAAGGCTCAGCAAGACTAACCCGTCTCACTAGACATATGCAAGGAGGACACTAAACATAGGTAAGGTGAAGCATAAATGACTCGCCTACAAGTGGATCCTTATAATCATGTTTTAAGTAGCAAATGACATTCTCCAAGCACGGCACATCATGGGCTCCACAATCAAACAAGAAACGCTTTGCCGATGATATGACATGCCTAAAGCACATAATGCTATTACAGGTAAAGTATGGGGAAACTGTAAACTTTTAATTATACTATCTCTAAGCCATACAAGGTTGCAAAGCAATTATAATTCAATACAATATATTTTTCTGGCTTCTTTAGTATTTACTACGTCACGACACAGTGAACAAGTGGTACTCTATTATCGCAAGGGACGGTGATTGCAATCACGACACACCCAGACTGCACGACACGCACACCCGCGTAGGAGACACATACATGCTCTCCTCCCCGCGTCATACGTGGCCACCTTTCACCCAAGACCCCAATGTCGACAAACCTCTTCATCCCGAGCAAAAGGTACCCAACACGGACACGTCGAAGTTGCCCGCTAGAAGATTTACACCTTTATGCCTTCGCATCTCCATTCAAGGACAACCGAGGAGTCTCCACACTACAGTCTGGAGTTACATCAGTTTAATGGGTCCCATATACCATTATGCAACTGGTACAATTCAAGCTTGCCCAACGGTGCCGCATACGGCACAGTCCTCAAGCGACAAAGGCAGGGCTATGCGACCGAGACTCAATTCTCGTCGCTTCCTATCCATTCCCTGCCCTGTCTCAATTTCATTATATTAATCCATTTTCTATTTAACCAATCCTGTGAGATATGTCCTACATCTCTCGCTAGTAGATTCCAACTACTCGACTTCTACCGGATTTCCTATGCATTAGCAAAGCAGTTACTACAGGTCAAACTGTAACTCGTTCCAACAAAACCCTAGGATTTGTGGTCATGCAAGTGGAGTATCAAACACCTTATACGTAATGCACAATATCAACTGAAGACGTAAGTGAACAAAACTGGAAAACTTTGAAAAGCTTTTAAATGCAAACCGGGGCTTGCCTTAGTTTGCGACTCGAATAAATGTCAATTGTTAGTGGTCCTTCTATGCAGACTCTGCCAAGGACTTCAAGTGGACACCCTGGCCTTCTCCTCCAAGTGAAACTTCTCGTCGATCACCTATCATCACGTTCCTATCGATATGATATGCATATAAGTGATTAAGTAATTAAGTAATTTAATAATAGACTCTACGGGGTTGTGTAAACTTTAAGAATGAGGAGTTTGACTAGGAAGGACAGATATGCCTCTGTTGTGTGGATAAACAAAGGATGGAGTCAAGTTGTCATAGTAGTATCGAGATGTGAATTGAAAGGTGCAATGTAAGCACACATTGCAACTTGGCACTCAACACTCGACATTATGCCACTCAAGGACGATACAGCTGAATGGTGTCAAAGTGTTGGACTGGTAGTGTAAGGATGACCTAAGAGTCAAGGTGGCATGGAAAGCTTGAGTATGAGTGGTGTACAAGACGAAGGTCACGATTTAGCAATCGACCACTGAACTTGACTTAACTCATAAAGGGTTAAACCTGGTTAAGTGAGCAGTGATGTCATAAGGTCCTGACTTAGGATGAACCATGATGGAACCTAACGACACTTGGGACTGAATTGAGATCAACATGGCTTGGACTTAAGTCATTATAAGCACTGTTAACCTAGCATGAGTACTAAGACAACGTCAAATGACTTTTAGGTAAAGTAGTTTCTATGGCAAGCTTCTCGAGCATCGTTCAAGTGCTTACACGACGACACTAATGTAGTGTCTCCCGCAAGCCTGTCCAGGTGAGCTCGATAAGCTCTTGGGACTTAAACATGATGCGAGACCTTGCCGTGAAGGCATTATTTGCCATCTCGAGAAGATCGTTTTAGCGACGTCCACATCAACCCAGACTCGTCAACGGGGTGAGCGGAATCCCGAACACTACCTTGTGAGTCTTAAGGCTAGTGATGTCGACTCGATTGTTGATGAGCGACTCGACAAACCCGTCGTCAATGAAACGGCACACCTAGATAAGCAATTTTTGCGGACGGTTAAGAGACATCTTCGACACGATCAATAAACTCTTATCCAAGGTTCCCTTTGGTCTAGTTTTCCTTGTCGGTCGTAACGTTCTCGCATTACTCAACCATAGGTCATCGGTGATCACCGACACACCTGGTTTGACCTAGAAGGCATTTCATCGAGCACCCTGGCTACACCCAGGACTCGACGAGTCTCGCCTCGACTAAACCCTAATTTGGCTAAACGACTGTCGACCGTGGTGTCGTGGTTGAGTTCCAGCATCATGTACGGTACAGGTATCCTTCATCTCGATGCCAGGACACGATGATGGCTCGGAACGTCATGACGACGTCATATGGTCAACAACGTCGATGCGACTCATGGTGGAGCATCACGAGCACACACGAACAAGCCAACACGATCCAAAAGCCAAAGAAGGTCAACTAGGGGACTCCTATAGGGATGATATAAATGCGGAATCTGGACGTACGACTTGACGACACATAAGTACCATTAGCGGTCACCACGAACGGACTTCGATGACGTCAAGGAAGACATTTCAGGGCAAGGCTCACCTTATAGGCATTTCGCCGAACATCTTGGGTGTGTATTTGATTTCCGTCGCTTCATCACCGTTCAGAGGGCATCTTGGCGCTTAGGCTTGTCGGTCGCTACATAATCCTACCCCTTGAACCAATTGTCATTGTCGTTGTGCGTCGACGTGTTCTTGCATTCAGGCATTATAGATCAGCGCTCGTCACCATCACCATTGGTTTCGCCTTGTAAACAATTCGTCGAACAACTTGGCTCCACAACTGTCATGACCAAATCTTGCATCAATCAATGCTAACCTTGGTCCAATTGTCCTCACAGTTGTGTCAACGACGTGTTCCGACATATCATAAAGCTCACCGGTCACATGCTTTGCTGGTTGGGTGCAGCCATGGCATGGAACGGGGTGACGATGTCGGCGTCGTTCACCTGTTAGGGCGCGGCAAGGCAGGGGCACAGAGGGCAGCGTTTGTGCCAGGTGCTGGGACTGGACAGAGGCAAGGATGGACGGCGGTCGCCAGGGCGGGCGCGACGCGAGCAGAGGGGGACTTGGCGGGAGCGGCGCGACCATGAGGAAGCTGGGTCGGCGGCGGCGCAGGAGGAGTAGGGAGGAGGCGCACTCAGCGTTGGAGGCGCATGGTGGCGTGGCGCTGGCGCTTCAGCGCCCAGGGCGCACGGCAGCGGGCGCGAGCATGGCGGCAGCGCGGGGTAGGGCGCCGTCGGGAGCGGTCAGGGCGAGCGCGGCGTCGACGGTGCGTGGACGGATGCGGAGCATGGCCGGCGCGCGGAGGTGAGCTTGAGGGGGGCCGGCGGAAGAGGCGCGGCCTGGCGAGGTGCTGGGGCAACGCGCGGTGTTGCCGGCGCCGTGGGCGGCCGAGCACCAGGGAGGTGCAGCGACGGGGAGGCAGGGCGAGCGGTGTGGCGGTCGGGCGTCAAAGCAGCTCGGCCGGGCGAGGGGTGAGCGTGGCGAGGAGGAGGCGCGGAGCTGGTGGCGGGAGCCAGTGCCGTGGCGCAGGGGCCGGAGCGGGGCGAGCACGGCGTGACGGTCGGGAGGTGCGAGGTCGGGCGAGGATGCAGGGGCCGGCTGGGAGTCGGGCGGGCACGATAAGGACCGATTTTATCGCGGTGTCACATGCAGAGATCTCGGTGTCATGCTGTGAGTAGTACCGACCTGACATGTGGAGCCACTTTTTCCTAGTACTGAGGATAAGTATGACATGTGGGTCCCACTCTCTTCTCCCCCCTCCTCTTTTCAAAATTCAAATAGAGCTAGCAGACATGCTTCAAAAATAGTCAACTTGGGCCCAGTGACTAAATAAAATGTGGAGAATTTTATGGTGCAATCAGATTTCAAAACTGAGCAAGTTGAATTTGAACTCAGGTTTGAATTTGAATTCAAGTGGTGATACTTGATTCAATGAAATAAATGGTAGATTAGGTTCAAAAATCCTGAAACTTTGAAGTTAACCTTTTTGAACCATAAGGGACCTCAGGAAAAATTGGGAGTTGATTTGGACAAGGTTGAGCACAAAGTTTAAATTTGAAGTCGACGTTGATTAAACTCTCAGTACCTGTCCAACAAATGGGAAACGGCTTCAAAAATTTTGAAACTTTACCGAGAGTCTATTTGGTATATTAGAAGGTCATGGGAAAAATTTACGGCATGAGATCTGAATATTTTTGGATGTCCCATTTTAGGGTTGGAATAATTTCTTTTTCTTTCTCTCTATTTTGTTTTCTTTTCTCTTTTAATCTTTCATTGAAAATGGGAATACTTGGAAATTAAAGATTTTACCCCTTAAGTTCCAGATACATTAGCAACCATGTTCTATATGTAAAATTTTAACAAGTTCCTATTTTTAGTGAACATGGGTTAACTCATAGGGTTCATGTGAGCTTGGATTTCCAAGTACATTTTCAGAATTTTTAAGTTCGCATTTTTGCGTTTTTGTCCTTTTGAAAAACGGGCTTTTACAATCCTTCCCACTTAAAGGAATCTCGTCCCGAGATTCTAACAAGTAGAATAACAGAAACGATGAGGGGACGATCTGTAAAAGAGGTTCATTGACTAAGGAAAATGGCAATGCCCTTAAAGACTTGGGTTCTACGAAATAGTGATTATCTACAGGCATCTTAAGAAATTCTAAAGTCTGCTTCAAGTGATTCCAGTTTTTAGGTTGATAACCTTGACAGGAAGCTCGACACGACAATATCACATCGTAAACTTTTACATCTGTTACTGAACCTTTATTGCTGTACTCTTGCACTGACGTGACATCTTTTCCTGTCCTAGTCTTGACTTGAAGAATCAGCACTTGTTCTCTGCTTCTCTAGGTCATCATGATAGTTTGCAACTATCCTTGCATTAATTCTTTGTTGCTTGCTTGGTTTTGCATAGGTCCTTATAACTTAATGTGGTATTTCCCTTGACATGAGTTAAGATGGTTTACAAGGTTAAACAACAATCATTAACCTCGTTTGATGTTTAGTCAACTATGGAATTCCTTAGCTGTAGCATAAGAGTAGCAAGACACTCAACACTCTTATGTGATGAAAACAGCAGGAATACGGGAGATATGGCGACTACAAGATTTTTGGGTATATCAACATCTTTAAACAATAGAAATAGAAGATAAAGAACCTTTGCAGTGGCACACGAGGATTTAAGGATTCAACATCCTCATATGTTTCAACACAGCAAAGAACTCAATCATATGGTAACTACAAGGTAATTAGTGTAGCAAGGTTACCATATAACAATGCAAGATCTTAGATGGACCCAAAGAGTTTCACGAGGTTGATAATCGAACGGTATCCTCGCGAGTAAGGAGATTTCATGGATTTTACAAGGTTGATCATCAAGCTGATGACCACTCGATGACGAACAGTATAGTTGCAACAATCAAGGTACTTGAACCTAACAAGTCAAGGATGGAAGTCCAAGTGTTTGTTTAGTTGCAAGTACTCAAGGCGATTTGAGTTTCAACGAGGCAAGGACAAAGGCTCAACTGTGTTTTGGTCACAAGGTGTTAAGTGGTTTCCCTTGTGCCACTCAAGATAATGAAACAAGTCGGAGGCGTTGCGAAAGATAAAGTTGATCACAACTCAAAATTGTGAGACACAACATAAGTATTTGAATGGGGTCATATATTCTTGCTCAAACCTCATTGGTAATTACATTTCATGATGCATCACAAGTGGAATAATGTTATGCATTAATGATGCAATGCTGGCCAGCTAGAAATGTAGACGGTATGATGCATTCATTATTATGCTTTGAGCAAAAAATAGATAAGACAATCCAAATACAGTCAGAAGTATCCCAATTACAGGAGGATTGAATAAACATTGTCATGAAAGGCGCTAGACAAGAGTTGCTACTTTCATATCTCGACCAAGTTTGATGGTTTCAAGGTAAAAGTATTAGCAAGGAAAGGTGAGGTTCATCTCAAGGCAACGGAGTGTACAAAATGGAACAAAGTTATTGAACTTCTTGTTGATCGGAAGTTCTCTAAAGCTTGTTAATCACAACTTACAGGTACTTGTGGTTCCTTAACAAAGGGTCAGGTTTTTCATCATGTAGGATTCCTAAGGTAGTATGTCTAACCTTTAAAAGTTGCGGTAGGGTTGCCTTCAGAAGTTGCAAAGAGAGTAACCTTTGAACAGTAAGGTTCTCATCACTTCCGTAGGTTACACGAAGTGGTTGACGAGGTACTGTGCTAGTCACGACCTTGGTTAGTGATCCACGTTCTTGCTAAAGAATCTCCAGCTCATACTACTCACATATGGCTTCTCGTATTATAGACGGAAGCAAGGGAGTGGTTTAGCATGAAGAATCAACTGACTTCTTTAACTCGATGATCGAGTTCCACAAGAAACGGGGTTCGAGGTGATTCATTACTTAAGCTTCTCATTGACTCAATGAGTCAATGTTGTACTCGGTCCTACTTACTTGAGCATTGCTTCCAGCACGTTGGTTCGGCGTCGATGTACCTTGGTATGACACCTAGGTGAACGTAACACTTCGATTACTAGATGAACTCCTTCCCCCTTAAGATTCAAGCTAGGTGAGCAAGAAACTTACTCCAAGAAATCTTTATGGGGAGGGTCATCCAACTAAGGAAAGTGTCATACATGCTCAATGCATAAATAAAGTGTGAGGTGCAAGGTTGCATAGTTTAAACACTAGCATGTGCATCCGAGCAAAAGGGATTTGCCTTAGTGTAATACTCAATTCTAATGGAAAATATTGTTGGGTCGCAACACCTGGGATGTTATGAAACTCCTCGAGTTGAACTCGAGAACCAAATCCATAATCACCCTAAAGGGTCATCACCCGATTAAATCCTGTTGGAGGATGAACAGCTTGGACGCAACTTCGATTTTGGCCAAGTAAATGGCAAAATAAGATCTTGAGTTGAACAACAAAGTTAAAGTACACTTCAAGACCTTTCCAAAAGTATTGGTTTGCCTCTAGATCATCTCTGGTTTGCATGTTATGCAATTTTAAAGTTAGCAGATTTCTCTGCACTTTCAGCAGAATCTGCTTAAACGGTAGCAGTTTTGATCTAAAGTTTTCAGGCTGTTCTGATGGAAATCTGGAAATATTCTTATTTACAAAGTTGTAGGATGTAATAAGCTTTCCATAATGTACTTACTTGTCTTCATATATGTTATGGTTCAAAAGATAAGTATTTTTGAAGTTGGGTAAAATTTCAGCATTCAGACTTCTATATTGAGTTCAGATTGACCACATTGTATTCAAGCTCGATTTGGAAAAAAGTAGACAACAGATTCAGGTCTGTATCCAATTACAAAAATTTTAGCTGACTCACTAACCTTTCCAACGGTTACTCGCGTGACACCATTGGATGCAAAATCTGCTAGTTATGGGTTAAATTCAGAGGTGTACAGATTGCTGTCCAGTTTGGGGTGTGCCTGGACAGTTTCTGCGGTTTCCTAAATTTCACCCACATAAGAAAAGATTTAGGTCTTGAGCTGAATAGAGAACTTGTAAAGTACTTCCAAAATTTCTAAGGAGTACTTACTTGCCCTCGTAGCACTTCTGGTTGAGAAGATATGGCATTTGCAAGTTGACAGTTTTTCTGAAAATTTGGACAGCACCTCCTTTGTTTAAGGCTGATTTTGTCCACAATTTTCAGATATACAAACATCAACATTTGCAAAAATAATACATAGAAAACTTGTTGCATACATTCTAAAGATTCCATAAATGTAAAATACGAAGTCATTTTATAAGTCTACTAGGAATATAATCGAAACAGTAACTGAATAGGTAACGGTCCATATTCTGAACTGTTTCGACACCTTAAACGATACTTCAATTTAGACATGGTTATTGCGATTTTATCCTTCGTGTTGAATAGGAAGTTGGTAGAGGATTCTTTAAGATTTCCATGCAGGTATAAACATGCCTAGGTTGCATTTCTAGTTTAACAGTTATGGCTGTTAAAAGTTCAAATTTTTTCTGGCTGTTTCAGATAGCACCTATATACATGTACTATCTTCAACTCTGTTTTTAATTAGTTTTAAACGGAATTTGAGGTATCACTGAATAACAAAGTTGTAGAATAGCTCTTACCCTTTCCAGAAATGTATCATAATGGAACAGAAGAGCTTTCTTCAAGGAAATATGACAAAAGTTCAGATACTGTCTTGTACAGTTTCAGAACAGCAGCTGCCGTGGTTATGGTGCATTTTCATCACCATACCAAGGTATTTTGGCTTGGAGATCAATAGGAAACTTATAGAAGACTTCAAAAGCTTTCCAAAAAGTATTTACTTGCCTCCAAAGCCCTCCAGGTTGAGGAGATATAGAATTTCAAATTCAGGTCAATTCTGTTCGAAAACAGAACTCACCGGCTTCGAAACACAAGAATTTGGAAACAAACTCAAATTTTGAAACTTAGCTCAAAACTCAAGTCCGATGGCTAAAACTTGATTCACAACAAATCATTTTCTTTGGAACCAAATGGAATCTTAAAAGAGACTTGACGACCTTCTTATCCATAGCATATCACTATGGATCTTCATGTTTAACCAAAGTCTTACTCCGGCGAAGTCGAGCTAAACTCTCGCCAGGATCAAAGGACTTTGGTTCACCTACTCTTGAAGAGAAACATTTTACCTTGTCCATACGATATCAGCAACTGATACTTGGACTTAATATGAATATGAAACCTTTTCTTTCGTGGGGGATGGTCAAAGTATCAAATGTGATACTGACGGTACTACGTTCCTTACCAAAGAAAAGTCTAACCCGGTACATCCGGATACGTCTATAGGTGGTTCTAATATCGATCACTCGCAAACGTATTCTACACAGGTCGCTACCAGAGTTAGTGTACCTGCAGAAGACAAACAATCCCTTTTCACACATTCACACCTCAAGGGCGGCACGGGGAAACACGACAGGCAGTAACAATAATATATATGAAAGTAAATGCATTCGCCCTCGAGCGAGGTCATGTCTCGAGGTACATGGCTGTAAATACGTCTGTACGGCAAAGACTCCCGTACGAACTGGCTTATACACGCTCAGGCATACGTGTTTCGCATGATCCCATAGAACATGAATGGTTCTAGAGATGCATACTATCGGGTTATACACCACCCGACGGGGGCTCCCACTAATTTTGTGTCACACTGGGGTACCGCGTGTCATATGTTCTCAGAAACATGGAAAGTTTCAGAGACTCATATTAACTTTCCGTGCTAAGCCACGAAAATTTCACATACCATATCTCGTATGTAGAGTTTACCGTGATTGATCCGCTCTCGGCGGCGTACCTTACCTCTTACCTTGAAGACGGAGCATCGTTTTAAAATAATATAACAAGTTAGTTCACCAACTTTATAACTTATACTAGTAATAGTCCTTAATGGGCATATAGCTAAACCTCACTCGACTACTTCGGAGTTTTCGGAAATAGGCTCTTTTCGAGCGTGCTATTCCCAATGAAGCTCTGATATCATGTCTGTGGGGACCGGAGTCCACACCTCCGAGGGTCTCATTGGGTGTTACCGAGCGATGCGGCACCTAACAACACACACGAAAAGGATACCAAAACATTAAAGTTTTCATTTCATAATAAGAAGAGTTTACAAAAGAGTGTACCACAGGGGTACACACGCAGCGGAAAAATACATACTCACAATCTCACCTAACTAAGCAGGAGAGAAGACATCTATGCCCTAGGACGCTTCTCACTAGCAACATGAAGAACATTCAGCAGCGGCGTGATTCACATGAGATTTATCTCGACACCTCAAGATCTCATGTACAACCTGAACAACAGAAATATAACTAATACCTGCAAAAATCATTAAAGAGCAAATGTGAGCATAAGGCTCAGCAAGACTAACCCGTCTCACTAGACATATGCAAGGGGGACACTAAACATAGGTAAGGTGAAGCATAAATGACTCGCCTACAAGTGGATCCTTATAATCAAGTTTTAAGTAGGAAATGACATTCTCCAAGCACGGCACATCATGGGCTCCACAATCAAACAAGAAACGCTTTCCCGATGATATGACATACCCAAAGCACATAATGCTATTACAGGAAAAGTATGGGGAAACTATAAACTTTTAATTATACTATCTCTAAGCCATACAAGGTTGCAAAGCAATTATAGTTCAATACGATATATTTTTCTGGCTTCTTTAGTATTTACTATGTCACGGCACAGTGAACAAGTGGTATTCTATTACCGCGAGGGACGGTGATTGCAATCAGGACACACCCGGACTGCACGACACGCACACCCGTGTAGGAGACACATACATGCTCTCCTCCCCGCGTCATACGTGGCCACCTTTCATCCAAGACCCCAATGTCGAGAAACCCCTTCATCCCGAGCAAAAGGTCCCCTACACGGACACGTCGAAGTTGCTCGCTAGAAGAATTACACCTTTATGCCTTCGCATCTCCATTCAAGGACAACCGAGGAGTCTCCACACTATAGTATGGAGTTACATCAGTTTAATGGGTCCCATATACCATTATGCAACCGGTACAATTCAAGCTTGCCCAACGGTGCCGCATACGGCACGGTCCTCAAGCGACACAGGCAGGGCTATGCGACCGAGACTCAATTCTCGCCGCTTCCTATCCATTCCCTACCCAGTCTCAATTTCATTATATTAATCCATTTTCTATTTAACCAATCCTGTGAGATATGTCCTACATCTCTCGCGAGTAGATTCCAACTACTCGACATCTACCGGATTTCCCATGCATTAGCAAAGCAGTTACTACAGGTTAAACTGTAACTCGTTCCAACCAAACCCTGGGATTTGTGGTCATGCAAGTGGAGTATCAAACACCTTATACGTAATGCACAATATCAACTGAAGATGTAATTGAATAAAACTGGAAAACTTTGAAAAGCTCTTAAATGCAAACCGGGGCTTGCCTTAGTTTGCGATCACCTATCATCACGTTCCTATCGACATGATATGCATATAAGTGATTAAGTAATTAAGTAATTTAATAATAGACTCTACGGGGTTGTGTAAACTTTAAGAACGAGGAGTTTGACTAGGAAGGACAGATATGCCTCTGTTGTGTGGATAAACAAAGGATGGAGTCAAGTGGTCATAGTAGTATCGAGATGTGAATTGAAAGGTGCAATGTAAGCACACATTGCAACTTGGCACTCAACACTCGACGTTATGCCACTCAAGGATGATACAGCTGAATGGTGTGGAAGTGTTGGACTGGTAGTGTAAGGATGACCTAAGAGTCAAGGTGGCATCGAAAGCTTGGGTATGAGTGGTGTACAAGACGAAGGTCGCGATTTAGCAATCGACCACTGAACTTGACTTAACTCATAAAGGGGTAAACCTGGTTATGTGAGCAGTGCTGTCGTAAGGTCCTGACTTAGGTTGAACCATGATGGAACCTAATGACACTTGGGACTGAATTGAGATCAACATGGCTTGGACTTAAGTCATTATAAGCACTGTTAACCTAGCATGAGTACCAAGACAACGTCAAATGACTTTTAGGTAAAGTAGTTTCTATGGCAAGCTTCTCGAGCATCGTTCAAGTGCCTACACGACGACACTAATGTAGTGTCTCCCGCAAGCCTGTCCAGGTGAGCTCGATAAGCTCTTGGGACTTAAACATGATGCGAGACCTTGCCGTGAAGGCATTCTTTGCCATCTCGAGAAGATCGGTTTAGCGACGTCCACATCAACGTCTAGTTTTCCTTGTCGGTCGTAACGTTCTCGCATTACTCAACCATAGGTCATCGGTCATCACCGACACACCTGGTTTGACCTAGAAGGAATTTCATCGAGCACCCTGGCTACACCCAGGACTCGACGAGTCTCGCCTCGACTAAACCCTAATTTGGCTAAATGACTGTCGACTGTGGTGTCGTGGTTGAGTTCCAGCATCATGTACGGTACAGGCATCCTTCATCTCGATGCCAGGACACGATGATGGCTCGGAACGTCACGACGGCGTCATATGTTCGACAACGTCGACGCGGCTCATGGTGGAGCATCACGAGCATGCACAGACAGGCCAACGCGATCCAAAAGCCAAAGAAGGTCAACTAGGGGACTCCTATAGGGATGATATCAATGCGGAAACTGGATGTACGACTTGATGACACATAAGTACCATTAGCGGTCACCACGAACGGACTTCGATGATGTCAAGGAAGACATTTCAGGGCAAGGCTCACCTTATAGGCATTTTGCCCAACATCTTGGGTGTGTATTTGATTTCCGTCGCTTCATCACCGTTCAAAGGGCATCTTGGCGCTTAGGCTTGTCGGTCGCAACATAATCCTACCCTTTGAACCAATTGTCGTTGTTGTTGTGTCGTTGACGTGTTCTTGCATTCAAGAATTATAGATCAGCGCTTGTCACCATCACCATTGGTTTCGCCTTGTAAACAATTCGTCGAACAACTTGGCTCCACAAATGTCATGACCAAATCTTGCATCAGTCAATGCTAACCTTGGTCCAATTGTCCTCGCCGTTGTTTCAACGACGTGTTCTGGCATATCATAAAGCTCACCGGTCACTTGATTTGCTGGTTGGGTGCAGCCATGGCGTGGAACGGGGCGACAATGTCGGCGTCGACCACCTATTGGGGCACGGCAAGGCAGGAGCACAGCGGGTGGCGTTTGTGCCAGGTGCTGGGACTGGACAAAGGCAAGGATGGACGGCGGTCGCCGGCTCTGGCGCGACGTGAGCAGAGGGGGACTTGGCAGGAGCGGCGCGACCATGAGGAAGCTGGGTCAGCGGCAGCGCAGGCGGTGTAGGAGGAGGCGCACCAGGCGTTGGCGGCGCATGGTGGCGTGGCGCTGGCGCTTCAGCGCCCAGGGCGCATGGCAGCGGGCGCGGGCATGGCGGCGGCGCGGGGCAGGGCGCCGTCGGGAGCGGTCAGGGCGAGCGCGGCGTCGGCGGTGCGTGGATAGATGCGGAGCATGGCTGGCGTGCGGAGGTGAGCTTGAGGGGGGCCGGCGGAAGAGGCGCGGCCTGGCGAGGTGCTGGGGCGAGGCGCAGCGTTGGCGGCGCCGTGGGCGGCCGGGCACCATGGAGGTGCGGCGACGGGTAGGCAGGGCGAGCGACATGGCGGTCGGGCGTCAGAGCAGCTCGACCGGGCGAGGGGCGAGCGCGGCGAGGAGGAGGCGCGGCGCTGGCGGCGGGAGCCGGTGCCGTGGCGCAGGGGCCGGAGCGGGGCGAGCACGGCACGACGGCCTAGAGGTGCGAGGTCGGGCGAGGATGCAGGGGCCGGCTGGGAGTCGGGCGGGCACGATAAGGACCGATTTCATCACGGTGTCACATGCAGGGGTCTCGGTGTCACGCTGTGAGTAGTACCGACCTGACATGTGGGGCCACTTTTTCCTAGTATTGAGGATAAGTATGACATGTGGGTCCCACTCTCTTCTCCCCCCTCCTCTTTTCAAAATTCAAATAGAGCTAGCAGACATGCTTCAAAAATAGTCAACTTGGGCCCAGTGACTAAATAAAATGTGGAGAATTTTATGTTGTAATCAGATTTCAAAACTGAGCAAGTTGAATTTGAACTCAGGTTTGAATTTGAATTCAAGTGGTGATACTTGATTCAATGAAATAAATGGTAGATTAGGTTCAAAAATTCTGAAACATTGAAGTTAACCTTTTTGAACCATAAGAGACCTCAGGAAAAATTGGGAGTTGATTTGGACAAGGTTGAGCACAAAGTTTAAATTTGAAGTCGACGTTGATTAAACTCTCAGTACGTGTCCAACAAATGGGAATGTGCTTCAAAAATTTTGAAACATTACCGAGAGTCTATTTGGTATATTAGAAGGTCATGGAAAAAATTTACGGCATGAGATCTGAATATTTTTGGATGTCCCATTTTAGGTTTGGAATAATTTCTTTTTCTTTCTCTCTATTTTGTTTTATTTTCTCTTTTAATCTTTCATTGAAAATGGGAATACTTGGAAATTAAGGATTTTACCCCTTAAGTTCCAAATACATTAGCAACCATGTTCTATATGTAAAATTTTAACAAGTTCCTATTTTTAGTGAACATGGGTTAACTCATAGGGTCCATGTGAGTTTGGATTTCCAAGTCCATTTTGAGAATTTTTAAGTTCGCATTTTTGCGTTTTTGTCCTTCTGAAAAACGGGATTTTACATTTCACCGGGACAAAAGTGATATATATCAGAGAGAATCATGTCACGAAGAAAACACAAGAAGAATCACTCAAATCCATCAAGAGAAACTCATGTTATGATCAAAAGATCGAACAAAGGTCAATCTGTCCTACCCGAGAAAAATAGTTCTGGAACGCTGCAAAGAAACTCGTGTAGATCAGAAACCATAAATCCAATGACCGTGAACTTTTGACAGATGATAGATAATCAAGTTATGAAGACAACCAAAAATAATCACATCAACTGGATCTATAAACCTCGAGTTATGATAAAACCACCGACGAAAGGTAGTGCTGTCCAGAAACTCGACGAGTAAAACTTATCTGGAACAAGTCGGACGAACAAGGCACAAAAGTTCCTTCAAACTACGAATTTTATTCAATAGAACACAATAGGAACAGCGCCAAAGTCGTGCACCACGAGCTCTGGCCTCCCTTGCTTATATAACCAGCTCTTAGGCCAACCCAATCTCAACTAGGACTCCAATCCTACTCCGGTCACGAATCAAAACTTTCCATAACTGTTTAGGACTCTTCTATACGCAGATAGAAGCAATCATAAGACTTCCAAACACCTTAGAAACGTATCCCACATTCCTAAAAAAACTCAAATTCATGACCCACATGAAATCTTATCATAACCAACTCGATGCTTTCATACCGAGCCATAACCGACTCCGCCGCAGCCTAAGTCATCAACCGATACGATCCGATCCTTCCAACCAGATCTTCCCATCCATAAACCATCTTCAAAACCATGTTGCCACATCATGCACTGCATGCATACGTGCAAACACCTTCCTTCAACGTCCAGTAACCTTCATATGCACTGCCCTTGAATCACTCATCGTATGCGACCTCCTGACCCGTTCAACCACAATTCCTCCAGAATTTGGTTGTTGGAACCTCATCTCCTCCCTAAGACTAGTCCAAAGGATCCTGTCACCAGCCATGAATTGAACTCAAGCAACACCTGCACATGAATAAATAACCAATCCGTACGAGCCCAAGTCTGTGACTTGACTCAAGTCCGTTTCAAACACAACACCTTACGTGAGCACCTAACATAAGCATGTTGCAAAGCATAGCAAAACGATATCAGCCATATCAACCAAAACACACCAAAAACAAAGTAAAAGAATACTAAGCAACCTTTCCATAAGTGTAAAGCAAGTTCGAAACATTTCACATGAAAATTTGGAACATTACGATCAAGCTCCGAACCTTGCCAAAGCTAACTGGAGCTTGAGCCGGACCATACCAAAGCTAGTACAACCTAGCATCAGATCTTACGAAAGCTAGTCAGACCTAGTGCCGGAGCTAACCAAAGCCAGTCGGACCTAGCGCCGAAGCTAACCAAAACAAGTCGGACGTAGCACCGGAGCTAACCAAAACTAGTCGGAACTAGTCAACCCAAAAGCCGGAGCTAGAGAAACTTGTCGAAGCTATCAAAGACATGCCGGAGCTATAGACGAAGCTCACCGGAGCTACCCAAAAATATGTCAGATCTAGACAAAGCAAGTCGGACCTTGCAGAAGATTGGAGCTAGAGTCAGACCTTGCTAAAAAGACGTTATGGCAACATTCAAAACTATTATTGTCATTGCCAATGTATTCAGCACACATAGGTCTCACAGAGGAGGAGCTCACCTAGAGGCTGTTGTTGGGAGAGCAGAGCTTGGTTGAACACGCGAATCATTTTGAATTGTGGTGCATTCAAGAGAAGGAGAGGATTTGGCAGGCGGGAGAAGAAGTCTCTAGAAGAGAGACTGATATCTCCGCCAAGGAGGATAAGGTGAAGTCCAAGGAGAAGGACATGGCAAAGCGAAGGAACCGTATCTACCTCCGGGAGAATGAGCTCAGCGACCAAGAAAGGCGGATGACTGAAAGTATTCAACAAGATGCTAAGGATGTCGAGCGCTTCTCCAAGGAAGGATCTACAAAACTTTTGGCTGTCAGGAATTCACTGGAGAAGCTAAGGAGCTTGAGAGCAGCTGAGTTCCAGCAAGTCTGAGATTTCTTAAGGCATGCCAATGAAGCTCTGGTGCTGTTTGGTTTTAACCCAGTATGTCCGGCTAACCCATAGCCAGAGATGGACAAAGCTCTGGTGGCGCTGACCTTCTTCGGCAAGAAGCTTGAAGCCGTGGGTGATGTGGTAATCGATGAATTGGAGACGGAAGGAAGGATCCAGGCCAAGAACGTTGCCAAATATGTGTTGGCTTGTTTCAAGAGCCGGGACCCCCAAATGTCCTTAGCTCTGGTGCTCGAAGGACCCATCGTCGAGGAGGAAGAAGCCGCCATGGCCAGCATTCAAGAAGCTGCCCAAAAAGTTGCCTCATTTTTCCATAGGAACTCCAGTAGTTAGGACTTTTACTTTTTTTTTGTATCCGCCTTGTAATCCTCATTTTGAATGAATGAAATCTGAAATCCCTCCAAACTTCATTTTTTTGTGTCTTCAATGCATTGCCTTTATATCGTAGGCCCCATGGTAGATGTGTTCAGTGAATTGAATGTGTCTACTGTTGATATTACCTACGCACTACTATCAATTCATCCCTAGCAGTGGTGCCAAAAATGCTTGTTGGTAGGTTTTAAATTTCAAATGAACATCCGCAAGCGCACAAAAACTATCAATGTAGTATTTTCCCTTTAAAGAGTATTCCCAATGGGTGTCATTTATATTTTTCCAAAGGAAGGCTAGATGGAAGTAAAACATTCATCAAGTGGAAAGGCTAGGTTGGCCTAGGTAGTGTTCTAGCAAGGATGGATAAAGGGTAATTGAGGTAGTGTGACACATAACAACATTCTATCCTAAGGGGATAAATGAGGTAATAGAGGAACTAGGCTAAGAGTTAGATAGATACTCCTACTATGCTTCTAATGTACATATACATAGGCTAAGTTAGTTACAAATGATTATATTAATTATGAATTCCCATGCTAAGTGGATTAACACATTAGACACGGGTTTACCCCTGACAACACTAGGCGACTCCTGCCAAGAGCATGTGGCATAGCCGAATGTAGAGGGTTACAAAGGACAGATAGGGCTAACACCACCTACTGGCTACCTCTTCAATCTGTGGGTCTACGAGACATTCAAAGCTACTCTCTATCCTAGCACCATGCTAGCATATTAAGTAATTACCTTAAGAGCCTACGCACAAGTCATCCTAAAGCAATGAACTAAATCATTGTTGAACCAATGTTAATTTATAGCATAAGTGATTCATATAAATATAGTCATATCATAGCTAATTAGACTATACTAGAGGTTTATAGTGTTTTTGATGACGTAATAAGAATGGTATAGCATAATCATAATTACTATTCCTACCACATACATGGAATCTACAATCAAACAAGAAACGCTTCATCCATGTATATGAACAATAGAAGACTAGAGATGTTTATCTTTATTATGAATAAAGTAACAAATACAAATATGAATATGGGAGACTTCTACTACTCACCTACTTTAACTATGGACTAGAGACTCTCCTCTCTACAGCCTATACTCCTCTAAACCTATGGAGAATAGTGGATACCATTGATGAATACTCAAGTGGTGTGTGTTGAAGTGAGGGGTGAGGGGTCCTATTTATAGTTTGGAGAAGGGTCGGTTCCCGCCACCAAAAGTGCGTGAATCAGTAACCCTTGACCTCTTCAAGCCGGGAGGAGCTAACACATGGCGTTTGACTGCGTTTGGCGCCAGGAACTAGTCGGCCGACTAGGGGGCTCAGCCGACCTGGTCTTGGCTCCAAACGGCCAGTTCTTCCTCCAGGTGACTGACAAGTGGGTCCCATTCTATGATTTTGGTGCTACACCGTTGGATGTCCTCGAATACTTCTATTTGTGGGCGATTTGATCCATGTGGTTCCATGTGGCGTCGCCTGATTGGCTGGATTGATATTTTATATGTTCCATCCCCTTGTTTCAATTCAATTTTGCATAGAATTTCTGCATGCACTACTTTCTCCGAGGACAAGTGAAAATAGGTTAAATAGAAAGGTGATGTATGCAAGAAAATGACAATTCCTTCACATAACCGAGTTATATTGATGGGTGAAATTGGTATATAACAGCCATCAACAAACTCCCCTAGCTTAACATTTGCTCGTCCCGAGCAAAGTCAAGACTTTAGGTTGATGATCTGAAGTTGCTACTATCTTCTATTTTTTAAACGTACGATGGGCACAACAAAATACTCTACCTAGTATTGCAAAAATTGGCATGGTACTTCACCATCTTAAGTCATTATGGGGCTTATGCCATATCCTATTCATGGGTGGTTGAAAGATAGAACAGCAAATGAAGCACACATACCCTATAAGTCAAGTTCCACTCAAATTTCAGAAAGTTCAATTGAGATTTTAAGTATCTCAATTTCACTCTCTCACGTTTGTCCTTTTTGTGTATTGGAAATAAGTCCTCATCACAGAACTTTGCCTGAATTCATCCTACCTACATATAAGGCTTGTATGTGGAGCTTGGTAGGGAATACAATAGGCATATTTGCAACACATAATATTGCTATGTCAAAAGATCAAGCCTTAGGAGAAATCAATTCAAAACAATATGATTCAAGACTTGTGCATGTGTGATGAAATGTAGTGGATTTGGATATTGAGATGACTCCTTTTTGAGTGGACTCTCTTATTTTCCTGGGGCAAACATGGCTACTTTTTTTTCTCATGCTTATGATGTAAGCATGCATTTAATTTTCTTTTTCTTTTCTTTTCCTTGTAGCCATGTATTCTACTCCCTTTTTATGCAATGGATTTTGGAAGAGTACTAAGCATGAATGATATGGAGTTTCTCTTTTTGTTGTGGAATGGTGATATGGTGGGCATTTCCTTACTTCTAGTGTAGAAGTCTAGCATGTGCAAGTGAAGTCTTGAATTCAAAAAGTAATGAATGTGAAGATAAATAGCTTATGCGTAATGTCTATCAATGTAATTTATCATATGGCTTTGGTGTGTATTTCCAATCAAATGAGGATACCTTAAATCTTTTTAGAATTTCTCCAGAATTCTAAGTTTCACTATCAAACTTGGAATAGCAGCCCTATCACTATATCTTATCTCACAACAACTTAGAATGGATTAATCTCTTGCTACCCACAATTCCTCACTTCAATCTTCTCCAACATCTAGAGAGGTCCATCATTCCTTGTCTATAGTCACAATGACTTCTAGCCAAAGTGGAATGACATCTTCTCATAGATGTTGGAGGCAAGCTGCTAGAGCTTGAAGTGGATAGGGGTGTCTCCCAAGCGGCACCTTGGCCATCCATGCCAAGACGGACATTCGGTCTCATACGATGGAGGTTGAGTTCATCCGATGGCATCACCTGTTGGGTTCTCTTCCTCTTCATACTCATGGAACGTGGAGGTTGTCAGGGGCATGACCACTCTCCTTTTACGGCTTCTAGTTACCCTGCCAGAGACATTACTTCTTCCGGCTTCCTCGATGAGAAGGAGGTAAATGGTTGACCTCCGACATTTGTACAAATGATAATCCGGGTTGGGTAACCGAATTTTATTGACAAAGCCGGGAAAATAAAATATCAAAGAGCCAACTTGGTCATGCTTAAGGGTATGTCCTTGCACTAAATATTCTTCATTAATGAATTCTCTTTCACTTCCAATATACTCAAATTAAGAATATAATAAAGCTCCTATCCTAGTAGCAATACGGGTAATCAATGAAGTACATTCAATTGGCCCTACCCTTGTAATGTAATCTAACCATTGTGTTATCATGGCAATAACACGAGCAGCTTTTATCTTTTTAATCATGGCAAATAAAATTTTCAGCTCATCATCATGTAATACTCTTACATGTCCTCTAGGGAACATAGTCATAGCCACCCGTCTATGCATGAAGCGTAAAGTAGGGTTGTGCAAGTGGCTATTCCTAAGTGCACTATATCTGACCTCACCAGTTAAATCTTGTTAAAAACTTTGGTTGTTAAACTTAGGCAAAGCGTCTAAATCTAGAAAATAATGTTTATGGAAGCCTAGGATTACATTTAATTATTCCCATAGGATATTCTATTCTTTTGAAATAATCCAAAAGTAATACCATCAAATCCTATTTTGAGTGTGCAAAGGAATTGTATGGAGAGAAGGCGTGAACCTTTCTCCTGTATGTGAACAAAGTTTTCCCATCCTAATGCATGCCAAATGGAAAAGAATTCGGAATACATACCTATTTTGGAGATCAAATCTGGATCATAAGCTTTTGTATGAGAAAACTCACGATCTTGGAGGAGCTTGTGAAAGTGCATCTAGGCATCCCTTGTGGGTTTTGGTTGATTTATGACAAAAAAAGGAGATTCTAACCAGATTGTTGAGATGAGCACAGGTTTTAATGAAATAATGAAGAAAACACAAAAAGAAAGGAGAATGAGGATCTATGTGGAAAAGAGCTCAAGAGTTGAATATATTAGATCATTGTGTATGGAGTGTGTTGGAGAAACACACCCCAAGAGCTCAAGAAAAAGAAAACTCGTTCACTGCACAAATTTACACAGGATCGGACTAGTCCGATATACCTCAGACTAGTTCGATAATCCCTCTGTTCAAAATCGGACAAGTCCTCCCAATGCAGACTTGTCTGCACAGTCTAGGTTTACACAGACTGGACTAGTCCGATATTACCACGGACTAGTCCGATATCTTTCTGACTAGAATCGGACTAGTCCTCCCCAGTGCGAACTAGTCCTCAACACTTCACAACTTTGCGCAAAATCGGACAAGTCTGATATCCCCACAGACTACTCCGATATCCTTTTGACCCAAATTAGACAAGTCCGATATATGCCCGGATTAGTCCGAAAAACCTTCTGACTAAAATCGGACAAGTCCTCCAAGTGCGGACTTGTCTTCAATTCACTAAGGGTTTCACCACCACCGACTAGTCCGAACTTTTCCAGAGACAAAAACGTACTAGTCCGCCCCTGGCCGGACAAGTCCGATAATTCGGGGCACTTAGGGTTTCGCACATGCCGCACACCGGACTAGTTTGGAGTCCACCACGGACTAGTCCGGACTTTGAAAACCCTAACGGTAACCCTTGGAAACCCTAGTATAAATAAAGGTGCACGGCCCAACTATGATCTCTCTCGACCCCTGTGCCGTCACACCTTCCAAGAGACTAGAAAACACATCTCTCCACACAATACAACGCAAGAAAGATCAAATTTCATAGGATTAACCTTAGATCACAGGAGAGACACGATTCTTCATGTCTTGAGCTCCTGGGTTTGATTCTCTCGCGCACACTTATTGTTTCATTGCAGATCCTACGAGTGTGTCTTGGTGGTGTTTTGATTTGTAATCTTGGAGAGCCCTCAACTTGTGAGAAGGCCCCTTGAACACAAGTATACTTACCCCTTTGTGATTAGTGGAAGAGAATCGTCCTCTGTGGCGATTCCACGAGGGTAGGGTTGGTGAAGACCCGGTCCTTTCATGGGCTCCTCAACGTGGATGTAGGTTGCCTTTGTGGGAACTGAACCACTCGATAAAATCTTGTGTCTTCACTTTGTGCTTATTGTTCATTGCATCTAGGATTTAATTGATCTTAGTCAAATTATTTTAAAACATGAAACTAAAGTTACCTCATGGTATCCTCAGTTTAATTGAAGCAACATACTCTATAGTTACATCTTAATTTCCGCTGCGTAGAGTGCTTGGATCGAGATCATCGATCAAACTTGATCGATCTAGTCCGCAAGCACCGGACTAGTTTGCCCACTACCAGACTAGTCCGATTTATCGGTATTTTATCATGTTGTGGAGTGTTGCAGATTGTGACTAAAATTCAGAAAGGCCAATTCACCCCCCTCTAGGCTGCATTTAGTTTGTATCAGAGCAGGACTCTTCGAAAGAGACTAATCGCTCGAAGAGAAGATGTCGGACATGAAGGATGTGCACAAGAGCCTCAACCAAGAGAAGGTTGAAGATGAGAAGGCTCAAAAATTGGAGAAGCTCCTCGAGGCCATTCAGGACTTCGAGGATGATGATGAGGTGACGCTTGAACTCAAGGCGCTCCTAAGGAAGAAAGCTCTCTCCAAAGGCAAAATGAAGATCGAGGACGAGAAGAATAAGAAGGGGAGTAGTCACACCGACTACTCTCGATATCCTTTTAATTATGATCGTTTGACTTCTAATAACAATCACTACCTATCAATCCCTCTAGCAAAAGCCCCACACTTTGACGGTAATGATTATTCTATGTGGAGGCAAAACATGAAAATGCCTCTAATCTCGCTTAACCCAAGCTTGTGGCATATAGTTTGTACAGGTATAGATATCCCGGACGACGATGAATAGCTAACACCAAGCCAAGAGCAAGCGATTCATCAAAATGCTCAAGCTGCAGCAGTGATCACATCATCTTTGAGTCGAGACGAGTTCACCAAGGTGGTTGGACTCGAAATTGCTAAGGAATATGGGATACGCTACAAACAACACATGAAGGCGATCGTCATGTGCGAGAAGCGAAGATCGAAATTATCGAAGGCGAATTGGGAATATTCACCATAGAAGAAGATGAGTCGCCACAAGACATGTACAACCGGTTGAAAACTCTCATCAACAAGGTTCGAGCATATGGAAATAAAAAGTGGAATGATCATGACGTGGTGAAGCTCATCCTTAGAGCTTTCATGCCTCGCAATGTTACCCTGTGCTCGATGATTAAAGAAAGCCCCGGGTTTAACAAAATGACTCCGGATGAATTGCTTCGAAAGATCATCAACTTCGAAATGATGGAGAAGCAAGCAAAACATGTCAAGGAGATTGTTGACCTCACCTCAACAAAGAAGAAAGGGGTCACGTTAAAATCCACTTGCAAGCCCTTGTCAAAAGAAGCTCGAGAAGCCCAAGAAGAAGATGATAGCGATGATGAGAGCAACGACATAGATGAGGAAGACATGATCCTCTTCATTAAGAAATTCAAGAGGATGATGAAGAGAAGACAAGGGGGTGCATCAAGTGAAGGAAAATACAAAGAAAAGTGAAGACCAAAGTTGAGGCGGGCTTCCTATAACCGTGGTGAATATGACCACTTTATAGTTGATTGCCCATACGAAGAAAACAAGAAGAAGATCAAGGAAACGAAGACTCAACCCAAGAAGTTATTCAAGAAGAAAAGGCAAGTGGGACAGGCACACCTAGGAAAGGAGTTGGACTCAAATGATGAGTCCTCGTCCAAAGAGGAAGAGGAGATGGCTAGCATAACCATCAAGAAGACAATGATGAAATCCACCCTCTTCCCAACTATTGGCGCAAGGAAGAATAACGACACATGTCTCATGGCGAGGCAAGGTAGAAGAAAGGTAACATCTAAATCTTCCTCCTCGCATTCTTACTTTAGCGATAGTGATGCCAATAGTGATAATGAAGATATGCTTGTTGGCCTAGATAAGAAAGCTGCCGCAAGAATGAAATTCATAATGGATAAACTTATTGATAAGGAGGAGCTTGTTGATCGCCAATAAGATATGATCATCCTTGAAAAGGAGGAGTATCTTAAGATCAAAAAGATCCTTGAACTTGAAAAGGAGCGAAGCAAGTCACTAGAGCATGAATTAGCTTCAAGCAAGGAAGCTTGCTTGAAGTTAAGCGACTCAAATGTAATTATCAAGGATGAACTTGCTAACTTGACCAAAGTTAACAAGATCCTTGAAGTACAAGAGTCACTCAAGTGAAGTGACCCTTCATCCTCTTCAAGATCACCTTCTCAAAACCTAAAATCTGAAACTACTACTACTTGTCCATTTGCTAAAATTGATACTAGCTTGAAGGATAAGTCAAACGTGACAAAAGACAAGGATCCTTCCCGCAATGGCATATTTGACAAGGAGAAGATCAAGTATGCACACAGTGCATACTTGGCCACAAGACCTCCTAATGTCAAATATGGCATTGGGTATTCTTATGGTGAAAAGCAAAATGCTAGAAGCCATAAGAATAACAAGGAGTGCATTGACTTTATCAAGGGAAACACCACTCAAGCTAGAAAGGCTAACAATGTTGACAAGTCCAAGCATGCTAATTCATATGAGCAACAACTTTTGTTTAGAACCTTCGATGCATCTTATGTTCTTATGAAAAGCAACTTTGGTAAAGTTTACGCCAAATATGTTGGGCGACGCCATGGGAACACCAAGTCCCATGTGTGGGTGCCCAAATCACTTGTAACTAACCTCAAAGGACCCAAGCAAGCTTGGGTACCTAAAACCAAGGAATAATTTGTTTTTGTAGGCCTACTACTCCGAAGGAGCAAAATGGGTGCTAGATAGTGGATGCACCAACCACATGACCGGAGAAAGAAGGATGTTCGTTGAGTATGAAGTAAATGAAGATTCGAGCGAGGGCATCTATTTTGGAGACAATAGTCAAGGAAGGGTGCTCGGTACTGGTAAAATTGCTATATCATCTCAACACACGCTTTCTCATGTTTTGCATGTTGACTCCTTAGATTATAACCTTCTGTCCATATCTCAACTATGTGACAAGGGTTATAATTGCTTGTTTACTAATGAGGGTGTGACCGTCTCTAGAAGGAGTGATGACTCGATTGCATTCAAGGGTGTGTTAAAGGGAAAACTTCATTTTGTTGACTTCAACAAAGATAAAGACGAACTTTACACATGCTTGATTGCAAAGACCAACATGGGTTGGTTGTGGCATAGACGGCTAGCACATGTTGGTATGAGGAATCTTCAGAAACTCCTCAAGGGCGATCACATCCGAGGTTTGAAGGATGTTGTTTTTGAGAATGATAGGCCTTGTAGCGTGTGCCAAGCCGGGAAGCAGGTAGGAGCACCCCATAACGCTAAGAACGTCATGACAATGACAAGACCGCTCGAGCTACTTCACGTGGATCTATTTGGTCCAATTTCTTACATAAGCATCGGCGCTAACAAATATGGCTTTGTAACCGTTGATGACTTTTTGCGCTTCACGTGGGTTTTATTTTTGCATGTTAAGACAAAAACACAAGGAACCCTCAAGAAGTTTCTCAAGCATGCCCAAAATGAATTCTCGTTGAAAATAAAGAACATACGGAGTGACAATGGCACCTCGTTCAAGAACACCCAAGTTGAGGAGTATCTAGACGAAGAACTCATAAAACATGAATTCTCAGCACCGTACTCTGCTAAAAAAAATGGAGTAGCCAAAAGAAAGAACCGAACCCTCATGGAGATTGCGAGGACAATGCTTGATGTGTACAAGATGTCAGATCGGTTTTGAGCGGAAGCGGTTAACACCGCTTGTGACGCCATAAACTGACTCTATCTTCATTGCCTACTCAAGAACACATCATATGAACTACTCACCAGTAACAAGCCTAATATTTCATATTTTCGAGTTTTTGGTTCCAAATGCTATATCTTGAACCAGAACCCAGGACTTCAAAGTTCGTTTCAAAGTCCAATGAAGGTTTCTTGCTTGGCTAAGATTTGAACTCTTACGCCTATTGTGTATTCAACAAAGTCTCTGGACTTGTTGAAGTAGCACGTGATGTAGTGTTCGATGAAACTAACGGCTATCAAGAAGAGCAAGTTGATCAATGTGTGCTAGATAGAGAAGAAGATCCATGTCAAGCATTTAGAAGAATGGCGTTGGGCGATATTCGACCACAAGCGCCATCTCCAAATGAAAATGAAGAAGATGAACCACAAGCGGAGGTAATGGATCAAGGGGTAGATTCTACACAAGATCAACCTCAAGAAGTCGAAGATGATCAACACACCAATGAAGGCAACTGTCCAGGGGGAGAAGAAGACGATCATGAGGATACAATACCACAAGTGCCACACCCAAGAGTACATCAATGCGTCCAAAGAGATCACCCCGTTGACAACATAATCGGTGACATCCAAAAAGAAGTAACCACTAGATCTCGCATGGATAACTTTTGTGAGCATTATTCTTTTGTATCCTTTTTGGAACCGCGCAGCATTGAGGATGCATTGAAAGGTCCAGATTGGGTGGTGGCAATGCAGGAAGAACTTAACAACTTCAAACGGAACGAGGTGTGGGAACTCGTCGAAAGACTCAAGTTCAACATCGTTGGCACCAAATGGGTCTTCCACAACAAAAAAGATGAACACAGGGTGGTGACAAGGAATAAGGCATGACTTGTGGCCAAAGGGTATTCACAAGTCGAAGGTTTGGATTTCGACGAAACCATGGCTCCCGTAGCTAGGCTTGAATCAATTAGAATATTACTTGCATATGCTACTCACCATGATTTCAAACTCTATCAAATGGATGTGAAAAGCGCCTTCCTCAACGGACCAATCAAGAAGGAGGTGTACGTGGAGCAACCCCCCCCCCCCCCCCCCGAATTCGAAGATAAAGAGTTCCCAGACCACGTGTACAAACTGCGTAAGGCTCTCTAGGGCCTCAAACAAGTTCCTAGAGCTTGGTATGAGTGCCTTAGAGATTTCTTGATTGAAAATGGCTTTAAGATTAGTAAAGCTGATTATACATTGTTTACCAAACATTTTGACAAATCATTTTATTTGTCAAATTTATATTGATGACATTATCTTTTCATCAACTAACAAACCTTTTGTGAAGAATTTAGTAAGATTATGACAGATAGGTTCGAGATGTCCATGATGGGAGAGCTGAAATACTTCTTGGGATTTCAAGTGAGGCAACAAAAGGGAGGGACATTCATATGCCAAACCAAGTATACTCAAGACATACTCAAGAAGTTTGGAATGGACAAGGGGAAGCCTATAAAGACTCCCATGGCAACAAATGTACACTTGGATCTAAATGAATAAAGACCAAACGTGGATTAAAAGGTATATCGCTCCATGATTGGATCCCTACTTTATTTATGTGCATCTAGGCCTGATATTATGTTGAGTGTGTGCTTGTGTGCAAGATTTCAAGCCAATCCTAAGGAGTGTCGTTTGACAGCCATCAAAACAATCTTGCGATATTTAGTTCATACATCCAACCTAGGCCTTTGGTATCCTAAAGGTTCCAAATTATATCTCATTGGATACTCCGATGCAGATTATGCCGGATGCAAAGTAGATAGAAAGAGTACCCCCCGGTACATGCCAATTCTTGGGTAGATCACTTTTTTCTTGGTCCTCCAAGAAACAAAACTCCACTGCCTTATCCACGACTGAAGTGGAGTATGTTGCAGCCGGGAGTTGTTGTGCACAACTCCTTTAGATGCGACAAACTATAAGGGATTACAGTTACAATATGAGTCGTATTCAACTTCTTTGTGATAATGAGAGTGCCATTATAATTGCCCATAATCCCGTCGAGCACTCTAGGACCAAACACATATACATCCGACATCACTTTTTGAGAGACCACTAGGAGACATAGCCATTTCCCATGTCAACATCGAAAAGCAACTAGCTGATATATTTACCAAGCCACTTGATGAAAAGCGTTTCTACGAGCTCCGAAATGAACTAAATATCCTTGATGCTCGAAACGTGGCTTGAAAACTTGCATACCTGTATGGCTTATTCAAAATCCATTGATTGTGTTATGAAAATCATCTCCCTCAATTTTTCTTCGAAACACTATTTCAATTACTTGATCTTGGTGAATTATGGTCATAGCTTGATTGTTGGATGTTTACTGATCATATTCATCAAGATTATTTGTGTGTTTTGCCCCATATTTTTCTCTATAAGTACCTCCGAGTATATACGAATGGGCTAGTTATATCTGTTCTGGTGACCACGGACTAGTCCGCACACTGCAGACTAGCCCGCAAACTGTCCGGTAGTCCGAACTAGTCCAGCCGACCACGGACTAGTGCGATTTTTCGACTACATAACCCTAGGCGTCGCCAAAACCTGTTCTATTTCATGCTCACAACTCACCTCACTCTCTCTCTCTCTTCACTTGTGGTTCCCCAAGGTGATTTGGCGGTTTCTTCAATAAATCCCTTTAAGTTTGGGTGGAAATCGATCTCCATTGCGAGGGGATTGAAGTCCACGGAATTGTCCGCACCCCCAACTGCTCCATCATCAAGAATAGAAGAGTCTCAGTAAATTTCCTCCCAAACCCTAGAAACTTCGATTCCTTTTGCTTTGGATCAAATAGCTTAGTTTCTTCCAGCTAATACATGCCTCCTTGCTGTATTACATCTATCTTGAACTAGTTTTTGCATAGAGCAACACCATTTGTCTCATAGTTAGGGTTTGAGATGATGAACACTGGACTGGTCCGGCCCCTGTACGAACAAGTCTGGTTCCTCGGACTAGTCCGTACCTGAACACCAGACAAGTACGATTTTAAACTGAACTCAACCCAAATTTCCAACTACTCATTGCACTTCCTTGCCATCAATTCTCATCCATACATTGTATAATCCCTTCTCAGGTCAATGTCGAGCTCCAATGATGAAATTTCCAATTATGAGGCTGAGATGGACCAAGACTTCTTGCTTTGGTCCTTGACAAGCCAAGGGAAGAAGCGCTAAGAGCGTCCCGCCGAGCCGACTCCTTCTCCACCTCAGGTGCGGTGCAAGGTTCTAGCCAAGAAGCCTGCGTCCAACGTCAAGGATGCAGCTGGCTCTAGCTCGGTAGCTCCTCGCCAAGCTAAGGGCAAGGGAAAGGGGATTGCCTCGGGCCCAATCGGCCCTCTCAAGATGAATGCACCAAGACAGGGGAACAGGGACCCCTCTGAAGAAAACTTCAATGGCAAGGGAAGCGATGTGGCTTCCAAACATAGAATGTTCGATTCTTACAACAGCTCCAAGAAGGCAGCCGATGCCAGATATTGGAGTAATTTTCACGCGGATTACTACATCTCAGTGTACCTCACAACGAATACTTTGGTTGTCCGCAGCCAGTGGATTGACTGGAATCACTTTGAGAGCAAGAGTTGCCCTGCCTTTGATGAAGTGATACAAGCTGTGGAGAGGCATGGGCTCAAAGACTTGTTTGCTTTCAGGTGCAACTGGAATGATGAAGTCATAGCCCAATCCTATGGTACCTGCTATTTTGCTCGTGATGAAGAGGAGATGGTGACTTGGATGACTCATGGATCCAAGTACACCATTACTTATGATGAGTTTGCAAGACCTCTTCACCTAGAAGACACCTGCAACAATGAGCTATCCATCCACGACATTGGTGTCTTGGGGAAGGATAAGATGGAGTTCCTTTATGATACTAGCCTGAAGTTCAATCCTCCTTCCACCAAGAACATGAAGCCATTCTTCATGGTTCTCAACAGAGTCCTCCAGAAGACCATAGCTCCAAAAGATGGGGATGGAGGAAGTGCGCAAGGGTACTTGAGGACCCTAATGAAGGTTATTAGCAAGAACCGAAAGTTCGATATCTTCGACTATATTTGGAATGACATGCTTAGTATCTCCTGCACAACGAACCGTTCCTGTGGCTATGCGCCCTACCTCATGTTCATGATTGAGAAGTTCACAGGAATCGAGTTCATGAATGATGTGGAGCACACTCCCATGAGGCCTGAGAAGCCTACTCAAGCTACTCCCCCAACCGCTCCATCCCCAGTGTCCAGCAATGAGGCTTCGAGGAGAGCTCAAGGAGATACAAGGACTGCTCCCACCACTAGGGCTCCTCCTCAAAAAGGGTCTCGTAGTGGAATCTTGAAATACCTGGCCGCCAAATTTGGCTCATGCAAGAAGGCCGAAGTGAAAATCCATAAGCTGAACAAGGAAAGGAAGGATGACATGAGATACATAAAGCAAAATGTCAAACAAAATTTGTCAGAAGCTGGAGATTGAGCCCATCGGATCTCTAATTATCCCAGATGACTCCGCATCTGACTTCACTGAGCTTGGACCATTGACTCCTTCCAAACTTGCCTGCTTTGGCATTGGGGGTACTTCGAGTGGATCCACTCCTCCAACTCCTCCACAACCTGAACATGAAGATGAAGATGAGGAGAGGACCGACAGTGAGGAATGAAGGCACTAGATCCCTCCTCTCCTTATTTTTGGTGTCTTGATGCCAAAGGGGGAGAGACTTAGGGTGGGTCACTAAGTGTAGCTGTAGGTTGTGAGGAGAGCTCTATTCGTGTTTATTTTGGGTTGTAAATCTTTATCTATGTTCTCTCATACTTTTGGTCTTGTCATGTGGTGCTTTAACTATCCTTATGTCTCTAAGTTATATTTATGAAATATGTGATGATGATTTGCTATAATATGTTCTTATGCTCTAAAATTGACATATATGCTTGATGTTGAGATTAGTATATCAATTGTTTCATTCTCATCACAATTATTGCTCACATACACTTAGTATTGCACCCCACCATATAGAGTGCACATATGCCTTATGTTTTCATTGCTTAACTTGTTCCAAACTCATATGTGCACACTTTATGAAAATTCAGTATTTTTATCATATTTTGTGAAATCTCAATTGGTTGTCATTAATCACCAAAAAGGGGGAGATTCAAAGTGCATCTAGGCATCCCTTGTGGGTTTTTGTTTATTTATGACAAACAAATGAGATCCTAACTAGATTGTTGAGATGAGCGCGGGTTTTAATGAAATTATGAAAAAAGCGCAAAAGCAAAAGGAAAGGAGAATGAGGATCTATATGGAAAAGAGCTCAAGAGTTGAATAGATTAGATCATTGTGTATGGAGTGTGTTGGAGAAACACACCCCAAGAGCTCAAGCACAAGAAAACTCATTCAATGCACAAATTTACAAAGGACCGGACTAGTCCGATATACCCCGAACTAGTCTGATAATACCTCTGTTCAAAATCGGACAGGTCCTCCCAGTGCGGACTTGTCTGCACAGTCTAGGTTTACACAGACCGGACTAGTCCGATATTGCCACAGACTAGTCCGATATCTTTCTGACTAAGATCGGACTAATCCTCCCCAAAGCGGACTAGTCCTCAACACTTCACAGTTTTGCACGAAACTGGACAAGTCCGATATCACCACAGACTCGTCCGATATCCTTCTGACCCAAATAGGACAAGTCTGATATATGCTCGAATTAGTCCAAAAAACCTTGTGACTAAAATCGGACAAGTCCTCCAAGTGCGGACTTGTCCCCAATTCACTAAGCGTTTCACCACCACCGGACTAGTCCGATATGTGCCGGACTAGTCCGAACTTTTCCAGAGACAAAAACGAACTAGTCCGCCCCTGGCCGGACAAGTCCGATAATTCGGGGCACTTAGGGTTTCCCACACGCCGCACATCGGACTAGTCTGGAGTCCACCACGGACTAGTCCGGACTTTGAAAAACCTAGCGGTAACCCTTGGAAACCCTAGTATAAATAGAGGTGCACGGCCCAACTATGATCTCTCTCGACCCCCTGCGCTGTCTCACCTTCCAAGAGCCTAGAAAACACGTCTCTCCACAGAATCCAATGCAAGAAAGATCAAATTCTTGAGGATTAACCTTAGATCATAGGAGAGACATGATTCTTCACGTCTTGATCTCTTGGGTTTGATTCTCTCGCACACTCTTGTTGTTTCATTGTAGAACTTACGAGTGTGTCTTGGTGGTGTTTTGATTTTTAATCTTGGGGAGCCCTCAACTTGTGAGAAAGCCCCTTGAACACAACTATTCTTACCCATTTGCGATTTGTGGAAGAGAATCGGGCATCGTGGCGATTCAATGAGGGTAGGGTTGGTGAAGACCCGATCCTTTCGTGGGCTCCTCAACGTGGATGTAGGTTTCCTTTGTGGGAATCGAACCACGGGATAAAATCTTATGCCCTCACGTTGTGCTTATTGTTCATTGCATATAGGGTTTAATTGATCTTAGTCAAATTACGTCAAAACTTGAAACTATAGTTACCTCGTGCTATCCTCAGTTTAATTGAAGCAACATACTCTAGTTACATCTTAATTCCCGCTGTGTAGAGTTCCTAGATCGAGATCATTAATCAAACTTGATCGATCTAGTCCGCAAGCACCGGACTAGTCCGCACACTACCGAACTAGTCCGATTTATCGGTATTTGATCAAGTTGTTGAGTGTTGCAGATTCCGACTAAAATTAAAAAAGGCCTATTCACCCCCCTCTAGGCCGCATTCAGCTTGCGTGCCTGATCTAAAACTTCACTTTGGATGTCGAGGTCGTCGTCGTGAAGAAGTTCGTGCGGGTTGCTCCTCTCACCCATGGGAGTGTCCTATCCTAGACTCCTCCTCTGTGAACTTGGTGTAGCAAAGGAGGAGGGGCGTGCACTTGAGACTCCACCATGGCTTGAGCTTGTAGCCTCCTTCCTCTTTTCAAACAACCTCTATTCCTTTCATTGCCACTACAAACAAGAACACAACAAGGCAAAAACTCGAAAGAGGTGATGTTAGTGAAAGCAAAACCACGATGAAGTTTACCATGAAGGACTTGATATTAAATTGCAAATGCAAACAAAAGCAAATATTTTTGAGTTGGGAATTGGAGCAAGAGTGCTTCAATAAAGAGCAAGAAAACAATGTGAGCAAAAGTGACTTTGGGGAGGTATGAAATGAGGGGAAGTGTGAGGAGAAGAGTTCCTCATGGCCACCATTTATAGTGTACAATCCCCAATGGTCACTAAGGAACCAAATGTAGCCGTTGGAAGGGAGAGAGCCAAAATGGCTCTTTCCCCTAGTCGGCCAAACAATGGGGTCGGCTGACCTGACAGGTGGGCCCCTCTATTCCCCCTTTTGGCAGGTGGCTCCCCAACAACTATGAAATTAGCACATTGGTGAAATACCATTTTTGCAGCTCAAAAAAATTGTTTTCCAAATAAAAATTTCTTTCTCAAAACCCAAATTTTTTTTTGTGAAAAAAAAGAAATAAAAATGATAGTTGAGAGTATAAAATTCTCAACTTACTAAGAAAATCAAATATGCAGTAGGGAAAATCAAACAAAATGGGGAAACCAAATACAGAAAAGAAAAACAAAAGAAAAGGATAACTACCAATTTAACCTATTAGCTAGGTCTCACCACTGTCCGATGAGATGGACATTCCTCCTTCTTCATTTCTTGACATCCGAGCCATGAGGGATGGGCTCGAAAGGCTTGTCGTGCTTCTTCCGCCATACCTTCTTTGGTGGCTTGGTGGACTTGGGCCTTTGGGGAGGCCCGGGCTTCTCCGTCTTCTTGGGGTGTTGGCATGGACGATAACACGGATTTCCGCATAGACCAAATTCGTCATGAATGCAATAAGCGGGTCCACCTTTGGAGGTGTGATTTTGATCTCTTGAATGTTCCTAACATTTCCCTCAATGCAGATCATTGAGCATTGCTCCAACTTTTGGTAAAAGTTAAACTTTTAATCCTTGCCATTGATATGAATGTGGATTTCTCCAACTCCCACATCTATGCGCGCCTTCGGTGTGCTTAGGAATGGTCGCCTAAGAATGAGCGGTGGATCCTTATCGACCTCCATGTCGAGTACCACGAAGTCCACGGGTATGAAGCAGTTCTATATTTCACCGCGACATCTTCAGCGATACCCGCCGGATAACAGACTGAGGAATCAGCTAGTTGGAGCTGCACTGGTGTTGGAGTAAGTTCGGTGAAATTCAGCTGGTCGAAAACCACTTTGGGCATCTCACTCACACTTGCTCCAAGGTCACAAAGGGCTCTGTCAAAGTGGTGTGCCCCAATTGAGCATGAGATTGTAGGACATTCAGGGTTCTTCTTCTTTTCAGGGGGCCTATTGAGGATGGTTGCGCTGCAGTCTTCCGTAAGCTTGACAACCTCAGTGGTGGGCAATGGCCTCTTGATATTCAATATGTCCTTGAGATAGCAAGCATAAGTGGGTACTTGCATCGCATCAATCAAGGGCACATTGCTGTGGATTTTCTGGATGATCTCAACAAATCAGTTGAATTGCTCATCCACTGTTGGCTTTCTTTGCCTGTGAGGGAATGACAATAAGTTGGTGTCCTCAAAGTGTTTGGCCATTCTCTCACTAAGTGGTTTAATTATGCCAACTGGGACATCCCACTTCTCCATTGTAGTTGTCCTCTTCTCTTGTGTGGGATACGATGGGTCACAAGTGGTCTTGCCACCTCTCATAGACACCCCACTCACTTTCTCCATTGGAGGAACAACTGCAACCAGTTGAGCCAATTGAGTTCACAACATCTTGTTGAAACTCAATTAATTCTCGAAGGCTGAGGATAGTCCTTCAATCTTGGCATTTATGCTCTCTAGGGTCTTGTCATTGGCCGACAGGTTCTTTGATATAGCCTCATTGATCTTCAACTGGCCAATGACAAGTTCTCTCAAGTTGGATTGATTCCATTGTTGCTGTACCCTCCTTGAAAGAATGGTTGTGGTTGGCCCCACCCTTGACCTCCTGGACGGTAGCCATTATTGTTTCCATTGTTGGCTAGGTATAGGGCATCCACAGTGGTTTTTGGGCATAGGCATTGGCACATACCTCACCATTGCCTTGTCCACCAATTTTCTTCATTAGGAGGTCCAATTTGGCAGCGATCATGTCCACCTCCTTCAAGGTGTGCATGCCTCGCTGGTGGGTCCGGAGACGCTCGTTTCTCCAACCCATCTTTGACACCATCTTCTCAATCAAATATTTAGCTTTGGGCAGCATCAATGAGAAGAAGGCTCACTTAGTAGCAGCATCAACATGGTCACAGACGGAAGGGATCAGCCCGTTGTAGATGTTTTTGATGATAAGCCAGTCATCCATCCCATAGTGTGGACAGGCTAGGATGTACTCTTCAAGCCTTTCCCAAGCCTCGGGAATAGATTCCTTGGCATCTTGCTGGAAGCTGGAAATTCTTCCATGTAGGGCATTTGTTTTGCCCAACGGGAAAAACTTGGCAAGGAATGCCGTATAACACATCTCCCAAGTATCTATAGCACTACAGTTCATGTAGAACCACTGTTTCGCACTCCCAAGAAGAGAGAACGGGGACAGCCTAAGACGGACAACATTAGGTGATACGTCCTTAATCTTAAATTTGTTGCAGATCTCAAGGAAGTGTTGTTGGTGAGCACTTGCATCCTCGTTAACCTTCTCACAAAATGGGTTGGCTTGCACCATAGTGATAGGGCCAATCTTGATTTTGAAGTTTACGTCTCCCGTGTTGTGACGCCCGGTTCCGAAAATGAACCAAGCTAACGCATATGTGTGCCCAGGAAGTTCAACACACATACACGAGTGCATTCACAAAAGAGTATACTGAAAATTACCACAGAACACGATTAATTAACCAAATTTTATTACACAAACCAGATTGTCCTCGAATACAAGCTCCTATGAAGATTAATGACAAGTTCAACTAATGCAGCGGAAATAAACTAATTAAGCAAACTAAATAGCTAGGCAACATAAGCAATAGGGTATAGCGCAGCTCCAATCAACACCACAGTCAAAGCTAACGGTAGACACGGCCTAGAACTCTGCATTATCGCCATTAAACTCCCAATCCTCTCCTGCAACTATTAGGGGGGGGATTGCAAGAGTGAGTACATGTCGTACTCAGCAAGTGTGGAAAGTATGACATGTGGTTTATTCAAATGACGACGATAATAATGGCTAAGTGCTGAAAAGTACATTAAAACATTTGAAAAGCAATATATTACATGTATGTGAAATAAACCCAGCATAAGCCATATAGTTATCATAATACCAGGCCATATTATATCCATCATCATATACCAATATCCATATTCAATACCAGAATTCAATTCATAACCATCCATGACCATAATTCCAACCACAACCATCCCAAATACCATCCCAATATTGAGTTCCCTCTAATCATGGAAGTTGACCAGGTGCTCATAACTGGGAGCACGGCTATCATGATAGTTTATTTAAACTCTATAGAGTTTGTATCGTTTTACTCACATGTTTGTGATTTCATCACCTGTCGGTGACTAAAGAACCTCCCTTATGCCAATTACACTTCCTTTGGTGTATGGCCAAGAGATCACAAAATAGCCTTTACAAAGGGATTACTAGCCTATTTAGACCCCACTGAGGTTTCACCAGTGGTGATGTCTACTACAGAGCACATCTTCAACGAAGGGCCCCCTCTTGAGCCATTCAGATCCCAGTGTAGTCCCAACAATCATCAACAAACCCAATCCGACTACCCCTTCCCCGAGCATCCACAATGGTCCAAAGAGCACTAGCAAAGCCCTAATTAATCAGCTACGCCGCACCCATACTTGGCCTCATCGTGGCACTGTAGTCCTGGCTTATTCTCGCATGAACCGGTCCTTAGATCTAAAGCAAGCAACCCACCATGACATCCAACCCATGCATATACCGAGCTTGCTTAGATCACCCATTGCCATATCATATTGACCAGTTCATGTTAATCATAATCTCATAAATACATCATTAATGTGTAGTATTGTTTTCGCATCCCAATTGATTAAGCGAAGCAAAAAGGTAAAAAGCCCTTCCCGACTCTCTACCATATATCCCAGGAGACAAGGTTGGTTAAACAAAGCTAATAAACTTCCTATCATAGGATTCCCATCAAATTGACACAAGCATGCAGTTTGCAAACAAAACATTTACTTTAAAAATAGGATCAATATGCTTCAAGGACACTGGCCTTGCTCTTGCTGTCGATTAGGGTCAAAGTCTTCAAACTGTTGGTGCTGGAGATCCTCCGTGGCACTCTCTAGCACAAATCCGTCTAATCCATACAATAAACATACAAGACAAGAAAACAATCAATGAGTGCACAAATATTACTCAATATGACATGACATGCATGATTAATGCAAATGCAAGGTATAACTTGTTAATAGATTGCTTATAATGATCACTAACTAGTTCTAATATATTTTAACAAGTTTATACAGGTTTGTATGTGATTAGATGTACTTTTAGAATCAATTTAACACAGTTTAGTCAGCAAAATCGGACTAGTCTGCAGAAGGCCGGACTAGTCCGCACTTCGCAAAACTAGCGAACTAGGGTTTTCTAGATTGACGTAAATTTGGAGATTAGGGGTTGAATTTACGTAAGGAAAAGAGAATAGAAGGTTGATGGAGGTAACACTTGGATCTTGATGATCTAGGGTTGGTGATGAACTTGGAGATGAATTGGTGATGAAGAAAGGAACTTGATGGAGATCTTGATCCTCTTTCGTTTCCTCCTCTTCTTCTTGTTGCTTGGGATCTTCTCCTCCCTCCTTGATGGTGGCTCGCGAGGAACTAGGGTTTGGGTGGGTGGAAAAGTGGCAAATAGATGTCAAGCCAAGGGGTGAGGTTGTTTATATAGTGGTGGAGGCTAGGGTTAGATGGATTTCGAGTTTGAGAGGAGTAGAGGCCGGTTCAGAGTCCCACATGGGCTCTAAAAGAGTTAGGCATGACGTCCCTAGGCCCACTTCACATGAAACCCATGAAACAAGTCATAAAAGAAAAGATCAACTCGGAGTCGCGAAATATCGGACAAGTCTGGAAAGGACCGGACTAGCCCGAAGTCGTCCAGAGAGAAAAATGGACAAGTCTGGCCTAAAATAGACATGTCCGACTTTAGTCAGAGGAAAATGGACAAGTCCGCTGGAACACCAGACTAGTCCGGAAAAGTCCAGGGACTTAGCAAATTTTCAAGGATTCTTGGAATATCGGACTAGTACGCACAAAATCGGACAAGTCCGAAAGTTTCCAGAGGCAAAATCGGACTAGTCCGAAGCAAAAATGGACAAGTCAGTTTTTAGTCAGAGATAAATCGGACTAGTCCTCAATAAAATCGGACTAGTCCGCACTTTCCTGCATTTTAAGTGCGGTTTTGTTCCAAATCAATTTTAAATGTTCCAAATCAATTTCAAACTCGTTCCTCTTGATGTGGATTAATGTTAAACATGTATATGAATGTATGTTGGGCATGATGCATGAAAATGAGGGTGTTACAAACCTACCCCCCTTAAAATGAATCTCACCCTCAAGATTCGACGCGGAAGAGAAGAGATAGCGAAATTCCCTCTTGAGATCATCCTCCAATTCCCACGTTGCTTCTTTTTCTGTGTGGTGCTTCCGTTGAACTTTACAGCATATAATAACCTTGTTCCTTGTGACTCTCGCCTTGGTTTCCAAGATCTTTACCGGTTGCTCGGCATAAGTCAAATCTTCCTCTAATTCCAATCCTTCCATTGGCACTTGTTCATCTGGTACTCTTAAGCACTTCTTGAGCTGGGTAACATGAAAGACATCATGGACATCCGAAAGATGAGTTGGCATCTCCAACTTATATGCTACTTCTCCTGTTTTGTCCAAAATCTTGAATGGCCCAATGTAGCGAGGTGCTAGCTTGCCTTTTATGTTAAACCTCTTATGACATCTTATTGGTGACACCTTGAGGTAAACAAAATCTCCCACTTCAAAGGCTAATTTCCTTCTCCTATTGTCCACATAGCCTTTTTGTCTTGATTGGGCAGCCCTCAAGTTTTCACGAATTATTCGGACTTGCTTTTCGGCTTCTTGCAACACATCTGGACCAAATACTTGAGTTTCTCCTGCCTCATTCCAGAGTAAAGGTGTCCTACACTTCCTTCCATAAAGCGCTTCATATGGTGACATCTTCAACCTCGCTTGGTAATTATTGTTGTATGAAAATTCCGCGTATGGCAAGCTCTTGTCCCAACTTCTCCCATGCTTTAAAGCATAAGCTCTTAACATGTCCTCTAAAATCTGATTGGTCCTCTCGGTTTGTCCATCTGTTCGAGGGTGATATGCTAAACTAAAATTCAACCTCGTTCCCAAAGCTTCATGCATCTTTTGTCAAAACCTGGAGGTAAATTGAGAACCTCTATCCGAGACTACTTTCTTAGGGACTCCATGTCGACACACAATCTGCTCCATGTATATCTCAGTCAATTGTGCAGCTGTATATTTGGTCTTCACAGAGACAAAATGAGCTAACTTGGTTAAGCGATCCACAATTACCCAAATTGAGTCATACCCGGACTGAGTACGTGGTAACCGAACTATAAAGTCCATTCCAATTTCTTCCCACTTCCATTCCGGGATCTTCAATGGTTGCAATAATCCAGCTAGCCTTTGATGTTCCGCCTTGACTCGTTGACACACATCACACAATGCTACATATTCAGCTGTGTCCTTTTTCATGCTATCCAACCAATAGCAAGCCTTCAAGTCTTTGTACATCTTCGTACAACAAGGGTGAATCGAGTACGGCGAGTCATGTGCCTCCTTTAATATTGTCTCCCGTATATGTTTTACATTAGGCACAACGATTCTCTTTCCATGCCATAAGGTACCATGTTAATCCTCATCAAATCTGAATTCTCTCCCCTCTTGGGTCCTTTCCTTGATTTCCTGAATTTCCTCATCCTTAGTTTGGCCTTCTCGAATTTCTTGCTCTAAGGTTGGGTTTAACTCCATCATCTCCATTTCATTTATGAATCCAAGGTTCAACCGTTCGAACTCCTTACATAACTCGAATGGTAACTCTCGAACTGTGAGTTGATGACTTACTCCTTTTCTACTCAAAGCATCGGCCACTACATTGGATTTTCACATGTGATAATTAATTCCCAAATCATAATCTTTGATGAGCTCCAACCATCTTTATTGCCTGAAATTCAGACCCGTTTGTGTGAAGATATACTTATGACTCTTGTGATCCATATAAATTTCATAACTATGTCTCAGGATATACTGTCTCCAAATTTTCAATGCATGTACCACGGCGGCAGATTCTAAATCATGCGTTGGGTAATTCTGCTCATGTTTCTTCAATTGTCTCGACGCATAGGCGACCACTTGACCTTCTTGCATAAGCACACATCCAAGTCCTTGTCTTGACGTGTCACAATAGATATAAAAACTCTTGCTTACATCCGGCAATATCAAAACTGGGGCTGTTATCAACCACTTCTTCAACTCCTAAAAACTTTCTTGACAATCTTGAGTCCATTGGAAAGCCTTCCCCTTCATTAGCAATTCCATCATTGGCTTGGCTATCTTGGAAAAGTCCTTGATGAATCTACGGTAATATCCAGCCTTCCCAAGAAAACTCCTTATTTCCTTTACATTTTGTGGGGGTTCCCAATTCAACACGTCTCTCACTTTTCCGAGGTCAACGGATACTCCTACTCCTGAGATGATATGACCAAAAAACGATACCTCTCTCAACCAAAACTGACACTTGTTGAACTTGGCATACAATTGATGCTCCCTCAATTTCTGCAACGTGAGCCTCAAGTGTTCCTCATGTTCTTTCTCATCATTCGAGTAGATCATAATGTCATCAATAAACACCACACCAAACTTATCCAAGTACTCCATGAAGACCTTATTCATGAGGTACATAAAGTAGGCAGGCGCATTTGTCAATCCAAAGGACATCACGGTGTACTCATAAGATCCATACCGTGTTCTAAAAGTTGTTTTGGGTATGTCCGAGGGTCTAATCTTCATTTGAAAATATCTTAACCTCAAATCAATCTTAGGGAAGACACAAGCACCCTTCATCTGATCAAACAAGTCTTCTATGTGTGGCAAGGTGTACTTGTTCTTGATTGTTACCTCGTTGAGAGCTCGGTAATCTATGCACATCCTTTGGGATCCATCCTTCTTGTCCACAAATAGCATGGGAGCTCCCCAAGGTGAAGAGCTTGGGCGAATGAAACCCTTCTCTAGTTGCTCTTGAATTTGCTTCTTGAGCTCTGCTAATTCCATAGGAGGCATCCTATACGGCCTCTTAGCTATAGATGCAGTTTCAGGTATTAAATCAATAACAAACTCAATGTCTTGATCAAGTGGCATACCTGGCAAATCATCCGAAAAAACAACCAAAAATTCACACACCACCGGAATCTCCTCAATTGCGGCACCGTCCATATGATTCAGCTCCAATTGCTTCGGTATGGTTTGAGATGCTTCAAACTCTACGGTGATCCCTTCTTCATTATTCAACTTCACCGTCTTTGTGGCACACTCAATAACTCCATTGTTCTTCCTCAACCAGTCCATACCAAGTATAATGTACAATCCTTGAGAATCCAAAACAATGAGGTTGGCAGAGAAGTCTACCCCCCTTATTCTAAGGCTTACTTTTGGACATACTATATTTGTCCTCATCTCTCCTCCAGGAGACTTAACTAACAGAGTAAACTTCATATGAGAGATAGACAAACTATACTTGGCAACATACTTCGATGTAATGAATCAATGCGATGCTCCAGAATCAAATAACATAGTCGCAGGGTTGGAGTTGGCGAGATACATACCAATGACCATGTCATCCGCTTGTTGAGCATCCTCCATAGAGACATGGTTCACATTGCCACGAGCAAAATTCTACTGTCCCCGGTTCCCTTGTGGCGCTCCTCCATTGGGTCTTGGGTATTGCCTCGATGCATTGCTTCCTTGACCAAGGCCTGACTTAGGCCATTGATGCGCAAAGTGTCCAGCTTCTCCACAAGTATAACACTTCTTAACTCCACCAGAATTATTGGGACCAGCTTGGTTTTGAGCATTGGCACCAGAATAGTTAGCACGAGGCGCATAAGGCATTGGAGGCCTAGGTGCTTGCATAACAGGGCGCTGCTGCACAAACTGAGCTGGGTGCGGTGCAAATCCAAGGCGTTGAGCAGGAATAGAAGAACTGAAATAAGGCGCATTGGGCAGCGCGAAGTGAGGGCGCACATTACTTCCTTATTACTCTCCTTGATATGGCGCCTTCCTCTTGTTGTCTTGCTCCATCTCACGGATCTTGTTCTCAACGACGATTGCTTTGTCCACAAGCTTCTGGAAGTTGGCATAATCACAGTTGAGCAATTGCACTTGAATTTCATTGTTTAGGCCTCTCATGAACATGTATTGTTTTTGGCTGTCCCGACTCACATCCTTAAGCGCATACCATGAGCGTTGTGTGAACTTATCGAGATATTCACTCACACTTGATCTTCCTTGCCTTAAGTTCTCGAATTCTTGCCTCTTCAAAATCATAACAACTTCCGGCACATAATGAGAACGGAAGCTCCCTTTGAATTCGGCCCAAGTAATTCTCTCTTGGTTCTCATGAGCACTGTATAAAGAATCCCACCAATCTGCAGCTGCTCCAACTAGTTGATGAGAAGCAAATAAGACCTTCTCCCGATCACTGCATTGGACAATAGCAAGCTTCTTCACCACGGACTTGAGCCAATCATCCGCATCCATAAGGTCAGCGGCTTGAGCAAAGGTTGGCGGCCTAGTCCTCATGAACTCTCCCAACCGGTTATGAGGAGGTGGGGGTGGCGGTGGAGGCATGTGGGGCTGATTATTGATGTTGCGGGCCTACAGCTGTCCCATAGTTTGTATCATGGTCTGCATGAGCTGGTTTTCATAGCCAGAAGCTGCTCAATGTTGATAGCTCCATGAGCAAGTCCCTGTCCATTGTTGTTCCGAGGTACTCCATGGTTCTCCTCCTCATCATTAGCATCCCTTTGGTTACGAGTCCTCACCATCTGGAGAAAAGCAATAGGTAAGAATTATAAAACGTCCCCAACTATATGCATCAAGGTATATGAAACTGGACAACTAACTAGCCTACGTGGACATTGAAATGCTAAACATCCCAAAATCCTCTATTAAGCACACAAGAAAAATATATAGCAACAACACACCAAACAAAAACACATCGATTCCTGAGTGTTCCTATGTGCTCTAAAGTGTCCATTATATCTAGGCTGCGTCCTACGGTCAACCTGTGGCTCTGATACCAATCAGTGACGTCCGGTTCTGAAAATGAACCAAGCTAACACATATGTGTGCCCAGGAAGTTCAACACACATACACGAGTGCATTCACAAAAGAGTATACAGAAAATTACCACAGAACAAGATTAATTAACCAATATTTATTACACAAACCATATTATCCTCGAATACAAGCTCCTATGAATATTAATGACAAGTTGAACTAATGCAGTAGAAATAAACTAATTAAGCAAACTAAACAGCTAGGCAGCATAAGCAATAGGGTATAGCGCAGCTCCAATCTACACCACAGGCAAAGCTGACGGTAGACACGGTCTAGAACTCCGTATTATTGCCATTAAAGTCCCAATCCTGACCTGCAACTGTTGGGGGGGGGGGGGACTGCAAGAGTTAGTACATGTCGTACTCAGCATGTGTGGAAAGTATGACATGTGGTTTATTCAAATGACGACGATAATAATGGCTATGTGCTGAAAAGTACATTAAAACATTTGAAAAGCAATATATTACATATATGTGAAATAAACCCATCATAAGCCATATAGTTATCATAATACCCGGCCATATTCCATATCCATCATCATATACCAATATCCATATTAAATACCAGAATTCATTTTGTAACCATCCATGACCATAATTCCAACCATAACCATCCCAAATACCATACCAATTCTGAGTTCCCTCTAATCATGGAAGTTGTCCAGGAGCTCATAACCGGGAGCACGGCTATAATGATAGTTTATTTAGACTCTGCAGAGTTTGTACCGCTTTACCCACGTGTTTGTGATTTCATCTCCCGTTGACGGCTAAAGAACCTCCCTTATGCTAATTACACTTCCTTTGGTGTATGGCCAGGAGATCACAAAATAGCCTTTATAAAGGGATTACTAGCCTATTTAGACCCCACTGAGTTTTCACCGGTGACGATGTCTCCTACAAAGCACATCTTCAACCAAGGGCCCCCCCTTGAGCCATTTGGATCCCAGGGTAGTCCCACCAATCATCAACAAACCCAATCCGACTACCCCTTCTCCGAGCATCCACAATGGTCCAAACAGCACTAGCAAAGCCCTAATTAATCAGCTACGCCCCACCCATACCTGGCCTCGTGGTGGCACTGTAGTCCTGGCATATTCTCGCATGAACCGATCCTTAGATCTAAAGCAAGCAACCCACCATGACATCCAACCCATCCACATACCGGGCTTTCTTAGATCACCCATTACCATATCATATTGACCAATTCATGTTAATCAAAATCTTATAAATATATCATTAATGTGTAACATTGTTTTCCCATCCCAATTGATTAAGCAAAGCAAAAAGGTAAAACGCCATTCCCGACTCTCTACCATATATCCCAGGTGACCAGTGTGGTTAAACAAAGCTAGTAAACTTTCTATCATAGGATTCCCATCAAATTGACACAAGCATGTAGTTTGCAAACAAAACATTTACTTTAAAAACAGGATCAATATGCTTCAAGGACACTTGCCTTGCTTTTGCTGTTGATTAGGCTCAAAGTCTTCAAACTCTTGGTGCTGGAGATCCTCTGCGGCACTCTCTAGCGCAAATCCGTCTAATCCACACAATAAACATACAAGACAAGAACACAATCAAATAGTGCACAAATATTACTCAATATGACATGACATGCATGATTAACGCAAATGCAAGGTAGAACTTGCTAATATATTTCTTTTAATGATCACTAACTAGTTCTAATAGATTTTAACAAGTTTATACAGGTTTGTATGTGATTAGATGTACTTTTAGAATCAATTCAACACAATTTAGTCAACAAAATCGGACTAGTCTACAGAAGGCCGGACCAGTCCGCACTTCGCAGAACTAGCGAACTAGGGTTTTCTAGATCGACGTAAATTTGGAGATTAGGGGTTGAATTTACGTAAGGAAAAGAGAATAGAAGGTATACCAGGTGTTTAGGACTCCAATGAATCAAGAAACTTGGAGGTAACACTTGGATCTTGATGATCTAGGGTTGGTGATGAACTTCTAGATGAATTGGTGATGAAGAACGAAACTTGATGGAGATCTTGAACCTTATTCATTTCATCCTCTTCTTCTTCTTGCTTGGGATTTTCTCCTCCCTCCTTGATGGTGGCTCTCCACGAACTAGGGTTTGGGTGGGGTGGAAAAGTGGCAAATAGATGTCAAGCCAAGGGGTTGGGTTGTTTATATAGAGTTGGAGGCTAGGGTTAGATGGATTTTGAGTTTGAGAGGAGTAGAGACCGGTTTAGAGTCCCACATGGGCTCTAAAAGAGTTAGGCACGACATCCCTAGGCCCACTTAACGTGAAACCCAAGAAACAAGTCATAAAATAAAAGATTAACTCGGAGTCGCGAAATATCGGACAAGTCCAGAAAGGACCGGACTAGTCTGAAGTCGTCCAGAGAGAAAATTGAACAAGTGTGGCCTAAAATAGGCAAGTCCAACTTTAGTCAGAGAGGAAAACGGACAAGTCCGCTGGAACACTGGACTAGTCCGGAAAAGTCTAGGGACTTAGCAAATTTTCAATGATGCTTGGAATGTCGGACAAGTCCGCACAAAATCAGACAAGTCTGAATGTTTCCAGAGGCAAAATCGGACTAGTCCGCAGCAAAAATGGACAAGTTCGTTTTTAGTCCGAGAGAAATCGGACTAGTCCTCTGTAAAATCGGACTAGTCCGCACTTTCCTGCATTTTAAGTGCGGTTTTGTTCCAAATCAATTTTAAATGTTCCAAATCAATTTTAAACTCGTTCCTCTTGATGCAGATTAATGTTAAATATGTATATGAATGTATGTAGGGCATGATGCATGAAAATGAGGGTGTTACACGTGTTAACAGTGGGTCCAACAGGCACATTGTTAGCAGAGGGAGCCGAAAACTCACGAAGGGTCTTCTGGGCCATTGGTGTTTCGGTTGTTGGTGCACTTGTGCTAGCTTGCTTTGTCGCACAAAGCTTCTGAGCAGTAACGACACGAGGTCGATATCTCAGAAGGGATTCAAGATCTTCAACAAAGTTTTCAGGCAAGTGGAAACCAGACATACACTACCCTGTTTTCACATAAAATGAGAAAACAAAGAAGGGTCATCCCACTAAAACCTATCAGGGTCCTATCCTATTCACTCAATCATGTAATACTTCGGCTGCCTTCCTCGGCAACGGCACCAAAAATGCTTGTTGATATTTCCTACGCACTACTAACAATTCATCCCTAGCAGTGGTGCCAGAAGTGCTTGGTAGGTTTTAAATTTCAAATGAATGTCTCCAAGCGCACGAAAACTATCGATGTAGCATTTGCCCTTTAAAGAGTATTCCCAAAGGGTGTCATTTATATTTTCCCAAAGGAAGGCTAGATGGAAGTAAAACAATCATCAAGTGGAAAGGCTAGGTTGGCCTAGGTAGGGTTTTAGCAAGGATGGATAAAGGGTAATTGAGGTAGTGTGACACACACAAGAGCATTCTATCCTTAGGGGATAAATGAGGTAATAGAGGAACTAGGCTAAGAGTTAGATAGATACTCCTACTATGCTTCTAATGTACGTATACATAGCCTAAGTTAGTTACTAATGATTGTATTAATTATGAATTCTCATGCTAAGTGGATTAACACATCGGGCACGGGTTTACCCCTAGCAACACTAGGCAACTCCCGCCAAGAGCCAGTGGCATAGCCGAATGCGGAGGGTTACAAAGGACAGATATGGCTGTCACCACCTATTGCCTACCTCTTCAATCTGTGGGTCTACAAAACATTCAACGCTACTCTCTATCCTAGCACCATGCTAGCATATTAAGTAATTACCTTAAGAGCCTAGGCACAAGCCATCCTAAAGGAATGAACTAATCATCATTGAACAAGTGTTAATTCATAGCATAAGTGATTCATATTAATATAGTCATATAATGGCTAATTAGACTATAGTGGAGGTTTATAGTGTTTATAATGATGTAATAAGAATGGTATAGCACAATCATAATTACTTTTCCTACAACATACATGGAATCCACAATCAAACAAGAAATGCTTCGTCCAACAATATCAACAATAGAAGAATAAAGATATTATCTTCATTATGAATAAAGTCAAAAGGACAAATAGGAATATGGGAGACATAACCTTCCCAATTGGAAATTGGGAAGAGAATCCTACTCCTCTCCTACTTGAACTATGGACTAGAGACTCTCCTCTCTACAACCTATACTCCTCTAAACCTATGCAGAGTAGGGGATACAATTGATGAATACTCAAGTGGTGTGTGTTGAAGTGAAGGGGTCCTTTTTATAGCTTGGAGAAGGGTCGATTCGCACCACCAAAAGCGCGCGAATCAGTCACCCTGATCTCTTCAAGTCAGGAGGAGCTAACACGTTGCGTTTGACCGCGTTTGGTGCCAGGAACTAGTCGGCTGACTAGGGGTGTCGGCCGACCTGGACCTAGCTCCAAATAGCCAGTTCTTCTAGGTGACTGACGGGTGGGTCCCATTCCATGATATGGGTGCTACACCGTTTGGTTGCCTCGGATACTTCTATTTTTGGTCCATTTGATCCATGTGGTGCCATGTGGCATCGCCTGATTGGCTGAAATGTTATTTTATAGGATCCATCCGCTTGTTTCACTTCAATTCTTCGTAGAATCCCTACATGCACTACTGTCTCCAAGGACAAGTGGAAATAGGTTAAATAGAAAGGTGAGGTGTGCAAGAAATGACAATTCCTTCACATAACTATGTTATATTGATGGGTGAAATTGGTATATAACATCTGTCAACATCTATCATGAGGATTTAGACAATGTCTTGAAAACTCAATAGCTCCAAATTTGTAGCTAGTACGTTAGCTCTGCATTCCGAGTCTTGCTCTAATATCTCTAGAGACCCTTTGTTGCATCAACAGCGGGCCCCCTGGGAGTTGTCGGAGCTTGGTAGGTCTGACATCGCCCACTGTCAACGCATAAAACATCGATGGCGGGCCCCCTGGGAGTTGTCAAAGCTTGGTAGGTACAATAGTGCCCACTATCACCGCATAAAACGTCGACGACGGGCCCCCTAAGGGTTGTTGGAGCTTGTTAAATCGGACGATGCCCTCTATCAACGCTTAGAACGTTGATGGAGGGCCCCCATGCGAGTTGTCGGAGATTGGTTGATCCGACGGCGCCCACTGTCAACACTTAGAACATCGACGGTGGGCCCCTGGGGGTTGTCGGAGCTTGGTAGGTCCGACGGCGCCCACTATAAACGCTTATAACGTCAACGACGGGCCCCCCAGAGGTTGTCGAAGCTAGTGCTCCAGCAGCATCCACCATCACTAAGCCAATTGCCATTGAATGTTCCTTTTTGCTGTGCATAAAAAACAAGAAAAAACAGTAAAATTCGACCTCTCGTCTACAACTTATTTGCGACTTATTGTCCTTCCTTGAGTTTTAGATCCTGAAGGACTTAACATGATGACCTAAGTGTATTAATTAAATCTCTTTAGGTCTGAATGCCTTGCGGATCCGCCCTACTGGGAGCTGCAAGGATATAGGTAGAGTGGAGTACTTAGGGTGGCTGACCGGTCTAAGTCGATAGAGCACTCCAGAACTTATTCAAGGTGGTGTAGTTGATGCACATCCGAAGCTTCCCGCCAGTCTTTGGTACAACAATTGGGTTTGCCAGCCACCGTGGGTGGTGAACCTCCCGGATGAAACCAGTGTCGAGCAGCTTCTTGATTTCTTGTCTGATGAAGTTTTGCTGCTCGATGGATTGCTTCAGGGGCTTCCGATGTACTGACCGTGCATCATGGTATATTTTTAGGCTGTGATCGATCACCTCCCTAGGGATCCCAGGCATCTGTGACAGTTGCCATGAAAGCATGTCAACATTAGCCCAGAGGAAAGTGACGAGCATGAGTTCGTATTTGTTGTCCAGACCTCCCGGTAAACATGTGGTTTGGGCAGCATCGGAACCAATCTGTACAACTTTGACGGGGATGTTGGTGTTGCCGCTTGGTTGCACGCGAGGTGCATAAGTTGAGCCATGCTGACGTGAGCTCGAAGGTTGTTGAGCTAGTCTCTCCTTACTATATTATTCGTTTTGCGCCGTTGCAAGCGCATGACGTTCCTCCAGCATAGTGACTCCAGCAATGCGATCCCCACGGATCTGGAGGACACATGAAGAAGTTGGCATCTTCAACACCATATAGCCGTAATGAGCTACGACCATGAACCTATACAGGGCTGGCCAGCTTAGGATGGTGTTGAAGGGAAGGCTGATCTGTGCCACATCAAATACCAACTTCTCGGACCTAAAATTGTCCCTGGTACCAAAGGTCACCAGGAGCGTAATTGATTCGAGAGGAGTGATAGCTCCCGGACCTACTCCAGAGAAGGGACGTGAAGGGCTAAGGTCTGATAGGCTAAGTTGAAGCTTTGTGAATGACGCAAAGCTAAGGAGGTTGTGCACTGCACCTCCATCCACCATGACGTGGTAGAGCTAGATGTTGTTGATGGTAGGATAAACCATCAAAGGCAACTGACCATCTCCGGTCATGTTCTACAGGCAATCCGGAGCATCGAAGGTGATGGTGGTGCTCATTCACTTTTGATGAGGTTCTGCCTTGGCGGTGGGAGCTATGGTAGCCATCTCCCGACACATCATCCTTAGGATACGTCGGGAGGTACTATCCTAGGACCCTCCATATATCATATGGAGAGTCTTCCGACGTTCATTGTCGCAGATGTCGGAGTTGTCATCCAAAATGTTGTAGACAACCTTTAGAGACTTCTTGGCATCCTGGAAGCCATGTTCTTGCTCTGGCGAATGTTCTTCGACCTTCTGTTTGCCCACCCGTTGGCAGTATGAGGCTTCTTCTTGGCGCTAATTGCTGCGTTCAATAAGCCGCTGGAGCTCACGACAGTCTTCGAGGTTATGGGCATTCGTCTTGTGGATCGGACACCCCATATTCTCACTGTCACATTCCTCAGTCGAGGATCGAGATCATTTTTTGGGGCGTGGCCCTCGGCCACTAAAAGTTACAACTGCAGCAGCAGCTGTAGGTGTGTCGGCGGACAACTTTTTCTTGCCATTGGACTTCTTCTTTTTATTCCACTGTGTGAGGCAGTAGCTTCAGCTTTATAGGAGGATTTACCATCCTCCACAGCTTGTATGGGGTGCATCTCCCGGCCATCTGCAGCCCTAGCGCATTTGTCGGCTGGGCAGAAGAGCTCTGTGATTCTACTGATGTCTTTAGTTGCCAGCTTCTCTAGCGTCTTTTTGTCTCTAACTCCCTGTCGAAATGCGACAATGACAAAGGAATTGGAGATAGAAGGAATGTGTTCCATACCTGAGAAAACCGCTGGAGGAATGATCACAGCATTTCACCCGCCTTCTGTTGCACGGCAAATAAGTCCAGCTCTGTGCCAAGTCGGGTGTAGGAGCTCCCGAAGTTGGTAGTGAACTGGCGACAAAGTTCCCCCCAACTACAGATGGAGTCAAAAGGGAGACTCATGAACTAGGACCTTGTTGTGCCGGTTAGAGCCACGGTGAAGTAGTTAGCCATCACGGCCTCATCGCCTCTGGCTGTGAGGATGGTAGTGGAGTAGATTCGAAGAAATTTGAAAGGGTTGACTGTCCTGCGTACTTCTCCGGCATATGAGGCCTGAACTTAGGTGGTCAGTTAGCCATGCGAAGATGCATGGCAAGGGCCGAACAGCCGCCCCCCACTCCCAAAGGAGAAGGGTTTTCCTGAGCTTCCCGCCTCTCGCTGGCACGCTCAATGAGGATGCACCCATCTTGCCTCATGTACTGGCGGTCGAGCTCCGACCAGAGATCATGCGTCGAGAGCCTTGATGTTGTATGAGTGTGGCATGCCCCAGGCGGCAGTGATGTCACTTGCTGGGAGGGTGCACGTCTCCTGTGCTGTGATGCCTAAGGACCAAGTCTACCACACAAGGTCCTATTCCTTGAAGGTACCTGCTCAGTAGGGGGCGGTCCTTGGTTAGTGATGGCACTAGCTACAGCTGCAACCAAATGATCCACATCTGTGCGCCATTGCTCCATGGGGCCCTGAGGAGCCCCGGGCGCTGGAGGACGCTGGAGAAGAGTGTGCGCTACATTCAACGCGTTCTCAGGGTTTTCCATCGATGTAGTGACCGACGCGAACACGCCATCTGGCTGCGATGATGGAGGTGGTCATGGAACAACACCCACCGCGTCAACAACGTTAGCTGGCTGCTCCATGTTGGAGGGATTTCCTCCAGCAGGTTGCTCAACCACATCGTTGGATGAAGGTGCGGCGGAGTTCACCATCCTGAGATCTTAGTCCCCCTACCTGGCGTGCCAAATGTCGAAGTGTGTAAGCAACACTTTCCCCGATACTACTGAAGTGTAGTCCGCGGAGGTTCGTATTTGAATGGGGCGCGTAAGATCAAGAAAAATATGATGACATGAGAGTTTTTACGTGGTTCATGCCACCTAAGCGTAATACCCAACTCCACGGGGTGGTTGTTGACTGAGTATGTATGTCTGTGGTGACTGTCAGTGGTTGCTTGTATGCGTGTGAGCTTAGTTGTCTTTTACCGTGCGACACAACCCTTTTATATGCTAAGGGCTGGCCGTTATAGTATTTGCCTGGCCCGACAGGTGGCCTCGGCTATAATAATTCACCTATACATGATCTACATGCATAATTGTGATTAACATTCTAATAACGCACCTCAATGGCACCGTTATAAGTCTTGATGGTCTACTGATTGTGTGTCTTTAATGCTAAATTATTGACATGTTAATCAGATCTTGTAACGGCTATTTAATAGCCTCTTGAATGTTCGTGCCATTGGAGATTTTGTAGTCTCCCCATTGGGGGCTTTAGTCTGGACGTCCACCACGTGGTAGCTCCGGAGCTTCCCTCTATGGGGAGGCAAGTCCTGAGCCTCTTGACACGTGGCAGCACCGGAGCTTCCCTCTACTGGGGTTTAGGTCCGGAGTTGCAGGACACGTGGTGGGACTAGAGCTTCCCTGTGAAGGGAAATATGTCCAGTCTAGCAGAACACGTAGCAACTCCGGAGCTACACAAACAAGGGATGCGGGCCAGTGCTGTCAGACGTGTGTTGCCTTCGGAAGTCTTCAACTCAGACATAGGAACTCCTTTGTTTTATGTGTGCTATCAAGGGGTTCCTGGTATCAAGGGTACTGACACAACCATTCCACTCGACAAACACCCAAGATTGGTGTGGTAGCCACATTCCACAAAGGGAATTCATGAATTGAGGTATGAGTTGAAATATCTAGTATTCTCTTTTTTTTTTCAACTTATAGCAAATTTATGACACCACCTTAGTTATTTTTCTTGCCTTCACTCGAGGACGAGCAAAGGACTAAGTGTGGGGGAGTTTGTTGATGGTCCTTAAGTGCCATATATAGACCGTCAATTCACCTCATAATGTGCACAAAAGAGAAACACAACGTAGTGGTAAGGTTAAAAACTAACCAATTTCACAAGTGTTGGTGTTTATTTGTATGCATGTGAATTTAGACCCAAAATACCAAGTCATGCAGGGAGTAATCCATAAATTGGATTTCAATAAATTAGGTGACACCACAGGTCATCACATGGATCAAATGCCCCACAAACGGAAGTATCTGAGGCCATCCAACAGTGTAGGACCAAGATAAAGGGATGGGACCCACGTGGAAGAAACCTGGAGAAAGCACAGCCGCAACAGAGTTGTGACTAGGTCGGCCAACCTCCCTAGTCAGCCGAACTGGTACTGGCACCAAACTTGGTGAGCATCCATGTGTTGGCGCCTCCTGGCTTGAAGAAGTCAGTGGTGACTGATTCACGCGCATTTAGTGGAGGGAACCGACCCTTCTCCCCCCTATAAATCGAACCTCACACCTCACTTCACACACACACACCAATAGTTTAATATAGAATACCACATCGAAGGTTTAATGTAGTCCTAGAGGCTGCCAAGTAGAAGGAGAGTGTGGTGAAGAGTTTAGGAGAAGGAGGCTTGGGCTTGTCAAGTCCCTCTTCTACACTTGTACCCCTACAAAGGTGTTATTCAAATCAAGTAAGCCCTTTGTGAATTCAATTCATGTTTGATTCTAAATTCATAGTAATTTGCACAAAGAGTTACATGTGGGTTCATTGCATTAATTTATTAGAGTCTCTAGTTGTAGGTTTGTGTTCGAAAAAACTAGAGTAGTGATTTAGAACGTAAGCGTGGTGCTTAGGTTAGAAATCACCAGTGAATATCTCGTAGACTCACAGATTAAAGAGGTAGGCAGTAGGTGGTGACAGCCCTACCTATCATTAGTAATCCTCCACGTTCAGCTATGTCATAGGCTCCTGGCGGGAGTCATCCTATTGTAGCTAGGGGTAAACCTATTCCTGAAGCAAGCAGCTACAACAAATTCCTTTTAATTAGAATCAATAACTTGAATTCCTCTCTCTTCCTTGCCTACCAAACTACTTTGTGTCCTTGGGTGAATTAGTTTGTAAGATTAGCACATATGTTCCTTGGATTCGATACCCTTGGGAATACTCTCTTAAGGGGAGGTGATACACGACAGTTTCTGTGCGCTTGTGGATTTTTATCTTTGACGTAAGAAACGTCAACACATATCGAGGGCAAACACTGCTTCCTTATGGTTGTCTTTGATATGCAATCTCCCTCTTTCCGTAATGTTCCATCTCACGAACCTTGTTCTGAACAACAATGGCGTTGTCAAAAAGCTTCTGGAAGTTTGCATTGTCACTGTTGAGCAATTGAACTTGAATTTTATATTAAGACCGCTCATGAGTAAGTACTTCTTTGTGATGTCTGTATTGATAACCTCTGGAGCATACCTTGATAGTTGAGTGAATTTATTAAGATACTCACTCACACTCATCCTCCCTTGCTCGAGGCTTTTGAATTCCTGCCTTTTCAGTATCATGACTCCCTTAGGTACATAGTGTGAGCATAAACTATCCTTGAATTCGGCCCAAGTGGTTCTCTCTTGATTAGCATGGGCATTGCAGAGAGCTTCCCACCAATCCGCGGCGACTCCAGCTAGCTGGTGTGATGCAAAGAGAACCTTCTCCCAATCACTGCATTGAACAATAGCAAGTTTCTTCTCAACAGATTTAAGTTTGTCATCAGCTTCCATAAGATCATTGGCTTGAGCAAAATTAGGCGGCATGGTCCTCATAATCTCTCCCAGCCGGTTGTGGGGTGGCAGTGGCGGTGGTGGCCCAGGCATGTGATTCTAGTTGTTGTTGGCTTGCACCTATCCTAGTGTTTGCATCATGGTCTGCATGAGCTGGTTTTGCATAGCTATGAGGCACTCCATATTGCTGGCATCAGGTCCAAGGTTGACATTCTCAGGAGCCTCAACATTTTCATAATCACCATTGGTGTTCCTTTGGTTACGAGTTACCCTCACCATCTGCTGGTGGAAAAAGAGCATGAGATGGAAGAATTTAGAACTTGAGAGGAAACATCCCCATCTATATGCATCAAGATATATGAAACTAAGCATCTCTCTTATTATATAACAAAACCCTATATGAGGATGTGGACAAGTGTCAAAGCATCCCACATCTCTCTACTATGTGCAGATGTGGACAAATTGCCAAAGCTTTCCACAAGGCACACCAAGCACACAAACAAGCAATCATAAAATCAGCACACCAAATCCAAGGGAGCACTAACGATCTAAGATGGACTAGGGATGCGTCATCAGTGTGTGAAGTGATAGTCGGTGCGAGTGTGGAACATAGGTGCTAGTCGACATTCTATTTCAGCAGGAAGAAGGGACAAGGAAGGACATGGCAGCAGCGAGAAAGAAGAGGAAAATTTGATTTCAGCGCAGCAACCATAAAAAAAGGAAAGGGGGTGTGCATTAGCTCAAAAAGATGGAAATGAGGTAAAATTTGCAGCAGCAGCAAAACTAGACATTTTTATACCGAATAACCAGCAGAATGCAAAATAGTGAAAAAACAGGTAGAATTGAAAGGACAGAAGTCCTAAGTGATTAGTGGTGTCAATTCTACCTAGGCTTGCGTCCTACGGTCAAACACGGTTCTAGTACAAATTTGTGACACCCGGTTCCGAGAATGAATCAAGTGTGACACATATGTGTGTCCAGGATGTTTAACACACATACACAAGTGCATCACAAATGTTATTCATATTATAATCATGTCTCGAATAATAATAATAATAATAACAATAACATAACAATAATAATAATAATAATAGTAATAATAATATTAGCAGTAGTACATTATTACAATATCCAAATAGTCTTGAATAGAAACTCTAATTATATTACTGTAGGGGAAAAACTAACACTAATAGCCTCCATCTCCACGTTCGACGGTAACACACATGCCTAGTAGTCATCATAGTCCTCCGCATACTCCAAAATGTCACCTATTACTGAATTAATGTGGGATTAGCAAGGGTGAGCACATGTCATACTCAGCAAGTGTAGGAAAGTAAGACATGTAGCTCAAACAAGGATGATAATAAATGGCTAATTGCATAAAGCTGATTTAGTTCGCAAACATGTAAAAGCAGCTTACAATGTCTATGTGTGATTAAATCCCATCATAACCAGAGTAATTATCATAATAAATATTTAACATCCTCATTTACCATCATAATTCATTTATAACCAACCATCAATTAACATCATCTTAATGTACCAAATTTATACCTTCATAACTAACCATGCTCATATGACATAACCTAAACCATAACCATAACCAAACCCAAGTAGTATCCAAGTTTCCTTCTAATCATGTAGTTCATCAAAGTGCTCTTAACCGGGAGCACGACTATCATTATAGTTTTTAACACTCTGCAGAGGTTGCACCACTTTACCCACGTGTTTGTAATTTTGTCACCCGTCGGTGACTAAAGAAAAACATCCTTTATGCCAAATACACTAACATAGGTGTATGGCCGAAAGATCATAAAATAGCCTTTACAAAGTGATTACCAGCATGTGCAGACCCACTAAGGTTTCAACGTAAGTGATGCCTTCAACTAAGCACATCCATCCAAGGGCCCCCTCTTGTGCCGTTCAGATCCCAGGGTAGTCCTGCCATTACTGAAAACCAAACCGACTCCCATTCTCCGAGCCTTCCATGGGATCCGAACGATACTGGCAACACACTAATTAATCAGCTACGCCGCACCGATACTTGTCCTTGTTGCAACAATGTTGTCATGCCATATTCTCGCATGAATCGGTCCTTAGATGTAAGGAAAGCTAAACCACCATATCATCCAATCCATTCCACAAAACATGCTTGTTTATATCTCATACGTTCTGTGTTGCTAAAATAGTCATTATCATCAATTCACATAGTTCATACGTTCAATAGTTCAAAATTGAACCATTTGGTTATTCCCAATCCAATTGAGTAAAACGAAGCAAATGTGTAAAATACCCTTCTCGACTCTCTACATTATAGCCAGAGCGACAAGGATGGGCATACAAGCCTAGTAAACACCTATTCAAGGGTTTCCCATCGATTTTACAGAAGCATGCAATTTTCAAAATAAAACATTTAAAAACAGGACCAAAATGTTCAAGGACACTTACCTTGCTCCGGTGGCTGGTTTGGATCGAGATCTTCAAAGTTCTGGTGCTGAAGGTCCTCATGAGCACCTTCTAGAGCGTTACCTTCTATTCCGCATGACAAACATGCGAACCAAGCATTACAATCAATAAAAGCTTATATAGTACTCAATATGCCATGATATGCACGAAAGATGCAATTATGTGGTAACACATGTTATTAGGTTTCTACTATTGCTTACTAACTAGTTACAACTGAGTTTTACATGTGTGAGTAAGTTTCGAGTCATTTTGAGAAAAATTGTGAAGTTCGAGGAATTCAGAAAATCAGGGGCCGGACTAGTCCGCATTGGGGCCGGACATGTCCACTCTGGACCGGATTAGTACGCCATGGACAAGACGAGTCCACTATGTCCAGGGTTTTGCGAACTTCTCAACTAGGGAATGGTTTGAATCAAGAGTGGGATCAAAATTGACGTGGAAAGTTGGATCTAAGGCGAATACCATGAATGCAAAGGTTCAATGGTCGAGGATTAGGTGCAACGCGTTAAACTTGACATCTAGATCGGTTGACAACGAATCGATGACAAGAAGTAGAAAAAGAACGTTGATGTTGAAAAGTCAAAGAAGGAGACCACAGCAGGGATGACGATCTTGCTTGATTCTCCCTCTCCTTTCTCTCCTCTTTCCCCTTCCTTGTCCTTCGTTGCAGTGAAGGCTTCTTGCTTCTTGTATGGCATCTCACAATGAGATCAGAGCAGTGGGGTGTTGATAGTTCCTACGCACTACTAACAATTCATCTCTAGCAGTAGTGCCAGAAATGCTTGCTAATAGATTTTAGATTATACATATAAATCCGCAAGCGTACGAAAACTATCGATGTAGCATTTCCCCTCTAAGAGTATTCCCAAAGGGTGTCATTTATATTCTCCCAAAGGAAGGCTTTATGGTCGTAAAGCAATCATCAAGTGGAGAGGCTAGGGTGACCTAGGCAAGGTTCTAGGAAGGATGGATAAATAATTATTGGAGTAGTGTGACACACACAGGAGCATTCTATCCTAAGGGGATAAATGGGGTAAAGAGGGACTAGGCTAAAGGTTAGGTAGAGACTCCTATGATGCTTCCAATGTACATATACATGGCCTAAGGTTGTTACTAATGATCATGTCAATTATGAATTCTCATGCTAAATGGATTAACACATTGGGCACGGGTTTACCCCTAGCAATACTAGGCCACTCCTGCCAAGAGCCTGTGGCATAGCCGAACATGGAGGATTACAAAGGACAGATAGGGTTGTCACCACCTACTGCCTACCTCATTAATTCGTGGTTCTACGAGACATTCAACGCTACTTTCTATCCTAGCACCAAGCTAGGATATTAAGTAATTACCTTAAGAGCCTAGGCACAAGCCATCCTAATATAAAGGTGATGTGTGCAAGAAATGATATTTTTCTTCACATAATTGAGTTATATTGATGGATGAAATTGGTATATAACAACCGTCAACAATCTCCAACAAGCTTATCCTTTGCTCGTCCCGAGCAAAGTCAAGACTTTCGGTTGATGTTCAAGAGTTGCTACAGTGTTCTATTTTTCAAAAGTACCATTTTCACAACAAAATATTCTACCTAGTATTGCAAAAATTGGCATGGTACTTCACCCATCCTAAGTCATTGTGGGGCTTATGCCTTCTCCTATTCATGGGTGGTTGAAAGATAAAACAGCAAATGGAGCACACATACGCTAGAAATCAAGTTCCACTCAAATTCCGGAGAGTTCAATTTAGATTTTAAGTATCTCAATTGATTCTCTCGGTCTCTCCTTTACGTGTAGTGGAAATGTATCCTCACCAAGGCATTTTGCCTAAATTCATCCTACCTCTACATAAGGCTTGTATGTGGAGCTTGGTAGGGAATATAGTAGGCATATTTGCAACACAAAATATTGTTAAGTAAAAGAGCAAGCCTTAGGAGAAATCAATTCAAAACAATTTTTGTTCAAGACTTGTGCATGTGTGATGGAATGAAGTGGATGTGGATATTTTAGATGACTCCATTTTGAGTGGACTCTTTTTTTTGCATGGATGGAAAATGGCTACCTTTTTTTCTCATGCTCATGATGCAAGCATGCATTTTACTTTTTCTTTTTCTTTTCCTTGTAGCCATGTATTCTACTCCCTTCTATGCAATAACTTTTAGAGAGTGCTAAGCATGAATGATATGGAGTTTCTCTTTTTATTGTGGAATGGTGGTATGGTGGAATTTTGCTTACTTCTAGTGTAGAAGTATAGCATGTGCAAGTGAAGTCTTGAATTCAAAAAGTAATGAATGAAATCTCACATAGGTCTATACTAGTTTGACAATGCTCAATGTGAAGACAAATAGAATATGCATAAGGTCTATCAATGTGATATATCATATGGGATTGGTTGGTATTTCCAATGAAATGAGAGTAACTTAAATCTTTTTAGAATTTCTTAAAAAATCTAAGTTTCACTTTCAATCTAGGAATAGCAGCCCTATCACTACATCATATCTCACAACAACTTAGAATGGATTAAGCTTTTGCTACCCACAATTTCCAAATCAAGGCAAAAGCAATTTTAGCCAATGAGGGCAATATGTTAGAAAGTAGTAAGTTGTAAACTAGGGACATAGGAAAATTAAAACAGAGCAACTATTCATCATTTCATCTATGTGAATTCCAAACCATTCTTACCACACATCATTTACTTTATTTGAAAACAAACCTATCCTACATTTTTTTATATGCAAGGTGGATGATGGGTGAATGCAAAAGAAATATGCAAAGGGTGTGATACAATTTACCTCAAGATGGGATCCTCCTCCAAGCTTGTTCTTCACTCACCTCCGTGATGAGGGTTGAACCCTTGATGACGGAAGTATGCCACGAGATCGGCTTGTTCTTGTTGTAGCGTGGAGTTGAACTTGGTGAATTGAGCATCCATGTGTTGTTTGCCAATCTTGGGTACCTTGAACATGCCCTTGGAGAGTGTTGTAGATGTCACCCATTCTTACTTCAAGTTCTTCCATATGTCTAGTGAGATCCTTCATTCCTTGGATATAGTCACGATGACTTCTAGCTGAAGAGGAACGACGTCTTCTCATAGACGATGGAGACAAGTTGCAAGAGCTTGTAGTGGATAGGGGCGGCTCCCATGTTGCACCTGGCCATCCATGCCAAGATGAACCTTTGGTCTAATATGATGGAGGTTGAGTCCATCCGGGTGCATCACCCATTGGGGTCTCTTCCTCTTCGTACTCATGGACCGTGGAGGTCGTCAGAGGCATGGCCGATCTCCTTGCATGGCTTCTAGTTACCCTGCCAGAGATATTACTCCTTCGTGCTTCCTCGATGGGAAGAAGGTCAATGGTTAGTCTCCGACATTTGTACAAATGATAATCTGGGTTAGGTAACCGAATTTTATTGACAAAGCCAGGATAATAAAATAACAAAGAGCCATCCTGATCATGCTTAAGGGTATGTCCTTGCACTAAACAATCTTCATCAATTAATTCTCTTTCATTTTTAATATACTCAAATAAAGAATATTCTAGTGCTCCTGCACTGGCAGCAATACGAGTAATCAATGAAGTGCATTCAATTGGCCCTGTTCTTGGAATGTAATCTAAGCACTGTGTCATCATGGCAATAATTGGAGCACTTTTATCTTTTAATCATGGCAAAAAAAATTCAGCTCATCATCAAGCACTATCCTTACATCTCCTCTAGGGAACATAGTCCTAGCCACCCATCATTCATGAAGTGAATAGGGTTGTGTAAGTGGCTATTTATAGGTGCACTACATCTGACATCACATGTTAAATCTTGCCAAAAACAATGTTTGTCAAACATAGGCAAAGTGTCTAAATCGAGTGAACATCATCTATGAAAGCCCAGGATTTCACTTATTCTTTCCATAGGATATTTTATTCTTTTTGAAATAATCTAAAAGTAATACCATCAGATCCTATTTTTAGTGTGCAAAGGAATTGTATGGAGAGAAGGCGAGAACCTCTCTCCTCTATGTGAGCAAATTTTTCCCATCCTAGTGCATGCCAAATGGAAAAGAATTCGGAATCCGTACCTATTTTGGAGGTCAAATCCGGATCATAAGCTTTCGTATGTGAAAACTCACAATCTTGGAGGAGCTTGCATGCTTGATCTTCAACTTCACTTTGTATCTCGACGTCGTCGTCGTGAATGAGTTGATGAGGGTTGATTCTCTCACCCATGGGAGTGTCTTCACCTACGCTCCTCTTGTGTGAACTTGGTGTAGCAATGAAAGAGGGGCGTGCACTTGAGTCTCCACCATGGCTTCAGCTTGCAGCCTCCTTCCTCTTTCCAAACAACCTCTTCATCCCTTTCATGGCCACAACGAACAAGATCAAACCAAGGTAAAAATTCAAAAGAGGTGATGTTAGCAAAATCAAAACCCCCGATGAATTTCCCTTGAAGAACTTGAGAGCAAATTGCAAATGCAAGCAAATCTTTTTGAGTTGGGAATTGATCAAGAGCACTTCAATGAAGATCAAGAAAAACAATGTGAGCAAGAGTGACATTGGGGAGGTATGAAGTGAGATGAAGTGTGAGGAGAAGTGCTCCTCACGGCCACCATTTATAATGTTCACTCCCCAATGGTCACTAGGGTAGCAAATGTAGCTATTGGAGGAGAGAGAGCCAAAATGGCTCCTTCCCCGAGTCGGCCGAATAGGGGGGTCGGCCGAACTGACAAGTAGGCCCCCGGTTGTCCCTTTTGGTAGGTGTCTCCCCAACGGCTATGGGATTAGCACGTTGGTGAATTACCACTTCTAGAGCTCAAAAAAATTGTTTTTCGAATAAAAACAATTTTTTCAAAACCCAACTATTTTTTGTGAAAATAAAGAAATAAGAATGATAATTGAGAATATAAGATTCTCAAGATACTAAGAAAACCAAATATGCAATGGGGAAAAATCAAACTAAATGAGGAAAACCAAATAAAGAGAAAAGAAAAATGAAGAAAAGGATAACTACCAATTTAACCTAGTGGCTAGGTCTCACCACCGTCCTATGAGATGGACATTCCTCCGTCTTCATTTCTTGACATCCGGTCTCGAAGGGATGGGCCCGGATGGATTGTCTTGCTTCTTCCGCCATACCTTCTTTGGAGGCTTGGTGGACTTGGGCCTTGGGGGTGGCCCGGACTTCTCCGTCTTCTCGGGGTGTCAGCGTGGATGATAAAATGGGTTTCCCGAAAATATCAAATTCCTCATGAATGCAATGAGCAGATGCACCTTTGGAGGTGTGATTTTGATATATTGAATGTGCTTAACATTTGCTCCAATGTGGATCATGGAGCGTTGCTCCAACATTGGGCGAAAGTTAAACTTCTCCTCCTTGCCATTGATATGGAATTGGATTTCTCCATGTCCGACATCTATGCGAGCCTTCGTGATGCTAAGGAATGGTTTCCCAAGTATGAGCTGCCTATCCTTCTCGATTCCCAGATCGACCGGGTATATCACCGGGATGTACTCCCAAATAATTGCAGGTGCCTCTCAAGCGTGAAGACACGATGGTACTGCAATGTCCACGTCGCACATCGGATTCTGATGGATTCTGTTGATCTTTCTAAAGATGCTCTTACAAGTCATATGTAGTTGTAGAGCTGATTGTGTGTGGGGTGTGTGTAGGTGTCGGTAGTGTGACCGAGTGTGTTCACACAAGAATATATACTACAGCTGTACTCGATAGAGAGGTTTAAAAAAAATCATGTCAACATATGCAAAATCATTGCAGACAAACGATAGGACTAAAGAATTCAACATTATTTTTGGCCTGATTTTGAGCCTCCTAAATATACCATATTGTAACAACAATAACCATTACATTGAGATATAATTCGCTTGCCATTGTATCAAAAAACACAGCTTCGCATAGACATACGCTCTATGCATAACCTAAAATGGACGTGATCTTTTACATATCTCCATACTTCTTTGACATAGTAACACATGTGGAAGATATGCTGCACTTCATCATCTTGGTTCCGAAATATGAAGCACTTCTTCTCCTTCGAAATATGTCTATGCATTAACTGCTGACCCATAGGCAGACAGCTATGACCATACACCAAAAACCTATTTTCATTTTATTTGGAACATGAATAGCCCATGTTGATTTCCATTGTCTTGAATCAGCATGCCAATTTAAGGGTGATCTTCTCCACATCTATCATTTTTGAAGAAGATTCAACTCTCGCTAAATTGTATGATGATTTGATTGTATATGTACCAAATGTTGCATATGGCAAAGAAACAAAGTCTTCATCTCCATTTCTGCTAATAGGGATTTGGAGAATAGCATCTACTATATCTTCTTGGAAAATGCTCCCACCGAGTTAACATCCCAATATGAACCATCAACATGGAACAATGATTTGACCTTCACATCAAAAGACATTGATAATAGTGGCTTAAAAGTACTGTCCTGATAATTTGGGATCCATTTATCAGTCAGTATATTAACATGTTCTCCATTGCCAGTACCCCATCTAAGGCCTTTAAGCAAAAGTTGTCTGCCAAATAGAATTGAACGCCACATGTATGAAGATTTTCAACAATTACCTGCAGTCGGGACTGAATTTGGGTAATGGCATTGTTCCGGAACTCTTGGGCATGGCGACTTCGGATCCTTAATGAGCCTCCAGCATTGCTTACCAAGCATAGCCTCATTAAAAAGGTCAAAATCTCTGAATCCATACCACAAAGAATTTTTTGTAAGGACATCCAATCTCAAGAGCGTCAATTCATTTTCTTTTTTCCATTCTCGAAACCCCACAAATGATCAGATATCCAAACATAGTACATTATTTTTTCTATCACATATCCAAACAGGCACTTGAAAACAGCTCTGTGAGACCTATGTTTGCTTAATACATTGGCTTTGACGATAAAAAGTTTTGAATACTACCAAAACACCGTTATCATCAAGGTCCGATGATAGGATCGAGCTTCAGTAAGGTCCAATGATAGGTCCAGCTTGTTTTGTATAGCTCTGGCATGGTCCAACGTAAGTTACAAATTATTTGTCTAGGTTTGACTAGCTTTGGTTAGCTCTGGTGCTAGGTCCGACTAGCTTTCGTATGTTCCGGCGCTAGGTCCGACTGGCTCTTTTAAGTTCTGACGCTTGGTCCTGCTAGCTTTGGTAAGATCCGGTTTAAGATCCGGTTAGCTTTGGCAAGGTTCGGAGCTTGATCACTGTGGTTCTGCTTTTAACTTGCAATGTTTCGAACTTGATTTTTGGATTATTGGAAGTTTTCTTAGTATTCTTTTACAAAGTTTTTGATGTGTTTTGGTGGTTACGACTGATATCATTTTGCTGTGGTTTGCAACATGCTTACGTGAGGTTCTCACGTAAGGTTTTGTGGTTATTGAACTAACGAGAGTCAAGTCGAGGACTTGTGCTCGGAAGTATTGGTTGTTTATTCATGTGCAGGTGTTGCTTGAGTTCAAGACATGACTGGTAACGGGATCCATTGAACTAGTCTTAGGGAGAAGATGAGGTTCAACAACAAAGTTCAGGAGGAATTGTGGTTGAGTTGTTCGAGAGGTCGCGCATCATTTTTGAATCAAGAACAACGCATATGAAGGTATCGTGGACATCGTTGGAAGATGTTTGCACGTGTGCAAAAAGTGTATGGACGTGGCTACATGGTTCCGAGGCGTGATGAAGAGATGTGGACATAAAAAATTGGTCGGAAAGGTCCAACCGACTAGGTTAAGAACTGAGGCTGCGACTGAGTCGTGTTTGACTCAAATATGGAATGTTTCTAGTTGGTTATGATAGGATTTCGTGTGGGTCACGAATTTGAGTTGTTTGAGCAATGTGTGATATGTTCCTAAAGTGTTTGGAAGAATTAAGATTGATTTTATCTGCGTATAGAAGAGTCTTGAGCAGTTATGGAAAGTTTCAATTCGCGAATTGAGTAGGATTAGAGTCCTAGTTAAGTTTGGGTTGGCCTAAGAGCTGGTTATCTAAGCAAGGGAGGCCAGAGCTCGTTGTAGTCAACTATACTGCTGTTCCTCTTGTGTTTTGATCAATAAAATTCGTAGTTCGGAGGAACTTTTGTGCCTTGTTCGTCTGACTTGTTTTCGTCAAGTCTTCCTCGTTGAGTTTCTACACAACACTACCTTGCTTTTGTGGTTTTATCATAACTCGAGTTTACAGATCTGATTGACGTGATTCTTTTTGGGTTGTCTTCACAGATTAATTTTCTATCTTCTGTAAAAAATTCACGGTCATTGGATTTGTGGTTTATGATCTACACGAGGTTTTTTGCAGTGTTCCAGAACTGTTTTTTCTCAGGTAGAACAGATTGACCTTTGTTTGATCTTTCGATCGTAACTTGAGTTTCTCTCAACGGATTTTCGTGATTCTTGTTGTGACGTCTTCGTAACTTGATTCTATACAATCTATACTAGTTTTATAACAGTTGAACACGTTTAGATTAGTCGCACAAATGGTTTCTTTGACCAATCTGTTTTTTGCCGAGGGGTGTTTCGTTGCTTCCGCTGAAAAGTTTTAATCTACCATTCACCCCCTATGGTAGATTTACAAGTGCTTTTCAATCATACAATTGTTATCAGAGCCATGGTACTCTAATCTCCTTGATTTGCATGTGTTTTGACTAATTATCATGGAGAAATACTCTGACAAACCTTGTGTGTTTAGTGATATTAATTTTCAAGTTTGGAAGGCACGCATGGAGGCTTTCATCCAAGCGCAAGAATTCGCGATATGGGAAAAGGTATACAAACCTTATGAAGTTCTACTAAATGATCATGTTACCGCTACGAATCCGTGGGATGTTGACAACAACAACAAATCCCGCAACTTGATCATTCAGGGACTCACTAAAAGCGACTTCGGTCGTGTCGCGCACCTCCGATCAGCATACGATCTTTGGAGAGCTCTTCGTGATTATCACGAAGGCTCCAACACAATCAAGGAGGTAAAATAAGATATGTTCAAAAAGGAGTACATGCACTTCGAGATGTAACCTGGTGAGTCCATCGATCAACTTTTTGCCCGATTTAATAAAATTCTCAGTAATCTACGTAGTGTCAACATAAACTTTTTCTGATGCTGAAAATACTAGGCAACTCCTCAGTGCATTAGACCTGACAATATGGGAGATGAAAGTAACATCCATTCGTGAATCAACTGTCATGAGTACTCTTACTTTAGATGTGCTTTAGTCTATTGCATTCATTTCACAATGTGATATACCTAGCTCCAGCAAATCATCATCTTGCAATACTCTTGTTTTGCTGTCTTCACTAACCCTGGAACAGATTGAAGAATTTCCAAAAGAGGAGCTAGCACTCATCTCTACTCGGTTCTCAAAAGCACTGCAAAATGTGAGAACTAGAAGGAGAGAAATCTACGGACCTCAAAGATGCTTTGAATGTGGTAAGACAGGACACTTCCGTACAGAATGACCTAATCTTTCAGGTCCTACTACCTATGAAGAGAAGCAGAACAAGTTCAAGACCATCTTTGGAAACTCCAACAATAAAAATAAGGGTTCCATAGGATGCAAGATGATAAACAACTTCATCACTGCACTTCATGAGCTCAGCTCAAGTGATGTAGACATTGGAAGTGATGAAGATGATGATGATTTGGCCAACATATGCTTCATGGCGGGCAAAACAAGATCAATATCAAATTAGGAGGATGCAGAACACAACAGTGACGACGATGAGGTATGTTCTACCTATAATGAAATGTGATGCAATTTCTCGTGCAACTATTATTGTCAAGAAAAAGGACAAAAAGCTTAGGGATAATGCTACTAAATTGAATCACTAGAATCTGAAATCAACCGTTTAAAAACTTTGATTCCTAGTGATGATGCATGTCCCCCATGTGACTGAATCTATGAACAATTGTCCACATTAAGAAGTGCACACTCCTCCACTTTCTTGTGTGCTAAGCTAATTAAAATACCATATGAGCTTCGGTTTGAACATAGGCCTAGTGTTACACACTTTCGGGTCTTTGGATGCAAATGATTTGTTAAGAAACATGGTAATCTTGATAAATTTGAACCTATATCCATTGATGTCATGTTTCTTAGTTATCCATCTCATACTAGAGGCTACCGTGTGCTTTTACTTGACACTAACAAAATTGTGGAGACTTGTGAGGTGTCTTTTGATGAAGCTAGCCCAGGTAGTAACCTAAACATTGCAGGTCCGGATCCATATCCTCAGGGGGGAGGGTATTTTCAAATAAGAAGGAGAGTCGGTGATATTGCCTGATAGTTCCGAAGCTGACACGTGTCGAGCTCCGAACTTTGAACACGCTCTGACTACCATCTCTGCTGGTCCTGATCGTCCACAAGCCCCAAGATCATCAATATGCGATGAACCTGATGAAGAAGAAGCTTGTGACACATTTGTTCCCTTACGGATTTACAAGAATCATCCCCCGCAACAAATAATTAGAAGCTTGCATGAACGAGTTACAAGATCCAGGTTTTCTGACCCCAATTCTCATGCTCATTCTGCTTTTGTTGCTTCTTTTGAACCCAAAGATATATCACACGCACTCACTAATGAATCTTGGATTATTGCCATGCAAGAAGAGTTAGAAAATTTTGAAAGAATAAATGTTTGGAAACTTGTACCTCCACCTTAATTGGAACTAATTGGGTGTTTAAAAATAAACAAAGTGAGCATGGGGTTGTGATTAGGAATAAGGCTAGATTGGTTGCTCAAGGTTTCACACAAATTGAAGGTCTAGATTTTGATGAAACTTTTGGTCCTATTGCTAGATTAGAAGCCATAAGAATTTTGTTAGCTTTTGCTGCATCTAAAGGTTTCAAGTTATATCAAATGGATGTAAAAAGTGCTTTCTTAATGGCTACATAGATGAGGAGGTTTGTGTTAAGCAACCACATTGTTTTTAAAATTCAGATTTTCCTAATCATGTTTTCAAACTGACTAAAGCCCTGTATGGTCTAAAACAAGCTCCTAGAGCATGTTATGATAGGATAAAAACATTCTTACTTGAAAAGGTGTTTACCATGGGCAAGGTTGATAAAACTCTTTTTGTGCTTAAGCATGGCAGTGACTTATTATTCGTTAAAGTGTATGTGGATGATATTATCTTTGGTTGTGCTTCTCATGATCTTGTGTCCAAGTTTTCAGCAATGATGAGTTCAGAATTTGAAATGAGTATCATGGGTGAACTCACATACTTTTCGGGTCTGCAAAGAAAGCATACTGAGGAAGGTACCTTTTTGCATCAAACAAAGTATACAATAGACCTTCTTAAGTGCTTCAACATGGACAAAAGCAAGCCTCTTCGGACACCAATGGGAACAGCAACGACACTTAAACTTGATGAAGGTGGTGAATCCGTGGATTAAAAAGAATATAGAAGCATGATAGTATCACTATTGTACCTCACGACATCAAGACCGGACATACAATTCAGCATATGTCTTTGTGCACGGTTTCAAGCTTCCCCACGTGCTTCACATCGTCAAGCCGTCAAAATGATTCTCAGGTACTTACATGGAAATCAAGAATTTTGCATTTTTATTCCTTCTTCTTCAACCGTTACTTTGAAAGCTTTTTCGGATGCTGATTTTGGGGGTTGTAGGATTGATAGGAAAAGTACTTTTGGTTCTTTTCATTTTCTTGGTAATTCAATTGTTGCTTGGTCCTCTAGAAAAAAAGACACATTTGCACAATCCATAGCCAGATCATAATATGTAGCTGCTGCTAGTGCTTGCTCACTAAATCTTTGGATTGTTCAAACACTTAAGGACTATGGGGTTGATCTAGATATTGTTCCACTATTTTGTGATAACACTAGTGCCATTTGCATTGCTAAAAACCCCGTGCAACATTCTAGAACTAAGCACATTGATATTAGGTATCACTTTCTTCATGATAATGTCGAAGAATGGAACATTGTGCTTCACCATGTACATACCGAACAACAATTGGCTGACATTTTCACAAAATTTTTGGATTTCACTCGTGTTTGTTACATTCATAGTGAAATAGGGGTTATGCATCCTCATGGCTTAAATTGAGGGGGTGTTTTGAAACTTGGAAAGTCTATGTGTGAATCTGAACTTAAAATAATACGAGCATAGTATTTCATACATATATGACTTTGTAATTCCTTTTACATGCTGAAAGTTCTTACTACATTACTCGTGTTATACATATTGTAGTTTTTGCCATGACTAGTAATTGGAATAATTACTTACACTAAATATGGTCATGATCGAACTTTCTTGTTGTTTTGAACTTGTTGCATTATCACAAATGCTTTTAATCATAATGATTTAATCAAGTATTCAACTCACATGTTGAGTTTTATCAACAAATATAAATTGAGAAAAGATCAAGAGAATATGCATGCATCGCACTTCTTCTTTTGAGATGGCTTATCGTTGCACATAGATATGAACTTGGAAGAAGTTGTGTATGACTAAAAGCATGTCCTTAAGCTTCTGATTGTCAAATGACATAGGTTGGCTTCGTTGGTTAGAATAAGGCAGATGTGCATATAATCTCTTGCAAATACATATGATCTAAATTTGTACTTTGACAAATAAAAAATGCAGCGACAAATGTCATGCTTTTAAGTTTTAAAATAGTTAAGTTTGTGAGATCATGACTTGCTTAAATTGAAAATTACATTTGATCTCTAGCATGACTTACAGTACTTTATGTATCACATTGTTGTGATACTGTAAGTTACTTGATAGTATGACTTGGATGAGCTTTGTTTTATAGGTATATGTTATAATGTGGTCATAACAAATTAAAATTTCTCTTTTGTACCTTGCTGAAATACATTGCCAGAGGGGGGAAGTATGCAAGGCGGAGAAATAAGTATAGGGGGAGAAATTTATTTCTATCTCATTTTATTTTCAAAAAGTGAGAGAAATTGTTTTCAGAACTTTTCATGTGAATAAACCAATGTTCGGATTCTAAGTGGTGTTGCTAATGTATTCATCAAGGGGGAGATTGTGACACCTATGCGTGCTGAATAAATTGGCTTTGACGATATAAGTTTTGAATACTACCAAAACACCTTTATTATCAAGGTCCGATGATAGGTCCGAGCTTCAGTAAGGTCCAATGATAGATCCGGCTTGTTTTTGCTAGCTCTGGCAAGATACGATGTGAGGTCCAACTTCTTTGTCTATGTTCGACTAGTTTTGGTTAGCTCTGGTGCTAGGTCCGACTAGCTTTGGTATGTTCCGGCGCTAGGTCCTGCTAGCTTTGGTATGCTCTGATTCAAGGTCTGGTTAGCTTTGGCAATGTTCGGAGCTTGATCACTGTGGTTCTGCTTTTAACTTGCAATGTTTTGAACTTGCTTTTTGGATTATGAAAGTTTTCTTAGTATTCTTTTACAAAGTTTTTGGTGTGTTTGGGTGGTTATGACTGATATCATTTTGTTGTGGTTTGCAGCATGCTTACATGAGGTTCTCACGTAAGGTGTTGTTGTTATCAAACTAACGAGAGTCAAGTCGAGGACTTGTGCTCAGAAGTATTTGTTGTTTATTCATGTGCAGGTGGTGCTTGAGTTCAAGACCTGGCTGGTGATGGGATCCATTGAACTAGTGTTAGGGAGAAGATGAGGTTCAACAACCAAGTTCGGGAGGAATTGTGGTTGAGTTGATAAGGAGGTCGCGCAACATGTTTGAATAAAGAACAATGCATATGAAGGTATCATGGACGTCGTTGGGAGATGTTTGCACGTGTGCAAGGAGTGCATGGACGTGGCTACATGGTTCTGAAGCGTGATGAAGAGATGTGGACATAAAAATTGGTTGGAAAGGTCCAACCGACTAGGTTAAGGACTCAGGCTGCGGTTGAGTCATTTTTTACTCAAATATGGAATGTTTTTAGTTAGTTATGATAGGATTTCGTGTGGGTCACGAATTTCAATTGTTTTAGGAATGTGGGATACGTTCCTAAGGTGTTTGGAAGTCTTAAGATTGCTTCTATCTTCGTATAGAAGAGTCTTGAGCAGCTATGGAAAGGTCCGATTTGTGCATTGAGTAGGATTAGAGTCCTAGTTATGTTTGGGTTGGCCTAAGAGCTGGTTATATAAGCAAGGGAGGCCAGAGCTTGTGGTAGACGACTTTAGGGATGTTCCCCTTGTGTTTTGATCAATAAAATTCGTAGTTTGAAGGAACTTTTGTGCCTTGTTCGTCCGACTTGTTTTCGTCAACTCTTCTCGCCGAGTTTCTGCACAACACTACCTTGCTTCTGTGGTTTTATTATAACTCGAGTTTTACAGATCCGATTGATCTGAGTCTTTTTGAGTTGTGTTCAAACTTAATTTTCTATCTTATGTGAAAAATTTCACGGTCATTGGATTTGTGGTTTATAATCTACACGAGTTTCTTTGCAGTGTTCTAGAACTGTTTTTCCCAGATAGAATAGATTGATCTTTGTTCGATCTTTCGATCGTAACTTTAGTTTCTCTCGACGGATTTTCGTGGTTCTTGTTGTGACGTCTTCGTAACTTTCTTATCTACATTCTATATTATTTTTGTCAAAGTTGAACATGGTTAGATTAGTTGCACACATGGTTTCTTTAATAGATCGGTTTTCTACCGAGGGGTGTTTCGTTGCTTCCGCTGAAAAGTTTTAATCTACCATTCACCCCCCCCCCCCCTCTTGTAGCTTTACACGTGCTCTTCAATCCTACAAGCTCATATTATAAGTTGGAATGGACTGTGCTACAGATTTTAGTCATACCACTTTTTGAGTTCGAGATAATGGACGCCCCGATCATCGGGTGACACATTTCCATATTTTTCATGAAAAATTTTGAAAGGTGCTATGATATTTTCAGTTACTTCAGTTGGCATCACCAAATTTTTGTCATGTAATATTTCATTATGAACTCCTAATCCATTCTTGACCAGAGTTTTCACTCCATCTTAACATTTTGATAAAAAAACTAATGATTTTTCAGCATTAATCTTCTGTCCCCATGCTGCACAATATGTTCAAGGGCCAGTTTGAGACTCTGAACACTTCGAGGGTTGCTGTGCGCAAAGAAGATACTACCATATGCAAATAATAAATGAGAAATAGAGGGACCACTGAGACCATTTTGTAAACCATGTAGTACATGATTACCCTCTATCTTTTGTAGAAGACATGATAAACTTTCAGTGCATAGCAAAAATAAATAGGGGCTAATTGGATCCCCATGAAGAATCCCCCTCGATGGTATTACAGTAATAATGAGCTGAGAAACTTTACTGCATATCTAGCAGCAGTGATACATCTCATCACCGATTTTATTTAATTTGGAGCAAATCCAAGTTTGTAATAGGCAACCATGAAGATGTGCCCATTCTATACGATCATATGTCATCATCATGACAACTTTCAATGCAAAGTAGGGGCATTTAGTGTTCTGGAATCAAACTATATTTAAACACTCATATGCAATGAGTACATTATTTCACTAGAGGAAATGCGATCATTTACGATGGCTAACTTTATTTGCGATGGCCAGCCGTTGCAAATAACGTCAATTGGGATGGCGCGCCTGTGGCCATTGCAAAACTGGAGGCCGTCGCAAATAATACTCTATTTGCGATGGCTACCGACGAAGCCATCACAAATAAGGCTTATTTACGATGGCCAAACCTAGGGCTGTTGCAAATTAAAGAACCATCGCAAATAGGTCGTTATTTGCGACCGCTCAAAAAAGAACCATCGCAGATAAAGTTAATTGCGACGGCCTAAACCTAGGGTTGTCGCAATTAAGGAAGCCATCGCAAATAAATGGCTATACCCTGCCCCGTCGGCCCCCGATAGAGGTACTCTCACACGCACGCCGCCGCCCCAAACATGTGCCACCGCCGTCGCCGCCGCCGCGCCGCCGTCGCTGCCGCCGCGCCGCTGCCGCCGCCTCCTCTGTGAGTTGCTCCCTCCCCTCCCTCTCCATGGCCGGCCCTCCTTTGATAGCCGCCCCTCCATCCATGGCCGCCCCCTCCCTCTCCATGTCCTCCCCCCTCCACCTTCCATGGCCTCCCTCCTCCATCGCCACCCCCTCCTTTGTGGCCGCCCCCTCCCTCCTAGCCGCCCCCCTCCACCTTCCATGGCCAGCACCTCCCCACCTCCAAGGCCGGCCTCCCCCCTCCTCCATGGCCTCCTCCCCTTCCCCCTCCATGGCCCCCTCCTCCATGGTTGCCCCTCCTCCTTGGCTGGCCCCTCACCTCCTCTATGGCCGCCCCCTCCCTCCCTCCTCTCCTCCATGGACGGCCCCTCCCTCCTCCATGGCCGCCCCCTCCCTCCCTTCATTTTGAATTTTGAATTTATGATTAGTTGATTAGAGTATTGAATTGTGTAATTTGTTGGTTAAATTGGTGATTAGTTGATTGAATTGCGTAATTTGTAGATTAAATTGTTGATAAGTGGAAGAATTTTTCTATTAAAATTGATAATGCTTATGTCTATGTTAATAATGCTTAGCTAGTTTTAGATTTAATTATGTTTATGTTTATTTATGCCTATGTTCAATTTTTTGTTAATTGGGATTAAGTTTGCTAAGCTAGGTTTAGGTCCATGCTTATGTCTATGTTTATAGTAAAATTGTTTATATTTAGGTTTATGTTTATGAAATGATAAGTTACAATTTAATAATTGTTATGTTTACGTTTAATTGAATTGCTTTGTATTTTAGATTATGGTTATAATTTTTAATTTGATTGCTTGAGTGTTACTATATGTAAAAAGATGGAATTCGGGTCGGCTTGACCCGACACAAACCATTTAGGGCCCGACAAGGCCCATTTAGTTAGGAGTTAAAGTATGCCTCTAAACAGACACAGAGACGAACGACAACCGTGCAGACGGAAAACACCCACGCGTGAGGATGGCGGACCTCGACAGACCCACTTCCCTGTGTCTCTCTCGTTCTTTCCTCTTCTCTCGTCTTGAAGAGCTGCAGCCTCCGGTGAGTGGCTGACATACGTATGAAACCGTATAGTCATGCCCCTTTTTACTTTAAGAACTGCACCAGATAGGGGGTGTGTAGTGTTAAATAGGCATTCTTATGCTGTCGAAATTGAGGACCTATCATGTTGTACAAAAATGGGATTTGGATCGGCTTGACCCGACACAAATACAACCCATTTAGGGCCCGACAAGGCCCATTTAGTTAGATGTTAAAGTATGCATCTAAATGGACACGAAGACGAATGATGACAGTGCATACAGCAAACACCCGCGTGTGAGAATGGCGGACCTCGACAGACCCACTTCCCTGTCTCTCTCTTGTTCTTTCCTCCTCGCTCGTCTTAAAGAGCTGCAGCCTCCGGTGAGCGGCTGACATACGTATGACGACTATAACAGTATAGTCTTGCCCCTTTGTCATTTAAGAACTGCGCCAAATTGGCGGGTGTAGTGTTAAATAAGCGGTGTTATGTGGTCGAAATCTTCTTTCCTCCTCGGTCGTCTTGAAGAGCTGCAGCCTCCAGTGAGCGGCTGACATACGTATAACAACTATAACTATATAGTCATGCCCCTTTTTACTTTAAGAACTACACCGGATAGGAAGGTGTATTGTTAAATAGGCGGATTTATGCTCTCGAAATTTTCTTTCCTCCTTGCTCATCTGGAATAGGTGCAGCCTCCGGCAAGCGGCTGACATACGTATGATGACTATAACTGTATAGTCATGGCCCTTTTTACTTTAAGAATTGCACCAGATTGGGGGGTGTAGTGTTAAATAGGTGGTGTTATGCCGTCAAAATTTTAGGACCTATCCTGCATACATTAATGATCATTTATTTTGCTTTAAACTGCAGAGTCAAAAATGGGTGAAGATCGCAGTTGGATGTATACTGGCTGGAAGAGCAGAACTAGTGGTCACTCCGATGAGTGGTATATCAAGTTAGATAAATTTTTGGATCGAGCATTTTTGTTGTAAACGGATGATATGGTGCAGTGCCCATGTACGAAATGGCAGAACACCAAGTTTTTGAGAAGATTGGATCTTTCATTTCACTTATGTCGAAACAGTTTCACACCACGTTATGAGGTGTGGACCTTCCACGGCGAGAATAAATCTCGAGTCATAGTAGAGTTGGATGAGGGTTGATAGGATGGAAGAGATTCTAGAAGCTCTGGAAGCGGAGGATCCTCTTACAAATGAGGTAGAGGAGTTATTCGAGGAGCTCAAGAAATCACAACAGCCATTGCATGAACACACGGCCGTGACCGTCCTTGCTTTCAGACTTGATTTATGGCAATTAAGTCTAAGTACTTTTTACTATCAACTGCTACAATGATCTCATGAAATTGATCTGATATATCCTTCCACAACCTCACAAAGCGCCTAAAGATATGTGTCATTCAAAGATCAAGATATTCGGTCTCGGTATGAACAATGAGAAAATCGATGTGTGCCTAGACAACTGCATGTTATTCTGGAAAGAGCACACCAACGAGAATATGTGCTTGAAATGTGGTAAACCGAGGTATGTCAAAGTCGTTAATGATGATGGCGATAATGTGATGACAGATGTTGCACACAAGCAGCTTTGTTACTTGTCTGTGACACCTTGGTTGAAGCGGTTGTTTCTTTCAAAAAGAACCACAAGACACATGAGATGGCACAAAGAAAATAAATGTGAGAACAAAGAATTCTTGATGCATCCGTCCGACGGTGATGCAAGGAAGGCACTAGACCATTTTGATCCAGATTTTTCTCGTGATGCGAGAAATGTTCGCATCGGATTAGCGACAGACGGATTCTCACCGTTCAGTACAAACACCACGCCATACTCCTATTGGTTCGTCTTTGTCATTACCTACAACCTGCCACGGGCTCTTTGTACGAAGAACGAGTTCATTTTTCTCAATCTCATTCTACCCGGACGTGATCATACCGTGTCACGTCTCAACATGATGTTGAAATCGCTGATCGAAGAATTAAATGTGTTGTGGGTAGGAGTCGAAGCATACGACAGTTATAAGAAGCAGAAATTCAACCTTCGAGCTGCTTATTTGTGGTCCGTCCATGATTTTTTGGCATACGGCATGTTTTCCGGATGGAGCACTCATGGTCGTCTGATGTGTCCGATATGTGCTTCACACACGGATTGCTATCAACTAACTCATGGAAGCAAAATATCTTACTTTTATTTTCACAGACGTTGACTGCCTTCGAATCACATATTTAGGCAACAGAGGCATGTCTTTAGAAAGAACACCATTGTCACTAAAGGACCACCGAAACGTCTCAACAGGTCAGAAATTTCTAATATGATGGACAAACTGGTGCCAAATGAAGGTCATCCTGGATATTTCCTAGGTTATGAAGAGGAACACAATTGGACTCACATATGTGGACTTTGGGAGCTATCGTATCTGAAGTCCTTGATTCTAATGCACAACATTGGTGTCATGCATAAGGAGCATAACATGTGCGAAAGTATCATAAGCACTTGCATGGATATGCCTGGCAAAACGAAAGATAATATAATAGCTAGACTATATTCGGCAGACATTTGTCACCGTCCAACTCTTGAAATCTCTAAAAATGGTGGTAAGCCACGTCCTTCTTACTGTCTTTGATCTAAAGAAAAGAAAGAAATCATGAAATGGTTAAAAACTTTAAAATTCCCAGATGGTTACCCAGCTAGCCTGAAATGAGATGTGAATGTGAACACAGGAAACCTCACTAGGTTAAAGAGTCATGATTATCACATTATAATGGAAATACTCTTACATGTTGTGTTTTGGGGCTATCTAGATGATGCGGTGTGGAAGGTTTTAGCCGAGCTCAGTTATTTCTATAGACAGCTTTGTGCTAGATCAAGATAGGGATGATGGATAAGTTAGAGAAGGAGATATCCATACTTTTATGTAAGATGGAATTTTTTTTCCATCGGGTTTCTTCAATCCAATGCAACATCTTCTTATCCATCTTCCATTTAAAGCTAAAGTTGGCGGCGCTGTGTGGATGTATCTCATTGAAAAAGCGCTACAATATCTGAAACCAATGGTTGACAACAGGGCAAGGGTAGAAGCTTGCATCGCTGAAGCATATGCTCTTAAGGATGTAGGATACTTTTCAAGTGTCTACTTTGCAGAAGAAAACAATATCAATACTTCGGCGATGCGGTACAATGTGGACGAAGCACCCCCCTTTAAGCGACCTCTCCATTTTTCAAATGAGAGGCAATACCGTTGGTAGCTACACGACCTACGTGCTATTCGAACGTGACAGGATTGTTGTTTTACTATACTGTACGCAAATATAGAAGGCATGCAGGAATACTTAGAGTAAGTGTTTGTCCTACATTTATGCTAATCGACATATTTTGCTAAACCTGTACTCTAAAAGATGGTTTTTCATGTTCAGCGAGTTCCACAGACAATGTTGGCCACATATGCATCAGCCTATGGCCAAACAATTAGAAGGGATGCGAAAAGAAGGAATAAATGGAGGGCCGGGTTTCCTATTCTGGTTCCATGATTATGTAATACTCTCTAATCTTCTTTATATTATAAGTTACTATAATTAAAGAAGTATTATTTTAACTTACGATCATTTTTGATAGTGTCGGACTCACAATGTCCATGAAGATTTCCGACAGCTATCCTATGGATTGGTTAATGTTAGAAGCTATAGTCGATATGATGTAAATGGCTTTCGATTCCGTACAACTCATTTTGAAGCTCTTCATCCTCTCGCGGCAACATCAAATTCTGGTGTTGTGACGAGAGCAATTGACACTCAAGGGAATGTAACCGATTATTATGGGATCATTAACAAAATCCTTTAATTTACTTTTATCAGAAATAAGAGCCTTCGAGTTGTCTTCTTTGACTGTGACTAGTTTGATTGCACTCATGGAACTCAAGAAAACCCATTTGGAATGGTGAAAGTGAAACATAAAGACAAACTACGAGGTTATGATACATTTGTTCTTGCACATCAAGTGGAGCAAGTGTATTACCTTCCTAATCCATGCACAAAGCTCAGTGCTTGGTAGGTGGTATATAAGGGGATCCCTCGTGAGCAGTTATATACTCATGGGGATGATAGTTACCATGATAGTGAAGATGTTGAAGAAGTGTACAAGAAGAAGAGTTGCCAAACACTTTTATTGTCGAGCTTGGTGCAAGACTCGATAAATTAGTTAAAGATGTTGAAGATGTAGAGCCAGTTGATATGCGAAAACGGAAATTAGAACAGGCCACGATGGAAAATCGTTGGGCTGGTTTAAGGTGTATGGCACATGATAATGATGTTCATGAATTTTGGAAGTGATTACAGTTAACATTTATTAAAGATAGTAACATGAATTTTGTATATCTTATTTGCATATTTACTGATTATCTATTAAAATGGGATGGCGTCAAAGAAGGGTAAGAAGCTGCCGCTGACAAGGGGGTTCTACCTATCTAGACCTTAGGACGCTTTTGCTGGTGCCTCGACGACCGGGAGCAGATCCTCTCAACTGCTGGGGCACGTTCTAAGCAGCTCTAGATCATCGTCATAGGTAATTTCACTCATTTTTGACAAATTCTTCAAATGCAATTTCCAATTAAACTTACTTATGAATCATTTGAATGTTGTAGTCCTCAATGACTGACTCAGAGGCTACGATGCCAGTTGAGCTTCGCTACCCTTCGGTAAGCCAGCCCTCGGCAGGGGAGCCTTCTGTTCCTGAGCACTTTGACTCGGCTAGTGACGATCCTTCTGGGTTACCTGACGTGGTGCCCCTGCAGATGCGAATGACGAGGAGGACTCACTTTGTCTGTCCTCCCGCGGTCCCTTCACAGAGGATCGTGACGTCCGGTCGGAGACAGGTAATAAGATCATAGTTTTCAATTCTATTTTCTTTTGGTTACTTAAGTAATGAATCAATAAATATCTTGCAGGGTTTGGTACGACGTGTCTTTCACCGATGAGAGACACCACAAACCGGTGAACGGTGTCCTCGGTTGCTTAGTGCATTTGCACTATCCCGGGGTCATTGACGGGGTGCCTGCTATTTCATGGGAGGACTACACACACGTCCATCACTAGGAGAACGACAACCTTCAGGAGGCCGTATGGGCCAATTTTATGGTAAGTATGTTAAATAAAGTTTTTAAGTTTTAACTCTTAAACTCTTTAATGAACATCTCTTCAGTATATTCTTTATCACAGGCAAGGTATATTTAGAGGAGCCGAACGACCCTTGCATGTTTGAGGATGGGAGGAGAGTGTTTCACTACAACGGTTCTAAGGCGCTTCAACAAGCTTTGTCGAACACTCGTACTCAAATTATCAATGAGCACTTGAAGGCGAACCAGCGCCACGTGCTACACTTTCGACAAGAGAGCGAGAGGCACCTGACAAAGGAGGATTACGCGTAGGTACATGGGGTGTAGTAAATATTTTTTTTCTGATAATTTCCTCAATGGTATTTTTAACGATCTACAACTATGTGCAGGGCCACGTGAGCTGGGGTCATGGTCGGTCTGATGCATTTTGGGACCTTTGTCTGTACTGGGCTAGCGATGAGTTTAAGGCTAAGTCCAGGAAGGCTCGAGAGTGCAAAGGGGTCGAGGGGAACAGCAGGCATGACTAAGATAACCACTTGCATTTAGCTAAACGCATGGTAAGTGTATGTAACTTATGTTTATATATTTATAATATATTGTTCGTACTAACACATATTGGTAGGAGCGTGAGACGGGGGTGCAGCCGACCCCTGCTGAGATTTGGATGAGAGGTCACAAGGACCCTTTTCAGCCTCACGGGTGCAGTCAGACCGCAGCCGAGCGATTGGTAAGTTTAGAAATCATTCATATTAAATATAACTATATGGATTTTTGAACTTACACGGTTTCCTTGATTTCCAGGCTATCTACAGGGAGGAGGCTAAAAAGATACACAGCGAAGATTTCGATTGGGAACATGAACCAATCGATCCTCAAGCCGCGTATGCAAGCGGAGGTGGAAAAGCACATGGAAGGTTAGTTCATAAGTCATTTTATCGTTTTCAATTCAAAGTATTCAAGATATTACAATATCATATTACTGACACCTTTTTTATAGGCTCGCCATATTCGACGGAGTTGACAACTCGAGGGCGGCAAGACCTGCGAGAGGCAGCTCCACGAAGGCTTCATCGGTGGGCACGTCAGGTGGCCGCTTCTCCTAGAGAGATGTCGAGATGCAGTCCCTCCGAAAAACCATAGAAGAGAACCTCGGGCGACAGGAGGAGGCGGAACAACGAAGGATTGAAATGGAGGCCACGATCTCTTCTCAGGCAGCCTGGATGGTGCAGATGCGGGACACAATGGAGGAAACTAAATGAAAACTGAAGTTTTCATTAATTTAGCGTAAATGACTTAGTAATAGGTAACATATAATGTTTGCAATGACAAGACCTGACTCGAGCGCAAGGTCTGGGGATCCAGCTACTGCCACTACCTGTCCTTCCAGGCGACCCTTCTTCTGCAAGTTAGGTAATTTTCTATGTCAACTTAACTATTCCAGTTTTAACTCCACGTAGCCAAAATAAAGCGAGGAAAAAGAGTGAGAGCGACAAATAGTTAGATAGAATGAGATATAGAGTTAGAAGAGGGATGAAGATAGAGGGAATAGGATTGAGATAGAGTGGGATAGGAATGAAGAGGGAGAGGGAGATGTAGATGGAGATATAGAGAGGAAGATAGAGGTAGAGAGAGAGATGGAGATGGATAAAGAGGGAGGAAGATAGAAAGAAAAGGATAGCAATAGATAGATAGAGTGGGAGAGAGAAAGATTGAGATAGAGAGAGGAATGAGGAGAGAGAGGGAGAGAGGGAGATGGAGATGGAGAAAGAGGTAGGAAGAAAGAGGGAAAAGGATAGCAGCAGAGAGACATAGTGGGAGCGGGAGATACATTGAGATAGATAGAGAAATGAAAAGAGAGAGGGAGAGAAGGAGATGTAGATGGAGATAGAGGGAGAGGAAGTGAGGGAGAGAGAGATGTTGATGCATTTTTATTCTAACTCTAACATTCATTAATTGCAGGGATCTGCTACGGCTGCTCAAACTCTGTCGCCGTCGTTACCGCCACCTGGTGTGAGGCGTGACAATGACTTTGATGGCTTCGGGGGCGGTTTCGGAGGTCAGATGGGCGAGTGAGCGCTTTTTTAGTTTGTTGATGGTGATGTGATGTATTGACGATGTGTTGTGATGTGTTTTGTGACTGTTTTGTGAATATTCTCTGCTCTATGTTTCTGGCCATCGAGCAGGGTAGCATTTTTTATTTAAAAAATAAAAAACCTAATTTGCGATGGCTTTTTATATAGTAACGTCGCAAATAAGGATCCTTGCCGTCGCAAACTAGCCTCTGTTATTTGCGACGGCCTGGTCGTCGCAAATGGTAGTGTGGGTCCCATCGGATGGCCACGTGGGTCCCATCGGCTGGTATAATTTGCGATGGCTAGGCCATCACAAATTGGATCTAAATTGCGACGGCCCAGCTATCGCAAATAGACGCGTGGGGCCCACTGACCTTGGGCCAATAATTTGCGATGGCTGCAACGAGCCATCCCAAATATCCTTATTTGCAATGGTGGCTGTCGAAAGTAGGCTTTATTGCGATGACAAACTTGCGACGGCCAAAAACCGTCTCAAATAAGCGAAGCCGCCGCAATTAGCTTATTTGCGACGGCCCTGGCCGTCGCAAATCATCAGGATTCCTGTAGTGTTTGTAATTAAACGTCCACGAACAAAAGCACCTTGTGACTATAACATAATAGAAGGCGGAATTATCTTTAACCTATTGGCCATAACCCTTGAAGCAATCTTATAAATAATATTGCATAGACTGATACGTCGAGATTTGGACAGGTTACATGCAGTAGAAACCTTTGGAATAAGCACGATAATAGAGTCACTAAGACCATGAGGAATTTCAGCCCCATCCAAGAAACCATAGACTACTTCGCAAACTTCTTTATGGAATAGATTATGATGTATCTGATAAAACAATCCTGGATCCATCAGGACCAGGAGCTTTTGTTTGTCCCATTTGAAATAAGACTGTATTAATTTCATCATCTGAATATGTAAGTGCATCCAGGATATGCCTTGTGGGTTTTGGCTAATTGATGACAAACATATGAGATCCTAATGAAACTATTGAGATGACTGCAGGACAGATAAGTGAAACAGATCGGTGCACACGAAAAGGTGAAAAATGGAGTGGTGTCCAAAGAGGGATACTTTGATGGAGCTTGGAAGATCAAAATTAGATTTTGATGTATAGGGAGTGTATGAAAGACACACTTCAAGAGCTCACAACTTTGCGCTGGGGTAAGGGCTTAAAATTAACCTAAAATTCACAATGCACTGGACTAGTCCGATCATGGACTGGACTAGTCCGTTTAACTCTTTGGAATCTCTCAAATTGGGATACCAGACTAGTCCGTATGTCCACCGGACTTGTCCGTTGAACTTTCTGTAGTCTCTCATATTGAGAGACTGGACTAGTCCATGTGTTCACCGGACTAGTCTGTTGATCTTTCTGGTGTCTGCCTTCTGTGGAGATCGGACTAGTCCACGGACTAGTCCGTTGAACTTTCTGGAGTTCACCTTCACAAAGCACCAGACTAGTCCGAGCTTGGACCGGACTAGTCCGGCAGACTTTCTGGACTTCAAAGTATACTGAGACCGGACAAGTCCGGGCTTGCACCGGACTAGTCCGGTGTTAGGGTTTTCAACGGTTACTTTTTGGAAACCCTATAAATAGAGAACCCATGGCCTTCCAAAAGATACACACGACATATACTGCTGCAAACACAAACCCTAGTGCCGCCACTTCGTCCCAAGAGCCCAAAACACATCTCCCCACACATCTAAAGTGCAAAAAGAGTGAAATCAATTGAACACTTGGATTCCGGATTGGGAGATCGTCGTTCCTTCATTGCGAGCTCTTGGGGTTTGATCTTTCTACACTCATACTCTGCATTGTAATACTTTTGAGTGTATTTGATAACTTATTTCGTTGTAATTCTCATAGGAGCCCTCAACGTGTGAGGTTGCCCCTCAATCTCGCTGATTACTCGTGATAGTGGAATCAAGTCGGCCTTTGTGGTGACTTGAAGAGGGAAAGGGTTGGAGACCCGGCTCTGTGTAAGCTTCCTCAACGAGGACGTAGATCTCGTGGTGAGATCGAACCTCAGGAAAAATTCGTGTGTCTTGCGTTTTATTTCCTTTACATTTTGTTCATTAGATCACTTGAATGCTAAACATCAATCTAAGGCAATTATAAGTTTTCACTTGCATTCTTACATTAATCTCAAACAAAAATATCAGTTGTTCTCATTTCCGCTGCTAAAGAAATTTGGTTTCCCAAATAACACCTGATCAACATACATATTCTAGCACACCGAGCAAGTCCGCCCACACGACTGGACTAGTCCGGCCAACCAAGTTTTGACGATTCTATTAAGTGTGCAGGAAATTCAAAAGGCCTATTCACCCCCCCCCCCCCCCTCTAGGCCAAATTCAACTGGTATCAGAGCAAGGTTCTCCGCTAACGAGACTCACATCTCAGAGAGATCAATGGCCTCTGAGAAGAACAACGATACCTCGAAGATGAACATTAATGAGGAGGAACAAGAAACTAAAGCCTTTGATGTGCTGAAAGAGAGCCCACACGATGACGAAGAAGTGCGACAACTAAAGGCACTCCTGAGAAAGAAACTGCTAGGACAAAAGGGAAAAGAAGAAGAGAAGACAACGGGGAGTGGTCATCACGACTACTCCCGACATCCTTACAACTACAACCGTCTCAGTTCAAACAATCACTATCTTTCCATTCCTATGGGAAAACCTCCACAGTTTGACGGAAGTGACTATACCATGTGGAAGTACAACATGAAGATGCATCTAATATCCCTAGATCCTAGTCTGTGGCACATTGTTTGCACTGGCATAGATATCCCGGACACGGATGAAGAACTCACCCCAGAACAAGAACAAGAGATTCACAGAAATGCACAAGCCTTCGCCGTGACCACATCATCACTAAGCAGAGAGGAATTTACCAAGATCGATGGCTTAGAAAGTGCAAAGGAAATATGGGATACACTCAAGACATCTCACGAAGGAAATAGGTCAGTTCGTGAAGCTAAAATCGAGATGCTTGAAGGAGAGTTAGGGAGATTTGCTATTAAAGAAGGCGAATCACCTCAAGACATGTACAACCGGATGAAGGCACTCATCAACAAAATTTGTTCCTATGGAAGTAAGAAATGGACGGACCACGAGGTGGTCAAGAGAATGATTAGACCCTTCATGCCAAGAAATGTCACACTTTTGCTCAATGATTAGAGAAAGCCCCGGGTTTCACAAAATGACTCCCGATGAGTTGTTGGGGAAGATCATAAATCATGAAATGATGGAGAAAGAGGCACAATATGTCAAAGACTTGGCCGAACTCACTTCGTCCAAAAAGAAAGAGGTTGCTTTCAAAGCAACATGCCGACCCAAACTCAAAGAAACTCGTGAAGATCAAAACGATGGGCATATAAGTGACGAGAGCACCGATCTTGATGATGAAGAAATGGTACTCTTTATCAAGAAGTTCAAGCGAATGATGAAAAGAAGACACGACAATAACTCAAATGAAGGCAAAGGTAAGGATAAAGGAAAATCCAAGGCTCGACGCACTTGCTACAACTGTGGAGAGTATGGTCACTTCATGATGGACTGCCCTTATGAAGAAAACAAAAGGAAGAAGGAAACAAGACCTCAAGAAAAGAAGAATTTCAGAAAGGGAAGACAAGCCCATCAAGCTCACATTGGCAAGGAGTGGGACTCAAACGACGATTCCTCCTCCGATGAAGAAGAAGAGATGGCCACTATCGCAATCAAGAAACCTACTATGAAGGCCACACTCTTCCCAAACATGGAAGGATGGGATATGAACAACCACACTTGCCTTATGGCTAAGGAAGGCAAGAAAAAGGTACGACTCACTCCTCCTACGCTAAATTCCTCTATTGATGACTTTGATAGCTCTAGTGATAATGAAGAAATGTTTAGAGGACTAAGTAAAATTGCTCTAAAGAAAATGAAAATGTTGTCGAACGAAATCTTTGAAAAAGAGGAACTTCTTAACTAACAAGAACATATGCTCATCCGTGAAAGGAAGAGATATCAAGAAGTTGAAAAGCTTCTTGAGCTTGAAAGAGAGAGGAATGAGTCAGTTGAGGTTGAGCTAGCCTTGAGTAAGGAAACTTACTCAAAGCTAGAAGACTCGCATATTGCAATCAAGGAAGAACTTGCTAACTTGTCAAAAGTTAACAAGATCCTTGAGGTGCAAGTTGAGTTTCCCAAGCAAAGTGACTCCTCTTCCTCCAAGAGCTCTTCCTCCAAAGATATGAGTTCGACAACAATCCAAACTTGCACTTGCTATAGTAAGAAGAATGTTATTTCTAATACTTCATCTTCTCATAATATGCATGCCCCTCCAAGCGGCATCTTTGATAAGGAGAAGATCAAATATGCACGCAGTGCATATATGGTCACTAGACCTCCTAATGTAAAAGATGGCCTTGGTTTTGACAGGAACAAACACATGTCTACTCCCAAACATGCTAAGAATGGAATTGTCTTTGTTAAGGAAAAATCCCATGAATCTAATTTACAAATATTGTTTCTTACATTTGATGCTTCCTATGTTCTCATGAAAGCCAAACATGGAAAAGTCATTGCTAAATATACATGGCCACGCCACAAGAACTCAAAAACTTGTGTGTGGGTGCCCAAGACTCTTGTGACTAACCTGAGAGGACCCAAGCAAGCTTGGGTACCTAAAACCAAGGAATAATTCTCTTTTGCAGGCTTGTTCCTCCGGTGGGTATAAATGGGTGCTAGATAGCAGATGAACAAATCACATGATCGGAGAGAGAAGTATGTTTATGGAGTACGAATATAACAAGGATCCAAGTGAAGGCATATACTTCAGAGACAACAGCCAAGGAAAGTTCCTTGGTAGCGGTAACATCGAAATATCAGCTCAACACACATTATCCAATGTTCTACATGTAGATTCTCTAGATTATAACCTTTTGTCAATATCCCAACTGTGCGACAAAGGTTACAACTATTTATTCACTAATGAGGGTGTGACCGTTTTTAAAAGAAGCGATGGCTCGATTGCATTCAAGAGAATGTTGAAGGGAACGCTCTATCTTGTTGACTTCAACAAAGATAAAGGTGAACTCAACACTTGCTTGGTTGCTTAGACCAACATGGGATGGCTGTGGCATAGACGGCTAGCCCATGTTGGGATGAGAAATTTGCAGAAACTTCTAAAAGGTGGTCACATCCGAGGTCTTAAGGATGTGATTTTTGAAAAAGATAGGCCGTGCAGCGCTTGTCAAGCAGGAAAACAAGTCGGAGCACCACACCCCGCTAAGAATGTGATGACTACCACAAGACCGCTGGAACTCCTCCACATGGATCTCTTTGGTCCAATTTCTTACATCAGCATCGGCGGTAACAAATATGGTTTAGTAATTGTTGATGATTTTTCAAGATTTACCTGGGTATTTTTCTTGTATGATAAATCAGAAACTCAGGGGATCCTCAAGAAGTTCTTGAAAAGAGATCAGAACAAATTCTCATCAACCATAAAGAACATCAGAAGTGACAACGGGACAGAATTCAAGAACCTCCATGTTGAAGAGTTTCTCGATGAAGAAGGGATAAAGCATGAATTCTCGGCACCCTACTCCCTTCAACAAAATGGAGTGGCCAAAAGAAAGATTAGAACATTGATCGAAATGGCAAAAACAATGTTGGATGAATACAAGACGTCAGATCGATTTTGAGCAGAAACGGTGAACACTGCTTGTCACGCCACAAATCGACTGTACCTCCATCGACTACTTAAGAAAACTCCATATGAGATCCTTACCGGTAAAAAGCCTAATGTTTCTTATTTTAAAGTTTTTGGTTGCAAATGTTTTATTCTGAACAAGAAACAGAGGGCCTCGAAGTTCGCTTCGAAGTCCGATGAAGGATTCTTGCACGGTTATGAATCGAATGCCTACGCCTATCGTGTCTTCAACAAGGTGTTCGGCCTTGTTGAAGTAGCACGTGACGTAGTGTTCGATGAATCTAACGGCTCACAAGTGGAGCAAGTTGATAAGTGTGTGCTAGATAAAGAGGAAGCTCCGTATGAAGCACTGAATAAAATGGGACTTGGTGATATCTTACCACAAGAGCAAACATTCGACTCAAATGCACAAGATGAACCTCAACACGGAGGCAATGATCAAGGGGGAGCCCTTGCACAAGATCAAGAGGAGGAAGATCAAGAAGATAATGAAGAACAAGCAACTACACAAGCTCCACACCCAAGAGTACACCAGAGCGTGCAAAGAGACCACCCTGTCAACAATATCATTGGAGATATTGCTAAGGGAGTAACTACTAGATCTCGAGTTGCAAATTTCTGTGAATACTATTCTTTTGTGTCTTTTCTGGAACCATACAGGGTAGAAGAAGACTTAAGGGATCCAGATTGGGTGATTGCAATGCAAGAGGAGCTGAACAACTTCAAGAGAAATGAAGTGTGGGAGCTGGTGGAGAGACCAAAGGCGAACATAGTTGGAACCAAATGGGTCTTTCAGAACAAGCAAGATGAACACGGAGTAGTAACAAGAAATAAAGCGAGATTGGTGGCCAAAGGTTATTCTCAGGTCGACGGTTTGGACTTCGATGAAACTTTTGCTCCTGTAGCTAGACTTGAGTCCATTCATATTTTATTGGCATATGCTACTCACCATAATTTTAGGCTGTATCAAATGGACATCAAAAGCGCTTTCATAAATGGTCCAATCAAGGAGGAAGTTTATGTGGAGCAGCCACCAGGATTCAAAGACCAAAAGTATCCCAACCATGTCTACAAACTACGTAAGGCTCTATATGGCCTCAAACAAGCTCCTCGAGCTTGGTATGAGTGTCTTAGAGATTTTTTAATTCAAAATGGATTCAAGATTGGTAAAGCTGACTATACACTTTTCACTAAACATTGTGATCATCACCTATTCGTATGTCAAATTTATGTTGATGACATTATCTTTGGATCTACTAACAAATCTTTCTGTGAAGAATTTAGCAAAATTATGACAGATAGGTTCGAGATGTCAATGATGGGCGAATTGAAGTTCATCTTGGGATTCCAAGTGAAGCAGTTAGGAGAAGGTACATTTATAAGCCAAAAAAAATATACACAGGACATTCTCAAGAAATTCAATATGGACAAAGCCAAGCCCATCAAGACACCCATGGCCACTAACGGACATCTCGACCTCAATGAAGACGGTCCAAATGTGGATAAAAAGGTATATCGGTCCATGATCGGCTCCTTACTTTATTTATGTGCATCTAGGCCAGATATTATGCTTAGTGTTTGCTTGTGTGCAAGGTTTCAAGCCGCACCCAAAGAGTGTCACTTAATTGCGGTAAAAAGAATCCTAAGGTACCTTGTGCACACACCCAACTTGGGCCTTTGGTATCCCAAAGGATCCAAATTTAACTTGATAGGGTATTCCGACGCTGACTATGCAGGATGCAAAGTCGATAGAAAGAGCGCGTTAGGGACTTGTCAATTTCTTGGTAGGTCCCTAGTTTCTTGGTCATCTAAAAAGCAAAACTCCATTGCTCTTTCCACAGCAGAAGCATAATATGTTGCAGCCGGTAGTTGTTGCGCACAACTACTTTGCATGCGACAAACCCTTAGGGACTACGGCTACAATCTTAACCATATCCCGCTTCTATGTGACAATGAAAGTGCTATAAAAATTGCACACAACCCTGTAGAGCACTAAAGAACTAAGCACATAGATATCCGTCATCATTTTCTTAGAGATCATTCATTAAAAGGTGACATTTCTATTTCACATGTTAGGACTGAAAAACACCTTGCTGATATTTTTACCAAACCATTGGATGAGAAAAGGTTTTGTGAGCTTAGAAACGAACCTAATATTCTTGACTCTCGAAATGTGGCTTGAAACGTTGCACATCTGGTTGATACTTCAAATGTTACATTTTATTGCTAAAACTGCCCCTCACCTCTTTTTTCTTCTAACAAAAGTAATTTTAATGAAGAAATCTTGGAGTTTATGACCATTTTTCATTGTTGATTGCTTTCTGGTCATAAGTACCAAGATTATTTGCAAAAACTTGTCCTTGGATCACTATTAGTTATCTCTAAATACTTAGTTTTTCTAATGACACCGGACTAGTCAGGTTTGCCACCGGACTAGTCTGGACATTCCCTATTTCCTAGGTTTTCCAGGGGCACTGGACTAGTCCGTCCTCTGACTGGACTAGTCCGGTCGGCCGCATATATAAGCAGCTGGCTGGCCCAAATTTCAAACCTCCCTCCACTTTGAGTTGAGCTCTCACCTCTCAAACCCTAGCCCCCAAAAAGTGTTTTTCGAGTTGAGCTGTCAATATCCAAGTTTTCTATGTGGGAAATCCTCCCCTCGACGAGTTGATACTCCACTCCTAACTCATCCGGACAGATTCGTGCTCCTTCAACGCGAATCTTCAAATCTCAGTAAATTTCTCCCTAAAATCAAACTCTCAACTCTTCTAGTTCTGACTTGTTTCCCTTGATTCCAAGGCAATACATTAGCTTCAGATATGTATTCCTTTCACTTTCATGCACCCTTGCATCCTTAGACAGAAGTTGTGATTCATAGGTTTTGTTAGGGTTCTTATGCTAGGCCGGACTAGTCCGGCTCTCAGATACGGACTAGTCTGGTACACCGAACAAGTCCGCACTCTGAAACCGGACAAGTCCGGTATCTGACATTTGAATCCTCACATCTCCTTCAATTCTTGATTCTTTCTCGTCTAATCCATGAACTCCTTATTAGGCATGATGTCTTCAAGCTCTGATGACAGCTCTTTCCATGTTGATGAAGAAGTTGAACGTGAAAACGTGAAGAGAGCCAAGGAGAGATACATGAAGAAAAGACATGATGTCAATGTGCACTCTCCACCCTCCAACGACATTTGCCCAAGAAGAGGAAGGAGGTAGTTAAGAAGGGCCAAGGAAGAGCTGGCGAGAGCTCCTCAGGACCAAAGAGGACTCTCAACAAAGGAAAGGGGCTTGCTAGTGGTCCCATTGGGCCCCTGAAGATGAAGAACCCAAGTCACCACAACAGGCAGCGCTCGAGTAAGGATTTCACCGGAAAAGGGGGTGAGCTTGCCGATAGCTTCAGGCAGGTTAATGTGTATGATCAACCTCGGCAATGCTCAGACTCAAGATTTTGGAGTAACTTCCATGCCGACTACTACGAGCATGTGTACATGAAGATGAAGAATCACGTTGTGAAGAGTCAATGGGTGAACATTGGGTACATGCAGTCGAAGAAATATATTGCCTTCCGTGAGGTGGTTGAGTGCCTGGAGAGGCACAGACTGAAGGAACTGTTTTCTTTTGAGAATGACTGGAACAATGAGATCATCACCCAATTCTACTCTACCCTCTACTTTGCTCAGGGTGATGGAGATAGTCTTACTTGGATGACCCATGGTTCCAAGTATAGTGTTACTTATGATGAGTTTGCAAGAATTCTTCACCTTGAACATACTCTGGATCATGATCTTGTCATGCACAATTTGCAACCCTTGGAGAAGGATGAGCTCAAGTTCCTCTATGACACAAGGATGCACTATGTGCCTCCTAACAGCAAATATCTGAAGCCCTTCTTTGTGGTTCTCAACAGAATCTTAAGGAAGACAATAGCCCCGAAAGATGGAGATGCGGGGACTATACAAGGAGACCATTCAATGTCTTCGAGTACATCTACAATGGCATTGTGAACATCTCAACCACTCCGAACAGATCTTGAGGGTATGCCCCGTACATCATGTTCATGATCGAGAAAGTGACGGGACTTGAGTTATTCAAGGATGTCGCTCATACGGGATTGAATCCGCAAAAGCCCACCGAGTACACTCTACCCTCGGCTCCTGATGCTCCTCCCTCCCCTGAAGCTGAGAGGAGGACTAAACAAACTCGGGATGTGAATGCCACAAGATCTTCAGCTGCTCCTCCTAGCTCTGCACCTGCCCATGAACCCTCCGGTGGTGTGCTCAAAATGCTCACCTCTGTCTTTGCCTGCTGTCGCAAGATAGAAGTCAGGCAGAAGAAGCATCAACAATATGTCAATGACAACATCAAAGCTATCTGTGACAAGCTGGAGATTGAGCCGGTGGGATCCCGCCTGCTTTCGAGGACTCCAAGGAAGAGTCTGCTCCGGCGAATGATGTTGATTGTGGTGAAGATGAGGACAAGATCGATACTGAAGAAGAGAGTGGCGATGAGTGATTTCCCTCAATTTTTCCCTTTTTGGTGCCTTGATGCCAAAGGGGGAGAGATCGAGACTAGTAGTTTGAGACCATCTCTAGGATGTGTCTTTATGTTTTTGTGATCAAGGACATGTACTTATTTTTAAAACCTTTGTAATGCACTATTTCTTCTCTTATGTGTGATGCTTATTGTTGCTTGAATGATTATCTCTATGATCATTATTGATTACCTTTACTTCATCACACCTTGTTGATCACACACCTGTTAGGCATCCCACCATAA